>OY037007.1:12250425-12862634 GCA_955831195.1 Pilophorus perplexus | reverse complement strand
TAGACCTCTTGAAACGGATAATGTCAAATTTTGAGGCCGATCGGAGTCGTCGACCCGCGTCGCGAAAACATAGGTGTATTATTCCAAGAATAATAAACCAAAAGTAGGTTATTTGCCCATTTCCATGACATAGGAGTATTTGAGACCCATCATGGGTGGCATATTCGTGTTCAGCGTTAAATTTTATGTAAGAATGGCGCACTTAGATGGGCGGAATCGAAACTTGACAATTTCGCACGTTTACACCATTTTACGGGGCTGTACCTCCAAAACGTGATTCTCTAGCGACAAACTGACTTCAGATTCGGATTCAGCACACCAAAAAACATGAATGAGCCAGGTTACGTGTCAAAAGAAAAAATTTAAGGGTCTGAAAGTGGGATGTCCGCGGAATCGGGTCACTCGCCCCACTGTGCGCCAGTTAGAAAAATTACAATACAAAGGGTCTACACCTTATTTCGTCCGTCAGCCTCAAGCGAAACAGCGCTTCCCATAAAAAAATTCTACGTCAAAGAATGCTTTGAAAACGACATCCCACTCGACCACAAGACAACTAGAAGAACCCAGTATTTTGCCTGTTCAAAGCGGCAAAACGGTATTGACTTTAAAGATGAAATGATCATCATGAAATAAGGAGACAAATTTTGAGGCCGATAAAAATATTTTGAGGGAGAACACGATTGGGGAAATGGAGGCGAGAGTCCCTAAGAAACAGGGCTCGAAATATCGTTCCGTTCGGTTTCCCCAAACGAGAACGAAATTATAAAGTTCTGAAAAATACTGTTCCCAGTGGGGACGAAATCTGAAGGAACAATATTTTATCGTTCGGGTGAAGAACGTTCTCGAAAACGTTATTTTTTGTTCCGAAAAGAAACGTTCTTGACCCGAAAGATCAAATATTGTTTCTTCAGATTTCGTTCCAATTATTTTGTTAAGATCGTAATTTTATGTCCAAATGCATGCAGTCACGGTATTTTAGGCCCAAAACGGAGATGGGAACGAAAAACTAAAGAACGAAAAATTTCGTTCCCAACGAGAACGGTTACCGCCAAGAACGAAAAATTAAGTTTCGGCCTAAATATTACTTTTTGGAAGCAGAATTCACTGGGAGTTGATAAAAGTTCCCATCTTGAACGTTCATTTAGGGAGCTTTCATTTTTCCAGGAACTTTATTTTATTTTTATTTTTTTAATCGATATTATTATTTTTTTCGATGGCTTCCCAATACCACCGAAAATGGGGTTAAAACACAAATTGCAAGTTCGTACGAATTAGAACATAGCGACATGAGGCTCGTCCGGAAAAGTTTGTCTGATGCCCGGCGAAAATTGCTCCCCGTTCTTCTCAAGACGCAAGAAAAGGCACTTTTTCAGCTATTTATTTAAGCTATTCGAACCACCACAGCCGGAAACAGGCCAATTTTGCTATGCGATCGAAATCCGACTGCCAATTTTCACTACACCTGCCAACCTACAGTTGATACAGTGGCTACAGTCACCGCGTGCCTCAGAAGGGATGTTCGATGCAAAGCGTGGTGTAGGGAAAATTGCCCCGCAAAATTTTCAAAATGCTCTTCCAGCATGACATTGAAATGGTTAGTCCTAGCCAAAAAATGCATAGAATGAAAGTTGTAGATCATGAAATTTTACATCAGTTGAGCATCCTAGTTTTCCGATTATCTGCCGCAGCGCCGGTCGTAGCAGCCTTTACGGTGAAGTGTATTCCCTTTGGACCACGATCAGCAGAGTAATGAATGAGGAGCCTGGTCTGCTGAGTACTTAATGAGGACCTCAATCAGCAGAATGAGGATTCTAGTCAGCTGAGTCCTTAGTGTGGATACCTACTCTGATTTACTAAGAGTTGCCATAAATCGGTTGAAATCTCACCATGACCGAAATGAGACGATGAACAAACTACATTTGAAATTGAGTCACGTGCGAATTGTCTGTCGAGAGGACTTCGCTATTTTAACGCGCTACGGCTGCACGTGGCTCGATGGTAATAAAACTGACGGCGCAAACCGAAGTAGGAAACTTGAGGTCCTGCAGGACCTTGCCACGGCAATCTAAACTACGCGGATGAAGGATAAAGTTTCTCGGTCTAATTTATCAAGTTATTAACTCGGTTATCCGCTAGCGGGACGTAACGAGCGTCGTCCGGGCGGATTCTGAGGCGACTCTTGAAAAGTTGGTGATAACTCGTGTCTGATCAGCGACCGGCTTCACTCGTCGAACGCTCCGCAGATTTGCACTTCGCGGATCTCTCGGGATGCATATTGAAGTGGAAGGGCCACGTTTTCCAGGGAATGTCTGCCAATTTCCTCATTATTGAACCGATTTCGATGAAATTCTACTTACAATTTTCAGAAAGGCGTCCCGAAAAAGCTATACCTCCAATTGACCTTTTCCGCGTATTACGTAGCCGGTGTGCTTACCTCAAGTTAACGACATTCGTCCGATAGCTTTACGGAATGAAGATGACCCAGATTTGCGCTTTTGACTTTCTAATCCTGTTCGTCGAAACTCAACATTTCAAATAACGGGACTCAGTGGACATTCTTCTCACATCTCTCAACAGTAGACGCGATCGGGATTTGGTTTATTATTCTTGGAATGTTCTCGAGACGGGGGTCGAAAATTGGGGAAATCACGATTGGGTCCAATTTTGTTGATTTTAAAAAAATATAATATTCTTTTTATGTATTATATTATAATATATTATTTTTGCGATCATATTATGGACGGTCTTTTAAAGTTATACAAAGATTAAACAGATTTTGAAAATATTGATCAGGAGGTTTACAACAGAGGAGCAAAATTGACACTTTTTAATGGCATTCCTGCGTCACTTGCTTGACCTGTATAAGAAAAATATTGAATATCAAAAATCTGTTTCCGCACATTTTTTCGTTAGGAGTTTGGTCAATCCACAAAAAAATAAAAATAAATCGGTTGACCGTTTCCCAAAAAAATGGGTCAGATGCGTCGAAATGCAACTTTTCATGAGACCCAAAAAACTCAAAAGTAACTCATTCATTACTCTGCTGATCCTGGTCCTCATTAAGTATTCTGGTCCTCAAGTACTCAGCTGATCAGGATCCTTATTCATTTCTTTGCTGATCGTAGTCCTCATTAAGTATTCTGCTGATCGTGGTCTTCATTCATTACTCTGCTGATCTTGGTCCCCAATAAGAACTTAGCTGATCAGGCTCCTCATTCATTACTCTGCTGATCGTGGTCATCATTAAGTACTCAGCTGACCAGGCTTCGTATTAATTTCTCTGCTGATCGTGGTCCTCATTAAGTACTCAGCTGATCAGGCTCCTCATTCATTACTCTTTCCAGTCACAAAAAATGTTTATTTGAATAGCGTAAGAGGTGTTGGTCCTAAAAAAAAGTCGTTCCAAAAAAATTGATTGACCTCCAGACGTATTCAAGTCAAAATTCCTTAATTGATATTCAGCAGTAAAATTTCTTCCAATTCACAAACCCACCAGGGAAACATATTACCCAACCGTTCAAACGTCACGTGGGGCCAACTTGGCAAGAGAAAGAAATTGAGGACTCGTGAACGTCAAGTTAGTTCTCTGAAAAGGTTCCCTCATTTTCATCGTGTTTACAGGTGGAAGGAAGCTGCTCAAGTGATCTTTGTTGGTGGGATTCTTGTGAAATGAGGCACGTGATCAAAACGTATTGAATAGCAAGCGTTATTTGAAGGCTTGAGACGCTTAGGGGCGGAATTACAAAAATAATTTTTATCTTGTTTTAATAATTATTATTAAAACAATATAAACCTTAAAACGTCGGTGGAATTCCCGCACTAAACAGGAGAATTTTGCCCTACGACGTAAATTTCTCTCCAACATTAAATTTCTACTTGGTCCTTTTCACCGTTTTGTCGCTGTTTTGTCTCTTTGCCGTGGAAAAGTGTTACAAACCGCTCAGGAGGGTAATCTCTCGGAAAAACGGAAAATTATACTTACGGACAAAATGGAAGTTTTCTACAGATGAGGGTGCTCACTGTGAGCAATCAAACAATGTTTGTCTTAAAAAACCCAAACCAAATGTAGTGATATAACATGTCATGTTGTATCACTACATTTGGTTTGGGGTTTTTAAGAACACACGGTGAAGGATTTCTAATTGAAACACCTAACTGAAAAGAATGATGAAAAAATAATTTCGACTTTTATAAGACGTCAATGATACTCATCGACCACATTCAATTGCCTAGGAAAAAGATAGTGGCCCACATTGGGGGGGAATAGAAATTTGATTGGAGAATAAAAGCGAAAATTGTTCGTTTTGTAAATACATATAAAAACTCGTTAAAATCTCTCAAATTAGTACAGACAGTAAAAAAACCTATTAACACTCAGTTTTTAATTTTTTTAATTTATTAAACCCGCATCAAAAAATCCGTAAATTAAACTTGAAACTTTTTTTTTTTTTAACGAGAGAAGGCGAAGTAACACTAAAGGAGTCGCCCTATTTAGTTCGCACCGATGGTTCGAATTTCCAGTTTTCCAGGAAATCTAAATGCAATCAGAGTTACTTTAATAGTAGTGTTATTCGAAAGCCTTCGAGGCAACATAAATCGGAAATGATCTTTGGATTGGTTTATGAAGTCAGCTTGAAAACGTAATTCTCATTTTTCATACAGGCAATCAACAGCCCCTGGGAAAGGAAACTTTAAGTTACACAACTCAGATAATATCCGAGTTATATTATAATTCTACCTCCAGAAAGTTTCAATGGCTTTTCGAAAGGCGTCTCGGGCGTTCTGTTCAAAGTTTTTCACCAGACGCGCAGTAACTGCGCAGTAATGAAACCTGAAAGCGTCGAGGCTTGTGAAAGTTTCCATCACGTTGACTTTGAACAAGTCGGTGATGATTAGGGCCGGCCTAAGCGTTTAGACGATTTGTGAGAACATGTGAGGGGTTTTCACTTATAACTACAAAAAAATGCGTCTTTTTGGTTAATAATCTCGGATTAAAGAAAAACCCTTGATTTCGCGACTAAGGTTAACAATTTTGATCGGCCTCAAATGCTGCTAATTTTGCACCAAGGTAAAATATTGTTCTTGCATAAATAATTGAAGGCACAATTATTGCGCCAAAAATTAATTCCATGTCAATACGAATCATTGAAAAATAAAATTAGTAAACGAACCCCTTGTGGACATGGTAAGAAAAAGTGGCCAGTTTTTTGTTTACCCAGTTTATTCAAAACGCATTATCTTTTGAATCGATTGATATTACCGTGTATTGCGCGTCTCTTGAATGGATAAGAATAAATGAAAAATTTATTTGAATACAACGTAAAAAAAAATCATAAAATGATTTGAAAAGTACACCCCTGTCCACCTAGGGGTCGACTTGATTCAACAAGTGTGCCTGAAGAGGGCAGTCCATCCACATGTACCAAAGGCGGACAGAGGTGTCCACTTCTGGCACAGGCTAGGTTTTCGATAACCCTTCAGTGGACACCCCAAAACATGAAATTTCAATGGGAAAATTGGAATTGAAATCACTTAAGAATGTTCTACGAGCAATATTAAACACAGAAATCATTACCACAGTCAATGAAATGGTTTATTTCCCTTAGTACTGACCTCCGCTTTTTTCCCATATTTGCTAAGAAACCACACATAAAACACCGAAAACAGGTGGTTATTTTTAGGTTGTTGCTGAGACTTTTTTTTTTTTTTTTTTTTTTTTTTTTTTTTCACTTTCAGCGCCTTCTTCTTGGCATTTTGTAAGAGAAATAAGTTGCAGAAACGACCAGTACAAGAATCAGGAAGCCCAGGGTGTCTTGTATTCTTATTTTCCAAGTTTTTGTGACAGATGTCCACAACTGGAGCGGTGTCCGCTACGTTTAACCTAATGAACTTCATTGCAGTATTGAACTGTCGAATAAAATCAACCGGGTAGTTACGGAATTTTTTTTTTTTCTTTTACTCGGAAAATATTTGATTTCCTGGGATCCTTCAAAAATTTAGTAGCCCCATGAAAGCCCTATAGATCCCCACAATGAAATCGGATCGTTCCGGGACCGGCAAAAAATGATTCCACGACCCAAATTACTTCGAAAACGACACCCTACCCTGCGGACACAAACAGATGGAAAATCGAGTGTTTTGTTAAAATTTCATAATAAAAAAAAATCAATTTTGGAATACATATTTACATCAGGAAACCTATAAGGACTGATTTTGTTTTGTAGCATTTCAATCTCCTTTGAATTTACAGAAGAATAACAAGCGACATTATTATATGTACGTACCGCTGATTCTTAGAACATGGTAATCACCTAATTAAGTCGATTGGTTCCTTCAAAGGAAGGAAACTGGAGAACTTCTACAGAAAGCTCAATCGGTTTACGATACTTGTCAGATGGTAAAGTATCAAAAAGGTGGTGAGGGGTGGCGCGCGGGTGGGAGGGGGGGCTTCCAGAGAAAACGGCAGGCGATAAACAGGAACCGCGCGAGAGTTCGAGGAAAGGGCGGAGGCGGTGTGGGGAGAGATCGCGGGGGTAGACGGGGGCGGTAGAACAATATGTTGGAAGGGGGGGGAGGGGGTACAGCGCTCCACTGGGCAGAAGGTGTCGGAAGGCGGGCGAAACGTGGGCGGCTCGAACCATAGACGTGAAAGAGATGGATAATGTAGTGGAAAGGTAAAATTACAGTACGAAATTACAGGAAGTGCTTACGGTATTAATTGAGAACTGTGTTATTGTCCCCCCCCCCCCCTACCGGTCAAATTGGATTACGGATAAATGTTTTTTGAATTTTTTTTCAAAAACATTTTGTTTTGTTTTTTTTTTTCAACAAAATTGTTTTTCTTCAAAAATTCTTTATTTTTTGCTCGAAAAATACTTAACCACCTAGGATCCTTCAAAAATCCCATTTTTAGCCCCATGAAAGCCCTATAGATCGCCACAGCGAAATCGGATCGTTCTGGGACCCCCAAAAATGGATTCTACGCCCAAAAATACTTCGAAAACGACACCTAACTCGATCCTATAGCCAAAAGCCTTCAAAAACCCCTCTCGTAGCCCCACGGGTTTGGGCGATCGGACTGAAAACCTTGCGGGCACAACTAGATGGTAAACCAAGTATTTTGTCAAAATTTCAGATTTTTTAAAAAATTCCTACTGCCCAAAACGGCCCGGACGGCGGACGGCGGACGGACATTTCGGATTTTGAATGTAGACCTCTTGAAACGGATAATGTCACATTTTGAGGCCGATCGGAGTCGTCGACCCACGTCGCGAAAACATAGGTGTATTATTCCAAGAATAATAAACCAAAACAGGACGCCCAGCACGATGTATAATATCCATATCATAATATGAATATATATTATAAATAATTACTAACATGTTTACAAATCTTTAATAATATTAAATGTTTAATAATATACTATATTAACTTCATGAAAATATTATTGGTAGGTAATACCGATGTTATATAAACCACCTAAATAAACCACCTACCTAAATAAACTATATTTTAAGCACTAAGTGAAAACAGTAAAAAGTTTGTTGGTAACGTTTAAGATAGGAAATTTCACATCTTTATGCATTCACGCCATTTTCTCTAGTAGTAGAATCTTCATAGCGAACTTAGCCCACCGTGATAGCTGTTAAATGCCGTTATAACGTTACATTATTTATAAGAAGAAATTCTTTCCACACATAAAATGAAACAAATTGATTTTACAATAATTGTGCGACAAATTATTTGTCTGACAAATCCTACGTTTTGCGTAGGGAGTCCCTACATCCTTCTCACATCCAAGAATTCCTACGAGTTGGGAAAAATCTCTACGTCTGGCATCACTGGTTTCAACACAAACAAGTAGGTAATTCCTCCTTCCTCTTCAGCGTGATTGATTTCTTTATCCCCCAGAAGCTGCATTGTTTGAAGTATACCCTACTACCTAGGGTAGGTACTTGCCTGCTTACCTACCTCCCAACAGGCAAAAAGCGGGACAAAACAGGACTTTGTCACAAAAAGCAGGACCAAAATCAGGACATAACGCTTGGCAGGACGGAGTTCTAAAAAAAAAAAACGCTGCAAATTTTACACAAGGGTTTATTATTCTGTGATATAGGTTACTTGTACAGACATTTAATTCTGTCAATAAAAAAAATTTAAAAAATTTTTTTTTGGATTTTTATATTTCAAAAAAAAATTTTTGGGGGGATTTTTTTTCAAAAATGTGTTTTTTCAAAAATTCTTTAATTTTTACTCGAAAAATATTTAACTTCTTGGGATCCTTCAAAAATCCCATTTTTAGCCCCATGAAAGCCCTATAGAACGCCACAGTGAAATCGGATCGTTCCGGGACCCCAAAAAATGGATTCTACGTCCAAAAATACTTCGAAAACGACACCTAACTCGATCCCATAGATAAAAGCGTTCAAAACACCCCTCCTGTAGCCCCATTTTAGCCCCATAGCGCCCCACGGGTTTGGGCGATCGGACTGAAAACCTTGCGGGCACAACTAGAAGGTAAACCAAGATTTTGCCAAAATTTCAGATTTTTAAAAAAATTCCTACTGCCCAAAACGGCCTGGACGGCGGACGGCGTACGGCGGACGGACATTTCGGATTTTGAATGTAGACCTCTTGAAACGGATAATGTCAAATTTTGAGGCCGATCGGAGTCGTCGACCCGCGTCGCGAAAACATAGGTGTATTATTCCAAGAATAATAAACCAAAAGGACTATCCTGCCAAAAACACGACGGTTGGTCGCCTTACTTGAATTGTCTGGTAATAAACCAAGAGCTTCATTCACCTCAGCATAAAACTGTACTACCGCGATGGAAACTGAACAATACTTCTCAAAATAATCAAACGTCAACCAGCTGGTCCATTTCGTTGAGGTTTAGGAGCCGATGGAACGGGAGAAGGGCCACAAAAAAGAGGTGGTAGCTCTTGGGTGGAGGTGGAGATCGGGAATCACGCGGATGGGAACGAACGGGGGTTGGCGCTGGCCTTGAAGCCCCCCCCCCACCCACAACACGATCCCACCCTACCAAGATTCCTCCCTCTAAACAACATCCGCCGGATCCTGTTTTTCCTCCCGCGTTTTCCACAAGAAATCCGCCCCGTCGCGGTCACATTCAATGTAATTCTTGGAATAATACACCTATGTAATCGCGACGGTGGTCGACGACTCCGATCGGCCTCAAAATTTGGCATTATCCGTTTGAAGAGATTCCAAAACCGAAATGTCCATCCGCCGTACGCCGTCCAGGACGTTTTGAGCAGTAGCGATTTTTTTTTTTTTAGTCTGAAATGTTTGAAATACTTGGTTTACCGTGAAGTTGTGCCCGCAAGGTTTTCAGCCCCATCGCCCAAACCCATGGGGCACTATGGGGCTAAAATGGGGCTTCAGGAGGTTTTTTTTTTTAAAAAAAGGGGTTTTTGGCTATAAGATCGAGTTAGGTGTCGTTTTCGAAGTATTTTTGGACGTAGAATCCATTTTTGGGGGTCCCGGAACGATCCGGATCTATTGGGCTTTCATGGGGCTACTAAATTTTTGAAGGATCCCAGGAAGTCGAATATTTTCCGAGTAAAAAAAATCTTTTTCTAAATTTTTTTTTTGTTCACACAGAATTAATTTTTGCACAAGTAACTTATAAGTTATAAGATATAAATATCAAAGAATAATAAATCCTTGTGTAACATTTGCAGCGTTTTTTTTCCACCATTTTTGTGATCCACAGTTTCATCAATAAATGTTATTCTTTGGTATAAAACAATTATTGTGCAAAAATTAATGCAGTCATTAAAATACTTATTTAAAAAAATGAAACGAAATATTCCTGTATTATGTTTGAACAGACATGGGACCCCCAAAAATGGATTCTACGTCCAAAAACACTTCGAAAACGACATCTGACTCGGCCCTATAGCAGAAACCCTTAAAAAAAAACTCCAGTAGTCCCTTTTTTAGGCCCACAGAGTCCCACGGGTTTGGCCGATCGGGCTCAAAACCTTGCGGGCACAACTAGATGGTAATATTTAAACAACAATTCCTGTACAATGGCTTGAACAGATGGGGAACCTCGAAAAATGGAAGATGAGTCCAAAATTACTTGGAAAACGGCACCTCACTCAACCTCCTGGCATCCTTCAAAAGCCCCATTCGGAGCACTATGAAATCCCCATAGATTCCCTCTGTGAAATATGATGTTATGGGACCCCCCCGAAAATGGTTTCGACGTCCATAAATACTCCGACAACGACAACCCTCTCGACTTCCTCCCGTAATTTCCACAATAATCCCACCTGTAGCCCCTTTTTAGCACCATATAACCCCACGGGTTAGGGCGATCGGGCTGAAAACCTAGCGGGCACAACTAAACGATAAACCGAGCATTTTTTCAGAATTTCAGATTAAAAAAAAAAAAATCCCTACTGCCCAAAACGGCTCAGACGGCGGAGGGACATTTGATTATCGAAATATACGTGTCATGAAACGTAATGTCAAGTCTTGAGGTCGATCCAAATTTTTGACTCCCGTCGCCGAATAAGTACAATGTACTTAGTACATGGTTGTAGCTGTATTCCAAGAATATTAAACCAAAATAATCTGTTCATTTCGCGAAAATTACTCCTTGAGTGACCATTCGTTGTTTTCGATTCTATGTTCTCATTTTCAATATTCTATTGCATATCATTACGCTTTGGTTTGTTATTCTCCGATGTTTTCGATTCAGGGTAGGAGTCAAACACAACCCAAAATCCTTGGTTAATTAGTCCCAAATAAATAAGAGATTCCGACGAAACATGAAGAGGCTTAAAATAGAGGAAACAAACCTGGGAAGAGATGGAAGCACCAATGACACCCAACACATACACACCTGTAACAATTAAAACACCGTTATAGAACCACTTATGCGAACTAAAAATTTTATACAAGGATTTATTATTCGTTTGTATAAATTCTGTGTCGATAAAAAATCATTAAAATATATTAAAAAACAAAATCAAAGAAAAACTGTCCACCAGCATTGAGTCCGGACAGAGGAGGGTCATTTGGTCCCCAACCCTGAAAAATTGCAAATTCTTATTCATTTTCTGAAGAATTCGACGCTAAGCGTGGAGTTAAAACTCTTAATGTACATTAGAAAAGAACTTTTATACTTTTTGGAAAACTAGAAATTCAAATCGGCGGGAACAAAGGCGCAAATCTTGAGATGACGTCACGCAGGCTTACAGCTTCCGTTTGTAAGTGATCTTCAAGTTGGCCTACATACAAACCACAACTCAATAACAAGGAATGGACGTGCACCCGAATATCGGGTTAAATCATCCTGCGCCAAGTTGTTATAAGCCAAAAAGAGGGAAATACATCATTTTTTTGTGACAAAAAGTCTTTCGCGTAGTTTATATTCATCTAATCTGTCCAGGTCGAATCAAAAAGTACATGCGTGACGTCACCTACTAAGACGTCATCTACACGTGACGTCATCTACACGTAAAGTTTTTGACTTGCGTCTACGCCGTTGTCAGGAGGAGGGATTCCCAGAGCGGTCTAGCGACTGTTTGATGAACTTCCCCCTTCCTGTTTGATGAACGATGAATGAGAGGATGATGATGTGATGTTCCTACAGTGGGATTATAAGACTGCTTAACGGTACTTTGAAATGTTCTACATATTATAAATTCGATATAGGAAAAACAATGTATTTTGTAGTTGAAAATAAAAAATTACACAGTACCGTTAAGAGTATAAAATGCGGCTGGTTGTGAAATGTTAGTCCTTCAGTTGATACTTAAAAAATGTCTTTCTTTAAATAATTTAGAAATTATGTACCTACCAAGATTTAGTATAGGTACCTACCTATAGGTACTTTTGCATTTACAAGTACTTTTGATTCTTCGTGCTTACTATACCTCAAATATTTGCAACAGCTTGTGATTAAAACTACCTAGTTTGACGTTGATGTTTCTTAAAACAATAATATTATTCAAGTTAAGTATTACTTCTTGTCCTTTGTAACTTGTGAATTAAATTTACACGAGATTTATCGTAGGTACTTTATATATATTTTTTGTTATCTCTTGATGCTCAAAAGCTTCTTCCAAATTTTTCCAATATATTTTTGTTTGGAAATGAGATAATATTAAATCTATCTAATACTAGTCTCTCTGGCTCGCTTCGCTCGCTCCCCTAGTGGGGTGCGTAGCATCGATGGACACGTTCATAACCCTGCATCAAGGCTAACTGGTCCTTCAACATCAACCCCCCTGGCTGATGGACACGTTCATAACCCTGCATCAAGGTCAACTGCCCCCCCCCCCCCTCCACCCATGTCAAAGTGCTAGGGAAATCAAATTTGAAATAATATAACTACCTATGTGGGGGGCGAACAAAGCGAGCCCCTGACCGATAAAATGATTAGCTGAGCGAAGTAAGGCCCCCTTGAATTTGAAAAGGGTGCTGGAAGGGTGTAGGGGGGGGGGGGGTGTAGAGTGTAGAGTGATCGCGGCGGGTGGGCGGGGAACTGCTGACACGAATTAAAACGATCCAATTGTCTTCTCACCCGTCCTACACAGAAATCCGTTCAGCCGTTTAGGTGCCTATAAGACACGACAGACACAGAAACCTGTGCCTCAAATCACGCGCCTGCAGACCCCATGTGACATAAAAACAATCCAATTATTGTCTTCTCACCATGAACTCGCCCCCTCCCCCTCGCTTCGCTCGCTCCCCTAGTGGGGTGCGGAGCATCGATGGACACGTTCATAACCCTGCATCAAGGTCAACTGCTCCTCAACATCAACCCCCCTGGCTGATAAAATGATATTGGATGAAATCCCCACTCCTACCCTTATTTAGGGAAGGAGAGGGGGTTGAAGGAGGATAAAAGGTAAAAAATCCTTGAGGGCGCTCAATCTATCTCAGAATGTAGATCATTTTTTAATTTCTCGAGATTTTCAAGAAACTATATATATTCTACCTATGTGGGTGGCCGAGCAAAGCGAGCCCCCCTCTGGCGGAGAAGATGAACAGCCGAGCGAAGCAACCCCCCCCCCTCCTCTCTGTCAAATCAAATTTGAAAAGTTTCCCCTCAATAATAATAGAACTACCTACCTACATGGATGGCCGAGCCAAGCGAGCCCCCTGGCCGATAAATTGATTAGCTGAGCGAAGTAAGGCCCCCCTGTCAGAGTGCTAGTGAAATCAAATTTGAAAAGTTCACCCTCAATAATAATAGAACTACCTGTGTTGGTGGCCAAGCAAAGCGAGCCCCTGGCTGATATAGTGATCGGCCGGGAGAAGTAAGGCCCTCCCTGTCAAAGTGCTAGTGAAATCAAATCAAATTTGAAAACTCACAGGAAAAAAGGATCATACTCGGCCTACTACTTGTATACTCGGCCGACCAGTTTCCCCGCCTCTCCACCTACCAAACATCCCTGGACCCTCCGTTTTCTAAGATCCCTGGCCCCGCGCGAATTAAAACGATCCAATTGTCTTCTCACCGTGAAATCGCCCCCTCCCCCTCGGTTTTTTTGAAATCCGACTTCGGAATCGGATTGGCCATATTTTGGCGCGCATTTGGCTCGCGGATACCATACCCAAAAAAAGGCTCCTTACTGGGGATTTTTGAACCCGAAAAAACGTGGGACAAACGGGAGAAAGACGATTTTTCGACGAATTTCCGGCGAATTTCCCGGGCGAATTTCCGAATTACGATTTGACCGACGTCTTCCTCCAGGTCTGATCTATACGGCTGGTATTTTTTCGTAATTTTTTCGACCCCCTAAACGGCCAGCGAGCGGAAAGTGAAAAAACTCACTCGGGAACGCGTTATCCCGTACCAACAAACCACACGGCCGTCTACCACACGGCGACCAACACGATTTTATATTATTGTATGATATGATGATATGATATGATGATATGATATGATGATGATGATGATGATGATGATGATGATATGATTATCGAGATAACAAAAAATATATATAAAGTACCTACGATAAATCTCGTGTAAATTTAAATCACAAGTTACAAAGGACAATTTTGTATTTACGCAACTCTTCGTGAGATTCTGTATAAATAATGCACCAAGTAACTGGGGGGGGGGGCTTACGTAATGCACTTATATCCTTCTTTAATGTTCTTTTTTAGGTTGAAAGAATCTTTGCGCACCCCCATGTCCCACTTTTGGCTGGAAAAAAATATTGCAGCCTTATGGTAGGTAAATAGGTAAGTACCCGAAACAAAGTGGAAGGGGCAGCCTAACATTCAAAAGATTCTGCGAAAGCTGAACCAGCTGAATAGTAACTATTCTGCAACTGTTGCAAGGAAGGTAGTTCATCAAACAGTCGCTAGACCGCTCTGGGAATCCCTCCTCCTGACAACGGCGTAGACGCAAGTCCAGTTTGACGGCCAGGGTTGCCAACTCAGAAAACCAATTTTTCCGAAGATCGTTCCCATAAACAATCTCTTGACATTTTTAGAACTAATTTTAAAAAAATAAAAAGTTTTTCTGCTATTCACTTTAACCCACGAACGAATCACAACAGCTGTGGTTGTCACGTTTAACCTTCGCTGTGGTTTAACCTAAGAGACCGATCCTTCAGTTTTTATTTTTTTTAGTGGTGGAAAACTTGGCGAAATCGTCGACCAATGGGAGCTGATCGCTGGTTTCCGCCGACAATTCAAATTGCTATTTTTCTATAAATTCGTAGGAACTTGCAATTTGTGTTTTCACCCCATTTTCGGTGTTATTTGGAAGCCTTCTATCGAAAAAAAAAAAAATAATAAATAAATAAATAATAATAATCCAGAAACTCGCCCATTCCTTATGTTCCATCAATTCTACTAGCAATGAGAGTTGACTTCACTTATAGTGTTCTTTAGAGGCCTTTCATAGATTTTTTTTAAATCCCGAGGCGCCCATTTCTTATTCGCCACTCCGTCGCAAATAGCTGATTGGATGTTGGATTTAAATTGAACTTTACAGTCAAACCAAATTACAATTTCAACTTTGTGCCGAGCGTTGATAAGGTCGACTGAGTTTCCCAGAACGCACATAAAAAATCGCTCCACCCCACAACTATGAAATCCCATCAAGTTTTTGAAGCACAAAATGTTTAGAGAAAAGCAATGGGAAAAGAAAATTAACGATAGAGAGATTCACGCTTTTCACATTTCAGCACAATGAGATTTATAAAAGGTAATCATCGACGGGGGGAATAAAGAGAAAATGGAAAATACTTCCTCCGAAGGCTACATCGTGAGATTGCTCTTTTTCTCAATTTCCATCAGTTAGACGAGTCGAATCCCTTTTTAAGCACAAGATGGTTCAACCTCCTACCTCCCCTCGCCCACACTCATTTTAATCTTACACAGAAACATTTCAAACAGACCGAGGGCACTTAAATGATATTTTTAAGGCTCTTATTATAATATCCACACGAGGGGATCTTCATCGTTGAGCTTAAATCGGTAAATGTCGACGGGGTATGTTAAACGTGTTATCACGAAAAGCAGCGGAAAGCTAATTTGAAAGAATTATCATGAGTGGAAGGATTTTTTCAATTGAACTCATTACAATAAATGTAATGAGTATTAAAATTATTGTAATAAATGCTGTCACGGTCTTGCCCCGGTTAATCCTATTCGTCACTTGCTTCCAGCTAAACACTCCTATTTTTGAACTTTTTTTGTTTGTATTTCTTAACTTTTTCGTACCAATTATTTATTGTAAAGAACCAAAAAAAAAAAAAAAAAAAAGCTACAAATTTTACAGAAGGGGTTATTATTCTTTGATATAGGACTACTTGGGTCTACTTGTGCGAAAATTTAATTCTGTCAATTTAAAAAAAATTTGGAAAAATTTTCTTTGAAAAAATTGTTTTTTCACATTTGTTTTTTAATATCTTTTTTTTTATTTTTACACGAAAAATATTTGACCTCCTGGGATCCCTCAAAAATCCCATTTTTAGCCCCATGAAAGCCCTATATATCCCCACAGTGAAATCGGATCATTGTGGGACCCCAAAAAATGGATTCTTCGTCCAAAAATACTTCGAAAACGACACCTGACTCGACCCATAGCCAAAAGCCTTCCAAAAACCCTCCCGAAGCCCCATAGCGCCCCACGGGTTTTGGCGATCGGGCTGAAAACCTTGCGGGCCCAGCTAGATGGTAAACCGAGTATTTTGTCAAAATTTCAAAGTTTCTACTGCCCAAAACGGCCCAGACGGCGTACGGACATTAAATTAACCGAAATTTTCGGTTTTGAAATCTAGACCTTTTGAAACGGATAATGTCAAGTTTTGAGAGTCGTCGATCTCCGTAGCAATTAAATAATGTTAGAAGGGATTTTAAGGAAGGTGAAAATCCACTTCACACTGTAAATTAAAAACGGCGGGAGACGCTGAGTCAGCAGTTGGATAAAGGCAGGAGGGAGACAGAGAACGAGAGCTCGCGGTCAGTCGTCCAGGACCGAGACGTGAAGCAAGTCGCCAGCGACGGTCCCCAAGGTTCTACAGCCAAGGACCATTGGAACAGGCCACCCTCGTCATAAAACACAGGTCAGATCCATCATGTTTTATGACGAGGGTGGCCTGTTCCAATGGTCCTTGGCTGTAGAACCTTGGGGACCGTCGCTGGCGACTTGCTTCACGTCTCGGTCCTGGACGACTGACTGCGAGCTCTCGTTCTCTGTCTCCCTCCTGCCTTTATCCAACTGCTGACTCAGCGTCTCCCGCCGTTTTTAATTTACAGTGTGAAGTGGATTTTCACCTTCGTTACAATCCCTTCTAACAATAAGTGAATTATTCCAAGAATAATAAACTAAAAAATGCCGGAGAGGACATACCAATTTTCACAACTCTATATAGGTCGACCAGAAGAATATGGCCTACGTGAGACATCTGCTGGACAACTCAGAAGTTGGGAAGAGTAGGTGACGTCACCTACACCTGTTTTTGAATCGGCCAGAACAACTTAAGACGATTAAAAACTACGTGAAAGGCTTTTTGTCACAAAAATGATGTATTTTTCCCTTTTTGACTTCTAACAACATGGTACAGGATGATTTAACCCGAAATTCGGGTGCATTTCCATTCCTAATTTTATGAACGTTGATTTGTTTTTCCTTCTTTTTTTGATCGAAGTAGTTAAACACTTTGAACACGACGGCTCTCGCCTGCCTCTTCAAAGTTCTAACCCCCCCGTGACTATAATAATTATTATTCAACTATAACTTCTCAATAACAAATAAACAATCATTCATGGCCGTTAGCCGTCTGCGCTACTACTACGCGGCTACGGACCGCCATTTTCTACGACCAATGCAGAAATTTCGCGAGGACTCGCTCATGTTTGTAAATTGGCCTTGCCGGTGAAAACTTCGTTCGTATTTAACATAGAAAAATCGTTCACCACTTTTTGGAAAGCACCATAACCTACGGAACGGTGTTCTACGTCTGGCGATTTCAACTTTTGTCTTTATTAACCTGTTTACGACTTATGACGTCACGAATCATCTTAGCCAAACACGCCCGTCTTACTTCCCAACAAGTTTTAGTTCATTTTTTGGCCGCCTAGAGGGAGGCTCACGTAGGCCATATTCTTCTGGTCGACCTATAGCACATTTAAACATGAGAAGCTTAGAAGCTCCTGTAAGAAAGTTGAGGAAGCAGCGCCAGAAAAAAAAACTGAAGGTAAACTGTCATATTGAAAGCGCCAAACGGGATTAATTTTAAATCAAAACCGCGACACGTTCGCCTCTTTCAGCTGGAAGTGCCCCAAGCCCTGAAATCCCCCAATGCGGTAAAAAATATCGTCCATCTCTCCCGCTCGAAGCGACAAGATGATTTCCCACAGTCGACGACAATGTTTGCTCAGCATTAAATCAATTTAGTTGGCAATTTCTTCCAGTTGATCCCTTTTACTGGTTCTCGAATCACGTTTTTGGATTTCCCCGAAGAGCCTCCGCTCTAATTTAATATTCCACGTTCGGAGTATTTTCGCTCAATATAATCGCGGTATCGTATGCACAGTTTCACTGGAAGGACGAGTTAGCGCGGTCATGAGGACCTAAAATGATGAAACATTGTCATTTTCCTCTCGGGCCCATTTCAGCCCACTACGTGAGTCGCGGAAACCATATCAGTCACAGGAAAAACTACGCCAAATTTAATATTACAGAGTAAAAATTTTAAAAAAGTGTGATAAGAAATATTTTTGAAAAAAAAAAAAAAAAAAAAAACGCAGCAAATTTTACACAAGGGTTTATTATTCTTTGATATACGTTACTTGTGCAGAAATGTAATTCTGTCAATGAAAAAATTTGAAAAAAAAATTTTTGTTCAAAAATGTGTTTTTTCAAAAATTCTGCATTTTTTACTCGAAAAATATTTAAAATCCTGGGATCCTTCAAAAATCCCATTTTTAGCCCCATGAAAGCCCTAAAGATCGCCCCAGTGAAATCGGATCGTTCCGGGACCCCAAAAAATGGATTCTACGTCCAAAAATACTTCGAAAACGACACCTAACTCGATCCTATAGCTAAAAGCCTTCAAAAAAACCCTCCCGTAGCCCCATTATAGCCCCATAGCGCTCCACGGGTTTGGGCGATCGGACTGAAAACCTTGCGGGCACAACTAGATGGTAAACCAAGTATTTTGTCGAAATTTGATTTAAAAAAAAAAAAATTCCTACTGCCCAAAACGGCCTGGACAGCGTACGGCGGACGGACAATTCGGATTTAGAATGTAGACCTCTCGGAACGGATAATGTCAAGTTTTTAGGCCGATCCGAGTCGTCGACCTCCGTCGCGAAAACAGGTGTAAGAAGAATAAACCAAGAATAATAAACCAAAAAAATCGTCTGTACATTTTGGTTTATTATTCTTGGAATAATACACATAATATGTGTATTATTCCAAGTATGTATTCCATTGTATTATTCCATATGTACATACATATTATGTTTTCCAAGTATGTATTCCATTGTATTATTCCATATGTACATACATATTATGTTTTCGCGACGGGGGTCGACGACTCCGATCGGGCTCAAAATTTGACATTATCCGTTTCAAGAGGTCTACATTCTAAATCCGAAATGTCCGTCCGCCGTCCGCCGTCCAGGCCGTTTTGGGCAGTAGGAATTTTTTTAAAAATCTGAAATTATGACAAAATACTTGGTTTACCATCTAGTTGTGCCCGCAAGGTTTTCAGTCCGATCGCCCAAACCCGTGGGGCGCTATGGGGCTATAATGGGGCTACGGGAGGGTTTTTTTGAAGGCTTTTAGCTATGGGATCGAGTTAGGTGTCGTTTTCGAAGTATTTTTGGACGTAGAATCCATTTTTTGGGGTCCCGGAACGATCCGATTTCACTGTTGCGATCTTTAGGGCTTTCATGGGGCTAAAAATGGGATTTTTGAGGGATCCCAGGATGTTAAACATTTTTCGAGTAAAAAATACAGATTTTATGAAAAAACACATTTTGAAAAAAAAATCCAAAAAAAAAATTTTTTTGAGATAAAAATCCAAAAAAAACAATTTTTTTAAAATTTTTTCATTGATAGAATTAAATTTCTGCACAAGTAACGTATATCAAAGAATAATAAACCCTTGTGTAAAATTTGCAGCGTTTTTTGGACAGATCAATGGAGATCAGACCTCGAAAAATGGATTAAGCGTAAAACAATACTCGGAAAACAATACCTTATTTGACCTCCAGGGATCCTTCAAAAATTCTCATTTGTAGCCCCATGAGAGCCCAGTAGATCCCCACAGTGAAAAGTGGATCGTTCCGGGACCCCTAAAAATGGGTTCTACGTCCAAATATACTTCGAAAACGACGGCCCACTCGACCCCATAGCCGAAACCCTTAAAAAAACCTCCCGTAGCCCCTTTTTAGCCCCACGGGTTCGGGCGATCAGGCTCAAAACCTTGCGGGCATCACTAGATGGTAAACCGAGTATTTTGTCAAACTATCGGATTTAAAAAAGTTGCAAATTTTAAATGTTTATAACGCTTTAGTATAAATTGTGCAAAAATTATATCATTGCCGAAGAAAAAATATTTTTAAAAAAGAAAAAAAAAGGTAGGCTAGTCCTGTTGTTAAGGATAGAGACTCTCTATTAGAGAGTAGAAATTGTCCATTCACACGGGTTGTGTGAATGGACCAACCCGTGTGAATGGACAATTTCTACTCTCTATCCTTATTGATAGACCTCACACAACCCCAGGACACTATAATATAGTAATATGCTCTTTTAGTCCTGTTGTGTTTGAAAAGATGTAGGATCCAAAATTTCTCGGAAAACGACACATCACATAACCTCCTGCCATCCTTCAAAAGGACCATTTGCAGCCCCATGAAACCCCCACAGATTCCTACTGAGAAATTGGATGCTGCTAAGACCCCCGAAAATGGGTTATGGGTCCAAAATTACAAGGAAAACTACACCTCAGTCGACTTCCTGGCATCCTTCAAAAGCAATGTCACATGCTGCTTTAGGCGGGGTGCACACTGGAGAAACCGATTTCATGAAACGTGAAATCCAAGTTGCTTGCGACGGACAGAATCTGATAAGATTACGCAGTGTCGTGCAGACTGCGTTTCATGAAACCGGGTTTCATGAAACTTGAAAAAACGGTTTCATGAAACTTCAGTTTCACGTTTCATTAAAACACGATATTCACTTACCTCCGCCATCCGGGCCGTTTTGGGCAGTAAGAATGTTTTTAAAAATCTGAAATTTTGACAGAATACTCGGTTCACCATCTAGTTGTGCCCACAAGGTTTTCAGCGCGATCGCCCAAACCCGTGGGGCGCTATGGGGCTAAAATGGGGCTACGGGAGGGTTTTTTTAAGGCTTTTGGCTATGGGATCGAGTCAGGTGTCGTTTTCGAAGTAATTTTGGACGTAGAATCCATTTTTGGGGGTCCCGCAACGATCCGATTTCACTGATGCGATCTATAGAGCTTTCATGGGGCTACAAATGAGATTTTTGATGGATCCCAAATATTTTTCAAGTAAAAAAACAAAACAAAAAATTTAAAAAAATCCCAAAACATTTTTTTAAAATATAAAAGCCAAAAAAATAGTTTTTTAAAATTTTTTCATTGACACAGAATTAAATTTCTGCACATGTAACCTATATCAAAGAATAATAAACCCTAGTGTAAAGCAGCGTTGCAGCGTTTTTTCTCTTTTTTTTTTTTTTTTTTTTTTGCAGCCACCATGACAAAACAATAACGTCGTCATCGGAATCCATCACGAAACTGATGGAAAGCCGTTGCTTCTATGTGCATGTTCTCATGAAATCGGTTTCTCCAGTGTGCATCCCGCCTTAGAAGGATGCTACAAATTTTGAGGCCTCAAGAAATCCCCATAGATCCCCACTGTGAAATCGGATGGTTCTGGAACGCCCATAAATGGATTCTACGTCCAAAAATTCTTCGAAAACGACACTCCACTCTAACCCCTACCGTAATTTCTTCAACCTCCTGGGATCCTTCAAAAATCCCATTTTTAGCCCCATGAAAGCCCTATAGATCGCAACAGTGAAATCGGATCGCTGCGGGACCCCAAAAAATGGATTCTACGTCCAAAAATACTTCGAAAACGACACCTGACTCGATCCCATAGCCAAAAGCTTTTAAAAACCACCTTCTGTAGCCCTTTTTTAGCCACATAACCCCAAGGGTTTGAGCAACTGGGCTGAAAACCTTGCGGACAAAAATAGATGTTAAACCGAATACTTTTTTCATATTTTATGAATTTCACATATAAAAAAAAAATCCTACAGCTTAAAACAGCCCCGACGGCGCGCCGTGGTCCGGATCGCAAAATCTAGCTGATCAAAAATCCTCCGTCTTCGAATTTAACCTTTTCACTTACATGAAACACATGTTTTAATCGATTTTTTTACGCTGAACACAATGGTAGAAAATCAGATTTGAGCTATCACTTGTCTTTTTTTTTGGAGATATTTGAGTACAATGTAGGTATCACGGAGGAATAGAGAGGAGAGCTCACTCTGTGTTAAACGCCATTCCCAAAACGCCAACCCAGGGGTGGAACGGCGGGGGGATTGCGACTGCAGCGCGACCCCTACGAGATGTAGTTAACTTTGAAGGTGGTAAGTTACCAGAACTGAACCAGAAGATGGCGCCCTGCGAATTCCAAATTCCGCCCAGACATGTCGTTTCCATTCACAGTGTACTCAACTACACAATCAATTTTGTTATTCAGAGATGGTTCCTTCAATTTTTCCTTTAATTTATTTGTAGTAGCACAACAGTGGAAGATAAATCCGTTTCGTGAGGAATTTGGGGCTTTCCTTCGTAAGAAGAGCTAGTAGCTCACTCTAGTTGGATTTGAAGGTACTATGTGTAGTTCACTACATTCCGTAGGGATAGCGCCACTGTCGACTATTGCACATGAAGTCCTATTTAGTGAGCTCTCCTCTCTATTCCTCCATGTGTAGGTATAAAGGATAATCTTCACTTTTCGGGCGGTTAGGTGAGGGCTTCAAAAAAGTATACCAAAGTATCAGGAAGCAATACAGCAAATTTATTAAAACTAGAACTTTCTCTTCTCTCTAATTCGCATAGGTAACTAAAATAGTGGAGCGATGATGTTTTCTATTTTTGATCAGCTAGGTTCGCGATGCTAACCACTGTGCGCCGGACGGACACTTCATTTTTGAGATCTACTCATTATGAAGCATAATATGCTTCCGTATATTATACGGAAATTAAAAGCCGATCAAAGCTTTCGATCCCCGGCGCGAATACATAGGCCACAATGGATATTAGGGGAGGATGGGGTAATTAGAGACAGGGGATATGAGAGACATGAGCATTTTAAAATAGTCCGCGAAGCCATATTTTTCCAAAAAGCGCCTGTCAACATTGGTAGGTACTAACAATGGTGTACTATGTCGTTATAGTGATTACACTGAATGGTTCCATTAGTCCAATCACAAAATTGTTTGATAACAATGTACATTCACATAAATTGCCAGTTTCATTTTAGTAATTTATTGTACCACTCATACGAATTCCAGTTAATTAGGGGGATGCCGAAATGCCGGAACGAAGAAATACGAGAGGAAAAACCTGTTGCTCAAAATTATTTCATTTGATGAGAGAGAGGAGATGACGGAAGTAGGGGAACAGGGAGTAAAAAGTACTAGTAGAGAGAGGCATTATGGCATAAAAAGTGAGTATAATAGAAAGGGAAGAGTGTCGAGGGGTAGAATGAGGTGGTGGGGAGAGGGGCAGAAGGTCACAGGGGTAGCTTAGTTACTGGGGCACATCGATCCGCCCTCAAGGACGTAACCTACCCCTTCTTACCATAGCGCTCCCGACCATCGCCCTTACCAATTAAATACTTAGCAAACTTGGCAATTGAAAAGAAAAAAGGGGAGCAGAAGGGTCAATGGAGTGCTTGAATTACGAGAATTAGGAAAGTCTGACCTCTGAATGACATCTTCACGGTCAAACTACTCACATCACTAAAAAAGCAATCCACTCGTAACTAAACAAAAGAAAAGAAAAACCTTTAACCTCATTAATGGCAATAAAGACATTATCACTCAGCAAAACCGTAACTCAACTTCATCAACAACAATAGCAAACGTCAAATCAAATAACAAACGAATTTAACCTCCCAACACGTGTATTGGATTTGAAATACATGAAAAATGCATCTTTTCAATCATTCATGCCTGTAGCATATGGAAACAGGCTTCAATGTAACGAATTAATCAAGAAATACGACTTCCGTTTTGCAACTTTACGAAATGCACAAGACAAACATACGAGTCAATCAATACGTTCAGTCGAGTTGAAAAGAGATGATACTATTCGAGATGTTTCGACGGTAACTAAGGTCCTATTCAGTCCGGTTGAGCCATCAAAATTTCATAATCGGAGCGATTATTTCCAAGGGTAAATTGAATTCCCAAGAAGAGACAATTAAGGAATGAAGAAACTTCGTTGAAATTTTTACAGGACTCAACACTTGCACTGCGAAATTACTCTATTTTGAAATAGTCGAGTAATTTTTATGAAACTCCCATCTTATTCAAAAATTGCAGGAAGCTGCAAAAAAATTTCTGAGTAGTCATCATGATAATATCATAGTACTTGACGTTGATTAATTATTAACTCTGAGCATAATTAGGAATGGAAACGTGTCTGGATTATTTTTTTATATTTATTATATTTTTTTTTATAGAAGGCGTCAAAATAATACTGAAAATGGGGTTAAAACACAATCTGCAGGTTCGAACGAATTTATAAAATTTATGGAAAAATTTCAATTTGAATTTTGGCGGAAACCCGAAGTCAGCTCCTCGACGAGTCGACGAGTTGGCCACCATTAAAATACGAAAAACTGAAGGATCGGTCACGTCGAATAAGTTAATTTATATCACGAATAAGTTGAGTCAATACGCACCATCACATTCACAACACGGCCATTTTCGCGTTACTCCAGTGTCACTAGTAACAAAGACCAAGAAAATCAAGAAACAATTTGAAAATCGACCTGCACTCTGGTGTCTTTTATTCGAAACCGGAACAGGTGTAGGTGACGTCACCAATGATGATCGTAAACTACGTGAAAGACTTTTTGTCACAAAAATGATGTATTTTCCCCTTTTTTGACTTCTAACAACGTAGTACAGTATGATTTAACCCGAAATTCGGGTGCATTTCCATTCCTAATTGTGTCATTGGGGAAATGATACCCATCATCATCAAAAACCATGTTATTCCTAAATAAACAATTAATTAATGACAAACAATTAATGACATTTGAAAGATTTTACATGGTGTTATAATGAATACGCCGGGCAGTAATGGCCTGGGTTCAACCTTGGGCTTGTAACAAGCCGCTTGTTTATTCAAATTTTACTCTAAACCCCTGAAGGGCGGTTAATGTTAGGATATACCAGAAAATCTTGAGAATTCCCAAAAGCGTTGATTAAAGTTTGAATCTTAATGAAAACCTAGCTTTCGCCGCTCGAGAGTTGGTGGATCTCCAGATTTACTGACCGAATAGGTGAAAACCCGAACACTGTGAGTAAATTAAGAAATTCGGACTTGAGCGGTGCCTCATGGTGCGGATTTTGCAGCAGGGGAACGTTAACATTTACCAAAATTAGAACACACACTTCCAAATTGAAATATTCCTAGCGTTGACAATCCGAAGATTTACTGGGAAAAGTCTGATTTGTAAGCCGACACCGGACTTTAACGAATGCTATTGGGAACTCCTAAGATTTATTGGTAAATCCCAATATATACCGCACATCGCAAAAAGGTGCCAGGACATCTGCATGCAACTGTCGACCAATCTTGCTTCACTCAAACTTTGAAAAAATCGTCCCAACTCACTATCGTCCTCTCAATACGGGTTCAGACAAAATAAAGTACTCAGAACGCTCTAGCGGACATAGTCTCGCAAATCTCAACTGGATTACATGATAACTATAAAATTATTGGTATCTTTATTGATCCAAGCAAGGCGTTTGACTCAATTGAAACCACCAGACTTATTCTCAAACTCGGGCAACCTGGTCTTGACAACGCAGCCGTCAGATGGTTCACTTCTTACTTATCAAATAGGCAACAGTTAATAAGATTACGGGGAGTAGAAAGCGACAAAAAAACCAATAAATTACGGGGTTCCCCAAGGGGCGGTACTGAACTAGTGGCCTAATGGTAAGACAAGTAAGGATGCCGAACTAGTGGCCTAACGGTAAGGCAAGTGAGGACGCCGAACTAGTGGTCTAACGGTAAGGCAAGTGGGGATGCCGAACTAGTGGCCTAACGCATCTATTATATATTACGTAATATATAAACGTGACGTTCCCGCGTCTCCCTCACGGACTAACGTTTTTGGGCAGTTAGGTCATGGCTAAAGCATGTCCCATGCTAAAGTTATTCTAATTACGGGTGTCAAGACTTGTATACGTCTATGTTACGAGCACAAAAATCTATACCACTAATTCTCAGTCTGTGTGTCTGTGGGTCTGTCTGTATGTCAATCGCCTACTCTGACTAAACGGTAAGTCCTAAAAATACCCCGATTTTTCCTATCGTCTCGGGCGACCGTTTAAGAGTCACTAGGGGGGTCGAGAATTCTCAAAAATTCGCTCAAATCCGCGCAATCTACATCAACTTTCTTATTTCAAATGGGAACCCCTATTTTTTTCACCGGATTCGGATTCCTCGACCAATTTTACGTCCGATAAGGGGGTCGCGCGAATTTTTTGGCGCGCGCGAATTCGCTCAATTAATTTTTGCGTCTTATTCCGCCGTTAATAGACGGATTTTTTTCGCGTTTCGTCCTACGCCTACCTAGAGATCCGAATTTTAATACTTGATATCGACCAAATTCATTTCGAAATCGAGTGAATTTTGAGCGCGAGTTGAGTTTTGAAAAAACTGGGCCGTCGCCACCGACCCTTCGCGTCGGGTGAATTTTGGCTCGGCTTCACTCCCATCCTCTCAACACCCTCTATCCCCCCGCCCTCACTCTTCACTCTGAGCGGGTGGGACATCAGCCTTACAGGGGCGCTCACGAGGTCTACGAGATCTCTCCCAGTCATCCCCTTGCAGTGCTGCCAAATCAGGGTTTTTCCGCCAGATTGAGGGGGTTTTTTCTTCTCCGGGGGGGATTTTGGGGGGTCGATATCTACCAGCCATCCCTGCAAAGTCGTCCGAGGGATGTCCGATTCTCAAATATGAATCGATTTAAATCAAATCGATTTAGAAAGTATTATTATTAATAAATATTATTATTATTAGTATTTATTATTATTATCAGAATCGATTCTTTTTCCAAATTATTGACAGGGGGGCCTTACTTTGCTCAGCTAATCATTTTATCCGCCAGGGGATTCTACGTCCAAAAATACTTGGAAAACGACAACAACTCTACCCCCTCACCATTTTAGCCCCATACTTTTACTGTGTTTTCCTGGGGGTGGGGGGCTTTATTAAATTTCAAATAATTATTGAGGGTGGCCTTTTCAAAGGGTGGAAAATACTTGGAAAACGACACTTAACTCTACTCCCTCGCCATTTTAGCCCCATATTTTTCCTGTGAATTTTCAACTTTGATTTGATTTCACTAGCACTATGACAGGGTGGGAGGGGGGGGGGGGATACTTCACTCGGCCGATCATTTTAACGGCCTGGGGACTCGCTTTGCTCGGCCACTGACATAAGTAGTTCTATTATTATCAAGGGAAGGCTTTTGTAATTTGATTTCACTAGCACTTGACAGGGGGGCCTTAATTTCCCCAAAAATACTTCCCCTTTCCCCAAAAATACTTGGAAAACGACACTTAACTCTACCCCCTCGCCATTTTAGCCCCATATTTTTCCTGTGAGTTTTCAACTTTGATTTGATTTCACTAGCACTATGACAGGGTGGGAGGGGGGGGGGGGGATACTTCACTCGGCCGATCATTTTAACGGCCTGGGGACTCGCTTTGCTCGGCCACTGACATAAGTAGTTCTATTATTATCAAGGGAAGGCTTTTGTAATTTGATTTCACTAGCACTTGACAGGGGGGCCTTAATTTCCCCAAAAATACTTCCCCTTTCCCCAAAAATACTTGGAAAACGACACTTAACTCTACCCCCTCACCATTTTAGCCCCATATTTTTCCTGTGAATTTTCAACTTTGATTTGATTTCACTAGCACTATGACAGGGTGGGAGGGGTGGGGCATACTTCACTCGGCCGATCATTTTAACGGCCTGGGGACTCGCTTTGCTCGGCCACTGACATAAGTAGTTCTATTATTATCAAGGGAAGGCTTTTGTAATTTGATTTCACTAGCACTTGACAGGGGGGCCTTAATTTCCCCAAAAATACTTCCCCTTTCCCCAAAAATACTTGGAAAACGACACTTAACTCTACCCCCTCGCCATTTTAGCCCCATATTTTTCCTGTGAATTTTCAACTTTGATTTGATTTCACTAGCACTATGACAGGGTGGGAGGGGGGGGGGGGGGGGCATAATTCACTCGGCCGATCATTTTAACGGCCTGGGGACTCGCTTTGCTCGGCCACTGATTTCACTAGCAATTTGATTTCACTAGCACTTGACAGGGGGGCCTTAATTTCCCCAAAAATACTTCCCCTTTCCCCAAAAATACTTGGAAAACGACACTTAACTCTACCCCCTCGCCATTTTAGCCCCATACTTTTACTGTGTTTTCCTGGGGGTGGGGGGCTTTATTAAATTTCAAATAATTATTGAGGGTGAACTTTTCAAAGGGTGGAAAATACTTGGAAAACGACACTTAACTCTACTCCCTCGCCATTTTAGCCCCATATTTTTCCTGTGAATTTTCAACTTTGATTTGATTTCACTAGCACTATGACAGGGTGGGAGGGGGGGGGGGATACTTCACTCGGCCGATCATTTTAACGGCCTGGGGACTCGCTTTGCTCGGCCACTGACATAAGTAGTTCTATTATTATCAAGGGAAGGCTTTTGTAATTTGATTTCACTAGCACTTGACAGGGGGGCCTTAATTTCCCCAAAAATACTTCCCCTTTCCCCAAAAATACTTGGAAAACGACACTTAACTCTACCCCCTCGCCATTTTAGCCCCATATTTTTCCTGTGAGTTTTCAACTTTGATTTGATTTCACTAGCACTATGACAGGTTGGGAGGGGGGGGGGGCATACTTCACTCAGCCGATCATTTTAACGGCCAGGGGACTCGCTTTGCTCGGCCACCCACATAGGTAGTTCTATTATTATTGATGGTGGAAATTTGATTTCACTAGCACGTTGACAGGGGGTCTAATTTCGTATAGCCCCATGAAAGCTCCATAGGTCGTCCCCAAAAATACTTGGAAAACGACACTTAACTCTACCCCCTCGGCATTTTAGTCCCATAGCGCCCCACCGGGTTTTTTACTGTGAGTTTTGATTTGATTTCACTAGCACTTTGACTTACATCGCTCAGCTAATAGACTAGCACTTTGACAAGGGGGCCTTACTTCGCTCGGCTAATCATTTTCGTACCATGATTCACCCAAATCACAGGCGGCAATATACAACCACAGTGGGCAATACATCCACAAGCGGCAATACACCCACTAGGGGGGGTCTGGGGGGCGGCAATTCACCCACAGGCGGCAATATACACTCACAGGCGGCAATACACCCACAGGTGGCAATACACCCACAAGCGGCAATTCACCCACATGTCTGCTTAAGCGATCGGCCTCGCGAAGCGAGGCCCACGGGGGGTCTGGGGGGCGGAGCCCCCCAGCTGGGTGCGTAGGCGAGCAAAGCGAGCCGGAGCATCTAGTCTAAATCACTAATTCTCACCGTGTCTGTGGCTGACTATGTGGGTATGTCAATCGCCTACTCTGACTAAACGGTAAGTCGTAAAAATACGCCGATTTTTCCTATCGTCTCGGGCGACCGTTTAAGAGTCAATAGGGGGGTCGAGATTTTTCTAAAATGCGCTCAAATCCGCGCAATTGACATCAACTTTCTTATTTCAAATGGGAACCCCTATTTTTTTCACCGGATTCGGATTCCTCGACCAATTTTACGTCCGATAAGCGAATTGCGCGAATTTTATGACGCGCGCGAATTCGCTGAATTAATTTTTTCGATTTATTCCGTCGTTAATAGAAGGATTTTTTTCGCGTTTCGTCCGTAGCCTACCTTGAGATCCAAATTTTAATAGGAGATATCGACCAAATTCATTCCGACAATGAGCGGATCAGGACGGCGATTTCAGTTTTGGAGATTCCTTTAATTTACGTCAGAAAACTGGGTGGCCGTCACCGGCGGGTGGATCCCGCTCGGTTTACTCCCAGCCGATACCCCCCCACCCTCACTCTTCACTCTGAGCGGGTGGGACATCAGCCTTACAGGGGCGCTCACGAGGTCTACGAGATCTCTCCCAGACGGAAATGGATGTAAATTAAATGAATCGATTTAAATTGAATCGATTATCGAGAAAAGTAGGATCGATTTAAACTGAATCGATTATCGAAAAATTGAATTTAATTGAATTTAAAAAATAAAAATTAAAAAATTAAAATAAAAATAAAATAAAAATTAAAATAAAATAAAAATTTTTCCTGTGAGTTTTCAACTATGATTTGATTTCACTAGCACTATGACAGGGTGGGAGGGGGGGCATACTTCACTCGGCCGATCATTTTAACGGCCAGGGGACTTGATGTTGAAGCCAGGGGGGTTGATGTTGAAGGAGCAGTTGACCTTGATGCAGGGTTATGAACGTGTCCATCGATGCTATGCACCCCACTAGGGTTACTCAGCTGGGTGCGTAGGCGAGCAACTAACTATTGATGGCACCCCAGGGTTTTTTTTCCTGTGAGTTGTCAAATTTGACACGTTGCCAGGGGGTGTTTCTCGCTCGGCCGATCAATTTACCAGCCAGGGGAGGCTTTTTTCAAACTTTTCAAATGACAGGGGGGGTCTTGCTTCGCTCGGGCGATTATTTTATTAGCCAGAGGGGTCTTGCTTTGCTCGGCCACCGACATAGGTAGTTCTCCTATTATTGATGGTGGAGTTTTCAAATTTGATTTCACTAGCACTTTGACAGGGGGTCCTTACTTATGTACGAGCGATCACGCAAGACCCTTATAAATAATCTATATCACTAATATATATAATATTCTTGAAAATCTCGAGAAATTCAAAAATGCTCTACGTTCTGAGATAGGTTGAGCGCCCTCAAGGATTTTTTCCGTTTTCCCCTCCTTCAACCCCCTCCCTTCCAACGACACTTAACTCTACCCCCTCGCCATTTTAGCCCCATATTTTTCCTGTGAGTTTTCAACTTTGATTTGATTTCACTAGCACTATGATAGGTTGGGAGGGGGGGGGGGGGCATACTTCACTCAGTCGATCATTTTAACGGCCAGGGGACTCGCTTTGCTCGGCCACCCACATAGGTAGTTCTATTATTATTGATGGTGGAAATTTGATTTCACTAGCACGTTGACAGGGGGTCTAATTTCGTATAGCCCCATGAAAGCTCCATAGGTCTTCCCCAAAAATACTTGGAAAACGACACTTAACTCTACCCCCTAGGCATTTTAGTCCCATAGCGCCCCACCGGGTTTTTTACTGTGAGTTTTGATTTGATTTCACTAGCACTTTGACAGGGGAGGGAGGGGGGCTTACTTCGCTCTGCCGATCATGTTATCGGCCAGAGGGAGCTCGCTTTGCTCAGCCACCCACATAGGTAGTTCTATTCTATTATTATGATGGTGGAGTTTTCAAAATTGAGTTCACTAGCACTTTGACAGGAGGGGCGTCTTATTTCGCTCAGCTGATCATCTTCTCGGCCTTTTTAGCCCCATATCGCCCCATGGGTTTTTTCCCTATGAGTTTTCAAATTTGATTTGATTTCACTAGCACTATGGCAAGGAGGGGGGGGGGGGGGCGGTTCCTCGCTCGGGCGGTAGAGAGTAGACTTTTGAAAATTGATTTCACTAGCACTTTGACTTACTTCGCTCAGCTAATAGACTAGCACTTTGACAAGGGGGCCTTACTTCGCTCGGCTAATCATTTTCATACCATGATTCACCCAAATCACAGGCGGCAATATACAACCACAGTGGGCAATACATCCACAAGCGGCAATACACCCACTAGGGAGGGTCTGGGGGGCGGCAATTCACCCACAGGCGGCAATTCACCCACAGGCGGCAATATACACTCACAGGCGGCAATACTCCCACAAGCGGCAATTCACCCACAATTCTGCTTAAGCGATCGGCCTCGCGAAGCGAGGCACCGGCCTCGCGTAGCGAGGCCCACGGGGGGTCTGGGGGGCGGAGCCCCCCAGCTGGGTGCGTAGGCGAGCAAAGCGAGCCGGAGCATCTAGTCTATATCACTAATCCTCACCGTCTCTGTCTCTGGCTGGCTGGCTGGCTGGCTGGCTGGGTATGTCAATCGCCTCCTCTGACTAAACGGTAAGCCCTAAAAATACGCCGATTTTTTCTATACTCTCGGTCGACCGTTTAAGAGTCAATAGGGGGGTCGAGATTTTTCTAAAATGCGCTCAAATCCGCGCAATTGACATCAACTTTCTTATTTCAAATGGGAACCCCTATTTTTTTCACCGGATTCGGATTCCTCGACCAATTTTACGTCCGATAAGCGAGTCGCGCAATTTTTTTGGCGCGCGCGAATTCGCTCAATTAATTTTTGCGTCTTATTCCGCCGTTAATAGACGGATTTTTTTCGCGTTTCGTCCTACGCCTACCTAGAGATCCGAATTTTAATACTTGATATCGACCAAATTCGTTCCGACGATGAGCGACTTTTAAGGGCGAGTTGAGTTTTGCAGTTTTCTTTAATTCGCGGGGCGGGCGACCCGTCGGGTGAATTCTGGCTCGGCTTACCAACTTGCCGATACCCCCCCGTCTACACTCTTCACTCCGAGCGGGTGGGACATCAGCCTTTAAGGGGTGCTCCCTAGGTCTATGCGCAAGGTCTCCCAGAAGGAAATGGATGTAAATTAAATGAATCGATTTAAATTGAATCGATTATCGAGAAAAGTAGAATCGATTTAAACTGAATCGATTATCGAAAAATGTAATTTAATTGAATTTAAAAAATAAAAATTAAAATAAAAATAAAATAAAAATTAAAATAAAATAAAAATTCAAAAATTCAGCCACTATTGATTCGATTTTGATGAAATGATCTAAATTCTGAGATACGTTGAGCGCCCTCAAGGATTTTTTCCGTTTTCCCCTCCTTCAACTAAAGAAAAGGAGTGGGGATTTCAGCCACTATTGATTCGATTTTGATGAAATTTTCAGGGAATCATTTTATCCGCCAGGGGCTTCTACGTCCAAAAATACTTGGAAAACGACACTAACTCTACCCCCTCGCCATTTTAGCCCCATATTTTTTCTTTGTTTTCATTATACCGGCCAGGGGATTCAAATGTCCTACCTACCTACATATTTATATGTAATAAATATGTAGGTAGGTCAATAATAATTATTGACCTACCCTCAATAATTATTATTGAGGGTGGACTTTACAAAGGGTGGAAAATACTTGGAAAACGACACTTAACTTTACCCCCTCGCCATTGTAGCCCCATATTTTTCCTGTGAGTTTTCAACTATGATTTGATTTCACCTAGCACTATGACAGGGTGGGAGGGGGGGGGGGGGGCATACTTCACTCGGCCGATCATTTTAACGGCCAGGGGACTCGCAATGCTCGGCCACCGACATAGGTAGTTCTATTATTATCAAGGGAAGGCTTTGCAAATTTGATTTCACTAGCACTATGACAGGGGGCCTTACTTTCTCCAAAAATACTTGGAAAACGACACTTAACTCTACCCCCTCGCCATTTTAGCCCCATATTTTTCCGGTGAGTTATCAACTATGATTTGATTTCACTAGCACTATGACAGGGTGGGAGGGGGGGCATACTTCACTCGGCCGATCATTTTATCAGCCAGGGGGGTTGATGTTGAAGGAGCAGTTGACCTTGATGCAGGGTTATGAACGTGTCCATCGATGCTATGCACCCCACTAGGGTTACTCAGCTGGGTGCGTAGGCGAGCAACTAACTATTGATGGCACCCCAGGGTTTCTTTCCTGTGAGTTGTCAAATTTGACACGTTGCCAAGGGGGGGGGGGGGGGGGGGTTCTCGCTCGGCCGATCAATTTACCAGCCAGGGGAGGCTTTTTTCAAACTTTTCAAATGACAGGGGGGGGTCTTGCTTCGCTCGGGCGATTATTTTATTAGCCAGAGGGGTCTTGCTTTGCTCGGCCACCAACATAGGTAGTTCTCCTATTATTGATGGTGGAGTTTTCAAATTTGATTTCACTAGCACTTTGACAGGGGGTCCTTACTCCCCCCCCCCCCCCCCCCAAACAAGGATCTATATGTACGAGCGATCAAGCAAGACCCTTATAAATAATCTATATCACTAATATATATAATATTCTTGAAAATCTCGAGAAATTCAAAAATGCTCTACGTTCTGAGATAGGTTGAGCGCCCTCAAGGATTTTTTCCGTTTTCCCCTCCTTCAACCCCCTCCCTTCCAACGACACTTAACTCTACCCCCTCGCCATTTTAGCCCCATATTTTTCCTGTGAATTTTCAACTTTGATTTGATTTCACTAGCACTATGACATGGTGGGAGGGGGGGCATACTTTACTCGGCCGATCATTTTAACGGCCAGGGGACTCGCTTTGCTCGGCCACCGACATATGTAGTTCTATTATTATCAAGAGAAGGCTTTTCAAATTTGATTTCACTAGCACTTGACAGGGGGGCCTTAATTTCACTAGCACTTGACAGGGGGGCCTTAATTTCCCCAAAAATACTTCCCCTTTCCCCAAAAATACTTGGAAAACGACACTTAACTCTACCCCCTCGCCATTTTAGCCCCATATTTTTCCTGTGAGTTTTCAACTTTGATTTGATTTCACTAGCACTATGACAGGTTGGGAGGGGGGGGGGGGCATACTTCACTCAGCCGATCATTTTAACGGCCAGGGGACTCGCTTTGCTCGGCCACCCACATAGGTAGTTCTATTATTATTGATGGTGGAAATTTGATTTCACTAGCACGTTGACAGGGGGTCTAATTTCGTATAGCCCCATGAAAGCTCCATAGGTCGTCTCCAAAAATACTTGGAAAACGACACTTAACTCTACCCCCTCGGCATTTTAGTCCCATAGCGCCCCACCGGGTTTTTTACTGTGAGTTTTGATTTGATTTCACTAGCACTTTGACTTACTTCGCTCAGCTAATAGACTAGCACTTTGACAAGGGGGCCTTACTTCGCTCGGCTAATCATTTTCGTACCATGATTCACCCAAATCACAGGCGGCAATATACAACCACAGTGGGCAATACATCCACAAGCGGCAATACACCCACTAGGGGGGGTCTGGGGGGCGGCAATTCACCCACAGGCGGCAATATACACTCACAGGCGGCAATACACCCACAGGTGGCAATACACCCACAAGCGGCAATTCACCCACATGTCTGCTTAAGCGATCGGCCTCGCGAAGCGAGGCGCCGGCCTCGCGTAGCGAGGCCCACGGGGGGTCTGGGGGGCGGAGCCCCCCAGCTGGGTGCGTAGGCGAGCAAAGCGAGCCGGAGCATCTAGTATGTAGTAAAGACTGAGCTGAGGTTATTGTGTGCTGTGTCAGCAAGAAATCCGACGAAAGCAGAGCGTTGGCAACGAAGGGTGGAAGAGACGGAAGACACGATATAATAGAGGAGTCGATAATTGTCCGTCAACAGGGAAGCAGTGAAAAGAAATTAATATACCGTTTACTAAGGGAAATTGTGAAGTGGTAACTATCCGGCACCCAGGAAATAGGGGGTCGGGGACGTTACACCAATGTATTCTCGACGGGGGTCAAAAATTTGGATTGGCCTCAAAATGACGTAAAGATTCCAATAATGAAACGTCCAACTGGTAGAATCATTATTTTAAGTCAACTATCGGGTTCGAAAAAGTTGATTAGCCTAAGAACAGTTATTTTCCATTAAATCCAAAATATAGACCAACTTTAATGTAGGAATTTTTTCATTAGTACTAATTTTTTTACAGTTAACTGATGATATCACGAAAAAACACATTAAATCATGAATACATCAATCAGTCAGAACGAGAAAATATCCATGACTCAATGATTTACCGTGACGGCGGCAGTCATTTTCATTCCAGAACAACAAGTCTACGAAGGTTACGTCTGCGGAGCGACCAGGAAATGTCTCAATCAATCTAAGTTTGAGCAGCTCAAACATTACAGCTGCTGCAATTTTCCCAGTCGAAAAAACCAAAAAGGGGACTAACACATACCGAAACCACAACACATGGGAACACCACAAATCGAAAGGAGATTTCGTCAGCAACAATGAACCAACCCACTACTAAGAGCCAAAAAACAAACAAAAAACCGCTAAAATGATATCAACAATAGCGCTCACCACACAAATTTTGCTTCTCCAACACAAGTGTTCCCTCACACGAGGTTTATGTACCAAACTGAGAGCAAACCTGTTCATCCTTTTCCGCAAAGCAGTGAGATTACGGTTTTGAGGGCAACAACCAAAGTGCAAGAAGTGAACAAAGAAAGAAAGAAAAAGGAGAAGACAGGCGCAAGTCTGGATTCTACGTCCAAAACCTAAACACATAGATGTTCAGATCTGACTATAGCGTGGGGACCTATGGGGCTTCTCAACAAATCAGGAGGTCAAATGAGGTGTCGCTTTCAAAGTAATTTTGGACGTATAATCCATTTTTAGGGGATAAGTATTTTTTCAACAGATAAGCTTTTTTTCTTTTTTTTTAATTTTCTAAACGAATGTTAATTCTGCGTAGTTGGATCGGCTTCCATATTGTTACATCATGGTATTGGTGAGGGAGTAAGCCGTTGGTTGTTCATTTTTATGGCATTTATTTGATGTTAGACACTGCCTCGAGGCGCCTTTCGCCTGTTCCCTGGAGGGGAAAGAGGCTCTTCAGGAGTAAATAGTCGACCTTGTCAATGTTTTTCATTTTTGTCCCTTCCACTGGTGCATTCCATCCTCCAGAGCGCAGTAAACGTGCTCCACTGGGTTAATTTTCTCCCCTTTTCTTCCTTTATTTAATTAACTGCACTATACCAATAACCCAATGAAATGAAAAACCACCACGCAGAAACAAAGCACCTTTCCTATGAATAAATTACACCAAAAATTGTACTGCGCTCTGGAGGATGGAATGCACCAGTGGAAGGGACAAAAATGAAAAACATTGACAAGGTCGACTATTTACTCCTGAAGAGCCTCTTTCCCCTCCAGGGAACAGGCGAAAGGCGCCTCGAGGCAGTGTCTAACATCTAATAAATGCCATAAAAATGAACAACCAACGGCTTACTCCCTCAACAATACCATGATGTAAACGAATGTTGTAAACACGGAATTACGTTTTTCGCCATCTATAAAGAAAATAATATCTCATTTATTGATAAGGGTGTGCGGTCAACTACAGAATATAACACCTTCAGAACGAGATACTAGTGTGACCCTCCTCTAGTATAATCAAGAAGGTATTATGTAGGTACGACAAGGCCAGCGGATAGAATTATTACGCAAACGGTAATCCGTAGTCTGTCTAAGTTACACAACCCCTTTACTAATCGAGGGCTGCCCAGGCCGGATTTCCCATCAACAACAAAACCGAGTATGTATACAGGGAATTCAGAGAACTTGTAATTCCTGCCAAAATCGTAAAACCATTAACGGAGAAAGACAGTAAAATTCGCTAAAAGCGGCACTGTTTAGAGGATCAAATCCTCTAGATAGATGAATAAATTTTATTATAGATAAATAGAAGAATAAATTTTATTAATCTATTTCATGTATGAAGAGATTCGAAATTATTGAACGGAAGCCTGAGCAAGAACAAAACAAGAAAGGAGGATGAGCAGAGACTGGCAAATTCATAATCACGATTGATTTTTATCGCCAACGCGTTGAATGTTAATTTTATGTCTGTCACAACTTTTGCGATTCCGACACGCATTTGCACTTACTGAAATTGCCCATAAACTTGACATCCAAACCGACGTAGCTTCAGTGAAGTTTCCGAGGGATTGACGCAAAACGGACATGCCTGACAGAATCCCCTACTTCACTATCAAAATTTGATATTGAAGTAGTGATTGATATTTAATATCAATAAACATAACGGAAAACAAAACATTCGATTGGGGCTAGTGTGAAAACTATGACTCATGATGACGGCAAGTAGTAATGATTGAATTATAAATCACTTGGTATCTAATCTGGTAAGTCAAATCTAATAAGTCAACTATGAATCTCATCAGGAATCAAAACAGGGTCAGACTTATGATAATTTGTATCGATCGGATGAGAGCTTCAACTATGGAAGAGGTAAGAGATGAAGCCATCAGAGATAACAAAAGCTCACCTCATTTCGGTCAATATCGAAATAAGCAACTTCGAATCCCATCATGAACAGATTTTTTTTAGAGAATAGCCTTAAAAATGGCTTACGGGCCACGTCAGTCAACCTCACCGATTTGTTCTCACTTCTCAAGAACCCCACCCTGATCTTGAGCGGCAAGGTTTTCGATCCAGAGCACCATGGGCTCAATAAATCTGGCCAGTGGGATCAACTTTACAGGATGTGCTATACCGTTTCGAGTGACGCAGGCCGGCCTTTTGACGTAAATAAATCCGTGTCAGGAAGGTGGGTTGTCAAAGGAGGAAGAGATCGGCAGAGGCCACAGAATTACATACTGGAATAGCTGGGCCGTTCACCCATGTAGATTAGCAGTCGGGTTAATGCCATTGACAACATTCCCAGCTTACCACGTGAAGCAACTGCGGACCCACTTGCCACGAACAACGTAACACAGGTGTCTGGAAGGCATTTAAGGTTTTCATACGATGACGATCCACAATCATCACGGCAAATTGTCAATCTAGTCCTCAGAAAACAGGAAATTCTTACCTCCAAATCATAGCGGTTCCTAAAAATTGTATTTTCATATATTCGTAAATTGCGTGTATTCCCGTTCTTATAATCAAGCTATAAGTGTGTAATTAGGAGAATAATGAAATATTCTCACCAGGTATTCCAACTTTAAATGTTTTATTGATACAGACACATTTTTATAGTTTCTTCTTTCTGCTGCTGCTGGAGCGAGGTTCTGCGGTTCTGCGGTTCTGCGCGCTTCCTTCCTACTCCTACTCCCTTCCTACTCTATCAACTCCAAGTCGACATGCCAAGTCGGCATGCCTGGTGAAAATATTTCATTATTCTCCTAATTACATACTTACAGCTTGATTATAAGAACGGGAATACACGCAATTTACGAATATATGAAAATACAATTTTTAGGAACCGCTATGATTTGGAGGTAAGAATTTCCTGTTTTCTGAGGACTAGATTGACGATTTGCCGTGATGATTGTGGATCGTCATCGTATGAAAACCTTAAATGCCTGTGGTAACAATTAACTGATTGAGAAACACACGACAACAACAGGGAAGGGATGAAGTAGGGTGACTCTTATGCTGCTTTTCGAAGCTCAAACACTTCTGCGTCAGGGAACATCATTCAGAGAACGACTTTTTCCGTGATTCACCTTCAGTTTTATATCTCCTGTGAGGTAGCCGGGATTGACAGTCTTGTTTTGTCAAGATTTGTTTCTATCAACCCGGCGCCCACCGTCAAATTTGGCAGCAAAATAAGGTCTTAAGTCGTGACCGGGAGGATCTTTCTCACGTGCTGCCGATCCTCCTTTTACCCTGTCACCAGGTCCTCCTCAAACTCCCTTGATGGAATCAGGCTAAAGAGAACGACAAAGTTTCAATATATGAATTTCATATTGATGTTGAACTGTTTAGCATAATCTCTCCAACAAATTGATGAATTGCCCTACCCGTGACCCGGACGCGATGCGCGAGCCTTTCGGAGGCAATTCGGGATTAACGAAATGTTTGGTAGGATCTGACCTGTGTTTTATGACGAGGGTGGCCTGTACCAAAGGTCCTTCGCTGTAGAACCTCGGGGACCGTCGCTGGCGACTTGCTTCACATCCCGGTCCTGGACGACTGACCGCCAACTGTTGAATCAGCGTCTCCCGCCGTTTTTAATTTACAGTGTGAAGTGGATTTTCACCTTCGTTAAAAACCCTTCTAACACTCCCTAAGGGTAAATCAAGGGCCTGTGAAAGTCCTTCATTTTCAAACCGTTGACGCAATAAATGGCAAGGTAGGGTTGGGAATCCCGACTCGGGGTATCGACGACCATGATATAAATATCTCGAATGCGCTACATCGATGATTCGAACCGATAATACCGCATTGAAAAACCATCACAGAAGCAAAACGTGGCCTTATCAAAAGTTGAAAAACGAAACCAGTGACGTAGGTAACCTAGTGGGAAGGTATTTGAAAATAAAGAATGGATATCGAAACATAAATTCGATTTTTTTAATCGTGTTTCACTCACTGAATAAAATTAAGAATCGATTTTCCATGATTTTATGAAAAATCTCTTTCTTTTCCTTTAAGATAAAATTTTGAGCAATTTTCTTTTCGTTTTATTCAAGAAGAAATTCCTCCAGAACCAACAACAACCACATGATTCAACTCCAGATCCTTCCCAATACTGTAAAATGGAACTACCTAGTGGCCAAGTCAGATCCAACATTGGTAAACCACACCAATCTGAACTTACAGCAGCATCAAACGCTCATTTGATAAATACAAGAAGCGGAACGGTCGATAACTCATTCAGGGCTGGTTTCACCGAGGAAACAACGTCAACTTCATCAAGGAAATTCACGTTAAAATGGTTGTTTTAGTTGTCTCCAACTTCGCTTCAATCGCCGCTTGAGCCTCAAATCAGTAACTGACAACTGTTGTCAATTACGGTAAAACCGGGCCTTGATTGTATAATTATACATTATAATCGCCAGTTACCAACTCGTCATTTCCTTACGGGCCAACAAAAAGTTAGGTTAAAAAAAGACTTGAAAATCAATTTTGTAGGTACGAAATAAAATTTTGCCATAACCACATGGCCACCCATCCCTATTAAAAACTACGTATTTCTCAAGTCTCGAATAAATAAATTCCCATAACTAACCAACCCCTCAAATTTTTAGTTATAAAAAAATTCCTTTTTTTTTAAAACAAAATCAATAGAATGGTTAATTTTCAGAAAAAAATCATTTGGACAACATTTTCTTCCTATCCCAGTGGAGTGATTGAATGAGTATTCCGTTAGAATTAGAATTTGGGTCCGACATGGACGCCTCGGAGCCTTTAATGAGATTTTTTTTTTTAGTTGGAGGAAGCAATCAATAAATTTGAACTCGAAAGTGCTTGAAACTTGGAACAGGATGGCTTTTGAATCGTACTTACTTTTTTGGGATCGTTGAATTGGGTTGATACCCTAAAAAAATAAATACTTTGGTATTTGACATCCGTGCACATACCACACAAGCTCATAGGGAAAATGTTGCGAAAACTCAAAACTGTATGAATTTCACCACCCTTGAGTAGGTTGTGTACTTGTAGGTTGTTAAAACTGCCGCAACTTAGAGCTAAATCGGTCGTTGGATAGATAGTAATATTGATATCGATGTTTTTGTGGAATATTTTATTGGCAACCTCTTGGAAATATCGACATCGATATCCTTATTTCGGTATCTCATCCCTAATGGGGGTTAACATCTCGTTGACTTAACACGTGGGATCTTGTTACGCCGTTTTGATGGCTAAACATGAGATTTTGTCATGTTGTCAACATAACTTGGAGGAACTACTGTTGGACCTGCTGGTCATGTGCTTGATTAAGCTAATCTGTTGAAGTTCCAGTGATTGACGTTAAGAAATACGAAAACCCATTTTTGGCACGTACTACCTCCAAAGACTACTCGAAATTCCAAATAATACAAAAATATTGCCTATTAACGCGTTCAAGTTTCGATAGGAAGCATAATATGTACATGTTGTAAGTATATTACACAATAAGAGTATAAGGTTGGGGGACTTTTTTTTTTATTACATGAGCGAAACGAGATACTAAGAGGTGATCCCAATTCCTTCTAAGGAAGGGGGTTCTAACCCCCTTTGAACGTTGCTGCCAGGGGATACGTTGACTTAAGATTGTGTAACAAAAAAAAAAAACTTTTCGCTTTATTGCTTCCGAGCAAAAAAGTACTTTTGGTTTATTATTCTTGGAATAATACGCCTATGTTTTCGCGACGGGGGTTGACGACTCCGATCGGGCTCAAAATTTGACATTATCCGTTTCAAGTGGTCTACATTCTAAATCCGAAATGTCCGTCCGCCGTACGCCGTACGCCGTACCCCGTACGCCGTCCGCCGTCCAGGCCGTTTTGGGCAGTAGGAATTTTTTTAAAAATCTGAAATTTCGGAAAAATACTTGGTTTACCATCTAGTTGTGCCCGCAAGGTTTTCAGTCCGATCGCCCAAACCCGTGGGGCGCTATGGGGCTATAATGGGGCTACGGGAGGGGTTTTTTGAAGACTTTTAGCTATGGGATCGAGTTAGGTGTCGTTTTCGAAGTATTTTTGGACGTAGAATCCATTTTTTGGGGTCCCGGAACGATCCGATTTCACTGTGCCGATCTATAGGGCTCTCATGGGGCTAAAAATGGGATTTTTGAAGGATCCCAGGATGTTAAATATTTTTCGAGTAAAAAATACGGAATTTTTGAAAAAAACACATTTTTGAACAAAAAAATCCAAAAAAAATTTTTTGAGATAAAAATCCAAAAAAAAAAATTTTTTTTAATTTTTTCATTCACAGAATTAAATTTCTGCACAAGTAACGTATATCAACGAATAATAAACCCTTGTGTAAAATTTGCAGCGTTTTTCGTCGGATATACCTAACAGGAGCTGTTGCGGGTTCGGTCCTTGAAAGTCCCATATCGATTTCAGAGTGATTTAATTAAAATCTGGTACGTATTGGATTGGGCGGTCGGATGATTTTGTTCGAGTCTCTTTAATCGATCTCCTTATAAACCCTTTCACGACCAGCGACGAGACATCTCGAGAGAAGAAGTGGACTCCCTAGACCAGAGACGAGGTATAAAGCAAAGTGGTTGTTTGCCGATGGTGCAGAGGTCTAATCCAATGAGTTGGTTAGGGAGAGAGAACGACTCCTCTGCTGAATTCTGCTATTCAGCAGAGGAGTCGTTCTCTCTCCCTAACCAACTCAGAGGTATAAAGCCAGAAGAAGTGTTCTTCCTGGGTCAGAGACGAAATATCAAGCAAGAAGAAGAGCTCTACCTGGACCAGAGATGAGGTATACTGACAGAGGAAGCGGCCTCCCTGGATCAGAGACGAGATACCACATGAGGACAAGGGACCTGGCTGGGACAAAGACGAGATATCAAGCCAGAAGAAGTGACCTGCCTGGGCCAGAGACGAAATATCACACGAGGCGATATTTTGGAACCGTTTACGAATAACATTAAAATAATAGGTAACTTCATGGCAAAGTGGGACCATGAAATATTCAGTTCCCACGAAAGCTCAGTAGCGAAAGGGTTAATCCTCCTATCAAGCCACAACGAACTTCGATGATCGAAGTGCGACGTGTGGCCCAATAATTTGTACTTTGGAAGCCCATGAGTAGATAGGTATCAACAAAGAATCGATGAGTCGTTTGACACCCAGGCTATGACGACCAAAACGTCTTTCAAACGAACCAGTGGCGCAAATAAGTGCAAAATTGAGGTTGATCTCCTAGTAGTACTCATCCTTAGCAAGAAAACAACCACAACAACATTTTCTTTTTAAAAATCATCTTTATTGTTACGATGTATTAACGAATCAATCCAGTAACTTCATTTTAATAATCTTGATTCACTTTTAGTGGAATCACTGATTCCTTTGTCCACTGATACTTCACTGTCTAGTGATTTACAGCAAAATCCAAGGGTTTGGTCCTCTTCGGCCGGCGAACCTCATTGATGTTCCAGGAGGGTTAGGGCTTCGAAATTGATATGTTGGTCGTGTCTTCTTCTTGAAACATCTTCTATTACCTGAACCTCGAGATCCCGATGGATGTAATTTGTTTTAATATACCATGGGGCATTTCAATGATGCCTTTTTTTTATGCAGCCCCATAAAGTGGACGTAGGTTCACATTCGGTTTATCACTTGTTAGAAGAGAAGCATTTTTTGTGGGTGGGCAGCTGGCAACTCCTGCCCAGGAGGCAGGGATCTTCATGAGTTTTATGGTGATTTCGGTTTTGTTTTTTTTCTTTCGTCTTGATGTACTCCTTTCCACCTAAGACGTAGTCATACCCGAGCACTTGGCTGTATGGTATGATCCAAGTTTAGTTCGTTGGGATATGAAACACTATCTGGTAGGTAAAGGTGATGGGTGTCACTACAGAAGGCTTGGTTTCATTCAGCTTCGTTCGCCCTTTCTTGTCCGCCTAAGAAGGAATTCATACAACCCTGGGGTTTCTCGCTGGCTTCCTCCTCAGTGTTCCCTTTTGCCAGGATAGTTTTCAAAGACCTACCGACAAATTTGTCATTGATTAGCATCTTTACACCTTCCAACCTCAAGCCATTTATAGGGAGAGGAGTTCAGCATGAAACTCTTTGGGAGAGACATAACGGAGAAGGAGGTACCGGGATGTCGGGCAAGAACATGTGGCTTAGGGGCGACACATCATGGGAAAGACACCCCTGACAAACCTCCGTGCCACCGGCTTACAACACGTAATGAGCTCCCACTCTATTCCTCTCCCAAAGCATCAAATTTCTACCAGAAAGGGATTTCGAACGTCATATTGTAAGGTGGATGCGTCGAGATAGTGAGAATCCATCTTATATAAGACGATTTTAGACGTCTTTAACAAGAGCGAGTAAACCCTAAGAGATTCAAGAGACTGATGAGATACACCAATTAAAGACATACACATAGCCTAACTTTTCTGAAGGGTTGATCGAAATGAAGACGATAGAAAAGGGGTTTGTTTATTCTGAAAACTATTAAATTCAACGCTACCAGCTGTCTTAGGTTTTAAAATGAAGTTTCTTCGTAGAAAACAATTGCCAACTACCTAGATCGTTCACAAAGAAACGAATCCTCTCTCTAGTGGCCAGACAGTCTTTTCCTCGATCCCTTAATTGCTCGTATGTCAGCTACAACAGTCAGATAACATAAAACTATCAACTTTGTAACAACTGTGCTTTTGTTCTTTCCAATTAATATTTTCTACAAACGAAACGATACTTTTTGTTGACCTGAATTGGTTTGCGTGCACAATGGAAGAACAAAAAATATTTTGAATTTTCAAAACCAATTAGGCCAGGGGGGGGGGGGGGGGGGGTTGAACAGTTTTGGCCAGGAAAATGTCGTTTTGTTCTTATAAACCAATGTTTAATCATAGGCATCGTTGTTAACAACCCTTATACGATCCTGGAATCGCATGGATTTTATAGAACGTTTCAGGATATAATCATTTTTCCATTCATTCGTTTGGTTGTCAGGCCCCGATAAACGTCAAGATTTCATTCATTCATCAGCTCCGAGAGATTTTCAAAAATAGTTTCCAAAGTGATGTATAGCATAGCTGAGTGTTTCCCGTACGGAGTAATTTCATTTCGCTGTCAGGATAGCGGGATTAAATTTAGGAATCCAGTAAATTTAGGAATTCAGTCGACGATTACACCGTTCTTGAACGGAATAGGGACAGCTGACGAGCAAATTTTATCACACGTAGAGCGGGCCCCTTTAGGTCGCAAAAAATTTAAGCAGGACTGATTTTAAATACGAGGATCACTTGAATCTGGTATAACATCTCGTAGCTGAAAAAAGCAACACTGCCTAACTCACATCTTCCCAACTTCACAGGTGACACAAAAAACTGTTTCGTTTAAAAAATTGATTCGTGTAACTGTTCCATTTAACTGTTTAATTTAAAACCCGTTCCTGTAAAAGCTGGGTTCGACCGAAGTGGGTTAGGCGGTGTTGTTTCTACAGCGACGATATATTCTGATTAACAACAGATGTGTGGCGGTTGAGTACAATAGGTAAGACAATATAATATATTAAGCTGGGTCAACGGATCTTGAAAAAAAATCCTCGGTAAACTGCTCTCAATATAGACCGACCTTTCCACCGACCTATGACCCGATAACTCACTTCACCGTGTTCATTAAACATTTTCCTCAGAGAAATACCGGAAGACGGTTGATGAACCCACCCTCACCCACCACCACAAATCCCCACGGAAGTAAGATTCGCGAATGGGCTAGGGAACCGATTGTCGACTAATACTTTTTTCTGAAAGAACTTCATAATTTGAAGCCATGGCAGTGAGTTTTGGGCTCCTACGGTGTAATAATTATTTCCAGGGCACTTTCGAAAATTTCAACTTTGAATCTGGAGGGAAGAGGGGCGCTTCCAAGAAGTGCTCTCTGGTGGTCAGCCAATGAAGTAAAAGCACGAATTCAGAGAGATTCACGAGATCAGAAAAGGTGAAATCGCAAGGAAAATAGTCGATCGGATTTGTTCTGACGCTAGCGTGACGGGACAGACCATATTGTTAAGGACAAGGTTCCACGACCAAACTTGAACTCATATAATTGCAATTCCTACCTAACACCTGAGGTTTATAACATATGGGTGGCAACCAATAGTCCCTTGGAGGCACCCGCACTACACTCGTCCCTCCTCAAAAGAAGAGGGACCCCCAATTCCTTGAGCCGCCTAGTGTCACTGTCCAGGTTTCCTCCATCTTCTCTTCCTTCAATTCGTCTTCTCTCTCGACCGTCTCTGACTCGCCTGCCTCCTCAGCGTACTCTGCCATGGGCTCTTCGTTGCTGACTTCTATGGAGGCGCCCAAGTCGATTTCTTCGTCCTCCTTGTCGTCGAGCAGATCGTCGTTTTCGTTGCCTTCCTCTTCAACGACTGGCATGGGCGCTTCATTGCTGACTTCTATGGGGCCGCCCAAGTCGATTTCTTTGTCCTCCTTGTCGTCGAGCAGATAGTCGTTTTCGTTGCGTTCCTCTTCAACGTCTTTTCCCTTCTCCTCAGCCTCTTGGACCTCTTGGGCGTCCGTTTTCCCAACGAACTCGACTGCTTCCCCAGCGGCCACCAGCAAGGGTTCTTCGGCTTCGTCCTCCCAGGCCTTTCTAGTCCCACTCCCTCGTCTCTGGCCCTTGAGTGTAGGGGTTTCTTGATTTTCAGCCTCTTGGGGGCACTCCCGTGCAAAGTGGCCTAACTCCCCACAGCAGTAGGTAACACCTGGGACCTCGACCCTTGGGTGGTCTCCATTGCTCCCACATAATCTGAACCAAACCTTTCGGCAACCAAACCTACGACCTAATGCTGCTGCGACTGCATCTAAGGACTGGCAGGAGGCACATTACATACAACAGCCAGGGCTAGGCCTCGAACTGCCGTGATAAGCCACTTGACCGCTAAGGCAGGTTCCCATCCATTGGTCTCCATGACCAGGAAAACTACATCCAGTATAGGGCCGGTTTCACGACGTCCCTCTCTACCCCAGGTTGCCGGGACCCCGAGCCTGATTCCAGGGCCCTGAGCCGAGCATGCACGCGGTCCAATTCCGACTTGTCACCTCCTCGTCGTCTCCGTTGCCCTTCGTTGTCCTTCGTTGCGCAGGGTACTCTGCACCACCCATCCTTCCCCACCTCAACAAGCCACGGGCCGAACGCGCACTTCTGACACCAAAATGTTAAGGACACGGTTCCACGACCAAACTTGAACTCATATAATTGCAATTCCTACCTAACACCTGAGGTGTATAACATATGGGTGGCAACCAATAGTCCCTTGGAGGCACCCGCACTACAATATTCATGTTCACCAACATAACATAACCAAAAATAAAAAATATTTTTGTACACTTTCTACTTTTTGTGCGAGTGCACTCTGGCTGATTAGTTAAAGTGTCACGCGGGAAAATTCAAAACGCCAAAATTTGAATATTTAATATTCACTAGTGATTTCTTCTGCTCAGACACCTAATTTCTCAGTGCTAACTGTACTGAGTACTTTGTTCATTATTAGTTCAACTATGTTCGGCCGACTTTTCCCATTTCTCTGACCTTGTTCCCTAGCCCATTCCTCGACAGAAACACTCAGCACATTTGTGTTCAAGGTGGCGGCGGCAAGGTACGGCAGATGTGATGTTGCCTCGCAGTAGTTACACCAGTGATAGACCCAGACATACGTCATCAGTTTACCGACTCGATACCCACTTCTTCCCGAAAATAAACGAGCGTTACCTAGCTAAACTTACCACCTTTTGAAATCTATACAGAGAGTACCTAGTTAATAGAGGAATTTTCAAGAAGAGGAAGTTCAATGAAGTTCTCCTCAGTGAAGTTCTATTCACTGAGGAAGCTGTCTATTTGCACCTCCATGTACAATCAATCTCCATCTCTTAAAATTTATTGATTTTAATAGTTTATCAAGATGAGTTTCAACGTGGATAAAATCCCGGAGTCTGAGGATAAATGGTTATTCCAACGATCCAATCATGTTAAACAGATAGAAGATTTACCTGTGAAGATTACTCGAGATGAAATGGAAAGCCAAGTAGACCCACTGAATACACACCTGAAACAAGGAAAACGGATTTTAACAGAATGTCAAACAAAAGTCTGCTGAGTCTGTCTGGTGAAAGTGATTTATACGGGCTTTTGAAAAGCATCGTGTCGGGTATTCTGATAAATTCAGGGATGAGCTTCTCAAATAAACATTCACACTACCGATGCCAAACGAGGCATTACATTTGGCTGTTACGAAATTGATATTTGAACATCGATCGATCGCTAAGTGCCCTTTTTTCCGGAGCAAAGCGATTCAAGAGCTCCTTGAAAGATTTCTTTTTAATTTTTTCGTAGAAAGCTCGACCTTCAAAAGATTCGAAAAAGGGCAAACATCGAAGAATGATTCAGGAGATGTAAGTTAGTCAATCTTAAAAGCCCGTAAAAAAAATTTTCAGGCCGTTTTTGCATTTAATGTAAAATCATTTATCAACAACCATCATAGTCATAAGGAACGTTCACTAATCCTCGTCAGTCAGCACATAGGAGTTCTAGGAGACGTGAAATGATCTCAATCAGGGATGGAAATGCACCCGAATTCCGGATTAAATCATCCTGTTTGTTAGAGGTCAAAAAGGGAAAAATACATCATTTTTGTGACAACAAGTCTTTCACGTAGTTTATAATCATCTTAAGTTGTTCTGGCCGATTCAAAAACCGTCACCTACACCGGTTCCGGTTTCGAATAAAAGACACCAGAGTGCAGGTCGATTTTCAAATTTTTTCTTGATTTTCTTGGTTGGCACTAGTGACACTGGAGTAACGCGACCATGTTGTGAATGTGATCGTGCGTATTGACTCAACTTATTTATGATTTAAATTAACTTATTCGACGTGACCGATCCTTCAGTTTTTCGTATTTTAATGGTCGCCAACACGTCGACCAATAGGAGCTGACTTCGGGTTTCCGCCAAAATTCAAATTGCAATTTTTCCATAAAATTTATAAATTCGTACGAACTTACAGTTTGTGTCTCAACTTCATTTTCAGTATTATTTGGACGCCTTCTATGGATTAAAAAAATAATCCAGACACGTTTCCATTCCTAATTGGGTCGCTTTGTCACGCGTGTTTCGTAAAAACATCACTTCGCGCTCTGGTGGCTCGATGCACTACGAAATATTTATCAGTTTAAAATCTTTAAAAAAAAAAAAAAAAAAAAAAATCTACAACAGCTCTGCACGTAACTATACGAATTTTCGAACAGAAAATTGATGTAAGTGGGTATAAAAGGGCGCTGAATACAAATAAATTGTTCGAAATGAGACATTCCGACCTTTTCATGACGCCCATCGGCACAGTACTACCGATATAGAGAGCATCGATCGGAAAATGTAAAAATATCCCACAGTGTTATAAATGGACTGAGCGCATTTATAATTAATGTCGGAACTTCCCCGCGGTGTTTGGCGCGATTTGAATCTCCCGTCCTCCTTGATATTTCAGACATGACGGGTTCAATTGGGATGGTCAAGCAACCCGAGTATACCCACGGGATTGAACCTTCGCTTGATGTGTAGAATACGTAAACATTTGAGTACATGCAAAGCCAATCCAGGTTGGTCAGAGGGTCCCGCTGAGAAAACTAGTGCTTCTACCAGTCTCAGTTATGGAAGTGATGGTTCATGATCAAGTGCACTAAGTGTCTTTCGAGGATCCGTAATCGTCGTTATGGCATGAAGAGGTTGCGGTTGCATCACAAAAGGTACTAAACGCAAAATTTTTCAATTTTGGACTAATATTTTATTAGGGGTTTTGGGAACTGCTTCTTCACGAAAATTAAGTCGTTACAGCTCTAAACGAATTCTATCCATTGAAAATAAGCGTTTTAAAATTGAGTTTTCAAACAAAAAGTACTAAATCCACGAGGTATGTTCCAAGCAAAACGTACTCTATCCATTTATCAATCAAAAAGTACTAAGAACATCCAAGTCGTATTTTACTTCCTTCACACTGCTTTCAATCAAAAGGTACATCTCCAATTTTGTATCCTGTTTCACACTTCGTTTTTTATCGTTTTTGATAATATGTATTAATACCTCTTCAGGGTCATTTTTACCCCAAATAATGAATGTTTTTCGTGGTTTACCGGGCTTTTCCGTAAAAAAGTCCTAAAAAAAAACAAAAAACAAGCGACAACAACCCAATCCAACCGCGATTTTATGTGCTAACTCACCTTGGTCAGTAATGTTTCGGTTTCGTTTCGTGTCGTGAAAATACTCAATTTCCAGCTAAATTCACGGTGGCGCACGTTTATCGTCTTTTGAACTTCAAAGAAGGAGAGTTATGGAACAAGCAGAAGAGAAAACGTTGGTGAGGGCGGTTTTTTTTTTTTTTTTTTTTTTTAATCAATATTGACTATAACATCGACCTCATGTTCGGCGCATGAGTGGGGCGAGCCGACGGAAAAGCCCGGTAAACCGCGAAAAACATTCAAAAATTAATAACAAAACAAAAAAACAATTTTTTTTCATTTCAAAAGTGAAAACAATGCTTCCTCTGCCTTGCAGACTCGGAAGCAAAAAAAAAAGGCAATAAACAAAAAATCAAAAAATTTAGACTTGGCTGAGGATGAGATTATCGTGCAGTACCCTCATATCGACAAACCGGTGTTATTCAGTCAAAAGGCACTATATTCAAAACTGTTACAGTCAAAACGTACCCTCCATCTGTATCACTCACAACATACTTTATCCATGGCTTCAGAATTTAAATTATGGCGTAACTAATGACATTTTAAACCAATTATAATTATTAATTTATTGGTTTGATAATAATTATCAAACCAATAAATTAATAATTCTCTCTACCGTGTGGCAAAACTGTTTGATAATTATTATCAAACAGTTTTGCCACACGGTAGAGAGAAAAATTACGCTCAATCTGAAAAAAAAAAAAAAAAAAAAAGTTCTACGCGCTATAATAAATTTGCTACAGTTTTTTGTGGTTCCTGTAAAATTCACTGTGGATGAAAATTCACTTGATCATTCTTCAAGTGGATAGGTATAGTACCTGTTGTGATGCAACCTCCTCATGTCATGTCAAAACGACGATTAAGGATCCTCGAGAGGGCTACATACCATAAGCGCCAATCCCCCTTAATTGGCATACAAAAAGCGCCGGGTGGTTAAGAGTAATACAACTGTTGTATTGTGTGCAGTAAGAATAAGAAGGCAAAAAAAAATAACAAAATGACCCACAATTCAATGACAATCAATGACCTTCAATTTTCAATGAAGTTATTCGCTGTGCATGTTTTTACCACATACTTCAATTGTTTAATATAACGTACCTATGTATATCACTTATAGTACGTACCTACTAAGTTTTTTAATACATATTTATTTCGCATGAAATCTTGGGTTTGTTTTTAATGACCCACATTTGTTACATCATGTTGGCGCTTTTGAACCATTGGCGCTTATGTCATAAGAAAACGGGTGGCGCTTTTTGTACACTCAGTTGGCGCTTATGTCAAATCAAACGTTCGAGGTGTTGGCGCTTTTAGTATACTTTTGAAGGTGATTGGCGCTTATGGCCTGCTACGATCCTTCGAGAGACGCGTTTGGGAGTGTAACGTGTATGTAATCCGATTGTTTACCACTAAGTCCATTTTTTTAAACCGTAGGATCCGGACGTGGTATTTTTCGAATTTACACAACAAGGTACAGGTTTTTTCTTCGGGAGTAACTTAGTTTCAAGGGTGTCGACATTGCCAGTACAGTCCATTCCCCTTCTTCTATCACACACCTCTTCGTCACCTGCCTATTCATTAGGGTGGAGCGAGTTTTCGAAGTATTTTATTCCGATTTCCAAGACTCAGGTTGCAGTGATCCGAGCCGTCGCCATGAGACTGCGGGGGACTCGGCGGAAGTTTCGTTGTTGGCGTTGGGCGCCGGACTCCAGGTTTGGGACCGCGAGTAAAGGCTGAACCTCCGGGTGACACCGAACCTTTCGGAAAACCACTACGAAGTCATCTGGGTCGTTGGCGTTTTCGTTGTGGATGCGACACACGGGTTCTGGGTCGAATTTCTGTCGAATTGGCGGTAATTCTGTCTGCACATTACTTCAACCGAGAACTACCTACTTTCACCGGAAAGAACAAGCCAACAGATAAAGGCTCTTGTTGATGCGTGAGCGCTCGGACGTCAAGCAATCCCGGAGAGATACTTCCATATCGATATCTGTTACTGTTGATCTACCGTTTATCGAATAACCCTCAGTTCAATAGGGAAAATTTATTGTCACTTGGAACCAATATTTTTTTAAATGCTTTTACAATGATGTGTGTAAAAGCATTTAAAAAAATTTCAATTCCTTCAGTCTCCATAAAGTGGCTGAATTCTACGAGTCTGTGATTCACAGGAAGACCTTCTCTTACTCTGTGATTCATTTTGAAACTTCCTTTCAATGGGAGATTTGTTTATTATTCCATGCAAATTTCCTCTCAGACACCTGTTATGAGAGTTGGATGGCTCTAGCACAGGACCCAAAAGCTACTCAGGTGAAATTGGAAAGCTTGTTAACTGCGAAAATCAGGATGTGGTTGAATTGGAAAAACTGGATTCCAGTATGACTCCAATGGATTCATTCTAATCTGGGCTTGAGTACCGACCAAAACTATTTGTAAGTAATGGTGAGCGCCTGGAGCAGTTCCAGAGTCAGTCGAAAGAAGAAATCCAGGCCCTCTGTCTCACGCAAAATGGCTCACAATGGTCAAAGACGAATTGCGACACACGATTTCTGCCCGTACCTGCACTTATACCTGGGCAGTCTCGAAGACGGTTTTGGGCCAGAAACGCACCGGATTTGGGCTCGCTGGAATCGGGAAAAGTGACGGGCTTGGGCTCGCACAAAAACAACAAAACTCCTGTGTTCAACGATAAGTCAATAAGTTAAAACATCGTAATTCATTATTGTAAATACCTACTTTTAAAAAGTCGTCAGAAAAACAATTAGTGGAATAGGGGTGGAAAGGTTGTTTAGGTCGATCAGAATTTGTCCAACGTTTCTAGAAATATATTATTCTTCGCGTTCTTCTCTTATCATCAAGGCCTAATGAAAATCTTCTTTTTTTTTCCTGAGAATTTTTTGCTCCAAGTAAATAACTCATTAACAATATTGATTTGTGAATAGATGACGCACGGCCTGTCGCTTAATAGTTTCATTGACTGTTCGATTTGAAGCTCAACTTAGCTCAGCTAATGAAATGAACAAAATGACAGCAATCTGCAAAATACTTTAGAAAGACATAGGAACAGTTTAAAACGGATGGGAATCGAAAAATAATGAAGATATTAGGATATATAGAAACTTAAGATATTTGATAGATTGAAGATTTTTAAACAATGTACAAAGTGTATATGTTTCGGATTTGGTACGTATACGTAACAACTATTGTATAACTATTGTATAGGTAACAACAATTATGATTGTATAGGTATATATATGCATTATAACGCATGTACGAACAAAGCGCGGAGAGAACAGTTTATTTGATCCGAGCCAGAAATTTATGACATGGTACAACATTTTCTGTTCAAACCGCGCACGTTTATGTAAAATGTCTATTACCTTGATCGACGATGTATGATAGGTTTTGTACAGTCAGGAAAAATGCACTAATTGATGTAATTCATTTTTTTTTAAAAGTCAAACTCAAGGATTCTCTGGTTAAAATAATATTATCGCTAATTGCCTTATTACAATAATTTGTAATTGTAATTATGACAGAAAAAATGAGCTGTTTAGATGGCTTCAAAATAAAAAGTGGCGAGGAGGGGGCGAGGAGTTATTATAATAATACCGGGGACTTAAATAATCTAACAAAGTGGGATTTTTGATGTCAAAAAGGCAGATGTGTATCTATCTACGATTCACAGAAAAAAAAAAAAAAAAACGCTGCAAATTTTACACAAGGGTTTATTATTCTGTGATATAGGTTACTTGTACAGACATTTAATTCTGTCAATAAAAAAAATTTAAAAAATTTTTTTTTGATTTTTATATTTCAAAAAAAATTTTTTGGGGGGATTTTTTTTTTCAAAAATGTGTTTTTTCAAAAATTCTTTAATTTTTACTCGAAAAATATTTAACTTCTTGGGATCCTTCAAAAATCCCATTTTTAGCCCCATGAAAGCCCTATAGAACGCCACAGTGAAATCGGATCGTTCCGGGACCCCCAAAAATGGATTCTACGTCCAAAAATACTTTGAAAACGACACCTAACTCGATCCCATAGCTAAAAGCCGTCAAAACACCCCTCCTGTAGCCACATTTTAGCCCCATAGCGCCCCACGGGTTTGGGCGATCGGACTGAAAACCTTGCGGGCACAACTAGATGGTAAACCAAGTATTTTGCCAAAATTTCAGATTTTTAAAAAAATTCCTACTGCCCAAAACGGCCCGGACGGCGGACGGCGTACGGCGGACGGCGGACGGACATTTCGGATTTTGAATGTAGACCTCTTGAAACGGATAATGTCAAATTTTGAGGCCGATCGGAGTCGTCGACCCGCGTCGCGAAAACATAGGTGTATTATTCCAAGAATAATAAACCAAAAGGGCCCGGAAAAAAACGCTGCAAATTTTACACAAGGGTTTATTATTCTTTGATATAGGTTACTTGTGCAGAAATTAAATTCTGTCAATGAAAAAATTTAAAAAAAAATTTTTTTTTTTGGATTTTTATTCCAAACAAAATTTTTTTTTGGATTTTTTTGTTCAAAAATGTGTTTTTTCAAAAATTCTTTATTTTTAACTCAAAAAATATTTAACATCCTGGGATCCTTCAAAAATCCCATTTTTAGCCCCATGAAAGCCCTAAAGATCGCCCCAGTGAAATCGGATCGTTCCGGGACCCCAAAAAATGGATTCTACGTCCCAAAATACTTCGAAAACGACACCTAACTCGATCCCATAGCTAAAAGCCTTCAAAAAAACCCTCCCGTAGCCCCAGAGCGCCCCACGGGTTTGGGCGATCGGACTGAAAACCTTGCGGGCACAACTAGATGGTAAACCAAGTATTTTGTCGAAATTTCAGATTTTTTAAAAAATTCCTACTGCCCAAAACGGCCTGGACGGCGGACGGCGTACGGCGGACGGACATTTCGGATTTAGAATGTAGACCTCTTGAAACGGATAATATCAAATTTTGAGCCCGATCGGAGTCGTCGACCCCCGTCGCGAAAACATAGGTGTATTATTCCAAGAATAATAAACCAAAAGGTACTTTTCCGTTATCCCCCCCCCCCCCCCCACTCGATTTTGGTTGGATTTGGGTGCCTTAAAGCCATCGGGAGGGGCTCGAAATCGAGTTCGGGGAGGTGGGGGTGGGGGTGGGTGATGTTATAAATGAATGAATATGAAAAGGGCTCGAATTTGGGTGCCATACAGCCATCGGGAGGGGTGTTTATGAACACGAAATCGAGTGGGGGGGGGGGGGGGTACCGAAAAAATCCCCGGAGAAGAAATAGCGTTGACTGAATGGAAATGACAGGAGATATAATCATGACATGATTATACATACATACATACTATGTACTTGTTGTCGTAGGAGGTAAGGCAAGCAGTTGGTGCTGTCGAATCGGGTCCTATTTTTCCGGAACAAGTTTCAATTTCAAAGCTGTGGCTAACCCACTCATCGCACACTATGTATTTGAAAATTTTAGGGGCCCAAAAGTTTGGTCTTGACGTCTACTTTTAAGCCCCCTTTTTTCCGCCCTGCAGGACTTATTTTTCGTGGCTTTTTTTTCTTTATTACCATCTATCTATCTAGAACAAAAAGAAAAACGCTGCAAATTTTACACTAGGGTTTATTATTCTTTGAAAAAGGTTACTTGTGCAGAAATTTAATTCTGTCAATAAAAAAATTTTAGAAAAAGTTTTTTGAATATTTTTTCAAATTATTTATTTTTTACTTGAAAAATATTTGACCTCCTGGGATCCTTCGAAAATCCCATTTTTAGCCCCATGAAAGCCCTATAGATCGCCACAGTGAAATCGGATAGTTCCGGGACCCCAAAAAATTGATTCTACGTCCAAAAATACTTCGAAAACGAAACCTAACTCGATCCCATAGCCAAAAGCCTTAAAAAAAACCCTCCCGTAGACCCATTTTAGCCCCTTAGAGCCCCACGGGTTTGAGCGATCGGGCTGAAAACCTTGCGGGCACAACTTGGGGGTAAACCGAGTATTTTGTCAAAATTTCAGATTAAAAAAAAAAAAAAAAAAAAAAAAAAAAAATCCAACTGCCCAAAACGGCTCGGACGGCGGACGGACATTTCGGTTTTGGAATCTAGACCTCTTGAAACGGATAATGTCAAATTTTCCGTCGCGAAAACATAGGTGTATTATTCCAAGAATAATAAAGCTGCTTTGGCAACGTGAGCCATGAAAGTCATCCACATAAGCTGTCAAGTACCTACCTACTTCTTTTAGGACTACCTACCTACACTACTCCCCAGATCCAATGCCTCATTTCTTACAAACAAAGCTTCTAATGGTGACTGCTTTAAGTCAACACTGAAACCAATTGTTCTGCTGAAATTGTCAAATCGAAAGCCTTAGCTCCAAGATCCATGCTCTCATCATTTCTTGAAAAACACGATTGGCTCTCTCGACACTCCCACGGCTTTATGTGCTTCTCTGTCACAATATGATTTATCTTCGAGCTTTGTACAACAACAAGTTATGCAACGCCGATTACCTTGATCGACTTGGTACATTTTTCTGTTCAATCTGCGAATTGGACAACAATGCATGTACCAAGGCCGAATATTGTACCGCGTTTTGTGCATTTCGCGGTCGGTACAAAACCTATCATGGAGCGGGCAAGATAAAAATACAGATGTACATACTTAATGAAAGTGCAGTGACAAGAGCAGCACACGAGATGAACAGCCGATGTCGTACAAAATAATTTTTTACGATATCGGCTGTTCACCTCGTTTGATACAAAATTCATTTGTATCATCATTTGATACAAAATAAGTTACATAATAAGTACAATATGGGAATACTTATATTCGGAAGGAACGGACAACAGTCGACGATCGGGAGCTTTGAAAACGTGGCGAACAGACTTCAAAGGAGCCGATTTTAGGATTTCCCAAACGGGGTCGTTTAACGGACAATTCGATTCACGAAAAAAAAAATCCCCGGAAAAAAGTCCCGAAAAGAAAAGCGCCCGGAAAAAAAATCCCCAGTATTTTCCGGTCCCGGAAAAACCCCCGGAGAAGAAATAGCGTTGACTGAATGGAAATGACAGGAGATGATAATATTATCATGTACATATTATGTACTTGTTGTCGTAGGGGGTAAAGTAAGCAGTTGGTGCCGAATAGCGTCGAATCGGGTGAATCAGTATTGTTCCTGAACAAGTTTCAATAATTGAATTAAATTATTTCAAAGCTATGGCTAACCCACTCATCGTGCACCATGTTATGGCCCAAGCTTTTAAAAGCTTCTTTTGACGGCGAGAGGCAACAAAAATACGCTATTGGAATTAAAACAACGAGAAATTTTTTTTAGAGTTGAATTCGCTCCACCCTACTATTCACGGCTTACACTCTACCTGCCAAATATTAGAGAGTTCCTAAAGCCACTTTTTGCCTAACGGTGATGAGTTACGGTCGACGTAACTCGAGATTTCGCGCATGCGCAGAAATAACGGCGATAACTTACGTCCTTATGCCTAACGTCGAACGTTATTGCCGTAAAGATACGGCGATAAGCTTACGGTCTTAAGGATAACGCCGTTAATTTCGAACAATATAAGGTAAATAGCGGCACTTTAAATTTAGCGTGACTTTTGATAACACCGTATCTCTGTTACGGTGATAAGTGAAGTTAGCTTTTCTTTGATTCTCCCTAGACAAATTCCTTGCGGCGATAAAAATTAACGGTCGACGTATCTCGGATGTTTCTTTAGGAACTCTCTACTACCTCTGCCCATACTTCGCATTATTAACTTCTTAAATCCTAAATCTCATTGGTGTAAAATTTACTTAATATTTTTTTACACTTAAAATAATATTTTAAGTAATAATGATAATAATAATAATAATAATAAATATTATTTATTATTATTAAAAATTAAAAATACTTGAAAGTTTATTTAATAAACTCAAATATTAGAGCACGTACTATGTCTACGTTCTATGATCCTTGATCTAATTGAAGCAATCCGGGGGTCTGGGGGTGTCCCCTGAAGCTATAAGAGGACAACGCATAAACAAACAATATTGCAGGTAGCAACGTCTTCTCTTCTATCTACGCGTTGATTATTCGGGGAATAAAAATAAATAAAATTGACGAAAATTCTCCAAACGACGCATGTTGCACCGACATTTGATTCGCGTAATCTTTGGAGGATGAAATCCTGTTTCCCGCTCTTTGAATTCCCATCCTTTTGCAGTCAGCGAGAAACTTTTTGGGAGATACCCATTACCTTTTATGAAGGGCTGAAGGGCGATTAGGGTGATGGGATTGAGGAGGAGGAGCTTTAAATATCATTTCAACTGCTCGTGGTGGCAGAGGGGTCGACAGGGGATGCGCTGGGCGTGAGGCGGGAGCTCAACAGGTTGCCAGTGCCAAGTCCTAAGCCGATTGTTGGCTTTCATATCCGCCAGCTGTCGAACATATTTTTCCCCTCGTTTTCTTAACTTTTGACGATAATTTCTCAATCAGTTTTCGGCAGTTTCGCATTGGCGTGGCTCGTCACTGAAGCGTAAGACATTCAAGAAGACCACATCAAATAGAAACTAGCCTCGCCTTGATCGAATATTGATTGAATATGAAATCCACCTAATTGGGCGGAATCAGAGTAGGACGGCAGCGATTACCTTCGGCATCGTTCCTTTAGAAGATCACGATAGGTATACCAGAAGAATCAACAGAAAAACAACCAGTGAAAAGGTAGCTAATTCCACACAGAAATCAGGTGAGAGACGGGGTGCTACAGTTCCATGCAAAATCAAGAAATGCAGTTAATCTCATGTTACAGTTCCGCGCGGGTCAATATTTTCCGATGGTACAATTCCGCGCCGAGTCATCCTCAATTGAAATTGCTGAAGGAAGTGTACCGCGCAAGGAAGGATCCGTGTGTCAACATGGAATGTCAGTGTGTTATCAATCTGTGATGTTTGACTTCTGTTACTCATTGATCCTACTTGAAGCCTGATGATGTTGCGGCATGTTTCATTCTGGATATCCCACGATGCCAGCCGACATACGCGTAATGAGTTCACAATTAATTGAATTTTTTATCTTTGACAACTGCTAATTCCCAACGACACAGTGGGCAGCAGCCTCAGCAGATTTGCAACGCACGACAAATCATTTAGTATTGTAAGGAGCCATATCGATAAAGGAGCCATTAAGAAGCCATTTTTTGGGTATGGTATCTGCGAGCCAAATGCGCGCCAAAATATGGCCAATCCGATTCCGAAGTCGGATTTACAAAAAACTGAGGGGGAGGGGGCGATTTCACGGTGAGAAGACAATTGGATCGTTTTAATTCGCTCGGGGTCAGGGATCTTAGAAACTGGTCGGCCGAGTATACAATGAGAAGACACACTATACGAGCGATCATGTCCGCCTCAAATTCTGAAAATATACCAATCCGAAAAACATGTACCATGCTTCCTTGCTATGATCCTTTTTTCCTGTGAGTTTTAAAATTTGATTTGATTTCACTAGCACTTTGACAGGGAGGGGGGGGGGGGGGGGGGGGCTTTCCTCGCTCGGCCGATCATTTTACTGGCCAGGAGAGGCTTTTTTCAAACTTTTCAAATTTGAATTCACTAGCACTTTGACAGGGGGGCCTTAATTCTCCCGGCCGATCACTATATCAGCCAGGGGCTCGCTTTGCTTGGCCACCAACATAGGTAGTTCTATTATTATTGAGGGTGAACTTTTCAAATTTGATTTCACTAGCACTCTGACAGGGGGGCCTTACTTCGCTCAGCTAATCATTTTATCGGCCAGGGGGCTCGCTTGGCTCGGCCACCCATGTAGGTAGGTAGTTATATTATTATTGAGGTGGACTTTTGAAATTTGATTTGACTAGCACTTAGACAGGGGGGGCCTTGCTGATGTTGATGTTGAAGGAGCAGTTGACCTTGATGCAGGGTTATGAACGTGTCCATCAGCCAGGGGGGTTGATGTTGAAGGAGCAGTTAGCCTTGATGCTTGATGATGATTTGAAAACTAATACAATTTTAATTTTAAATACATTTTTTAACGATTTTTTCGTGAATCTACCTACTTTGAATATATCTACCGTTTTCACTCATTAAAAAAACTTTTTTTTTGTAAGACCGATTTTTGAATCGATTTTCCAAAAAATCGATACTTTTATGGCGATTTTTTTGGGAAACCGATTTAGAGCATCCGATTCTGAATCGATTCAAAAAATCGATACTTCTTACCGATTTCCCATCCCTACTCGTCGGTAAGTAATGATTAGTGTGAGGCCGCCTCAATAGAAGTGGGTTCAAATAGATCGAAAAAAAAAAAAAACGTCAACTCGTTTGCGCAAACGGATATACCTGAGCTTCTAGACCCATTTAGGCCACCGAATATTTATCTTATTGATGAATATCAGTCATTAGGAAGGCGCAATTAGACATGATGAGCACCATTGACAAGTCGATATATCTGACACTAAGATATAGAATCTGTATCTTACTTCTGATGTTAGTAGACTCCTGAGTATGGTGTTGGTATCTCTTCAATAAGCTTGGATAGATCGACATAGTACCTCGATCGGAAATTTAAGCATAGAAAGCCAGAAAGTTGAGAGACTCATTGTGGAGACTCGACATCTAATAGTTTCAAGTGCCTCTTGCTGTGTAAATAACTCAGTTAGTGCCGTTGAGGAAATTAAATCACCTTGGGAGAGATCATCAAAGGAAGTCGGAAACCCGTCTCAAATGGAAACCGCAATACTTGAATTAACCCGCTCAAGCCTCCGTTAAAATGGTCTAACCCGTCAATTTCCCGATGTTTTACCGATTGCCAGAATCGCCCTCTCGCGTCTGTCAACCCAAGTCAGTTCAGGATCGGTAAATTGGCGGAATCCTCGCAGTTTTCGACACTCTTTTGACTCTCCACCAACTCGTACTTGCCGTCTGATTTCCGTTTTGGTCCCGTTTCAAAGCTTTGCACGAATAAGCTCCGGCGTCGACGCTGTAAATCGTATTTTGATCGGCTCAAAAATCGACCTATATTTTGGCACACGGATATACTAAATAAAAAATAAAAAGACGAAATTCCTTCGGATCTATTTTGCTGATTCTTCTGCAGACACGAGCGGTAGATGTAGCACACGTATACGTAATATCATTATATATCATTATATATAATGATATTAATAATACTATTAAAATGGAAGTGTTTCCTTGAGTTCATTTTCGGACGATTCGTTTTCAGCTTTCTCTCTCAGCCCGACTATATTTTTAACCGTAAATAATTATCGCTTCATACTCGTTCACGCAGAGGTTATTTTTGATCGTTAATCGCATTGCATGTATCTTTAGCCGCACAAGCAGTATAAAACAATAAGGGGACCCGCGTCTGTTTAGATTGACCGTTTTCATACAGGGTTTTTTTTAACCATACTAGCACGCAAACAGGCAAACTCGCTTCGGTCGCCCATTTGCGCGCGCACAACCCGCGAAAATACCTCAAATCCCAGAATTTACCCGAAATTAGTCAGGGGTAAAATCGGTTCCGAAGTCTGAGAAATGCATCAGAAATGACACCAGAATGTGGGTCAGGGGAGGAGAAATATTTTTGGCCCCCAACTGGGGATCAAACTCAGGTCTCATACACTGCAAGTGGGCATGGCAGGCTTGAACTAATGAGCTCCCGTATGTTCAATATTTATTAGCAAAGAACGTTTCACCGTCGCCAGTAGTAGCCGGCAGGGATTAGGAGGCGGTAGGGAGAAGAATGGGACTTGTATTGCACATAGCTTCCTCGCGTTTAAAGATTTTAGATCACTCAGCAGAGCAGGGTAAAGCCCGTCATTTGAATCGTCTCTTGAACTCCCAGAAGGGCTCCATCTCAAATTTCAACCCTCATATCCCTCACATAGTGGCAATGCGGTAATGCTTCGAGTCCGATTGCTGTGAAAGACGACACAGCACCTCGTTCTTAGGATAGAAATCGATGGCTGCGTAAACCAACCGACCAAAGAACCAACTTCTTCCGCGTTGCTGAGGATGACCCGAATCAGCCGTTTGCGCCTGCGCACAGCGTTCCACTGATTCAATCGTCATAAAATTTATATGCGACCTCAAGTGGTCGTACCCGCATAATCCCTGAAAGTTTGACCGAAATCGGATCAACATTATGGAAGTTAAGGCTGAAACAAGGAACTGCGGACCGACAGACGTACAGAAAGACACGGAATCAAATTTGCTCAAGAAGCTCTGAAACGTAAAATGCAAGAGGAAATTTTAATGTTGGAGGAAGAAACTTTTTTCGATCTCGAAAGTGAAAGCAATGCTTCCGCTACCTTTGGTAGACTCAGAAGCAACAACAACAAAAAACAAAAACAAAATCAAACAATAATTGTTATTATTCCGTACAGTTCAAGAGGGAGTACGAGTGTGGCATACCAACATACACTCGGACAGGACCTGAAATAGAGGTATTGAGTGAACTTCTCGCCATTGTAATATTCCGGTCTGAAGATTGGGGCACTCGAGTCGACCAAACGTATTGACAAAGAGGGTATTTACGGAGTTGAAGGCGACTAATCGGTGAAAAATAGGCGTCTTGCCTACTTAAACGCGAATCTGTTCTGTGCGAACTGTTATTATTGACGACCATCAAAGGAAAGGATGCAAACACATTCTCGCTCTCGTTCCAACAGAAATTAAAATCACTTCGGCGTTTTGTTTGGGCGAAATGGTCCAACGATTTCTGCCAATGTTTGAGGTCTTACAGACGACACAACCTGGAAATTCATTTTCACAACTTTCTCGAAATGTAGGCTCTATAGAGCGTTGAATTAGTATACTAATTCAACTAATGTCCAAGTGGGAATTTGATACTATCAACGTTGCCCTGAAGAGAAAAACGTAAACATATTTTGAGGTTTACAGTTTGAGACACTTGTACCTACTGATGATGGCCAAACAGCAGAAACAATTTTCATAGGTAGAATGTCTTTTCTTCATATTACAATGATAACAAAAAATGCTCTTCGGAAAATTCACAATCACGATTTAAAAAAATTAAGAATCTTAGTCTGAAAGACTGATACATACGAACTAATAAGTAACATAATTAGGAAACTATACGGTTTTTACAATATACCGTTCAGCACCTGACGTGAAACAAAACCTTCGACTTGGAAAGGTATTACATAAAATGACTGGAATAATGCTCGTATCACAATGATAAAGAATAAATAAATGAAATTTTAATTGTACTTCACGTTATTCGTCGTCAGAGTGTAATCATCGTCACTGTATTTGGCTTGGGAAATTATTTTTAATCAAAAGATAGGTACTAGGGACAATTTTAATTTAATTATTTATTTAATTTTCTAATATCAATAATTTTAATTTCGATCATTTTCATTTTTAATTCAAGTTTAATTTTCAATGAAAGGTAGAACTTCACGTTATTCGTCTTCGGAGCACATAAATGTCGTCATCGTCACTGTATTTGGCTTGGGCAATTTTTTTTTTTTCCTTTTTTAAAAATTATTTTCATCTTTTTACAAGAATCGATATAACTTCCATACAGGCAGGTTCTGGCAGCCAATTGCAACGGGTTCCGACAGCAAGATAAAGTAACGCCCGCTAAGTTTTCATCAAGAACACCCCACGCCGTTGGGCTTTGTGGGACTACGAAATGGTTACAGGAGGGTTTTTTGAAGGATTTAGGGTAGGAGCGACCCGTAAACGGGCGCGACCCAAAACGTAATTTTGGGCAATTCTTTCATAGTATATTATATGAGTCCCGAACCCGAGTGACCCTTCGGAGTATACGGAATTTAAGGCTAAAGCCAGAGGGTACCGTGTTTTCGAAGTAATTTTGAAGGTAGAATTTAAGCATGTGGTAGACCTTTTTGGTGACGCTAAATAAATTTATTTAAATAAATCGCTGTTATTTCATGTGAAATTTTGTTTTGAGCTTTGATAAGGAAGGGGCAGGCATGGCAAAAAAAAAGCAAACAAGTTTTTGCTAAAATTTGCTTTTTTTGCTTTTCCTATTTTACCTCCTAGTGCTCAAATGAAAGCTAATTAGATTTGCTATCAACCCATACCACCAAGTAGGGGGGGTCAGAATGCCTCAAATCCAAGATATTGGCCGTGAAAGAGGACAAACGGGTGAAAACTGCACTTCCTGGCGAAATTAGCCTATATTTGAAGGGCCGTATCTCAGAACCAATTTGACCTACAGAGCCGTACTTGTGCTCAAATTGAAGCAAATTTAATGTAGTTTCGATCATATACCGCTCATACCGCTAGGTTGCATCGTTTAGGCGTTATGAGCAAAAACAAAAAGTGCGAAAAATGCGCGGTTTTTACCCTCCCCCCAAGTTAGGGGCGCTAGCTCAAAGTTGCAAAATTGACTAGGTACCATTATGGTCCCAGTAGTATGATACTGGACCACATAAAACAGTATAATAGAGAGTTCCTAAAGCCACTTTTAGCCTAACGGTGATGAGTTACGGTCGACGTAACTCGAGATTTCGCGCATGCGCAGAAATAACGGCGATAACTTACGTCCTTAAGCCTAACGTCGAACGTTATTGCCGTAAAGATACGGCGATAAGCTAACGGTCTTAAGGATAACGCCGTTAATAGAGAGTTTCTACTACCTGCGCGGGGCTTGATGCGGCCCCATGTGCGTTCGTAAATACGGTATACCGGCGGCGCGGGAACGCAGGTAGTCGTACGTGCGGGACCACAACCGCATAAAGGGCTCTTAATCCGGGAAGGGGCCGCATATAGAACCGCAAATAGAACCCCGTAAGGTAGTAAGGCTGTTGAACCAGTACCTTCTGGATAGATAACCCTTCACCGTCTGGCTGGTTATCAGTTGCTCAGGTTAGAAGGGAATTCCGTCCTCGTTCTTCATTAGTATTTTTGTGGTGACAAACTAAACTACTGCACAGAATAGGTAAGTGATATGCATCTATCTAATCAGTTTTCCTACTTCTAAAATGGTATGAAATGTTTGATGGGCGAAACCCACTCTACTTGAGAGTCTCCTGACGGTCAATTAGATAGATTCATTAGATTAGATTAGAAAATTAGGTAGATTCATGAGCAGTAGGTAGGTAAGTAGCAGTTTGTAGTAAAGTAGAGAAGAGCGTGTACATAAAATACACATGTGTGTACATCAGTAGCGTGCTGTATTAGGTATAATGCAAAAAACAGAAATCGCTCTGTATCTGTTGGTACTGTGGTACCTAGGTACATGAAATGATATTTTGTTCATGAATTAGAAAATTAGGTAGATTTACTTGGTACTAAATCTAATGAGGCCCGCCAGTAATTCAAGAAAACTTTAGGATAGGTACCTACTCAGGTAGGTTTCGAAGTGGACCACTCAATTTGAAAATCGCATGACACTGAAATGTCTAAACATTTTATTATTCAACTTTGGCTTTTTGCACAATCTAATTTACAGCCACTCTTCTACTTATTTTGTGCTTGGATTGCATTGTATTAAAATACATACCTACTGCATTTGTGAGTAAAATAGCCAGACAAAAAGGGAATAAACAGTTACTCATGTAGCATAACAGGTTGAAGTAGCAAAATTTTTACACGCAGGTATTGCCGTCGAAATTTCCTGGTCTCTTCATCTTCCCTTAAGTTTGCTCAATGTTTCAAAATAATACATAATTAAAAATGTGGGTGTTTCCTTTTGTGCTAATTAAACATACTCGTATAAGTAAATATTTCAGAATTAGAACACAATATTAAAAACAATGTGTATCCAACAACTCACCTCAATTATATTTTTCACTTTCTCTCAAAAAAAGTAACACCTAGTCTAAAATCCCTGTATCAACAAAACAATCACACTACTTCTTTCAACACCATGAGAGACACCATCAACCGTTGAGTGACGCTTGACGTGACTTCTCATTCCACGTTGGTGCCCCTACCACTGAAATCCCGTAAATAGCGTCTCGTAAGAAGTGACTGTGCGGTTAGCATTCACCTTGGCTCGCTCTAGTATTGGCGTTTTCCGTAAATTACTCCCGTCACCGTAGTTACCCTCGCATCTAGTAGAATCTCTCTAATTTCGAACAATATAAGGTAAATAGCGGCACTTTAAATTTAGCGTGACTTTTGATAACACCGTATCTCTGTTACGGTGATATGAGAAGTTAGCTTTTCTTTGATTCTCCCTAGACAAATCTCGGATGTTTCTTTAGGAACTCTCTAATATGACGCGGCAATTGATCTATGTAACGGCCTTTTTTGCTTCCGAGTCTGCGAAGCAGCGGAAGCCTTGTGTTCACTTTCGGGAGAAAAAAAATTTTTGTTGTCCAAATTCAAAATTTCCACTCGCATTTTGTGTTTCATAGCCTACTGAACAAATTGGGTTCCGTGTCTGTCGGTCTGTCCGCATTTCCTTGTTACAGCCATAATTTCCACAATTTTGAATGAATTTAGCTCAAATTTTGAGGGATTATGCGGATAAGGCTCCTTGAGGTCACATACGAATTTCATCACAATTGAATCAGCGGTACGCTCAGCGCATGCGCTAACGTGAAATTCTTGAAACAGGCATAACTTTCTCAATTTTGATCGGATTTCAATCAAATTTTCAGGAATTGTGTGGGTATAGCCCTAGATGGTACCCTGTCAGTTTCATCACGATTGAATCAGCGGTACGCTCAGCGCATGCGCGAACGTAATTTCCTTGCCACAGCCATAACTCCTACAATTTTGATCGGATTTCAATCAAATTTTCAGGAATTGTGTGGGTATAGCCCTAGATGGTTCCCTATCAGTTTCATCACGATTGAATCAGTGGTACTCCCTGCGCATGCGCGAACGTAATTTTCTTGTTACAGTTGTTACGTTCATTTTGAACTTGGCACGAGGAAGCTCATGTGCCATTGCCTTGGCAGTGTATTTTTTGTTCCTTTTGACTGGACCGTTTGGACTTATATTAATTCCATTCCCTTCATCTCCTCCCCAACAAACTGGATGACAGAGTTGTTTCTTATGGTAGTGTGCTTTCACGAGAGATAAATGTTTTTTATCGATATCATGCATATTAATCGGGTAACAGGGGGTGGAAGTGGGCGTATGCGACTTTTTCGCCAAAGAGCTGAAAAACATTTGTTTTTCAAAACGCTGTATCTCCACGACCACTGGTTCTAACGTCAATTCTGACCACTGCTTTTCGAAGGAAATTTTGTCTACTTTAATTTTGTATACAGTGGTCATTTTCGTAAAACGCTTAGTTTCAGGTATATATGCGAAAAACTGAAAGAAAGTGCTAAAATATTGAGGTTTTTTGCATTTTTTAATGTGAACCCGACCTCGGAGGAGGCAGCAAACTTGATATTCGAATAATTCGAATTATCCTCAAAAAACTTATAGATCCGTTGAGAAAAAATAAACTTCCCCAATTTTATTACGTATACGGCACTTTTGAACACCGATTGACTGGACTAGACGTCCCACGGCGAGTTCCGATGGGTCTGAGATCCCTATAAACGGACTCTACGTCCAAAGATACTTCGAAAACGACACCCCATCGCTAGAGACCTTCAAACCCCCCTCGGGTCGCCCCTTTTCAGCTCAACGCAGCCCCACGGTGTACCTTTGGGGCTTTAGTAAATTGAGTACGCCAAAAATTACTTCGAAAATTACTCTTCATTCGATTTCCTGGCCCAAGTCCTTTAAATATCCTAATTATAGCCCCAAGAGTTGTTGATTTTTTCGTTTCACTTTCCTTTCTGTAGATTTTAAGGGTGCTTTTGAGTATAATTGGTGATTTTATTGAGCATATTAAAAAAAATTAGCGCGCAAAACATTCCACCACGGTATCCAACGTGGTAAAGAAAAATACGCTGAAAACAAGTCAGAGGGAAAAATAGAGAGTTAGCGTCGCCTCTTTCCGAAATCGAACGCCCCGTGGTGCCCCTTTGACGGGGAAAAATTGAAAAGGGTTTGAAAAAAAAAAAGGAAAAGCCCCCCAAGACGAAAGTCGACCAAGAACAAAAGATCGGAACGGAAAATCAGAAAACGTCGCGTAATAGCATTATAAAAGGTGGGCGAGAGGGGAAGCCACATTGTTACACGCTGCCTGACGGGGACTGAAAAATTCGGTATGAAAAATATAGTCAAAATATCGCGGAAATGTATAGCGGTATACCGCTAACGCCAAACACCGAAAAGGTTACGCTCAGGTTTCTATTTACGAGTATTTACGAGCCGGCTTTTTTACCGGCCGAAGAGACAACCTTCAAACATTTGGTGATTTTTGACTTTAAATAAATGAAAATGTTTAGGATTTGGGTGTAGCGAAAAAAAAAAGTTGTTACGACAAAAAAGAGATGAAACGAAATGTTCATGCTTGAGTACAAAAACAACAATCATGCTACTCAGCATTTGCATTTAACATAGAGGGTTTATACGGACGATATATATGGAAATATTGTAGAGGATAGCGTACAATATAACAAATTGAAAATGGTAGGTCTAGATGTGTTTGATACCAAAGTGGTGATACCAATTGGGGAACGGGACGTGTTTACAATATTTAAAGTGCAACCAGAATGTGGTAGGGAGAGTGGCGAAGGGTTTGGTTCAATAGGGGGAATGAATACCTTAAAATTGGGTATCAAGTCGTAGAAGCGTCCGGTGCGATCATCTCACGATACGAACGCGGAGAGGCGACGGGGTTGATGGAAAAACAAACACTAACTCCACCGCGAACCGCTGAAACGCATCTGCCGACGGATTGGATACCGACTGGCTCCCACTCTCGACACCCACTCCCACCCGACGGACTGAGTGGGAGAGGGTTGGAGGGAGGGTTTTGAGGGTCAGGTAAGGGAGTTTAACCCCCGCCAACCGCCACCAACCCCATAGTGCTCTTCAACCTTCATACATGAAAGTCGAGTCTCGGCGAGGAGACGTGGGCGGGGTGTTAAATAAATTATCGCCGTGCACTTCCAATGGGTGTGACTATCGATAAGGCCCATGTCGATGTCATCACGCAGGCCGGAAGAATCAGAATCTATAAGAGAAAACTCACGTCGAACAAACCCTAAGTACCTTATCGAACGAACCTCATCAAAGAAAACCGTCTTACAACGACAGAAACTCAATGTCAAGGCAATCATGAGCATTAAATACAAATTTCGTATCAGATATCAAATCCCAACGCATATGACTCACACAAATACCCGATAATAGGCAGGGTGTCAATACCATACTTATTATTATTAGGCCTAGATGAGAACTAGAAAATATAGTAACAACAGCTAAAATATCAATTGACACGAGCACCAACTGTAAAATTTCGTTTTAAATTATACGAGTCAGAAGAAAGTATCCATACTACTTGGACAACATCTCAAAAGTAGCGACGCCCAAAACATACATAGGTACTAGTCAACTTATTCAATCCTCAATTAAAGCGAGGTCTTTCTTGTTTTCACTTCTAAACATCAATTAAGTATTCGATTAAAAAAAGCTGCAAATTGTACACAAGGGTTTATCGGTCTTTGATACAGAGTAATTGCGCAAAAATTAATTCTGTCATTAAGACTTTTTTTTTTAATTAAAAAAAAATTCGGCACGATACATGGATAGATGACCTCGAAAAACGAATTTTGTGTCCAAAATTACTCGGAAAACGTCACCATATTTGAGCCTTCAAAAATCCCATTTGTCGCCTCATATATTGTCACAGTGAAATCAGATCATCCTGGGACCCCCGAAAATGGATTCTACGTCCAAAAATACTTCGAAAACGACACCTATCTCGACCCAAAGCCAAAACCCTCTGAATAACCCCTCCCGTAGCCCCTTTTTAGCCTCACAGAGCCCCACGAGTTTGAGCGATCGGGCTGAAAACCATGCGGGCACAATTAGATGGTAAACCGAGTATTTCGGCAAATTTTAAGATTTTTAACAAATTCCTACAGCCCAAAACGACTCGGACGGGGGACAGCGTACGGCGGACGGACATTTCGTTTTTGGAATGTAAATAATGATGGAATGTAAATTTGACATTAACGTTTCCAGATATTATCTTGAAACGTTTAAAGTCAAATTTTGAGGCCGATCTGAATATTCGACCTCCTTCGCGAATACATAGGTGTATTATTCCAAGAATAATAAACCAAAACGATACTGTGTGCTTAAACAATCATTTTTTTTAAATTAAAAATAAATTTTAAAAAACTGTATACCTGAAACTGTACGAGGGACTCCCAAAAATGGATTCACGTCCAAAATTACGACAAAAAACGACACTTTATACTTATTTCAAATTTCGTAGCTTCATAGAAACCCTATATAGGCGCCCAAGGTGAAGTCGGATGAACCTGGGACACAAAAAAAAAATGGTTCTACCTACGTCCAAAATCACTTCGCAAACGACATGCCACCGAAACCCCACCTGTACCCCTTTTACCCCACGGGTTAGAGAGATATGGCTGGAAACCTTGCGGACACAGCTAGATATTAGGATTTTCCCGGAGGCCTCAGGAAGAACCAGTAAAATGCCTCCCCAAATAGGTATTCAGAGGGAAAATTGCCAATTCCCCGCAACATTTTCAAAGTGCTCTTCCAGCAGTTATGACTTTAAATGGTTAGCCCTAGCCAAAAAATGCGTGGAATGAAAGTTGTAGATCATGAAATTTTACCTCAGTTGATCATCCTAGTTTTCAGATAAGCCGTAGCAGCCGTTACGGTGAAATGTGATCACTTGGGTGGAGCAAACCCGAGTTTGGTGTCTTTTTGTTCCGACCCACGGTTTTGACGAAAGCTAAACACTTCTTAAGGTTGACACGAACGTGAACAATGGACCGGTAGAATAAACATACGAGGGGTAAACACCGATTCATCGGTGGAATGTGAACCTCATTAGTCACTGATCGAGCTAATCCGGTGGAATCCAATGCTGCCCAGATGGAGAACTGAGTATCGGGTCCAAATTTTAAATTAAAAACAAAATTCACACTGCCCAACGGCGAACGGACAATTTTTGGAATCTAGACACACGAAAGAACTATCTTGAGGCCGATTAAACCTTATTATCCCTTGTTGCAAACACATAGGTTGGTTCTATAGAGTATAATGAGCCAAAAACTGTTATTTTCCAACGTTTGGAACAGCAATATGGCAAAAGTAATATTGAAAATGAAATTGGAACGTGGTACAGATCTGTTGAAGTCGACAAAACTACACTTGATTGCTGAATTAGTAGGTAGTGAAAGTGGAACAGCAGGAAATTCATTCCCGAACTTCCATTTCCAGGGTCGGTTGTTCATATTCAATTATTGATGTTTATGTAGTGATGTTGACATGATGTCGTGCAGTGAATTTCTCACAGAGTCATATCGTCGAAGTTCTAACACCACGTAATTGACATTTACGCAACATTACAGGAGAGACAAAAAAGCTGTTTTATCAGTTACGCGCTGTTTTATCAGTTACTCGTTGTTTCATCAGTTTCGCGCTGTTCTATCAGTTACTCGTAGATTTATCAGTTACATACTTAGATGTATCAGTTATGGGCAGTTTTTCTCAGTTATGCGCTGTTTTATCAATTACGCGCAGTACCTAGTCATTTTCGCGTTTTTCACGTTTTTGTTTCCAGGAGACCTTGGCATGGTTACAGTGCCTTCAGCTATGTTAATTCCTATCAAATGAAATGAAAAACCATTTTCGTAAAAATTTCAATTACGTGGTGACGATATGATGCCCCTGAAAGGGAAATTTACTGTGCAAAAGCCCAAGACGGGTGGCGAGCCCTTCAGTAATGCGAGTCAATATGTAGGTCAGTTAACAAACTCGATTTCAATTGTGAGAACGTGAGCCTACATAAAGGGCGTACGACACTAGCGGAACGAGGATGTGGTTTTGTCGCAGAGGCGGCACGTAGAGCCGTTCCGAGCACGATCGTCGGGGCATCTGGGGCCGGTGGAGTTTGCCGGCAAACGACATCGTTAGACCGCCCGACACCTTGTTCCCGACGAGGGCAAAGGGAGGTCGTCATCGTACACGGCTTATTTGCGTCACCATCTGCACCCCATTGGCGGACCTTCCAAGCGCGGAAAAACGCCGAGCAGATGCATAACGGGCCGACTGGGTGACGCAGGGAAGTGCAGTTTTGACGGAGCGTCGGGACTGTCGGCTGTAGCGGTTCAACACATGTTTTCCATGACCCACATTCTCAGTCCCATTTTCTTTGCATTAAAACTAACGACCAGCTTATGCAGCTAGCTAGTCATCAATTGTTTTTCACCCATACAAAATGTCAAAAAGTGTGAGTCCAAAAAGTCAAAATTTACTAATCATTAAAGAAAAAAAAACTGCAAATTTTACACAACGGTTTTTATTATTCTTTATTATATATTTATTATTCTTTATATATTTATCCTTAAAAAAAACCTCCCATAACCCCATTTTAGCCCCATAGCGCCCCACGGGTTTGGGAGATCGGACTGAAAACCTCGCGGGCACAACCAGATGGTAAACCAAGTATTTTCTCAAAATTTCAGATTTAAAAGAAATTCCTACTGCCCAAAACGGCCTGGACGGCAGACGGAAATTTCGGATTTAAAATGTAGACCTCTTGAAACGGATAATGTCAAATTTTGAGGCCGATTGGTGTCGTCGACCCCCGTCGCGAAAACATAGGTGTATTATTGCAAGAATAATAAACCAAAACGTTCCGGGTTGTTTTATTATTCTTTTAAGTGGTCGGACAGGTCTCGCACCACCATAAATCGATTTCATATCCAAAATTACTTCGGAAACGGAAAATGGAAAATTTTTACTCCACTGTGTGGCTTTAAAACCCCCCACTCAAGAAGAGAGACTTTTGAGACGAATCGTCGTCCGTTACGAAATCACTTTGGTCATTCAGAGAATAATAAACCCAAAGGGAACAAGTAGATAACGAATGCAGTTGGCCTGCATTCATCACCGGTGGCAACTTCGGTATCAGATTTGAAGGAAAAGTCGCGCTAATTGAAGGGGAGAGGCGAAAGTTTGGAAAGTCCGAGACATAGACCTTGAAGGTACCCCAATGGGTTTGTGAGGCCAACGGCCTTGTTGTAACACTGATTTTGGACTGAGATGATTATTCTGTTGGTCTGCGGAAATTCGTCACCGGACAACTTAATTTCTAATCATTACGCACAAGGTGGCGATCCCAATGTATTTATGTCATAAACACACAAAAAATGTATTAATGATTCTGGAAAAAATGAGGTGAGCTGCCTCAAACATCGGCTTCATAATGAAGGCCAATTTTACATTCGTCACGACGCTGAGGTATATCGATCTCCAAAGTCGTGTCCCAATAATTCATGATTTTGAGCGAGCTTGGCGATCAAAGAATTTCGCTTAAGACAGTTTACTGTTGTAAATACTTACTTGAGAGCATTCTGCACCGCACGTGCTCTCAGACCTTGGTCTGTTTGCGTGTTTGATTGATTCCTTAAATTATACATTTACTTTGGCGACCCTTTTCCTCTCGTCCCTTACCTCACTCAAACAAGGCGAGCGAGTCGTATTTCGCAATTGAATTACTCCTCAAACTCAAATGAAATGAAAATAGATTTCTCATTGAAAATCTCTCACCCGGCACCGACACTTTTCCCCGCGTGAACAACTTGAGGAAAAATAAGAAAAAGTTTCGTCCACCCAGCCGTAATTGATGAAACCCGACAACGGACGTCGAATGAAATTCAACCTGAAGCCCACTTTGGTCCCTAACAGTAAGCGTCACAAAATAAATACAATTGACTTGAACAGTGTTCAACCCAGTGAATCGGAAAACGTTCAGCAGATCCGACCCTGAGGGGAATTGCGTAAGGTTGGGAAATATCTTTACGTTCCAACCGCGGGAACTTGGAAACTGCCAGATCAGGAAACTGTCCGAATTTCTGCCCAGAAACTGATTCGGGGGGTTTGGGGAGTTCGCAAAAAAGTCTCTGAAAGTATGGCCAGGAAACTGACAGAAAACAGAAAACTGTCCGAAAATATTGTGGCAGAATGAAAAACCCCCGTTTCGACTTTGAAAACTGTCCGAATTTCTGCTCGTGACAATGAACCCTCGAGTGGGTCCGTGATGAGCTTCAGGTAAGAGGATTAGTGTTGAGAAGGTTCTTGCCTACTTGCAGGTGCTCCTAATTGGGTCACCTTTGGACTTTTGGTTTATTATTCTTGGAATAATACACCTATGTTTTCGCGACGGGGGTCGACGACTCCGATCGGCCTCAAAATTTGACATTATCCGTTTCAAGTGGTCTAGAGTCCAAAACCGCCGTCCAAACGCCGTCCGCCGTCCAGGCCGTTTTGGGCAGTAGGAATTTTTTTTTAAATCTGAAATTTGGACATAATACTCGGTTTACCATTTAGTTGTGCCCGCAAGGTTTTCAGCCCGATCGCCCATACCCGTGGGGCGCTATGGGGCTAAAATGGGGCTACAGAAGGGGGTTTTTGAAGGCTTTGGGCTATGGGATCGAGTCAGGTGTCGTTTTCGAAGTATTTTTGGACGTAGAATCCATTTTTTGGGGTCCCGCAGCGATCCGATTTCACTGTTGCGATCTATAGGGCTTTCATGGGGCTAAAAATGGGATTTTTGAAGGATCCCAGGAGGTTAAATATTTTTCGAGTAAAGAATAAAGAATTTTTGAAAAAATAATTTTTTTGAAAAAAATAAAATTAAAAAAAAAATCCAAAAAATTTTTTTCCAACATTTTTTCTTTTGACACAGAAATAATTTTTGCGCAACTAACCTATATTAAAGAATAATAAACCCTTGTGTAAAATTTGCAGCGTTTTCAGCTGGGGTTTGTACCCAAGGGCGTTGACGTTTTTACTCACAGGAAACGAAAGTTGTTGAGGCTTGAAAACTATTTGGTCGTATTTACCTATGCAATTTGGATACGTTCACGAGGCGTTGACCTATCGTGAAGAACCGTAGGCGTGTTGACATAAAAACCTCCCGCGATTTGGCAAAGGCGGAAAAACACTCCCGGCGTCAAAAACTCGAAATAATCATTCAAAAGCATGAACAGGATTCTTCGTTCAAGAATACTTCAAAAACGACACCCCACTCGATATCATAACCTAAATCTTCAAAAAAAAAAAACCTCCCTTAGCCCCTTTTTGGCACCACGGGTTTTTGGACGATCGGGATGAAAACCTCGCGGGCACAACTAAATGATCAACCGAGTAGGTATTACTGATGTCGAATTTCTGATTTAAAAAAATCACATCCTTCCCCCATAATGGCCCATACGATGGATGGACATTTCATTTTTTGAATCTACACGTAGATCTACTTAGGGCGGGAAAAAAAATCTCCTAAGAATATTCATTAAGTAAGTCATTTTTCAATAACGTCGCGAATACATATGTATAATAAATCAAAATTAGTCATTTTAAATAATTTGTTAACAATAGAATTTTAAAGTTTGAAGTAGTAATTTTAGAGTTTACAAGAAAGTTTTTGAAATTAACAAGTGATGAATTAATTTCTTTCATCTGTTGATTTAAAGTAAATTTTTACAATGTTCTGTATGTGAATTGTACAAGATTTGAGATTTTTGAAAGGAAAACGTTACAGTTAAGTTTTACTAATTTTTCTCTTCTCTGTACAGCTAAAAAGGGGCTCCATTAAGGAGGGCTATGATAGCCCTCTCGGCATGGGAGGGTTTTTTTAACGGTTTTTCGCTATGGAGTTAGCTGTCGTTATCTAATTATTTTTGAACGTAGAATCCATTTTTGGGGGTCCCAGAACGATTCGATTCTACCGTGGGGATAATATCTATATATTATATGGGCTACAAATTGAGCTTTTGAAGGAAGTCAGAAGGCCGAAAGGCAGTACAAACGTCAAAAGCTACCTACTCTATGAAGCGGATAAGTGGAGCCGGAGCACACATTTAAAAGCGCTGCAAATTTTTAGAGGGGTTTATTATTCCTTTATATAAATTGAGCAAAAAAATAAATAAATAAAAGTAAATAAATAAATTCGGTGTGGGGTATTGTTGACCGTCAAATAGATAGTTATAAGGGTTGTTGAGGGTCGGTCAATGAAGTGGATGTAACTGATTCGCCAACGTTTCCGACAATTTATTTGTCCATCATCAGGGCACTATGGGTACAAAGAAAAACCAACCACAAATCAGACTTAGGGCCCACGTAACTTAATATGGAGTGTGCAATTTTTAATTATTGCTAGAAGATAATTCATAATAATAATTGTTACGACTTACATATTGGCTGGAGCAAATTGAGGTCCAGAAGGCTGTATGCCGACAAATGGAAACCAAATTGTTTTGAGAAGTGAACGTTAGGGTGTCAAAACCCAAACTAAGCTAAGGAGGAAATATGCTATGGAAATTCTAGAAACGTATACACAGGGGAAAGGGAACATTCCTTAGTAGAGGGGAGAGAGAAAATCGGATGTGACCAGGTAAGAAAGGACCGCTAAGGGTCTGAACAGAAAAGCAGCAAAATAACAATAAAAATGGAGGCTTATTGTAAGAATAGCCTGGCACCGTTAGGTGAGCGGTTTCATTTTATGGATTATACCGGAATAAGTTTTACTAAGATGTTGAATATCTGTGCGAAAATTCACTGTTTGATTTTTGTTCCTTTCAATATGTATCATTTCTAGCACTTAACGTTTAAATTTTATCGGTTCTTTTCCAATGATTTTAGCTTCGTTAAAGTTAAAGGTATGATTGTGTTCTCTACTATGGAAAATTTGTTGTCTGTCCTATGTATCGTTGGGTACAAGGGGGTTCACAAAAAAAAAAAAAAAAAAAATTTCTAAAAGACAGATTACAACAGCATATGGATGATGTTTCAAAACCACTAACTCCTAACTCCACATCTTTGTCGATCCATAGTAGAGAACACAATCATACCTTTAACTTTAACGAAGCTAAAATCATTGGAAAAGAACCGATAAAATTTAAACGTGAAGTGCTAGAAATGATACATATTGAAAGGAACAAAAATCAAACAGTGAATTTTCGCACAGATATTCAACATCTTAGTAAAACTTATTCCGGTATAATCCATAAAATGAAACCGCTCACCTAACGGTGCCAGGCTATTCTTACAATAAGCCTCCATTTTTATTGTTATTTTGCTGCTTTTCTGTTCAGACCCTTATGCCGGATTTCACCAAGTGTAGCTTAAAGTTCGTTTTAGCTAAATCTCGGATTTAACGTTAAGTCCGACTTAGGCAAGATTCCGTTTCACCATCAGACTGAAGGTGGCGCTTACCTAAGCCTCGGTTAGCTTTGGAACAGGTTGCCCCAGACTCGTGTTCCCGCGGAAAACTCGGTAATCAGTGACAAAAAAGTGATAAGGCCGTGATAAATCGTCACGTTAGTGGCAACATCTGTTATCTCATGTTTCTCAGCTTTTAAGGAGAGCCTAAAAACTGATTAAATCAGTTAGAAATTAGAAATTTTCTGAATCCCTGGACCGACTTTCATCGCAAGTCAGAAGCTTAGGACAAGGAGGTCCCCATGGGGATATAGCTATATCATTGCAATGATTGATTTCAACGCTAAAAAACGCTTCAACGTAAAAAAACGGTCCCCATGGGGATATAGCTATATCATTGCAATGATTGATTTCAACGTAATAAACACAAGGGTTTATTATTCTTTGATATAGGTTACTTGTACAGAAATTTAATTCTGTCAATGAAAAAAATTTAAAAATTTTGTATTTTTATATTAAGTACCTACAAAAAAAAAAATTTTTTTTGGGGGGTATTTTTTCAAAAAAAAATTTTTTTTGGGGGAGTATTTTTTCAAAAATTCTTTATTTTTTACTCGAAAAAATTTAACCTCCTGGGATCCTTCAATAATCCCATTTTTAGCCCCATGAAATCCGTGTATATCACCACAGTGAAATCGGATCGTTCCGGGACCCCCAAAATTGGATTCTACGTCTGAAAATATTTCGAAAACGACACCTAACTCGATCCTATAGCTAAAAGCCTTCGAAAAACCCCTCCCGTAGCCCCATAGCGCCCCACGGGTTTGCGCGATCGGACTGAAAACCTTGCGGGCACAACTAGATGGAGACCAAGTATTTTGTCAAAATTTCAGATTTTTAAAAAAATTCCTACTGCCCAAAACGGCCTGGACGGCGGACGGACATTTCGGATTTAGAATCTAGACCTCTTGAGAAGGATAATTTCAAATTTTGAGGCCGATCCGAGTCGTAGACCTCCGTCGCGAAAACATAGGTGTATTATTCCAAGAATAATAAACCAAAAATCGAAAAATAAATAATAATGAAAATTCAGCTGAGATAGCCGGCGTTGGTGTTTGCAACGTTGAGTAAGCGGGTGTAGCACGCAAAGTTTATTCTGAGATACCTAGCGTGTGTTGTAGTTTACTATAATATAGTAATAATATTATTATGAGATAGCCGGTGTAAGTTTTCAATGAAAATCCAGAATAATTAAAATTATTAAACTATTATCGTACAGAAATATATAATTTGGTCAGAAATAATCGATATTATTTTTCGAAAAATCCAAGTACCTAATGCGCTGTCTTAATTCGTGTGAAATCTCAAACAGAAGTGGGAGAAGAACACGGATTATTCTTATTTTCAAAAATTATTGAATGCGAATAAGTTCGCATTCAAAGGAAAAGGTTGATAAATTGAGAAAATTAACTTTTTTCTGGTAATTTAATTTATTATTCAAAAGATAGGAAGGCGAAGGCACTTAAATTACAAATGAATCTCCAAAGTTTCTGCATATTTCAGTCGATAAATGGATAAATCGATAAATGGACTAGTCATTAAAAAAATTGGACTAGGGTATATTATCTTATTGAGGACTCTTCCCAAATTTTTCCAACAGTTGACGAAAAGAGAAACATAATTCGATCTGTTTGAAGACTCCCGGCCGCCTTTGCAACTGAATAATCATCTCAATTTCCTCGTCGTCATCCTCGAATGTAATTCTTCGGTATGCCATTCCCAAACACGCAGTACGAACGAAATAATTAACACTCTGGTCGAAAAAGCGAAAATCACACCGTTCGAGGATAAATGATAATGAATAAATCCAACTATCATAATATGATAGATGATATTGGATATTATCCGATTGGATATTATCCGATATCAACGAAATGGGCACTGCTGTTGTTGGTGAAAATTGTAACAACAACTACAACACACGCGTAAATCTCAGATTTAACGCTTAAGACGTGGATGAGTAGGGACTAAAATCTGAGGCTTAACCTCACCCCGTAAACCGAGGTTTAAGACTAAGCGGGAGTGGTGAAACGCATCTTTTTCTTATTCTTCGGCTTACCGGTAAGCCGAACCTTAAGCCGAGGTGGTGAAATCCACCATTAGCGGTCCTTTCTTACCTGTTCACATCCGATTTTCTCTCTCCCCTCTACTAAGGAATGTTCCCTTTCCCCTGTGTATACGTTTCTAGAATTTCCATAGCATATTTCCTCCTTAGCTTATGCCGCATTTACACGAGGCCAATAGGCGGTCCAGTTGACTGGTGCCAGTGAACTGGCGCCAGTAACTGGCCTCGTGTAAACACCACTGGCGTCCAGTGGCGTGCCAGTCCAGTGGAAAAAAGTCGCTCCAGTCGACTGTCCCGATGAGTAGGTTTCATGCCAGTCCAGTACCCCCCACCACCAAAACTCAGAGCTGGCGTGACTCACTGGAATCGTGTGAACGACATTTTCGGGGATAGTCCAATCGGCCGTCCAGTTGTTTGAACGAACATTGCCCTATTTTGTTATTGTGTGTTTATTTTGTACTCGGTTTCGATTAGTTCAGTCGTTAAATAGTGATTAAATTGTGGAAACATGCCGCCGAAAAAGTGGGGAGAACAAACCTGACTCTTCTCTTGCCTTGGTGATGATGTAATAAATATCGAAAGCTCGGCATAGAGAATACAGTTTTCAGATTGACCCCATTCCCAATTCTTAACGATCAAAATTTGGTATTTAATATTATAATGATTTTATAGTTGCTGGTGATGTTGACCGTTTCAATTAATGTTGTTGGAAACTTGTTTGGTTGTTGACCGTTTCAATTAATGTTGTTGGAAACTTGTTTGACTGACCCTCAACAAGTTTCCAACAACAATAATGATTTTACTACAATGACGTAGTATTTAATACTACACATATTATTATGTAGTTAGTAAAATGTTTTTCTATCAGGGTAAAGAATACAAAAATAGTCATCAACACAAAACATTTTTGTTGTTCCCGTTACACCGGCTATTTGTTTAATGTACCTACTGCTTTCTCGAAAAAAAATTCAGTGCACTGAACAAAGTGCTGTTGTGGAAAACTGTGCTGTCTCTAACTGTACCATTACTTCCAACATCAACGTAACCGAACCGGTAATCATGATCCACCAATGCGAAAAGAGCAGTAGGTACTAATTGTTTTCTTGTAGCCAAAATACGTAGTGCCAAAGTGCTCTGCGCACAGATTAAACTACTGGCTCTGGGGCCCTGATTTGAATAATATTGATATGAATAATATTCATATTATGCTTTCCGTCGATCGCTCCATAGCATCCAGGAAAATTCCATCTATCCCGGAAACCTTGCTCTTCTTGCAAATCACGGCACAATTCGCGCAAAACGTTGTTCAATTGATCATGGGACAGCCTTGAAGACGCCATTCCATCTATTCAACTGGCTACGTCTGAACGATCTGTCGACTGGCTACGTATGAACAGGTACTGGCGCCATTCAGCTGGCTTCCGATTCACGCCAGACAACTGGCGCCAGTCAGCTGGACCGCCTACTGGCCTCGTGTAAATGCGCCATTAGTTTGGGTTTTGACACCCTAACGTTCACTTCTCAAAACAATTTGGTTCCATTTGTCGGCATACAGCCTTCTGGACCTCAATTTGCTCCAGCCAATATGTAAGTCTTTACAATTATTATTATGAATTATCTTCTAGCAATAATTAAAAATTGCACACTCCATATTAAGTTACGTGGGCCCTAAGTCTGATTTGTGGTTGGTTTTTCTTTGTACCCATAGTGCCCTGATGATGGACAAATAAATTGTCGGAAACGTTGGCGAATCAGTTACATCCACTTCATTGACCGACCCTCAACAACCCTTATAACTAAATAAATAAAAATACGCCCTCACAGTGTTTGGATAGAAGACGAACCACCAAAAATAAACTCTACGTCAAAATTTACTTCGAAAACAACAACGCATTCACCCTCCGGGCGTTCATCAAAAGACCATTTGTAGCCCCTTAGATCCCCATGGTGAGGTAAGATGGGGCCACACAGATTCTACGCCAGAGCCGGATTGGTTTGAGACTCGTTATAAAATGGCGTATACGAAAAAATTACTTCGAAAATGACACCCCACTCAATCCTTCCGAAAACCCTTCCTGTAGCCCCTTTTTAGCACCACAGATTCCAGCAAGTTAGAGCGATCGACCTGAAAACCTTGAAGACACAACTAGATGATGAACCGAGTGTTGTCAATGTTTGAGATTTTTAAAATGCATCCTAAAACCTGGAATCAATAGGAAATGAAACACTTGAAGACCACAGGGGAAAAAGGGGGGGAAACTCCATTTTTGTGAAAATTGAGTTCAGGTTGAGTTAACTTCCACACGAGCTCTAGTTTCTATTCGATACCACAAAACAGGGAAAATCGGGGATAATGCCGCTAATGTCGACTCGGGTTCTGAGTTACAGGGGAAGAACGAGGAAATGAACGCGTTTTCCTCGTTCTTCCCCTGAAACTCAGAACCAGATGCCACTTTCTCCCCGTTTTTCCCCTGTTTATGGTATCTGATAGAAAAATTTAACTCTCACTAAAAAAAGTTTGGAAAAATTTTTGTTGTTGAAATTTTGTTTAAAAAAAAACTTTTTTTAAATTCTTTGTTTTTTAGTCGAAAAATATTAAACCTCCTGGGACCTTTCAAAAATCCCATGTTTAGCCCCATGAAAGCCCTATAGATCGCCACAGTGAAATCGGATCGTTCCGGGACCCCCAAAAATGGATTCTACGTCCAAAAATACTTCGAAAACGACACCTAACTCGATCCCATAGCCAAAAGCCTTCAAAAAAACCCTCCCGTAGCCAAATTTTAGCCCCACAGCGCCCCACGGGTTTGGGTTATCGGGCTGAAAACCTTGCGGGCACAACTAGATGGTAAACCGAGTATTATGTCCAAATTTCAGATTTAAAAAAAAATTCCTACGGCCCGGACGGCGTACGGACATTTCGGTTATGGAATCTAGACCTTTTGACACGGATAATGTCAAATTTTGAGGCCGATCGGAGTCGTCGAACTCCGTCGCGATTACATAGGTGTATTATTCCAAGAATAATAAACCAAAACTGAACGAGCAGAATCGGACAGTTAAGAATACCCATAAAATGAGAAAAATTGGGATTATTTTGAACATATCCAATTCATCGTCTCACATTAGAAGTATACCAGTATCGAAGGAGTATAATGAAGAAGACCTTGCATCTGTCTCATCTTCTACACATGTGGCCTCTTATGGTTTTTATGTAGTGACTAACACACCGCTCCGGATCACCGAGCTGAGTAACGTCTCTATCCGGAGGGTCTTTCGGATCTCGATTCACTTTGAAGAATTTCGTACCACGTTGTTTCAACTCGAAGCGAGTGAATTACACCGTAGAAGTAATTAGTTGATAAGGCGTTTGAAGATTGAAACAAGAGACTCCTTCTAAGGAAGAACTGACCGGTGCAGGCCTTTTTTTCTCCACTCTTTTGAACATCTCGAAGTAAAGAACCCCATCAGATAATTGGCGAATTGTCTCAGAATTTCAATCAGAGCAGCGCTGAAATGCTTACAAATTCGATGAATTTACTTCCACCAAAATAAGAGAAAGCTACTCGATAAATTTCCCAAGATTCAGGGGGTTTCTTAACACCAACGAATACTTTTACGAGATACTTTTTCAATGAGCGTAGTGTGGTAGCTTCCAGGTTGTTCATGATGGATCTTGGTGAGGGATAAGCCGTAGGTGTGTTGTTTTTTTAGGGCATATATTTGGTTAAAAATATAATGCCTCGAGGCGCCTTTCGCCCCTACGCCTTATCCCTCACCAAGATCCATCATGAGATACTTTTTGATTGGTTGGACTCAGCCATTGTGGAAATATTAGGTTACTACATTTTCATTAAAAAGATCAAACTGTGGTTTTGAAGTCTGTGTTTCAATAATAATTATTGGGCTCTATCTCAAGCTATAAAAGACTGCAAACTAAGTACGTGGGTTTACTATTCTTTTGATTGGGTCATTGTAGAGCACAACGAGGTGGGCGGAATAGCTTGCAGACAACTGGAGAAACGCGCACTCAGTCAAAATTGCCTCTGCCACTTTCCACGAATTGATTTTTTCCGTGGACAGAAAGCATGGAATCTTCGAAAAGGTTGTCAAAAATAGCGCTGCCGAAAGGAAATTCGATAACTTCGGGCGATATTGAAGCGAATCTTGGAAAGTGGCGGTGCAGAGTGAGACTTCACTTTGGTAGATTCGACGTCAAATCTACCCTTTAAATATATTTACGAAATAAAAACGCTGCAAATTTTACACAAGGGTTTATTATCCTTTGATATAGGTTAATAATTAACCTACATCAAAGGATAGTTATTGTGCAAAAATTAAGAATAATCATTAATTATTTAAAAATTAATTATTAATTATTCAGTGCCATTGAGAAAATATTTTTGAATACCAATTAAAATGTTATTAAAAAAACAATTTTTTCCGTACTATGTTCGGGCAGATGTGGGACCTCGAAAAAAAGGATTTTGCGTCCAAAATTAATCGGAAAAAACACCACCTAACGCGGCCGCATAGCCGCAAAAATCCCATTTGTAGTCCCATGAAACCCCATACATCGTCACGGTGAAAACGGATCGTTCTGGGGCACCCAAAATTGGATTATTAGTCCAAAAATACATCGAAAACGTGACCTAACTCGACCGCATAGCCGAAAACCTTCGAAACCCCGTCTCGTAGCACCATAGCGCCCCACGGGTTTGGGGGATGGGGTTGAAAGCCATGTGGGCACAACTCGTTGGTAAACCGAGTATTTTGTCAAAATTTCAGGTTAATTAAAAAATTAAAAATTCAATTAAAAAAATTGAAAACTAAGGATCGGCCCCTGAGGTTAAACCATACCAAAGGTTAAACGTGACACCACGGCCATTGTTTTGATTGGTTCGTAGGTTAAGGGTACGTTTATCAATTCCTCGGTTACCGGAGGAGTTCTGGTACCGAGGGCTAACCACTGGCCGTCGGCCAAGTCAGAAATGTCGTTGATCAATCTTATTTTGACTGTCGGCTAAGCATCTTCCTCTTCACGTTATCTAACTTTGACTGAGGGAAATAGCGGTGCCACTCGAACAAATATTAATTCCCTGCATTATTTGATGTCAGTCATGACTTCGAAATATCTCATTTTGTTCTAACCCTCCACGATTTTGAATGTTTATGTTGTGAATTGAACGAATTTGTGAAAAGGAGATCGTGATTGTGTTTGATCAGGTGGATTCTTCGATGCTAGGTCAAAATCATCATCCTAAGGTTCGTACGTACCCATTTCATTGATAGTTGTCACCTCAGAATCTGATTTTTGAACGGTGTTGGGTATTGGAAGTTTCAAGCTTTGATTTTTACAGACAGAAAGACAGCGATTGTGAAAAGCCAGGGGTCCGACGAGAAACTATTGCACTCAAATCATCACCAGTGTTTCATAGATCGCCCAACCCCGTGGGGCTCTGTGGGGCTAAAATGGGGCTACGGGAGGGTTTTCGACTATGGGGTCGAGTTAGGTATCGTTTTCGAAGTATTTTTGGAGGTTGAATCCATTTTTGGGGTCCCAGAACCATCCAATTTCACCGAAAGGGCTTTCGGGCTTTAGGGTTTTCATGGGGATTATGAAGGATGTCAAAAGGGGACTCCGATCTGCCTCAAAATTTGACATCCGTTTCAAGAGGTCTAGATTCCAAAACCGAAACGTCCGTCCGCCGTCAGGGCCGTTTTGGGCAGTAGGAATTTTTTTTAAATCTTAAATTTTGACAAAATACTCGGTTTACCATCTAGTTGTGCCCGCAAGGTTTTCAGCCCGATCGCCCAAACCCGAAAGGGCGCTATGGGGCTAAAATGGGGCTACGGGAGGGTTTTTTTAAGGCTTTTGGCAATGGGATCGAGTTAGGTGTCGTTTTCGAAGAGCTTTTAGACGTAGAATCCATTTTTTGGGGTCCCGGAACGATCCGACTTCACTTTTGCTTTCATGGGGCTACAAATGGGATTTTTGAAGGATCCCAGGAAGTCACATATTCTTCAAGTAAAAAACAAAAAAAGTTTGGAAAAAAAAAATAATCAAAAAACATTTTTTTTTTCTAAACTTTTTTTCATTGACAAAATTAAATTTCTGCACAAGTAACCTATATCAAAGAATAATAAACCCTAGTGTACAATTTGCAGCGTTTTTCATTAACATCTCGGAAGGTGGTCGGTGGAGTGATTTTCGTTGTGGGTTTTCCACGATTACCCGATGTGTCTACAGAATGAGCCAGTAACCCCTAGCGTCTATATTATCCCACGGCATGTCCGCCCAACACCAATTTTCCAACGTCGGTAGTTAAGTGGGGCAGCCCGAAATCGGCGAGTGCCGCCGTCGGAAAGTTGTCCACCCACCCGACGATGAGTGCGACATTGGATTGTGTCTACATTCTAATATTATGTTTTAATTCAAGGATATTATGCATTTTCACCGAAAAAAGTATCAACATTTCACGCCGTAAATGCGTGTAAACTGAAGCAGAACGTCCCAGTAGATGGGATTTCACGAATCAAAACAAGTAATCCAAGCTAACCGAGGGACGCGAGAGTCGATCAGCTAAGTTCGGAGGCAGCCTCGGAGGACGGATAACAGCGTGCCACAGTGGCATTGATAAACAACATCTCGTGAAGTTAGCCGATGGATGCAGGTTAGCCGAGGGCCAAGTGCGATTGATAAACGTACCCTAAGTTGCATAGCAGGAAAACCTTTTATTTTTATTTAAATTAGTTCTAAAAATGTCAAGAGATTGTTTATGGGAATGATCTACGGATAAAGTGGTTTTCTGAGTAGGCAACCCTGGCCGTCAAACCGGACAGGGTCCGTAGGTGACGTCACGCAAGTACGTTTTGATTCGACCTGGACAGCTTTAGATGAATATAAACTACGTGAAAGACTTCTCGTCACAAAACTGATGTATTTTCCTCTTTTTGACTTCTAACAACATGGCACAGGATGATTTAACCCGAAATTCGGGTGCACGTCCATTCCTTCCTTTTTGGGAACCTCGGGGTGTATTTATGAACAATTTTATAAAGCTGCTCTATTATCGTTCCAATTTCAGAGGTCTTGCATAATGATTGGAGGGGTCTGGGCCCCACACAAATGAATTCGACGTCCAAAATCACCAAGGAGACGCGACATCACTCGGCTCTTTGCCCAAATCTTCGAAAACCCCATAACAGAACGGATCGGGTTGGAAAACGTGAGATCTGCCAACAAAATATTTACTGAAGACGTCTAGAACTTGATGAGGACGACAACATGAAAGCGCTCGGCATGCTCAAGAATTTCTATCAAAGAAGGTGGACCTCGTGTGAACTCAAAGGATGTCGAGGTGTACAGCGCTTTGCTTTTGTACAGACTGGTTGAGTTGGTGAGGGGGGGAGGGGGGCAGCTGACGGAAATCCGGGCACGCTCCTCCTACAATCAACGCGAAGACGTCGGCAGGGTTTCCAGAAGGCAGCATGACTACCAACATACTCCCCCTCCCATCAGCAGCGCACCATCCCCCGCCCCCACCTTCAGCACCCCGCATCGCCCTAATGGGCGCATCTTGTGTTTATCACCCCTCGGTGCGTTCACCCCACGCCAAGACACAAGACAAATGTCCCACATCTGTGTCTTTCTTTCTCTCTGCCTCCCCTACCTTAGTGACTTTTTTTTTCATTTTTCTCCTCCCTCTCTACCCTTTCAAGTTCTTCAGTCGTTGTATGTTCATCTTCTTCATGACCAACGGCCCTTAGGTGTCTCTATCCAGGAGCCTCGTCTTCCACTCACCTTTTTCACCATTGGCCACCACCAAACCAAACCATGTGCCCTCTTGTTATCTCACCAGCTGAAACCCGTTATTCACTTGAGAAGGGTATCGCACACAAAAGTATCGATGAAAAAAAAAAAACTTTCGATATTTTCAAATTACGATAGATATCGCATTTCGGTAGATCGAGCTCAAATACATTGATATCATAAATACCAAGTCATATCGATGTAGAAAAAAAGGAACTAAAACAAAACATAATTTTTTGGTTTATTATTCTCGGAATAATAAACCTATGTAATTTGACATTATATGTTTCAAGATGTCTAGATTCCAAAGCCGAAATGTCCGTCCGACGTCCAAGCCGTTTTGGGCCGAAGGAAAATTTTTTTTTTAATCTGAAATTTTAACAAAATAGGTACGTTGTTTAGGTAGTTGTGAAATGAAATTTTGACAAAATACTAAGTCTTGGTTTACCATCTAGTTGTGCCCGCAAGGTTTTCAGTCCGATCGCCCAAACCCGTGGGGCGCTATGGGGCTAAAATGGGGTTATGGGAGGGGGTTTTTGAAGGCTTTTAGCTATGGGATCGAGTTAGGTGTCGTTTTCGAAGTATTTTTGGACGCATTGTTGGGGGTTCCGGAACGATCCGATTTCACTGTGGCGATCTATAGGGCTTTCATGGAGCTAAAAATGGGATTTTTGATGGATCCCAGGAGGTTAAACATTTTTCGAGCAAAAAATAAAGAATTTTTGAAGAAAACTTTGTTGATAAAAAATCCAAAAAAAATTTTCCAAAAATTTTTTCTATTGACACAGAATCAAATTTCTGCACAAGTAACCGATATCAAAGAATAATAAACCCTTGTGTAAAATTTGCAGTTTTTTTTTTTTAAATTTTTTTTTTTCAAATACCTATGTTATTACATTTGTTTTTATTTAATTAAAATTTAAGGACAGAGACTGACGTAGGATGGAAATCCTCATCTTCTCATCATTTAAATTACTGTCATGGTGAATTGTACTTCGAAATTTCACGATACTTCTACGTCAAATTAAAATGTTCCTAATAATGTTTCCTACCTAACTTTACCCTTTACCAATAATTCATAAAATTTATGCATGATTTAATCATGTGATACATTCACATGATTTAATCATGTGATACGTTCATGATGAATTTATTCATGTGATACATTCATGATGAATTTATTCATGAATTATTCATCACACCAGTTGGACACAGTGAACATGAAAGCCGGTAATTTCATGCTGAAGATAATTATTTTCATGATGACGGATGGATAAAGTTCATCATCTATCAAATGATAGAAGGAACTGTCTCCATCCCTCAGCAACATGGATTAGGCTCCAATAATATGATTTTGTATTTAGTTGGTTTAGTACGCACTGTATATCCGTGATTGTCTGTCCACTACTGTCTGCTCTAACGTTAGAGTCAGCTGTCAGTCCTGAAGAAGACACATAAATATTTTTGAAAGCCGTGCTAAAAAGAATCCGTCTCATTTAATCAACTCTCGAGAATCCCAACGCCGTATAACTAGGTACTTCAGACCTACACCATACTATATAACTCTTCATTGAAGAGTTATTGAAGAGTCTTCAATCTGTTCACCACCTCACACTACCATGAATTGGCCGAGACATGAGAGTTACGATTCAACACGGCGCAAATCCCGTTGTAGGAGGCAACGGGTTTGTTGAGAAGAGAAGGGAGGAATGAAACCAACTTATTGCCAAGAATTGAAGGCAGAGCGGCAAGATGTGCCAAATCCGCTGCTCAATCCATAGAGTTAGATGACTCTAATCTCAAGCGTTGTTTTTAATATCATTTTAAATTGTGATTAAAAGTCAAACAGTGGGATCACATTGCAATAAACAAATTTTATCGGCTATTGGGAATTAATAAGTTGATCAATCACACATGAATACAAAATTAAAATTAAAAAAAAAAACTTCCGCTCCGCCGGGCTGACAAGATTAACGCAACATATAATCACAATCAAACCTGTAAATTACCGATTCATTAATCAATAAAATTTATTCGTCATTAAGCACGAAGGAGCCATACAACGTGCGCTTCAAATGCGGTCAATTTGACATTAACCATTTCTACTTTAAAAATTTAGCAAATTAAAACTACTGTTTTAGATTGTGGTTTAATACTCTCTAAATAGGTTTTCGCGACGGGGGTCTACAATTTTGATCGGTCTCAAAATTTGTCCTTACCTATTTCATGATGAGTGGATTTAAAAACGCTGTAAATTTTACACTAGGGTTTATCGTTCTTTGATAAAGGTTAATCGCGCAAAAATTAATTCTGTGTCATTAAAAAGTAGTTAAAAATAATAATAATAATAATAATAATAATAATAATAATAATAATAATAATAATAATTTAATGCAATGTTAGGACAGATGAGGGACCTCGAAAAATGGATTATGCGACAAAATTTACACGGAAAACGACACCTTATTTGACTTCCTGGGATCCTTCAAAAGTCGCATGTACATAGGTGCATTATTCCAAGAATAATAAACCAAAATGAAACGTCCCTCCTCCGTCCTCGCCAGTTTGGCCAGGAGGCTTTTTTTTTTCAAAAACCGAACAATGTGTGCGCAAGGTTTTCAGCCAGTTGGGCTATCTGGGGCTACAGGAGGGGTTTTTGAAGGGATAGTGTCCAGAAGGGTCAAGTGGGGTGTTGTTTTTTAAGTATTTTTGAACGTGGACTGCATTGATGCGGGTCCCGAATCAGTACAGATTTTTTTAAATTTTTTTAATATGATTTTTTATTGACATAGAATTTATTTTTGAAAAAGAATAATAGACCCTTGTGAGAAATTTGCAACTTGTTTCTGAGTTTAGGGTAGACGAATCAGTTAAAGTTAGTAACCCGATTGGAAGTACAATTGGACTGGTTCCCTCATGCTTTATGCCGTCCAAATATCACACAGGGTACGTAGCATAATCGCAGAAATAACCTCGGGAGAAAATCGTATCAATATTATATTGATAATGTAATATAATATTACATTGCGGTGTCCACTTCTTGTAGCTCTATCGCCTCGACCCCGCGGCAGACGGGATTTGGAGCCAAAGCCTTCGGAAACGGGTGGACCACAGACGGGTCGCCTCTGACGCCTTCAAACATCCCCTTTTGGATTATTCAACTTGTTTTGGCGACGGGAGTCAAAAAGTTTGATTGAACCGAAAATTGGTCTTTTAATGTTTCACGGTGAGTCGAGTCCAAAAATGAGACGTATGCGTTACGCGCCGTTTTTGGCAGTAAGAATTTAGCATCGAACATGCTTTAGCCGTGACCTAACTGCCCAAAAACGTTAGGCGGGAAGGGAGACATGAGAGTGTCGCGTTTATATAACTTTACTTCTATATATATCTAGGATATATCCTAGATTTAGGATATATATCCTATATACATTATATACATATTATATGATATCCTATAGAGATATAAACTAGACTAGATAACTCCGAGACTCGCTCAGCGATTAGTAAACGAAGGACTTGAGATGACAATGTGGGAGAAGACGATATAGGGGTATTCACTTAGCAACGATTACCATACACCCCCCTATCGATTTTCTTTTAAACCATCAAGTTTGATCGATTCGCCACGAGAAGACGCGTCGAACGTTATGCATAACTCATTTTCGCCAAAAACGACGATGTGGGGTGTTGCCGTGAGACCCTCGATATGAGATTCTATAGGTGCATAGGATATGGGATTCTATATATAGGATCTTCTCTATAGAGGATGTAGAATCCTATATAAAGGGTATAGGATACATATATTTATTTAGGATAATATCCTAAAATATATTATATAGCTCGAAGCCAAAACGCCGCACATTTTACACTAGGGTTTATTATTCTTTGATATAGGTTAGGTACTTTTGCAGAAATTTAATTCTGTCAATATATATATATATTTTTTTAGAAAAAACCTTTTTTTTCCCCAATTTTTTTTTTTTTTTTTTTCAAAATGTTTTCGTTTTTTACTTGAAAAATATTTGACCTCCTGGGATCCTTCAAAAATCCCATTTGTAGCCCCTTGAAAGCCCTATAGATCGCCACAGTGAAATCGGATCGTTCCGGGACCCCCAAAAATGGATTATACGTCCAAAAATACTTGGAAAACGACACCTAACTCGATCCCATAGCCAAAAGCCTTTTAAAAAAACCCTCCCGTAGCCCCATAGCGCCCCACGCGTTTGGGTAATCGGTCTGAAAACCTTGCGGGCACAACTAGAAGGCAAACAGAGTATTTTGTCAAAATTTCAGATTTAAAAAAAAAATTCTACTGCCTAAAACGGACGGCGGACTGACATTTCGGTTTTGGAATGTTACAGTAGACCTCTTGAAACGGATTATGTCAAATTTTGAGGCCGATCGGAGTCGTCGACCTCCGTCGCGAAAATATAAGTGTATTATTCCAAGAATAATGAAACAAAACCGGGGGTCCAGGGGGCTTGCTTCCTGGCGAGGCCCAAAAGACCGTTTTTTTTTTTTTTTTTTTTTTAAGTTGATTGTTTTTACGAAATACTCGGTGGTCCCGATCGGCCCGTGGGGCTCATTGGGGTTTTCAACGGGTCCAGTGAAGTGTCGTTTTCAAATGTTCAGATTGAAATGGATATGACAAAGCTCAAGGGGCCGTTCCAAATTTGATCGACAGAACATTTTCACGCTTTTTCGAGGTTTTTGAATTACATTCCCCTAAATGCCTAGGATTACGAATTGTGCGCCGTCAAAGCCGTATTGGGCAGTAGGAATTTTTTCGAAAATCTGAAAGTTTGACAAAATACTCGGTTTACCGTCTAGTTTTGACCGTAAGGTTTTCAGCCCGATCGCCCAAACCCGTGGGGCGCTCCAGGGCTAAAAAGAGGCTTTTTGAATGGAGGCAGGGTTTTTTGAAGGGTTTAGGCTGTGGGGTCGAGTGGGGTGTCGTTTTCGTAGTATTTTTGGACGTAGAATCCATTTACGAGGGGTCCCAGAACGATCCGATTTCACCGTGGGAATCTATGCGGCTTGGGGGCTACAAATGAGATTTTTCATGAGTCCCAGGAAGTCAAATAAGGTGTCGTTTTCCGAGTAATTTTGTACAGTAAGTACAGTGTACAGTGGTAAGTAAGTGTACAGTGTACAGTAAGTTTGTACAGAAAAAAACTTTTTTAAATTTTTTCAAAAATATTTTCTTATTGTAACAGAATTAATTTTTGCACATTTTTTTAAAAATATTAGAACCATTATTTTCGGGTCCGTTGACTATGTGTCTCATTTTTCAGTCCCAATTTTTCCGTATCTGCTGACCAGGGGCCGCAACCCAAGACACATTCATTTATTGATGCATCCGCGGGAAGCGGAGCCCAAGTTAGGACGTTATTGCCTGTTTAATTGAAAATGCATGATTCACAGCGATTTACGGTGACAAACAAAGAAGGGAAACAGGAAAGCGGGAGGGGTATTCGGTTTCAAGTTTCATACCAAGGAATGTCAGCACCGAAGGGGTGCGCGCGCAACGTCAGAAGGACGTCCGCGGCTACTTTCGCGTCTAGCATCGGAAAATCAAGTCATCACGGATCCAGGTTGAACCATCGATTTAACAAACTTATTTCACAAAGTTCACTCGCCAAAGTCGTAATGTAATTAAAAATAAAGGAGGATGTTTGCTTCATTAAGATTGCTTCATTTCTTTGGCCAAAAATGCTACCGGTATGGGGTTATTGTGTTCCGGTGACATTGAAACGGTCATCGAACTACGGCAGAAAATTCTTGAGGGCGATGTTGCATAATATTAAAGTGACATTATAAAGTTTCAATTTAGAGCAGAAAAAGAAGAAAAATTGAATTTGTCTTAATTTATCGATAGGTAAGAATTTTAATGCTGTAAGCTGCAATATGGCAAACTGCTTAATGTCATACGAGCTTGATCCAGATGGCGCTAGTTTCAATGGTGTAGAGTGGGTGGCAAAGGTAGGGCGTCTGTAGATCGGGATGAGAACATGGAGGGCACTCACTTTTGACTCGGCATTTTCTCTTGATTTCAAATTAATCAGCGGGAAACACTCACACACTAGTGTCACGCACACGTCAAACAATATTAAAAGATATTGTGCCAGTGTGAAGGCCTTCTACTTACTGATAGTCGAGCGATGCCGCAAAAGTTATAAACAACAATCTCAAAATAAAGCAACCAAAAATAATTGCGAGTGTGTATAAAAGTGAGTGGCGTGAGAGTTCGAAAATAAATGGAGGTAGCAGGGATAGAAGAGTTCAAACGGGAGGGGACACTACGGTGGGCGAACAGAGGCGAAGATAGGCGAAGGAAACCGAACAGCACGTGAGGTAGCGAAAATAGAACTTCGAAAAGTCGCTGGCACGTGCCACTGAAGAAGTTGGCACCAGGTTGAGATGTTGATGAGAAACCCGAGGGGTCTACGAGTACGTCTGTAGGGATAGGGGGAGCGAATATGCGCCGCTGGTTGGTGCCACAGGGTAGCCACGAGGTCCACACGGCCAGGTTTCAAGCGACCCACCCCACAGTACAGTGGGAGAGACGATGAATGAACTACTCGGCCATCCCAACTATACCATGCGTTAAACCAAATTTTGGTTATATCATCGGTAATTGAGGAGTTTGATTCCAAAAGGTACTAAATCCGTTTTGGTAAAATGTGAGAAAAACGCGAAAAACCATTGCGCCTTGTTAAACGTACTATTAGCCAACGATTCTGTTTATTACCTATATTTCTAAATTATGATAAATATTTTTGGTAAAAAGTGTAAATTACTTCGAAGTTTCAAATAATTTGAAAGGAGATGTGAAATTTCGGATTTATGGATATAGGTAGTAGGTACTTTTCGAAACGAAACGTGGCTTTTAGTACCTACCTACTTTTTGAAATCAAACGATGTGGATATGGTACCATTTCAGACAAAATACTAGCTCAAGGAAATGGAGGGAGTCTTCCTGTCATAATAATAGGGAGAGACAACCTTATGTAATAAGCACATGGAAGAGAGTTGCCGCGTCCATCTTGCTTTCAGCGGGAAGAAAATGTTTATTGGTCACTTTTCAATAACTTTTGATGCACTGCATACATTAAAATTAGTTAAATTAACGTAATTATTACTCACCAAATAACGGTAGTATTGAGTGTGAATCGTTGCCAGGTTTTCAGGTTTTTATTATTATTTTTTTAAGATTAGGGTTGGCAAAAAGTGGTTTCACCAGTGCTGCTATATAACTCATAATCTACTGAAATTAATACCAAAAACTTTAACTCATCTCAAAAAACTTCGAAAAGTATCTCCAAAAGTCGAGAAATCATAGAAAATAATGGATATAGTACCATTTGCTCGTAACAGCAAAACCTGTATGCTACCTGATACTGGATAATATACCAGTATCACTATATTATAGTATCATGGTGTGGCGAGGGGAAAAACCGTAGTCAGTCTATGGTGATAATTGCATTTAATAAAGTATGCAATTACTTTATTAAATGCAATTATCACCATAGACTGCCTACGGTTTTTCCCCTCGCCACACCATGATAAGTAATATGGAAACCGACCAAACCACGCAGAATTATATTATAGTACTTTTTGAAAAAAAAACAGATAAGAGCCTCCAGTGTGCTGGATATAGTACCTTTTGGAATCAAACTCCTCAGTTAGCCACGGAATATCCCAAATCCTACAAACAATTATTTAAATCTGCTATTTTACCACCATCGGAAAATAAAGAAAACAGGACGATAATATTATGAAAGGGGAGGTAAGATGACAAACCCAAGCATTTACGATTTTTCCTAGCCGCTTAGAGGAGCCGGCGGGGGTGCAAATCGAAGCCGTTATGAAACATCTCAGTAGGTACAATATATAATTTGCAACGTCAAATTCAATTTTAACAAAAATATATATTTTTTTAAAATAGCGCCGTGTGAGTAAGATGACAAATTGATGCTGCTATCTTTGCTTAATGTAAAAACGTAGTGGGACAATAATCGACAGTGGTGTATAGACTACCTACCTGTGGGTAGGTGGGTAGGTGGGTAGGTACGTTACAAAACAAAATTTAGTTAGAAATTGAATTTTTTTTTTTACGTATTTTAGCTCGGGGCACATATTTTGCATATATTTCCCATTCCGTCTGCATTAATTCCCAAATTTTCTGCATAAAATTTCACTCTTTTATCAATGATAAAACAGCGCGTAACTGGGGGAAAAAAAAAAAAACCAGTTGTTTGCTTCTCCTTTGAAGTTGCGTAAATTTCAATTACGTGGGTGGAAATTCAACTTCTGGCGAGAAAGACAAAATTTCAAGACCAATGAGCGGCTTTTTCCTCGTCACAACTACAGCATTCGGTGTAGCCCCAAAATCGAAAACGCCATTCGCTTAGAATGTTATGATTGATTTCGCGACGGAGTCAACACCTTTGACCCTTTTTTTCTCAATTATATTATTTCATGACGTGTAGATTCAAAAAATTTAAACGCCGCCGTCCAGGCCGTTTTGGGCAGCAAGACTTTTTTTTTTTTTAATATGAAATTTTTACAAAATACTCAGTTGTGTCCGATCGCTCAAACCCGCGGGGCTCTGTGTGGCGGAAAGGAGCTGCCGGAGGGGTTTGTGGAGTATTTTGGTTATGGGGTCGAGATAGGTGTCGTTTTATAATTAATTTTCAACGTACCATCCATTTGTTGGGGTCCCAAACTCATCAGATACCGCAGTGGGGATCTATGGGCTTTTCTCTGATGCCAGGAAGTCAAATAAGGTGTCGTTTTCCGGGTAATTTTCAAGGTAGGATGCATTTTTCGGGGTCCCTCATCTGTCCAAACACTGTACAGGAATGCGCATTTTTTTTTTTTTTTCATTTTTAATTTTCAAAAAATCATTTTTTATTGGCAGAGAATTAATTTTGTCACAACTAGTAACAAAGAATAATAAGCCCTTGCGTAAAATTTGCGTCGTTTTATACTGATTTTTATTGGGATAAAATTAATTTTCACACAATTTATATTAAAAAAAAAAGCGTAAACAACTTGGCGGTTCTTGTTCATTATGGCCTGGAACAGGTACGTTTAATGATGCAGATGCATGTAATAAGTTGACATATGCATCACCGTACATTATGGAACCTCTATCAGATACTCAGCAAGATTGAAATTAGATCGGCTGCTCAAATCAATTAAGCTAGATGGGATTCCCATCATGGGAACGAATTAAAGATCATGGATATGTCTTTCCCATCAAGGAAGAGCTACTTAATGGAGGTGACAAATGACTTGAGTGAATTAAGGCTAATCAAAATCAAGCACTGGTTAGAAAATATCTTTATTTAATAAATAAATGAGTGCTATCAGTAATGCTCAACAAGAGCTTGTGGTAACTGAAATGTGAAACATAGTGCTGGGTGTACAAAATATAATGGTAAAGACCACTGGAAAATATAGTATCAACAAGCCTGGTTGCGAATGGTACCACCATCGAAAAAAGGTAAAATGCTAGCTGGATCGTTGTTCAAATCAAAGTGGAAAGGGTCTCGCATGAATGTTATAAATTTTAAACCTTCTTCTGTTTTCAAATCGATATTACAATCTCCTCCTAGAACGATTGGAATTGTACTGAGTTGATGTTCATCCAATTTCTTCAATAAACCCGACCAGTTTTTAACTATAAGCTCCTACGCTCACTCAGCTGATTGAGTCGCATTTTTTCCGGTGGCCGAAATTTTACCAATTTTACCAAGCCCCAGCCAATAAAATGAGAAGGCTATGCAAGAGGATTCAACTGGGTTGGGTTATCAAAGTCGACAGCACCCAACCGAACTCATTCGAGCTGTAGGTTTCCGTCCGACTGCAGTTGAACCTGGAACAGCCGGCGACGGCGACTTTTCGCCGACCCAGCGACCTGGAATAGCAGTTTTCTCAACTGCGCATGTCTCCGTCGATTTCTGTTAACCGTCAGTTAACCCTGGAACAAACCTAAGGCAAGCGTGTGACATCCGTTGTCAAGACTTCCTGAGACAGAATGACATAACAGTAGGTATGACAGAAGAAGGTAATATGCCGGTGAGGGGGTTAGTGGGTGTGAACTAGTGACCCTAACAGCTGACCTATCCGATGACCCACGTGTGTTAGCAATCCAACCTGCATTTACATTAACATGAGACGCATTCTGATCTTCTCAATGGACTCAGTATTGCCAACAGTTGATGGAAATGTATCGTCGTTATCAGCCCTTAATGAATATCCTACCCGGCACTTCCTTCACAAGCTTTGTGAGGAGCTACATTGTTTCGAACAATTCAGAAGTTACCAAATACTAACCAATTTCAAATTCCACTAACTCATTAACCTCCAACATAACCTTTAAAAGTTTCCTTGTGGCCTTTAACCTTTGACATCCAAGGTCGAAGCAATGGGCCTTTCGATCGCCCTCGCTTCTGAAGATTTCTAAAGGGGAGAAGGGTTATCAAGAAAGTTTTGAGGGCGTGTTTCCTTTTGAGAATGAAAAAACCAAGGCAAACGGCAAAACTGCTAACTGAATCAATAACTGGGATTGGATGAAGCCAGCACTACAAAGATGTTAATTAACATCTTAGTATTAATACTAATTTAGGTACCTACCTAATAAAAGGATCCGACCTTGTGAAACAACCTCAACCTCTAGTGAAATAAACTCTGTATGCGTGAACAATGATCAGACGTTTCAACCAATTCGTTGGTCTCAACAGGGCTACAAATAGCACACTCTCAGGGAAATGAGAATTATTCGGACAGTGACCCATTTGCAGGCCTAAATACGATCTATAAATTGCTTGAAACATTGACGCCATGAACAAAGCAAACCAACGAAATGCACAAAAGAAAATGAGCAAATCAATCCATCGGATTGCGATACCTAAGTACCTACTCAAAAACGCTGCAAATTTTACACAAGGGTTTATTATTCTTTGATATAGGTTACTTGTACAAAAATTATTTCTGTCAATGGAAAAAAAAAATCTTTGGAATTTTTTTTTTTTTTTTTTTTCAAAAAAGTTTTTTTTATTTTTTATTTTTTACTCGAAAAATATTTAACCTCCTGGGATCCTTCAAAAATCCCATTTTTACCCCATGAAACCCTATAGATCGCCACAGTGAAATCGGATCGCTCCGAGACCCCCGAAAATGGATTCTACGTCCAAAAATACTTCGAAAACGACACCTAACTCGATACCATAGCTAAAAGCCTTTAAAAACCCCTCCCATAGCCCCATTTTAGCCCCATAGCGCCCCACGGGTTTGGGCGATCGGACTGAAAACCTTGCGGGCATAACTAGATGGTAAACCAAGTATTTTGTCAAAATTTCAGATTAAAAAAAAAAATCCTACTGCCCAAACCTCTTGAAACGGATAATGTCAAATTTTGAGGCCGATCGGAGTCGTCGACCAAGAATAATAAACCAAAAATGATGGAATCAGATAATAGCGTGGTAATTTACCCAACTGATAAAACGTCGTCTAAAAACCCGGACGAAATGAGGGAGGACATAAAGGGAGCACTAAACCCTGTTGACAAGGGTATCAAGATTTCGTCGGTGCGTAACCTAGGAGAAAGGTCTTCTTATTCGCGCTGCGGAGAAGAATGACGTGAAGGCGATATTGGAATGCACTCAACTGAAGGATATTGGTCTCTCAGTCTTTCGGCCAGTAAAGCGAATGCCTAAGTTAGCGCTATATGGGGCTCCTATAGGAATTACTCAGGAAGAAATGGAGGTGAGTCTTATTAAGCCGAATCACTTGGAAGAAAAAGAAGTTAAGGAGCAACTAAAATACTCTTACAAATTCGGGAGAAAGGATGGGATTACGGCCAATCTAGCAATCGAGGTGACGCCCGACCTTAGAAAAAAACTGCTGAGCATGGGTAGAGTGTATTTTGGTTGGAGTACCTGTAAAGATGAGGATTTCATCAGGATTTCTCGGTGGCAATGGATTCATGTGCAAAAAACATGTAAAGCCCCCAAACCTATCTGTGCGCACTGTGGACAACATCGTGATACCAACGCATGTGACCAAAAAGCCCTTCCAACCAACTGTGCGAACTGCAAGAATTTCAAACTGCCGTAATAACAACACGCGGCCAACGACAAGGACTTTCCGAGCTATGCGAAAGCACTTAGGGGTTTTGTAAGCAGAACCGATTATGGAAATTGAGCCATGTATACATGAACCGGGGGATTCCCCAGTTGAATGCGACGACATGAAGGCGCTGGATATATTTTTCTCAGATTCATACCTTTCAATCTGGGCTCTAAATATTCGTAGTATACAGGACAATTGGGGTCAATTAATTTGTTACCTGGAACAAATTAAAGAAAATCCGAATGTCATTGTTCTCTCTGATATAATATACATATTATGGTATTCGCCGTCCTGCGATTATGCAACGATCTTCCAACTGCCAGGTTACAACTCATTCGTCAGCACTTCAACTATCAACAAGGCCTGCGGAGTGATTGTTTTCGCAGCCAAAGAACTAAACATTGATTCGCAAGAAGAGTTCAAAATCAAGGGGGCCTCAGCGTAGGACTTCAGCTTCAGAGTGGTAAACATAAACTCTTAATCATAGGTATGTATCGCTCACATGTAGGCACAATTGAAGAATTTGTTACAGACTTTAAAACCATGATGACCAATGTACCCAAATGTGCAATAACGGTGCTAGTTGGTGATATGAAAATAAATCTGTTAGAGGCAAATTGGTGACACACATGTAGCTGAATATTATAATTTTGTGCATGAACTTGATTATGTTAGCTGGATAAATGTACCCACGAGAGGAAATAGTTGTCTAGACCACATCATGGTCAAGTCCTCACGTGATGTCTTTGCAACCTCAAAATCTGCTATTTCAAGGATTAATATTACGGATCACTATCCAGTAGCGTTTTCAATAACATCCCCGGGGATATCTAGAAAAGGTGTAGCAGAAGGATGTACCGTTAAAAAACTAAATATGGAAAAATTAAATGAATCATTAAACCTAGTTGATTGGAGTCCAGTCTATACCTCGGCTGATATTAATCAGGCTTATGCTATATTTCAATCAATTCTGAACAGCATTGAATTATGCACTTTTGTAGTTGAACCAACTAATCACAAATCTCGTAAGCTTAAGCCCTGGACAACCGCTGCTCTAGTGAACTCAATCAATCGACGCGATTCGCTGGCCCGATTAGCTAAGAGGAATCCGCAGTATGCAAAACTTCATAACCAGTACCAACGCGCGGTATAGAAATATACTGCGAGCTCTTCTCTTCAAAGCAAAAAACGAATACTTCCGTCATCAAATCACCTTGTCAGATACTCTCTCGAAAGTATGGAAAACTGTAAACATCGCATTGGGCCGTAATACTGACGGAGTGACCGAAATTAAAAAAATTGATTTGTGAAGGGGAACATCTCACCGATTTTAGTGATATCGCAAACCGATTAAATGCATTTTTCACAACTATCGGAAGCCAATTAAATTCTGAATTCAGAAGCTATGAACCAAGCAAAGATTTGCCGAGTCATGTGGGATCAACAATGAGCTTGAACTCGGCCTCTGAAGAAGATGTATACAAAACGATATTATCAATCAAAGGAGGGAACAGGTCCAGGGTGGGATGGAATCTAATAAAAAATCGTGGCCATCTCAATAACTTCACCACTAACCCATTTAATTAACCTCAGCCTACTGAATGGAAAATTCACAGATGCTCTTAAAATCGCGTTAGTGCGGTCCCTATTTAAAAGAGGAATAAAAACTGATGCGAACAATTACCTACCTATTTCTTTACTGTCAAATTTCGCCAAAATTTTCGAGAAAATAGTAAAAACTCAACTGATTAACTACCTGGAAAAAAAATCTATTAGCTGCTTCACAATACGGATTCCGAAAAAATCGGAGTACACAAGATGCCACTATAGTGGAAATAATAGCAGATATCTCAGAATCAATTAACAACAATCTCAAAATAATGGGAGTTTTCATAGATCTCTCCAAGGCATTTGACTCCATAGAAATATCAAGGCTTATGCTAAAATTGGATGGGGTGGCCTTAAGGTGGTTAGGATCGTACCTCTTGAACAGAAGACAGTTTGTACAAATTCAGACTACTAAAAGCACTGAAGAAATAATTAGTTATAACTACTAAATGGAGTACCTCAACGATCAGTACTAGGCCCTATTTTATTTCTTGTATTCGTTAATGATCTGTTTGCTCTGGATGTCTCAGGCAAATTCGTTGCCTTTGCAGATGACATAGCCCTTTTATTGAAAGGCAACTCATGGGAAGAGGTCCATTCAGAGGCGGAAGGAGTTATGGTGAAAGTCCTGAAATGGTTTCACTTGAATGGTCTAACCGTGAACATAACTAAAACAAAGTACATCACGTTTTCTATCAATAAGACTGGTCAGCCAGACTTTTCGAAATTAGTAATTCACAAAGATCAGTGCGCGCAAAAACAGCATGCTCCTGAGGAACATTAGAAAAAGTTAGAAGCCTAAAATATCTTGGGCTTACACTGGATCAACATCTAAAGTGGCAAGAACACATACAGAACTTGGAGGGGAGAATTAAATAATGTTACCATTTCTTCATCGTCCTAAGAAATTTTTTATCCAGGGATAATCTCCGCAAGATGTACAATGCGTATGTATACAGTATTCTAATTTATGGCATAATAATTTGGGGTGGTGCCTACTCAAGCAATTTTCGTTGCATCGATGTGGCAATTAACACTGCGTTACGGATAGCAACCAATTCTGACCAGCGCAAACGGATAGAAACTTTGTATTTAAAGCTCGATTTCCTACCACCTAGGGCAACTTATGTTTACAGACTAGTAAATTACGTTTTCAAATCTCGGGACACGTTTAGGCAGCATGAGGTGGTAAAAAGTACAAGGACTAGTCAGACAATCATTTTGCGAATTCCTCATCCAAAAGTTGACTAAGTCTTCTTCACTCGGCAGTTAGCCTGGCTTGCACCTGCGCTATTTGAAACCCTGCCTTTCTCGTTAAGGACCGCTAGGTCAACGGCAATTTTCAAAAAAAGAAGCCCTACTTTATTTAAAAAAATTAGAAAATACAAATTATATTTTAAGACGCGATAAATTGTAATTTTAAATGTGTAACATTCAATAGCTAAGGGAATGACAGGCCTGGACAGGTCAAAGACCTATAGGCCAAATCAAGAAAAATTAGTTCCTATGTATACAAATCTCTTCCTTATTGTTAGAATTGTTTTTGTTTTTTGAAGAAATAAATAAATAAATGACGCTTGAGGCATTCCACCAACCACACAAAACAAATAATAATATTGAACCTGAGAAGCAATTAGGAACATATTGTTATTCATGTAGGAACATCCTCAATATTCGTTATGCAGGGTGCCCTAAATTTCCTTTGGTTCTTTCTTAGTTGTAAGTAAACGTCCGAGGAAACTAGATGTCACACATGTGTCCTCCTTCCCCAGAGGGTGTGCTGTTGCAGCCTTGATGATGACCAACAAATGAAACGTCGGCGAAGGGGCCGTCTCATTCTTGGACTAAACCTCACGATCCCCACACCTAGTTTATTCTTTGTAGTTTCCCAGAGGTTTAGAAGTTAGAACCAAAGAAGGCATTCGCTTACAAACCAATTTGAGCCTCGAAAAAACATGTTTACCTGATTTGACATGATGATGGCATAATTTAACAAGTTGGTTTATTGAGCCGTTTCATCCAGGTCATTTTTTCGAAAATAAGACAGGGCACTTGGAAACAACACGTGACACCACAGTAGAATTTGTATAGTAGAAGGCTGTCAAGCCGGAGTGTCAAGGTTAATGCATGAAAGCCAATTCTCTGGAAGTTGGACGGAAAGCTCACATTGTTGTGGTGTCAAGGATCGTGCGTTGAGACCAGGATCGGTAGGGTCTACACCTCACTCTTTCGGCAACCTCCTTCCCACTATAATATAGATCAAAATAGCCTGAACTTACATTTAGGGTGAATTTCAATTCGATTAAAATCATAATGGCGAAGAACGGCCGGAAAAAGGGTAATCGCACGGCAGGTAGAAGAAGGCGGTAGGGTTCATTAGGAAGCGGCTGCGGCCGCGTGACGTCACTGGTGAAGACCGGACCAGGCGCTCCGTTTCTCTTGCATTGAACTGAAGGTTTTTCGGGATTTAGTACTTGTTCTGCTAATTGTTTATTCTCTTTCTGATCCTAAGTAATCAGGAAGGAATATAATAACAAATTAAATACATATAAAGCAAAAGCTAGAGAACCAAACTCACCATGGTAAACAAGGTTGAAATAATTTAAAAAAAAAAAAAAAAAACGAAATTCCCATGCTTATGATACGTTTATTTAAATCATAATATGATTTAAATAAACGTATCATAAGCATGGGAATATTTCATGATATTATCATGAAATAATGTAGGTACTTACAAAAAAGTTAAATTTGTAAGGATATATTTATATATCCTTACACATGTGTGAACATGTACACTAAGTTGTACTCAGTTATAGAACAATTTTACTTACATAGCTATTTTACGAAATTTTTTGATTTTTCATTCGTTTGAGTTTTTACGTTTTCCTGCCTTTTGCTGCTTCACTCTCGACGCAGTCGTATTATTTCTATTCATTCTGATGAAGGTCCGAGTTCTAACAAAACATGAAACGACAAAATCTTCAGACTGCGGGTATTTATTTTTTATTAAATAAAAATTCAAATAAAATTTCGTTGTGTGATTGTTTTGAAAACTTAATGTTCTTGATGAATATATTTTCCGTGAAACCTGATGAATTCAGATTCCATTTTTGTTATAATTTCCATACACCCTTCCGTAGGCTCCATCAAAGAACCCCGAGACAAAGTGTGTTATTATCACTTGATGCTGAGTCTTTAGTACCTACATAATAATATTATACATATTTTGTATATCATTAATATTATACATATACCTAATAATATATACATATTATGCATACCTATTATACTGGCCGTACAACGCTGCTTTTCCTGGGAACTTTTTTCTAACTCTTTAGGCAATATATTCCGCCATGGTTTCCAGAAGCTCCAACTTCTCATTCGTGGAAAACGGTGAAAAAAAAATTCGGACTTTTTTTTAGGTAGGTACATTGTAATTGTGAGAATCTGTAATTGCACAGCACACCATTTCCGAGCTGTGCACCACCCATAAGCAACAATAAACAATAACGTTGATCACATACGCAAGAGAACGATAAGACCGAGTAATGACCAGTATTGGGCGAGGTGAATAGGGAAGGTTGGTCTTCACCAGCTACGTCACCGGAGTTGGGTTTTCCCCGAGCCTCGAGCTGGTGACCCCTACCGCCTTCTTCTACCTACCGTGGGTAATCGGTCTGGAGCACGAGGAATCAGCAGAGTAAACAGTCCGACCCCCTACCTGATCCTTCTTGATTGAGAGGCCGTATCCCACATCGCTCGTTGCCATTGTGGGCATTGTGGCCACTGGAGCCGGGTAACAGATTGGATCGCTTGGGTCGATGATTGGATTCCTGAGGTCTCAAAATCGACAAGGGTAGACTGGCCGAACCAGAATGTGTACGAGGGGGGGGGGGGTGTCTTCCTGTGTGTATCACAGGAAGACAAATAACATCAAAATTCGGAGTACTCTTGCACAATTCATCATACGTACAATTTGTGCTGATTTTTAAGTACTCGGAAAAGTCTAGTCCCACCTTCGTGTTTCCGATCAAGTACATGAAACCGATTTCACGACGCCTATCCACCCAGTCATCGGGTTCGGGGTGACTCGCGTAAAGTACAAGGCATGGCCACAGAATGCCGATTGGCATGGTTAGGCTGAGAGGCAAATCCGAATTAGCAAGGACGCGTCGTTCGGCCTTGCCGAAAGCCAAACTGAATCTTGCCGAAAACAAGTGTGGACGTCTTTTAGAACCAAGTGTCCCGAATTCATCGTGGTGCTCTGCTTGAGCTGCCCGATCTCATTTGTCATTTTGTTGACACGCTCTAATTGTTTCACGTTTGACTTTGATATGTCAATTAATGCATATTTTTTAGGATCAGAAGGAAACTCCAGATCTGACAACGGAGACGGCCCCTTGGTCTTTTCCAGTGGACGCTGGACAAGGAAAGGACAAGGAAAACAGTCTCCTTTACTAAAGCAGGGTCCTTGATACTCGAGCAGCTCTTGTATTTATGGGCCAAACCGCGGAGAACAACAAATTACATTCCGAGGGTTCTGGAGTTATGTGCTGGCCATTTCCAGTAAAAACTCTCTGGCAGAACTCACAGTAGAAGACCCAGGAAGTTACTTCAACGCTTTGAACATACCACCTGGAAAACGTACCCTGAAACTCCGCAAACACAAACCGCGACAAGGACGTGGATTTCCCGGCTAACACACAACACCAATTTAAATTCCAATCCAGGAACACAACCGCACGTAGGTATCGATATAAAACTCACCCGAATCGGGCTGAGTTTCCATACGGTGCTACATTTCCAAATAAGAGGGTTCCAGAATTGGTCAAACAGTACAACATAACTCAGGTAAATGATACTATACCAGTAAAGGCAAAATTTGGCACACATTTGACACTTAATGTACTTTAAATTCGGATGATACTACAGAAATTAAATATCATACAACGAGAGTGTACGTAAAATCGTATCGCTGAACGAGATAATGTTGAATATTCAACACATTATAGTGTGGTGTTTATGGTTTCAGTATAATATGAAAACTAACTAGGTGAACCTGGAAAATCATTTCCCGAAAGATTTTGAAGATTTATCTCTGGAGAGAAGTTTTAACAGATTTGATTTCACATAAATGGGCTAGGGTATGAAATAATTATTCGCTAATTCGGTATAGCGGGAACTTGAACAATAAGCGATGGAAGTTCAACTGAAAGCTAATAAATTCAGTAGAATGGAAACTCCATTCGGTTGAGGCTTTCAAAAATGTCAAGGGATAGATTTTTTTCAAGATCCAGCAGGTATTGACGAGGATTAAGAGCCAACTTTTTGTACGTGAACAGAGAACCACACAATTAAGGTTGTTGGCACGGAAGTGATAAAGCGTAATTCGTTTATCTCTACGCTCAAACTGCTTCACATCTTTTGATGACGTTTTACGATTACAACGTTGAGGGCCAATCATTTTCTCGGCGTCCGAGGGGGTGATTAACTTTCCAATACTGAAGAAAAACGCCGCAAGTTTTACACAAGGGTTTATTATTCTTTATTATAAAATGCTTGGGCAAAAATTAATTCTGTGTCAACAAAATATATCTTTGAAAAAAAAAAAAAAAAAAAAAAAAAAAAAAAAAAAAAAAGTGGGACCACGAAAAATGAATTATACGTCCAAAATTACTCGAAAAATATTTAACCTCCTCGGATCCTTCAAAAATCCCACTTTCAGCCCCATGAATACCCTATAGATCCCCACAGTAAAATCGGATTGTTCAGGGACCCAAAAAATGGATTCTACGTCCAAAAATACTTCGAAAACGACACCTAACTCGATCCCATAGCCGAAACCGTTCAAAAACAGGCCTCCTGTAGCCTCTTTTTAGCCCCACAGAGCCCCAAGGGTCTGAGCTATCGGGCTGAAAACGAAGCGGGTACAACTAGACGGTAAACCAAGTATTTTGTCGAATTTTCAAATTTAAAAAAAAATTCCTACTGCCCAAAACGGCTCAGACGGCGTTCGAACACCTCGTTTTGGTTTATTATTCTTGGAATAATACACCTATGTAATCGCGACGGGAGTCTAAAATTCTGATCGGCCTCAAAATTTGACATTATTCGTTTCAACAGGTCTAGATTCAAAAAACGAAATGTCCGTCCGCCGTCTGGGCCGTTTTAGTCAGTAGGAGTTCTTTTAAAAAACTGAAATTTTAACAAAATACGGTTTACCACCTAGTTGTGTCCGCAAGGTTTTCAGCCCGATCACCCGAACCCGTGGGGCGCTATGGGGCTAAAATTGGGTTACGGGTGGGGTTTTTGAAGGGTTTTTCGGCTATGGGGTCGAGTGGGATGTCGTTTTTGTAGTATTTTTGGACGTATAATCCATTTTTGGGGGTCCCTGAACGATCGGATTTCACTGTGAGGATCTATAGGGCTTTCATGGGACTACGAATGGGATTTTTGAAGGATCCCAGGAGGTCAAATGTATTCCGAGTAAAAAATGCCAAGGTCATGGCACAGATGCTTCTTCGTGATCTTCACGACATCTCACCATTAAAATTTTAGGAGACCAGAGACGACATATTCGCCATAATCATGACAATAAAATTCCGGGCAACTAAAAATTAAAAACCTGACAACCATCCGCTCGAAATTGACGGAGTTATGACTGTAACAAGAAAATACGTTCGCGCATGCGTAGGGAGTACTGTTGATGACCTACACAATTTCTGAAAATTTGATTAAAATCCGATCAAAATTGTGGGAGTTATGGCTATGGCAAGGAAAGTACGTTCGCGCATGCGCTGAGCGTATCTACCGCTGATACAATCGTGATGAAACTGATAGGGGACCATCTAGGGCTATACCCACTCCATTCCTGAAAATTTGATTGAAATCCGATCACAATTGTGGAAGTTATGGCTGTGTCAAGGAAATGCGGACAGACAGACAGACAGACCGATCGACAGACACGGAATCAAATTTGTTCAGGAGGCTCTGAAACGCAAAACGTGAGTGAAAATTTAGATTTTGGAGAAAAAAATTGTTTCATTTCGAAAGTGAAAACAATGCTTCCTCTGCCTTGCAGACTCGGAAGCAAGATAATAAACTTGTGTGAAATTTGCAGCGTTATTGGAATCTAGACCTCTTGAAACGTATTATTTCAAACTTCGATGCCAATCAGAATTTTCGACCTCCGTCGCGATTACATAGGTAGGTGTATCATTCCAAAGCTAATAAACCAAAAGTTGAGTAGAAAACGCTGCAAATTTTACACAAGGGTTTATTATTCTTCGATATAGGTTACTTGTGCAGAAATTTAATTCTGTCAATGAAAACAAAATTTAAAAAAAAAAAAATGTCGTAGGTATTAAAAAAAATTCATATTTGACCGCCAGGGATCCATCAAAAATCTCAATTGTAGCCCTCTCATGAAAGCCCTATAGATCGCAACACAGAAATCGGATCGTTGCGGGAACCCAAAAAATGGATTCTACGTTCAAAATACTTCGAAAACGACACCTGACTCGATCCCATAGCCAAAAGTCTTTAAAAAAACTAAAAAAACCTCCCGTAGCCCCATTTTAGCCCCATAGCGCCACACGGGTTTGGAGGATCTGGCTGAAAACCTTGCGAGCACAACGGTAAACAAAGTATTTTGTCAAAATTTCAGATTTAAAAAAAAAATCCTACTGCCCAAAACGACACGGACGGCGGACGGACATTTCGGTTTTGGAATCTAGACCTCTTGAAACGGATAATGTCAAATTTGGAGGCCGATCGGAGTTGACGACCCCCGTCGCGAAAACATAGGTGTATTATTCCAAGAATAATAAACCAAAAATTGAAAATTTGTGAAAGTCGTAGAGAAATGTAGTTTTTCAAGTGCAATCCTTGAAAGAAGTGACAGTCACATAGGTAATAAGCGTTCTTTTATCTTTTATTGATGACAGGTTCTTTCATAGCTTGGTGATGAGACACAGTAAAAAGGGTTGGTTCGATCAGTTTTGATGTAAATGCCAGAAAGCAACGTGGAAAGAAGACTGAAGAGAAAGAGGTGGATATGAGAAGGCACCCGCTGAGTTTGACGATTGGGGGAGGGAGGAAGAGTCTTTTTTTCTTGTTTGTTTTAAATTCAATGGTTGGGGGAGGGTGGAGGAGGTTGGCCAGTACCAGCTGAAAGTTTCTCCATCACGAACGCACACAGACACACGTGGAACAGCGACAAGTAAACTCCGCAGCCATCACCAAACCCCCAGTTTATAACGTCCCGTTGATGGTGAGCTGCTGCTAACCCTTATTCCTAACATCGACAAATCAGATCAAACAAAAGCTCTCCGCAGGCTCAAAAAGACAACTGAACACTCTACCAGTATTTCACACGCGTTTCAAAAACCTTCACAAGAGTGAATTCATGCGCATGAATGATGCGCATCGAAGCGTTCATGGGTGAAATGTAAAACTTTGGTATAAAATGTGCAAAAATTAATAGTATGTCAATAAAAAAAATTTGAAAAAAAAAAAAATGAAATCAAATCCGTTCTTTGAAAAAAATTGAAATAAAATCCGTTCTTTGAAAAAAAAAAAAATCAAATCCTTTTTTTTCAACAGTGTTTAGACGAATTCGTAGCCCCATGAAAGCCCATAGATCCCCTCAGTGGAATCGGATAGTTCTGAGGCCCTCCAAATATGGATTCTACGTCCAAAAAAAAAAAAAAAAAAAAAAAAAAAACTTCGAAATCGACAACTCCCTCGATATCATAGCCGAAAACTGTCAAAACCCCCTCCCGTAGCCCCTTTTTAGGAAAAAAAAAAAACAGACCAGAGGGTTTGGGCGATCAGGCTAAAAACCTTTCGGGCACAACTATAATATTATATTATAATATATCTATCTATCTATAATATAATATATTTTATAGATAGCGAACCGAGTACTTTTCCAGATTTCGGATTTTTTTTTAAAGATTCCTATTGCCCATAACGGACATTTCATTTTTGGAATCCAAACATTATGAAACGTATAAAGGCAAAATTCTGAGGCCGATCAAGATGTTTGACTCCCGTCGCGAATACTTACGTGTATAATTCTGAGAATAATAAACCAAAAGCGCGGTTGTCATTCGGTGCACCGTAGGATTAACTTATGTTCCTAATTCAGGACGCATTATATTTAAAAAATCATCAAATCGAAGTCTTGTTATGCGCAGGCCATGGAACGTTTCCTCAATCAAACATTCATTGAAATCGATCTAAGTTAGGAAAAACAGAAATCCCAACGCCCCAAATTTATATTTTATTAGCTAAAAGCATGTTTATAAATAGAAAGTACTGACTTTCTGACCTTCAGGATTAAGGTAGACACAAAAAACGTCTTGCTGATAGAAATTTTTAAAACTCCAAAATGCGATCGGCAGGTGAAAGGCACTAATGCACATTCCATTGGACATTAGGGGTCTTAACGGGCGGGCTGTACTTGTCAACTTTAAATAATTATTGTGTAGTCGAGAAAATTGACCATAAAATGTTACCTATCTCAGTTATCAGCCGGGCTACCTGTGCTTACCGTAGAAAAGGCATCGGTCTGTTAACTTTTGACAACAACCGCGTTATCGTGTAATCTACCAAAACAAAATCGCCACTTCGTCTACACTTGTTTCCCTGATTGTTGTTTTGTTTTCGGTTCGTCCGGAAGGACAAGGTTAAGGGGAATACACAAACATTTTAAAGTGTTTGTAGGGTGAAAAACGTGACATTGTAATTTGATTTTTAATCTTTTATAAAACATGAAATTACTTGTACTACCGAAGAGAATGGTTTTTATTCCTTCGTTGTGCTTATGTTTGAAAACAACTTTTCCCTTTTCGACTTCAACATCTACACATACAGGAACTACGCCTTCTGTGAAATCGACGGGAGAGAGGAGAAATTCAAAAGAATGGAGTTGAAAAGGGGGAAGTGGAATGAGGGGTATTCGGCCGCTGTGGAGGCCAAATATTCAGCATATGCAGGGAAACTCCTGTTTCCACCGTGTGTAGGTGGTTCCAACCTGAGCTGGGAGATGGACAAGGTACGCGCTTTCCGTCTAGCTAGTTAATTCTAACTAGCCATTAAATATTAACACATTTTTTTAGAAGGACAGGATAACATAATATGCTCTCATGATATAATCATTCACTAAGCTGAATAGAATTAAACAATTTACAATTATTGAAAAAATCTGAACAAAACTTATTCACTCCTGGGTATGTCACTTTCTTTTTTTCACGTTTTGGCCTCAAAATTTGCCCTTTTACGTTTCAAGAAGTGTAGATTCCAAAAAAATACCCGCCCACCGTACACGCCGTTTTGGCCAGTAGAATTTTGGTTTATTATTCTTGGAATAATACACCTATGTTTTCGCGACGGAGGTCGACGACTCGGATCGGCCTCAAAATTTGACATTATCCGTTTCAAGAGGTCTACATTCTAAATCCGAAATGTCCGTCCGCCGTCCAGGCCGTTTTGGGCAGTAGGAATTCTTTTAAAAATCTGAAATTTTGACAAAATACTTGGTTTACCATCTAGGTTTTCAGTCCGATCGCCCGAACCCGTGGGGCGCTATGGGGCTTAAATGGGGCTACGGGAGGGGTTTTTTGAAGGCTTTTAGCTATTGGATCGAGTTAGGTGTCGTTTTCGAAGTATTTTTGAACGTAGAATCCATTTTTGGGGGTCCCGGAACGATCCGATTTCACTGTGGCGATCTATAGGGCTTTCATGGGGCTAAAAATGGGATTTTTTGAAGTATCCCAGGAGGTTAAATATTTTTCGAGTAAAAAATGAAGAATTTTTGAAAAAAAAAACAAACCCCCCCCCCCCCCCCAAATTTTTTTTTGAAATATAAAAATCAAAAAAAAATTTTTTTTTAATTTCTTTTCATTGACAATTAAATTTTTGTACAAGTAACCTATATCAAAGAATAATAAACCCATGTGTAAAATTTGCAACTTTTTTTTTTTTTTTTTTTTTTTTTAATCTGAAATTTTGACAAAATACTCGCTTTGCCGTCTAGTTATGCCCGCAAGGTTTTCAGCTCGATCGCTTAAACCCGTGGGGCTAAAAGGAGCTACGCGAGGGATTTTAGGAAGGTTTTCGGCTATGATATAAAGTGAGATGTCGTTTTCGAGGTATTGTTGGACGTGAAATCTATTTTTGGGAGGGTCCCAGAACCATCTGATTCCACCTTGGGGATCAATGGGACTTTCACGGGGTTACAAAATTTGTAATCATTTAATGATGCTTTAGTAGGATTTTGGATTTAGAATCCATTTTTTCGATCCCACATCCGTCCAAATACTGTACAAGAATATAGATTTAAAAAAAAAATTATTGACAGAATTAATTTCTGGATAATTAATTATAATTTTATTAAACCACAGTGTAAAATTTGCAGCGTTTTCCCCTGCTTTTTCGTGATAGGACGTCAAACATGCCAACCCTCGCGAGCCTCATCATTTTAAAAAATACGAACGTTTCGTCTTTCGACAATTAAAATGGTAAGCTCGACCGTGAAAATCCCTTAAATTGTCGAAATTTCAAATTAAAAAAATCCTAACGCCAAAAACGGTTAAGACGGCGCACAGTGGGGCCGAAAGGCCATATTTTGGGGAGAAAAACCTCTAAAAAACCTTCGTACTTATAGGAAATTTGACGCTAATCACGAATATACCCCATGTTCCTGTACCTAAAATTGCTCCTTATCCTTATGTTTTCCAAAAACCACGTTTTTCAGTATATTTTTCGGCGTGGAAGCCAAACAAGGATTCTCACGAACACCAAGAAAAGTTGTAGAGCAATAAATTCTGCATCGATTGAACACCCTAAAATTCAAAATTGCTACAAAAATAGGAGCGTAGTAGATGATTTCGATCGAACACCCTTACAATTTCTGATTGAACATCGTAAAATTGATGAATTCGAATGAACGCCCTTAAATTGAAAAATCCTACAAAAATAAGGGAGTCCCAGCAGATGATTTGTGTCGAAAAACAACATTTCTGAGCAGCAACCTATCGCCCAATTAAAATTCGATTTCTGTCGAACAAAACCACTCGCTGAGTGAAAAAGGTCAAACGTGCGCTATGACCGGAGGGGCAGCCGGGGGCAGATGATTCTGGTTTAATTCTTTGACTTAAACATAATATGTAATGATTTATTATCTAAAGCGAGAAGAAATCATTCCCAGCTCGGAGCAAACCGGAGTTTTTTTTTGTAGCTCAACCGATGCCCAATGTGCACGGAAAACTCGTGACTTATCCCCCTGAAACTGGTTAAAAAAAGTGTTTTCCCAAGTTTGGCGGCTTTGTGGCATAGATGGCATCCTAGAACATGAAGAAAAATTTCATGTTTTCCCCCTCTTTTCCAATCACATAACCCTCATCGACGGGAAGTCGAACTTACACCAATTTTTAGCCCCATTTACGTTCTAAAACTTGATTTTCGGGAATCCCTGCTGAAACTGGATTCTGTGGCTAATAACATAATATTATATTGTGAGGATGATGAGCCAGATAATCGAAATAAGCATGTTCGGAAAAGGGGGGGTTTGCCGCTCTTGCCCCACTGTGTGCAGCCGAATCTACCTCGTACATGACGTTTCCGTCGAAGGGTGAAATATGAGAAGTCAAATTCAAAAGTCAGTCAAAATCGAGGAATAATGTACCAAAAGTTCATGTAATCTCAGCCAACGACCTGATTTATCGAACAAGCTTCACTTTCAAGTCATCATCGAGGCGTCGTGTTGAGATATTTTCGCTCAAGTTACTCACCATAAAAGGGACATGATAATATCATATTTCATATTATATTCATTCATATTATGAAATATTCGATGTGCTTTCTTCACGTAAAAGTTTCTCGTGTGATTTTCACTACGGTCAAGATTAATTTAATCTGTAATCTTCGCCGTATCTCATAGATGCCCTGTACCACTAAATCAGGAAACGCAGAGTCATATTTCTTGAAAGGTACAATAATTGTTCATAAAGGTCAATAATTGTAGACAATATGTGTCTAATTATTAGACTCACCTCAACTAAGTAATGCGTAGAAGACGCGCCTCGAGAGATCAGTCTATGTGCCGGATCTACAAAAAGAAAATTAATAAACGATTTAAATAAATATCATTAAATAAAGGTTAGTTGTTAGCGGTTTCCACGTAGAGTGATTGCGTGATAACTCACGTTAAAAACAAGAAGATGATAACTACATGATGTAGTCTACATCCAAACAAGTTCTAGAGTTCTAGAACTCGCACCACTAGAAATTCAAATTCAAATGTACATAAATTCAACGGCACGACGTTTCAGTGAGTTACAAGACTTTTTATCAATCCCAGAGCGGGTCAGAAAAATGATGGTTCCATTATCAAAGGCGTGATACACGGAGGAAGGATCGTGTTCACTGCCCTGTTCGGTTGGATGGCCAGTTAAGATGGCGTCTCCGAGGGATCACAACTCCATTGCTGTTGGGTAGAAGTAGGAGGGTTTGATATAATAAAAGGCCCGCCAGGTAGAGCATCCTACTCTGCGCCGTTAATGCCAGAACGTGAAATGGGAGGAGTGTTTGACTTTGCATGAGGGAAATTAACTACGAAGCTTAAAAACTGGAAAATTAAGGTGACGATACAGCTGGAAGATGGTACCCAAAAAAGCATCAATGCACTAATTTTGAATGAATCCAAATCTGGGTAGGTTTATCAATTAACGCAACAGGAAGATCGTATTTGAAACTGATCGTTTTCAATAAGCAATCAATAAACACTATTGGAGATCTCTGTTTCTTTGACTTTTTTTTCACGAGACAATCTAGCACAGGTGGGGATGATAGGGATAGTTGATGGGATGTGAAATCTCTACCCCTTTCCAGATGTTTCCTCGCAATGGCTGCAACATGTTCAAACGATGAGTCAGCCACGTACTGATGACGTCAACCAAGTTCTTGGGAAGCGCCCAAGATTTATACGTCAAAATGATCCACACTTCACAGCAACGATAATCAAATCCGACTTATTTACAAGCGGGTCAAAGATTGCGCTAGTCAGATGGGGTATGAATGAGAGAAGAATTGATCCAGTGAGTTACCTTGAAATGCACCAGCAGAGGAGTCACATCTCCCCATAATTTCCCGCATTGCCATTTTATTATTCTTTTATGGCTGAAAATAGTTTTAGACGGATCTGGGAATTCCTAAAATCTATTCTACGTCCAAAATTACAACGAGAAATATACCTCACTTGACTATCAGGTATACACCTATCAAGAATACCAACTAAGCCCGATTGAAGCACTTTTGAGCACCACAGAGAAATACCATCGGGCTGAAAACGTTGCAAGGCAACTAGTTGGAGAATGGAGGGTGGCAACAATTTATTCGAACTAAAGAGTTCGAAGAACGTTTTTAAAGCTCGAATATCATTCTAAGACGACTTATACTTAATAGAAAATATGATAATAACCAGACAGCCCTGGTATGGAGTCCATGAACTATTTTCTTTGAGGCAGTATAGGAAGGTGATGAACACTAATGAAGGAGGAACAGAGGTGATTAGCCCTAGACGGGACGGGGACAAACCTAACTTTCACTGGGTTTGGTTTTCTGACCCTGCTTCGCCTTGAAGTAGCCTTTTCCTAATTATTATGAACCCCAGGCCACACTAATTGCTCAGAACATTCGAGGTCGCTAGTGCACACGACGGAGGATTATTATGTAAGTAATAACAATTCACAAACTAAGAATGCGGAATCTGTGAGTCGGTGAAACGAATACTCCTGTTTTCATCGTTGTGTAACTTCGATGAACGTGACTGTAATTGACATGTGGAGGAGTGGGTTGTGCCTGAAGAGAAAAATTGTAATGCGTCAGAACACTATCTCCGCGTCAACATCCGAAAACGTTTCCATCCACCGAGTTCGGAACTTGCGTAAATTTTAAATATTACTATTTCACTCTAGTTTTCCCTTCTGGAAAAGAAGTTATCGTCAGTGTATAAATTTTTTTTTTTTAGATTTTCCGAAAAATCAACACAATGTGTCATGTAAAAAATTAATAAATTGATGGAAAACCCAATGGATTGAAAGATCCAAAACCGTTTCATTCGATGTAGCAAAACACGAATGAGAATTTGCAGAAAACAGAAACGGCGAATTTTGAGGTTGGAAATGGGTTCGTAGAGTTGAACATTTTTGAAGCGATCTTGGAAAGTTTGAGTGCTCGAGAGGTGTGGATGGAAGAATAGATCTACGCGCACTATTGATTAACCGTTTTCCTCGTACCTACCCTCGGTTTTTATTCTGTTTGAGGAAAAGTGCCAAACAACTTAGCAAAAACGCGGCAAATTTTACACAAGGGTTTATTATTCTTTCATAAAGGTTACTTGTGCAAAAATTAATTCGGTGTCAATAGAGAAATATTTATTAAAAAAAAAAAAAAAAATCTGAACCATGTTCGGACAGATGTGGGACCTCGAAAAATGGATTATGCGTCCAAAATTACTCGGAAAATCTTTGACCTCCTGGGATCCTTCAAAAATCCCATTTTGTAGCCTCACGATAGCCCCATAGATCCCCACGGTGAAATCGGATCGTTCCGGGGCCCCCAAAAATGGATTTTACGACCAAAAATACTCCGAAAACGACACCTAACTCGATCCCATATCCAAAAGCCTTCAAAAAAACCCTCCCGGAGCCCCTTAGCGCCCCACGGGTTTTGGCGATCGGGCTGAAAACCTTACGGGCATAACTAGGTGGTAAACCAAGTATTTTGTCAAAATTTCAGATTAAAAAAAAATCCTACTGCCCAAAACGGCTCGGACGGCGGACGGACATTTCGGTTTTGGAATCTAAACCTCTTGAAACGGATAATGTCACATTTTTAGGCCGATCGGAGTCGTTGACCTCCGTCGCGATTACATAGGTGTATTATTCCAAGAATAATATACCAGAAAGACATTAATAAAAATAAATAAACAAACATAGTGTTGGGACAGACAAGGGACCATAAAAAATGCACTATGCTTAACGTTCAAAAATACTTCGAAAACGACACCTCACTCTCCTTCCTGGCCAAATCCTACTTCATCTTCTTCACTTAGGGCTAAGTGGCTCCACCATCCAACCCCCTAGCCACACTGAAGCACCATAGATCCCCACGGATGGGGCCTCGGCCATAAAAGGATTCTACGTCCGAAAATACTACGAAAACGACACCGTCCCTACTTGACACCTACCCTAATTCCAAAACGCCTCCTGTAGCACCACAGAGGGTCAGGGCGAGAGGCTTGAAACGCTTGCGGGACCAACTAGGATGAGTACAGAGAATTTTGTGAACATGTTACTTTTTTTTAAATTCCTACCACCTAAGTCAGTAAAGAGGGCGGACAGACTATTTTTGAAATATTGGTACTTGGAAGAACGAATTTTAAGGCCGATGCAAATGTTCGACTCCCGCGCGAATTCCGTACCTACCTACATCGTCGCTCAAGTTCTCACACCACGTAATTGACATTTTGGCGAAAATGAGTTTTTCGTGCCATTTGATAGGTATTAACATAGCCGAAGGCACGGTAACCATGCCAAGGTCACCTGGAAACATAAAAACGAGGAAAACGCGAAAATGACTACAGTGCGTAATGGGGAAATTGCATTAATTTTTTTCAATTTTTTTTCGAAAGTACATCCTACGAGAATAACAAAAACGACAGTCAGCCGTCTGGAATCGCTTCCAGAAAATTATTATGATTTAGAGAAAGTGGTGACGTTTGAAATACGCGGGAGTAGAATCGATCAGCTGGGTCAGTGACGTCGTTTGGTAACGAAGGTGCTACCAACCTCGGCGGGCTGCCGAAGTTGTTACCAGTGTTGCCATCTGACAGCCCATCACAACGAACGCTATCGAATCACCGTCAATCTGATGTAATAAGACGTTAAACTATAAGTATAATTATTAAACTTATATTACGAATATATTATATATTCGTAATTATTTATTCACTATATCAAAATCATTTAATGATAAATCTTCGTAAATTCCTTCTACAAGCAGTAGACACTAGCGCCCCAAGTGAGAGCTTTGCCTTGTGCCTTGAAAATTCGAACTGCACTACTCGTTTTTTGCTCTTCTCTCCTCCAACAATTTTTGTAAAACTGATTTCAGTGTTTCTATGCTTCGGTCCTAAAATACAACGGTAGGGTTAAATTTAAAATCGTAAGTTTATGCAATTTCCCCATTGATAAAACAGCGCATAACTGAGAAAAACTGCTCGTAACTGATGAATCAACTAACTTATAAAACAACGCGTAAATGATACAGAAGCGCAAAACTGATAAAACAGTGAGTAACTGACAAAACAGTTTTTTGCCTCTCCTGTACAGTTGCGAAAATTCAATTACGTGGTGTTAGTACTTAAGTGACGATATGATAAAATATGAGAATTATGATATTAATAAACCACCATAGCGATGAACGGTTCCGTTGATGAGTTTTAGAGCTCCCATGTCGAAAGTTTTGGACCGCAGTGACTTACCCTAGATTCTTTACCAAAAACTCCCAAGTATACCAAGATTCAGAGGGTCCAAAAAATTGCATTGATAAACCGACGACGAAATGAGGCTAACAAAAAAATCCTAACTTAATCGAAAATCGGACTTCACACCCGTGTTCAGCAAACATCTCAAAACGTCGAAGGTAGAGGTACCCCCTTCTTGTTTCCCTGAGTAAGCAGGTTTACATAACAAATTTGAATTTTCAATAATTTTTCAAATTCGTTTAATTTCAAATGAAGTAACTAGGTTTCAAGGCATGTGGTGACTTCTATAGTGCGGGTAAGGTTATTGGTTGGTGGGGGGGGGGGGGGGGGGGTGCACATGCGCACGAATACAGTACTGAGGAATAACGTACAGAAGCAGCCGCCACGTTTAAATTCATGAAGTACCGAATTTATCATTACGGAGACGAATACCATATACAACCCACCATGTTTGGTTCCTAAATTGGCCGCGCAGCCTTGAAGTTCGAGCCGGTCATAAAGAATATGGTCGGCTGACCGTCACCATGAAGATCCCGACTTGATGGGACGCCCTTGTCACAGCACTTTCCACACAGAACACAATTTATTCGACGGAACATATCTCGACTACGTATACGATATCCGCACCGACCGGGGGTGGTTTACCACAGTTGTGACGTCAGTTGACAGATCAAAACGCAATTACGTAGCAAAAAACGCAGCAACAAGAACGCGCTCACGGCTCCGCGATCGCTAGCATACTGCAGCCCAGCTCTACACAACCAAGTCCCTGTGTTATTTCAAGCTCATGTTCCTTTTAGACCAATTTAAATATACACAGCGCACAAAGTTAACTATAGAGAAGCCCTATTTCTGATCTCCGTGCCCCCCCGAAATATCACAATTCTAAAATACTTGAGTTGAGCCAGACGTTGGGGTCGATGGCAAAAGGAACTCTGTCTCGAGAGAAACAGGGAAACCCGAACCCCAGAACTGGTCATAATTCAATAAACCATGGTTTAATTTTCGTGAACGAGATAAAATTCATTCTAATACTGCATGTCAGTCACTGGAAGAATTTCTATCGGTAGGACTCGTTTTATAATAAAATAATGGATTTCCTAGTCTATAGGTAGGTTTTTACCAGAAAAGGTTCACTAAAATAATTCTTAGAACAACGCTAATTGAACATAAGAGATGAATGGTGGGGGGAAGAAGAACTATACGCCTTCTGCTCTAGTATACAACAGCCACATTTAACAAAGGCCTTTATGTAGTTAATTCCTTCTTAAAAATTCATCCAAATCCACAAATAAAGTCCCAAACAATAAGGAATGGATGCACAGTGGTCCAGAACCCCCGGAAACGTGATCAAAACTCAATTTTTTCATATTTTTCTACAGATATGAAAATTGCATCCTTTAGTTTACAGTTCTTGAAACACCCAAGCCTGCCAAGGCTTTCCCGAAAACTGCTTACAAACGTTTGCAAGGAAATTCGGAATGTTTAGAGAAGACCGATGTTAGCGATTTTTTAATGTAGTGATTTTTATTTATTTATTTTCCAAAAGAGCTTTGCTGATTGGTAATCACAGCCAACAAGTAGATCCGAAGATGAGTAAATTATCAGCAAAGTACGATTTTCATGAATATTTTTCCAAATTAGGTAGACAAAAATCGTTTTGGTCTCAGATTGTCGATAAAGGTATAAAGAAAGTTTTCGAACCAATTCCAGGGGCTACTAGTCGTTATCTTGGCCTATAGGTCAATTTTTCTGATCCAAAGTCCATATCTCTGCACATACATTAAATGTATGTACAGTATGTACGTATCCCAAATTTTGGGATACGTTTCGTCCACGTCAAGATCACTGTCCATAGACGGAAGTGGAGCTCCCTTCCATCGTTCGTGCGAGGTATTATTTGTCCCTGATGTTTAATTTTTCCTTTTAATATATTCAATTAACTAATTTGGGCATTTTTCTATTTTTTCCAATGTTTGCGATTAAATTTCAGTAATTTGATAATTTTAATGAAAACGTTGAGATAACCGATAATACACTTGGGGTCTGACAAGAAAAGTTCAGGTACTCAACGAAAAAGCCAAAAAATGTCACTTTTTGACTATTTCTGAGTCTCAAAAGTGAATATAAACATGATTTTTGGAATCTACGCACTCAAAAACATAAGACCTACTCATGTTGGAAGCAAAAGTGATACAATTAAAGTTGCTAGGAGGACGTCTGTGGAACGTGCACCTGAATTTCGGGTTAAATCATCCTGTGCCATGTTGTTAGAAGTAAAAAACGCTGCAAATTTTACACAAGGGTTTATTATTCTTTGATATACGTTACTTGTACAGAAATTTAATTCTATCAATGAAAAAATTTAAAAAAAAAAATTTTTTTTTGGATTTTTATTTCAAAAAAAATTTTTTTTCGATTTTGGTTTATTATTCTTGGAATAATACACCTATGTTTTCGCGACAGAGGTCGACGACTCCGATCGGGCTCAAAATTTGACATTATCCGTTTCAAGTGGTCTACATTCTAAATCCGAAATGTCCGTCCGCCGTACGCCGTACGCCGTACGCCGTCCGCCGTCCAGGCCGTTTTGGGCAGTAGGAAATTTTTAAAAAATCTGAAATTTCGACAAAATACTTGGTTTACCATCTAGTTGTGCCCGCAAGGTTTTCAGTCCGATCGCCCAAACCCGTGGGGCGCTATGGGGCTATAATGGGGCTACGGGAGGGGTTTTTTGAAGGCTTTTAGCTATGGGATCGAGTTAGGTGTCGTTTTCGAAGTATTTTTGGACGTAGAATCCATTTTTTGGGGTCCCGGAACGATCCGATTTCACTGGGGCGATGTTTAGGGCATTCGTGGGGCTAAAAATGGGATTTTTGAAGGATCCCAGGATGTTAAATATTTTTCGAGTAATAAATACGGAATTTTGGAAAAAAACACATTTTTGAACAAAAAATCGAAAAAAATGTGTTTTTTTCCAAAATTCCGTATTTATTACTCGAAAAATATTTAACATCCTGGGATCCTTCAAAAATCCCATTTTTAGCCCCACGAATGCCCTAAACATCGCCCCAGTGAAATCGGATCGTTCCGGGACCCCAAAAAATGGATTCTACGTCCAAAAATACTTCGAAAACGACACCTAACTCGATCCCATAGCTAAAAGCCTTCAAAAAACCCCTCCCGTAGCCCCATTATAGCCCCATAGCGCCCCACGGGTTTGGGCGATCGGACTGAAAACCTTGCGGGCACAACTAGATGGTAAACCAAGTATTTTGTCGAAATTTCAGATTTTTTAAAAATTTCCTACTGCCCAAAACGGCCTGGACGGCGGACGGCGTACGGCGTACGGCGTACGGCGTACGGCGGACGGACATTTCGGATTTAGAATGTAGACCACTTGAAACGGATAATGTCAAATTTTGAGCCCGATCGGAGTCGTCGACCTCTGTCGCGAAAACATAGGTGTATTATTCCAAGAATAATAAACCAAAAGAGGAAAATACATGATTTTTGTGACCAAAAAGTCTCACGTCGTTTATGATCATCTAAAGTTGTCCTGGTCAATAATTGAAAATTTTTGAATTATACAAAAAGTACGTGCGTGACTTCACCTATGGACCTTCCGGTTTGACGGCCAGGGTTGCCTACTCAGAAAACCACATTTTCCTTAGATCGTTCCCATAAACAATCTCTTGACATTTTTAAAACAGTTCTAATAGGTTTTTAGAACAGTTCTAACAGTTCTATAGGTATAAATAAGTTACTAATGTATACCTATACCAATAAAAAGCTTTTCTGCCATTCATCTTAACCCACGTACGAATCCAAACAACGGCCATGGTGTCACGATTAACCTTCGCTGCGGTTTAAATGGACTGGGCCAAAAAATCGGATTTTTAAAAGTTTTCCTAAATGAAACTACATTGAATTCTGAAGAGAAAGGTATATTTATTTTTTTTTAAAATTACTCACCCGGAAGGGGTACAAGGAGCGCCTTATAGTAAGAAAGAACGATAAAAAAAAAAAAAAAAAAAAAAAACATTGTAAGTTCGCCTCCGCCAAGTGCATTCTGGCGCCTTACGCTGGAGCGCTCCCTTCTTTTTTTGCGTACTCCTGTTCAATTCTCTTCCAATAACGTCTTCTCTTCACTCTCCCAGGTTTGTAAAACACACGCATTTTGGCGGCTGTCCTTTCCCGATTGAGCGCATTCCGTAAACCAATCGAGCGTTGATCGGATACAGCTTCACCTCCTCCCCGTCATCACCAGTCACGAAAATTTGAGGATTTGAGGTGAATTTGACATAGTTTTAGAGAACCCGCAATCCTTACATACTATACCAACATGCACAAGCAAACCAACACGCTTCTCAGTAGTCAGCGTTACTTTACCAAGACAAATCGGTACTTTTCCGTTATAACGGAAAAGTACCGATTTGTCTTGGTAAAGTAAATAAATACCCCCGACGACACAGTGTGGTGTTTGCCGACGGTGCAGAGGTCTAATCCAATGAGGTGGTTAGGGTGAGAAATGACTCCTCTGCTGAGTACTAAATTGTTTATTTAAATAAACAATTTAGTACTCAGCAGAGGAGTCATTTCTCACCCTAACCACCTCATTACCCCCGACGACTTTCGCGACTGTTTCACGCCCGCCCGATGTTTCTAGGCACACGTAATGATCCCTTTTCACATTTTTATTAATGTACGCACAGATAGAAAGAGTGAAGAGGCATCGGTGAATTCATGGAAAAACAAGAGGGTAACTCCAGTGACCACGGGGGCTGCGCGCTTGCTTCGGTCTAATGTCTTCCCGATGAACCGGTTGGTTTACTAATCTCTTCACAAAGGTCAGGAGATAAGGAACGGAAATAATAATTACATTTTTTTTCAACAAATCCTCACCGGCATCGGCAACTTCTGAAAACACGGTAATTGTTTTTTTCCCGTCTTTTTTAAAAATAATATAATTTCTTCTCACAGTTTGAAATTATTACCTACGAATTGTACGTAAATATCAAATCTAAGTAAGAGGGAATGCCTAGAAACATCGGGCGGGCGTGACACAGTCGCGAAAGTCGGGGGGAGGGGGAGGGGGTATAAAGGAAAAGTACTGACAAATCGAGCAAACAACATGCAATGAAAGGAACTCACCCAAAGCCTCCCCGTCAATAATATCATTTTTAGTGGAACTAGAATTATTGTCATACTCGGCCAAATCAGGTGTAATTTTATTGGAAGAAACTGGAGGAAGAGAGTGTCGAGACGGCGAGCCGGGTGTTGAAGAGGAGGCAGGAGATGAAAGACGTCGACGGGGAGGGAGAGGTTGACGGACGAGTCGACGTAGATGGGAATGAGGGGATGATTGTTGGAATGAGGGTTGAGGAAGTTTCTTCCATCTTCCTGGCGGAATTCGTTTTTTATACACCTTTAGGAAGTCAGCGTAAATTCACAAGAAACACCGGTAAAATTGACAGCTACTAGTCAAAACAAAATACAGGAAGGTGATAAGGGTGATAATGTTTCCTTATTCTTTGTCTTTTTTTACTATACACATTCTACGGATATTCCTCGGAAAAATCCACGGGCAAACGTAATTACTGTCGAAGGAATAGGTGTGACTTGAACTCTGGACTACGGCTCCCACCCAGGCAACAGTGCATCCAGAAAACGCTGCAAATTTTACACAAGGGTTTATTATTCTCTGATATAGGTAACTTGTGCAGAAATTAATTCAATGTCAATGAAAAAACTTTGGGAAAAAATTTTGTTTTCAAATTTATTTATTTATTTACTTATTTTTATTTTTTTTTGCAATAAATTTGTTTTGCTCGGAAAATACGACCAAAAACAAATTTGTCGTAGGTATTAAAAAAAACGCTGCAAATTTTACACAAGGGTTTATCATTCTTTGATATAGGTTACTTGTGCAGAAATTAAATTCTGTCAATGAAAAAATTAAAAAAAAATTTTTTTTTGGATTTTTATTTCAAAAAAAAAATTTTTTTGGATTTTTTTGTTCAAAAATGTGTTTTTTCAAAAATTCTTTATTTTTAACTCAAAAAATATTTAACATCCTGGGATCCTTCAAAAATCCCATTTTTAGCCCCATGAAAGCCCTAAAGATCGCCCCAGTGAAATCGGATCGTTCCGGGACCCCAAAAAATGGATTCTACGTCCAAAAATACTTCGAAAACGACACCTAACTCGATCCCATAGCTAAAAGCCTTCAAAAAACCCCTCCCGTAGCCCCATTATAGCCCCAGAGCGCCCCACGGGTTTGGGCGATCGGACTGAAAACCTTGCGGGCACAACTAGATGGTAAACCAAGTATTTTGTCAAAATTTCAGATTTTTAAAAAAATTCCGACTGCCCAAAACGGCCCGGACGGCGGACGGCGTACGGCGGACGGCGTACGGCGGACGGACATTTCGGATTTTGAATGTAGACCTCTTGAAACGGATAATGTCAAATTTTGAGGCCGATCGGAGTCGTCGACCCGCGTCGCGAAAACATAGGTGTATTATTCCAAGAATAATAAACCAAAATTCATATTTGACCTCCCGGGATCCTTCAAAAATCCCATTTGTAGCCTCATGAAAGCCCTATAGATCCCCACAGTGAAATCAGATCGTTCCGGGACCCCCAAAAATGGATTCTACGTCCAAAAATGCTTCGACGACACCTAACTAGATAAGATCCCATAGCCAAACGCCTTCAAATAACCCCTCCCGTAGCCCCATTTCAGCCCCATAGCGCCCCACGGGTTTGGGCGATCGGCCTGAAAACCTTGCGGGCACAACTAGATGGTAAACCGAGTATTTTGTCAAAATTTCAGATTTTTATACAAAATTCTTACTGCCCAAAACGGCTCGGACGGCGGACGGCAGACGGACATTTCGGTTTTGGAATCTAGACCTCTTGAAACGGATAAGGTAAAATTTTGAAGCCTATCGGAGTCGTCGACCACAATCGCGATTACAAAAGTGAATTATTCCAAGAGGAGAATAATAAACCAAAATGGCTCTCCTGAACATCGTGTTTTTGTTTACGTTCACCCAATTTATTTCGCCTGTAGTTGTCCGATTGACTTGATTATTTTGGTTTATTATTCTTGGAATAATACACCTATGTTTTCGCGACGGAGGTCGACGACTCGGATCGGCCTCAAAACTTGACATTATCCGTTTCAAGAGGTCTACATTCAAAATCCGAAATGTCCGTCCGCCGTCCGGGCCGTTTTGGGCAGTAGGAATTTTTTTAAAATCTGAAATTTTGGCAAAATACTTGGTTTACCATCTAGTTGTGCCCGCAAGGTTGTCAGTCCGATCGCCCAAACCCGTGGGGCGCTATGGGGCTACAGGATGGGTGTTTTGAAGGCTTTTAGCTATGGGATCGAGTTAGGTGTCGTTTTCGAAGTATTTTTGGACGTAGAAACCATTTTTGGGGGTCCCGGAACGATCCGATTTCACTGTGGCGATCTATAGGGCTTTCATGGGGCTAAAAATGGGATTTTTGAAGGATCCCAAGATGTTTAATATTTTTCGAGTAAAAATTAAAGAATTTTTGAAAAAACCACATTTTTGAAGAAAAAATCCCCCCCAAAAATTTTTTTTGAGATATAAAAAAAAAAAAATTTTTTTTTAATTTTTTTATTGACAGAATTAAATGTCTGTACAAGTAACCTATATCACAGAATAATAAACCCTTGTGTAAAATTTGCAGCGTTTTTTAAATTGAAGTAGAATACTTTGCGGACATTGTGCCAAATGATTTACCTATATACCTATGTGTACCATTTAATGGTACATATAGGTTTATTATTCAAGCGGAATTGTAAAGTTATCAACCCGTTTTGGGAACCCCTTGAACCGATTCGGGGAAAATTCCCCTAAACATCCCTCATGCTGAGTACCAAATTACTTCGACCATCCGCCCTCATGATATGAGGCCTACATATTATGTAGGCCCTCAGTGCAGCAGGACATTTCTGGCGACCCAGTAAATAGAATTTTCGTCCAAAATTACAAGGATTAACAGCCCACTTTCTTCTTCGAATCTACTCATCATGAAACACTGAAAGGATACATTTTGAGGCCGAAAACACGGTGATTATCCTGAGAATAATATACCAAAAATGTGTTTATTGACTTATGAATTAAGCGCTACAGGGTATCTGCATTATTTTTCCAATAAGTCAATCCGTCGTATTCTAGTTACCAGACGAGGCGGAACCACTTACAGCCTCGTTATAAACGGATTACCAACAAATATGGCAACATTAATTCATAGGTACGCAAGACCCAAGACGGTGTTAAGCTTCGTCCAAAGACTTAACAGCTTAATAACCGGAAAATTAACAACGTGCAATAAATTAATACCGAACGCGTCAGGATGCATTAGGAGCAAAGATTATAACGATGAATGATTCAATGAGGCAACCAAGCGAGAAACATCCATAACTAGCACACCGGACAAAACTGTTCCACCAAGTGGCAATAATTTTCACGATGTTTGGGACCTTCAAGGTTCTGGTGACTTCACAACAGACATCGTGAGTTCATGATGATGTCACTTGGAATAATAAGTAGCGTAGGTACCGAAGCTACGGAAAACCAACAAAAACGACGATTTCGCAAGCATTCCTCATTTTCCCTTAACTGAAAGGGAAACACTAATGAGGTACATATTTCCAAGATGTCGTTATTGTTTATTGTTATAGCATTGATAAAATACTGCCAGTTTATAAAAAGATGTATTATTACACTGCTCTACAAAAAAGTGACCTGAAAGTTGCCGGTTTCATTTTATCATGGATGGGTGTTTTCGAGGGTGCTGAATCCGAATCCGTAGTTCGTTTTTTCCGATTGGACTTTTTCGATTTTTCGACGTTTTTAAGGTTTTTTTATTACTTTACGGTGTATTTTCCTGGTCATCACGAACTATGAACTTCTAAAAATAAAAAATAAAGATAATGGGACTAGATTAGGCTCCTAACTCGACCCCATAGCCGAAAACCTTCAAAAACCCCTCCTGTAGCCCCATTTTAGCTCCATAGCATCCCACGGGTAGGGGTGATCGGGCTGAAAACCTTGCGGGCACAACTAGAAGGTAAACAGAGTATTTTGTCAAAATTTCAGATTTAAAAAAATTCCTACTGCCTAAAATGGCCTGGACGGCGCGCCACGGCGGACGGACATTTCGTATTTCGAATCTAGATATCTAGAAACGGATAATGACAAATTTTGAGGCCGATCAGAAGTTTCGACCTCCGTCGCGTTCCAAGAATAATAAACCAAAACGCCAACATCCTGGACATACTAGTACTCGTTTTGACATAGTAAATGGGGGGGTCAACTGTGCGCCTGAATAGCTCTTGTCATTCTAGGAGAACGTAAGAACACACCAGAGTTGAGGAATAATCAGTAAAATACGAGACAGTATTTTGATACAATGTATGTCATCACCACCAGTACCAACAGCTGATTTTGAGCGTTTGTAGTTAGAATCCCAGGTTGTCACTCTAGCTGAAAGGTCGAACAGTCTTCAGCATCAAAATGAACGTTTTCATCCAGTTATACGCCCTTACGGAGATTGAACCGTCGCCATTACTATCTAAACCCTCCTCGGGTTTCTCAAATGATGGCTTACAACCAGTTGGTCTTCCTGGATGAGTGTTCGTGTATTGGTACGTATGAGTACACAAGACTCTCCCCCCAGAGCGGCCGGCGAAGGTATTTTTAAACCCCGACAACTGGGAGGCTCGTGCCACGGGTTTTCCTTTCCAGATGTGTGATAACGAACCTCTCCACCACCTTCTGCCCTTCTCATCTTCATCTTCACGATCACACGCGCCCACCTTTCGCCTCCCCTAAGATCCAGTTGAATCCTTGTTTCAAACCACATCCCGTCGAAAGCCGCCTCACAAGGACCAATTTGGTGACGGATATGTTGCGCCGTCGAATCCACGACTGACTTCAAAACGACGCAATCACGTTGAATGAGGTGCATCTTAAGAAACTCAGCTGTCCCTCATGCTCCCCCCATTGAATCCAACACTGTCAAGGGAAGCTGTCATGAAAAACCCACCCAAATCTAAATCAAAACAAATTACATTAATTAAGAATTGCTTCGAAAAGAACCAAGTAATTTCATATGCTTTGGTGCAAGCGGGTGTATCATGTGGAATAATTGAGACAATTTACGGCTCAATTCCCAATTGTCTCTTCCACCTGTTATGTTGGCAGAGGTGAGAAGTCAAGTATCCAACCAAGAATCTACCGATGATCCCGTATAATTGGTAACCTATTGTTATGTTCGCTATCCCTAGGGGTGTGCGATCTCTCATTACACGATATTTTCAGTGTCACGCATCCAACACGTGCACACTCTTTCAGTACCAATTAAACATCAGTTATAAGGAAAGGTTCAGACGGAATAACGACAACCCACACATGATAATACGAGAGGTGAGAAGAATTCGTTGAGGTTGGATCAATAATATGCCGACGTTTCAAAAGATTTAAGGTCGATCCAAACATTTCAGTGATATCAGTGAATCCTTGGCCGTCAGCGCTCCATGCCCTTCAAATGCATCAATGATAAATTGTCCACACACCAATGTTACATGCCGTACAGAGCACTGATGGCCGAGGATTCACTGAAACACTGAAATATGTGGATCGACCTTTCTTCTCCTATCATCAGGAGATGACCCTTATAGGAAGAATGTCGAGAATTATGTCGAAATTTCAGACAAAAGCAGGTTGTTTATTCGGAATGATGAACCAAAATAAATATTTGTGTGATAGTTTTTGTACGAACACAAGGCCAGGCACACGAGGAGAATGTGTTGTATGAATGAAGGAATTTAAAAAAAACGCTGCAAATTTTACAAAAGGGTTTATTATTCTTTGATGTAGGTTACTTGTGCAGAAATTCACTGAAATGCCTGTCAATGAAAAAATTAAAAAAAAAAGACTTTTTAAAATTTTTATATTTCAAAAGAAAAACATTTTTGTTTGGATTTTTTTTCAAATTTTTTGTTTGTTTTTTACTTGAAAAATATTTGACCTCCTGGGGTCCATCAAAAATCTCATTTGTAGCCCCATGAAAGCCCTATCACAGTGAAATCGGATCGTTCCGGGACCCCAAAAAATGGATTCTACTTCCAAAAATACTTCGACGACAACTAACTAGATCCCATAGGCAAAAGCCTTCAAATAACCCCTCCCGTAGCCCCATTTGAGCCCCACGGGTTTGGGCGATCGGGCTGAAAACCTTGAGAGCAAAACTAGATGGTAAACCGAGTATTTTGTCAAAATTTCAGATATTTAAAAAAAATTCCTAATGCCCAAAACGGCCCGGACGGCGGACGGACATTTCGGTTTTGGAATCTAGACCTCTTGAAACGGATAACGTCAAATTGTGAGGCCGATCGGAGTCGTCGACCCCTGTTGCGAAAACATAGGTGTATTATTCCAAGAATAATAAACCAAAATTTAATTCTGAGTCAATGAAAAAAATTGGGGGGGGGGGGGGGGGAGAATTAAGTTGGAATTTTGTTTTAATTTTTTTTCAAAAATTGTTTGTTTTTTACTCGAAAAATATTTGACCTCCTGGGATTCTTCAAAAATCCCATTTGTAGCCCCATGAAAGCCCCATAGATCGCCACAGTGAAATCGGATCGTTCCGGGACTTCACCATAGCCCCGACTCCATAGCCGAAACCCTTAAAAAAAACCCTCCCAAAGCACCTTTTTAGTGCCCCACAGCTTGGGGCGATCGAGCTGAAAACCTTAAGGGCACAACTAGATGGAAACCAAGTATTTTGTCAAAATTTTCAAAATTCCTAAGTGGGAGTCAGCACGTACTGCCCTCGGAGACGCCCCTTCACTTTTGCGAGTGCGGGAGTCAGTACGTAGTCCCCCATGGAGGAATCAATTCCTCCATGGGTTTGAAGGTACTATGAGAAGTTCACTACGTTCCGTAGGGATAGCGCCACCGTCGACTATGGCACATGAAGTCCTATTTAGAGAAATCTCCTCTCTATTACTCCATGGTACTGCCCAAAACGGCTCTGACAGTGGGGTGGAAGCGGAAAAAAAGTCAGTTTTCCAAAGTCGCTTTTTCATTGATCTTGTGCACTATTTCCATAGTTAAGTACCTACCTGTAGAATCGTCCTGTACCAATAGTTTTCCGGTTGAAGTGTTCGATTAGTGCGAAATTTAGGATGAAAAGTTATCTATAATGAGTTGTTGTTTTGGAAGAGAATATTTGGAAAAATCTCCCTTTCCTACGACTTTTTGGAAAGGAAAAAAAAAATGATAGGTACATGTGTCTTGTAGTATCTGTAAAAAATACCGAAGTTAATTTTAAGATGAGTTTCGAAATGAAAATCAGTTAAACTTCGATTTTTGGGCATAGTTTGGATTCAGATATGCGTACGAATCGAGCCGCGCCTTCCTGAGGTCTGGCACATTTTTTCCCAAACTTCTAACCCTTGGGAAAGAGTTGTAGAAGTTTGAGACCCCTTTTCGTCCTCATTAAATTTTGGTTACAGTTAATTTTTAAAGTTACCAATGCGCCTGTCCAAGCGCCTCTCGTCCTCTTAGCGCGATCTCTTCCGAGCCGTTTTGGGCAGTAAGAATTTTTGTTTGAAACCTGAAATTTTGACATAGGTTTACCATCTATTTGTGCCCGTAAGAATTTCAGTCCGATCGCCCAAACCCGCGGGGCGCTATGGAGCAAATATGGGGCTACGGGAGGGGTTTTTGTAAGGGTTTCGGCTATAGGGTGGAGTGGGGTGTCGTTTTAGAAGTATTTTTAGAAGTATTTTTTGAAGTAGAATCCTGTTTTAGGGGTCCCAGAACGATCCGATTTCACTATGGGAATCTACGGGGCTACAAATGGAATTTTTGGGATGAAGTGTCGTTTTCCGAGTAATTTTTGACGCGTAGGTAATCTTATAAACGAACAGGTATTTTTCTAGGTACCACATCTAACCAAACAACGTAGGATTTTTTTCTTCAATTTTTTCAAAAATATTCTCTCAATGCCCCAGAAGTAATTTTTGCACAATTAACTTATGACAAAGAATATTATGTGTGAAATTTGCAGTTGTTTTTTTTTTTTTCGCCCAACGGTGATTTTAGCACAAAATTGTGAAAAATTGCCATAAATTAAGTGTTTTGGGATGTTATTTGCCAATAAAACTCTTTCGGGGCTGTGAATAAGGGTTTCTACGGTGAAACTTTGACAAAGTTGACAAAAATTTGGCAATTACGTTTTTCCCTCAAAATCGGGGAATTTCACCCCACTGTGCGGCGGACGGCCATTTCGTTTTTGGAATCGACGTGTCTTCAACGGATAATGTCAAATTTTGAGGCGACCAGAATTTTCGATTACATAGACCTAATACACCTGTGTATTATTCCAAGAATAATGAACCAAATTGAACCAATTTTGTTGAAAAATAAGGTATTTAGCATGAATGCTTCGGAAGTCACAGGAAAAAATAATATCTAGGATTTTCCTCAACAGAAAAACCAATGGCTACTCATAAAAGTAGTAATGCCCCATTGACTGCTATTAACTAAAGAGAGGGGTAACTGTGAGTCGACTAAGGCACTGCATTATTGAAAAGAATAGAGCTACTACGGCAGAAGAAGCAGAGAGCAAGCTGAGACGTTTTAGTGGAGAAGTTGTTTTCTAGGTCAAAACAGTGAACCGGCGGCGGCGCGGAAGAGGGGGCGCCACTTTCAGTTGGCATCCCACCAACCCGCCACCAGTTCGGACTTCAAAGGAAAATTGTGAAATACAATTTGAAAGGAAATCCATAGAGCGGGTGCTCATTATTTGTCACCAATTTGTTCAAATACTCTCAAATTATCTTTGGAATTAGCCCTGAAATCGGCAGGAGGAGCTTGCAAGGTACAGCTACAGTCTTAACAAGGTCCGGCAGATGAATTTACATCTTAGGTGATTCAGTCATTTCCACCGTATTTCACCGTATAAAACAAGTTTACTATCCTCTCTCTGTTTCTGTTTCTCGATTATTCCAATCGCTAGGAAGCAGTGTTGAAAGGTTCACATTGAACGAGGGGTGGAACCGGGCATGTGCCGCCACATGGACGTAAATCGACCAGGCATCACAATAAGAGCAGGGGAGTCCAAGTCGTAGACTCGGAAAGCTCGTTGCTGGATTATTCATAGGGAACTAACAAGAGTGACCCATAGGAGTGGGTCAAGGTTTACCGAACAAAACTTGTACATACGTGCGACGGGACTTGGTTTATATCCGCTACCTCCATGTGCAACCGAACGAGGAAGTCGTCCGGAGACGTGGAGCAGAAGTCAATCGCCCGTGTCTGCCACCTAGCAAGATGCTCAGTATTTTGGCACTCGAGTTATTATTTTTGTGAACGAGACCATAACATTTTACCCGAACTCATCTCCGCATACTCGTTGTAAAAATGAGAGGACATGGAGGGAAACAATGACCAAATAAGCAGCAAGGCCTTTTATAAACCAGTATGCTGCTAGCTTCAATAAGAAGGGAAGAAGACACGCAATGTACGAGGAGCCGTAAATAGTCATTGAAAAAAATCATCGCCAATGAACAAGCTGCACAAATGAGAATGAGCAGCTGAGGGGGCGCGGGAGGACTCCGCATTTTGAAGGCGAAGAATCACATTTTCGCGTTTTTTTTTAAAGGGGGCCTACATAATACATGGAAAAGATCAAATATGTATTGACACACATATCGATATTCTTGGGGATATTTTGCCGCCCATTTTGAGTCCAATTTAATCAAAATTGTAAATCAAATATTAAGCGAGTGAATGCAGGAAAAAGAAAAAAAAAATACCGGGGTCTCAAATGGGGATTTTGAAGGACTTCACTCAGGAGGTCGTCGTTTTCGAAGTAATACCCCCTAACCTTGTTCAAAATTTGCAGCGTTTATAATAAGGTCGCGGATCCGATTACAGGCCACCCAGGAAAATAAAGAAGCAAGTTGAGCGCCAAAGCAGGTACCTACGCGGGTTGTTGAGAATTTATTGTAGTTTTAAACTTCCCTGTACGCTTCCCTGTAACTTGATAAATTAAAAATACCTTTGTACGGAGGATTAAATCCACCAACCAATTTTGTGGAGAACTTCAACAAATCCGCCCGATTATTTGAAAAGGTCAACATGTACACTGGCATTGCTTTAACTTTTGAAGGAAGAAAGATAGAATAGTAAATCAACATGATTTAAAATTCATGATTGAAGGGGAATTAATGCTACACAACAGTAAGACCGACATATAATATATTATGCGGGATTTAGGTGCGTTGTTGAAGAGTTATCCGATCAAAAAGAGCTAGAAATGTGAGGCGAAAACGATCTTTTCCGTAATTGACCTTCGAGATTTGATCAGCTTTTATTTTGGACAGAGTTGCCATGAAGCTAGAGGCATAGTTTCCGAGACATTAGCGAAAAACCGAAAAATGGGATCTTTAAATCAATATTAATTACCTACTTATTTTCTTTCTTAAAACTTAAGAATACATATTTAATATATTTAAGAAAGAAAAAAGGGGGGGAGAGGGTTGGTGAAGACCCTGTTAGACCCCTCTGAGGCTTTAGGATAGGTTTATATGAAATTAGGAATGATCATACAATTAATTATCTCCGAGTGAAAAAACGTAAAAATCGAAAAACTTGGCCATATGTGGGAAAGCTAAATTTTGAGCATCTGTATCTCTGGATCTATGAATGCTAAGGAAACAGTTCTGGCCTCAAATTGTTCTAAATCTTGTCTAGTTTAAAAAATAATGTAGGGGGGGGGGGGGGGGGGGAATCGGGCTAAACTAAAAACGCTGCAAATTTTACACAAGGGTTTATTATTCTTTGATATACGTTACTTGTGCAGACATTTAATTCTGTCAATGAAAAAATTGAAAAAAAAAAAAAAAATTTTTTTTTCGATTTTTATCTCAAAAAAATTTTTTATTTTATTTTCTTGTTCAAAAATGTGTTTTTTTCAAAAATTCCGTATTTTTTACTCGAAAAATATTTAACATCCTAGGATCCTTCAAAAATCCCATTTTTAGCCCCACGAATGCCCTAAACATCGCCCCAGTGAAATCGGATCGTTCCGGGACCCCAAAAAATGGATTTTACGTCCAAAAATACTTCGAAAACGACACCTAACTCGATCCCATAGCTAAAAGCCTTCAAAAAACCCCTCCCGTAGCCCCATTATAGCCCCATAGCGCCCCACGGGTTTGGGCGATCGGACTGAAAACCTTGCGGGCACAACTAGATGGTAAACCAAGTATTTTGTCGAAATTTCAGATTTTTTAAAAAATTCCTACTGCCCAAAACGGCCTGGACGGCGGACGGCGTACGGCGTACGGCGGACGGACATTTCGGATTTAGAATGTAGACCACTTGAAACGGATAATGTCAAATTTTGAGCCCGATCGGAGTCGTCGACCTTCGTCGCGAAAACATAGGTGTATTATTCCAAGAATAATAAACCAAAAAGGGCGAAAATTTCGTGGTTTTTTGTATTTTTGAGAATGATCCATTCGGTTTCCAAGGTTGCAAACGTCGATCACCCAAGTCCACATCCTCCCAGACAACTTACCAAAAGAGATCTACTACCCATCATTATGCAAGGTAACCCCATTTTTAGATGACTATTTGACTGGACTGGACACGTGGACTTATTACTCTTGATAATTCAACATCGGTGTAGAGTTCGACAGGTCTGGGTCCCAAAAATAAGTCCAAAATCACTTCAAGAACGTCACCTCACTCGTCAATGAGGCCAAAGTCTTTAAACATACGACCTGTATTATACACCCACCTGTAGGTATTATGTCTGAATGGGGGTCTATGATAGACCTGTGGGTAGCAGTTGGGCTGAAATCCTAGCGTGGAACAACAGGGACTGGGCGAGTACTGTCAAAATCTCAGGCAAAAAACGCTGCAAATTTTACACAAGGGTTTATTATTCTGTGATATAGGTTACTTGTACAGACATTTAATTCTGTCAATAAAGAAATTAAAAAAAAAATTTTTTTTTGGATTTTTATATTCCTAAAAAAAAGTTTTTGGGGGGATTTTTTTTTCTTCAAAAATGTGTTTTTTTTCAAAAATTCTTAAATTTTTACTCGAAAAATATTTAACTTCTTGGGATCCTTCAAAAATCCCATTTTTAGCCCCATGAAAGTCCTATAGATCGCCACAGTGAAATCGGATCGTTCTGGGACCCCCAAAAATGGATTCTACGTCCAAAAATACTTCGAAAACGACACCTAACTCGATCCCATAGCTAAAAGCCTTCAAAACACCCCTCCAGTAGCCCCATTTTAGCCCCATAGCGCCCCACGGGTTTGGGCGATCGGACTGAAAACCTTGCGGGCACAAGTAGATGGTAAACCAAGTATTTTGCCAAAATTTCAGATTTTTGAAAAAATTCCTACTGCCCAAAACGGCCCGGACGGCGGACGGCGGACGGCGTACGGCGGACGGACATTTCGGATTTTGGTTTATTATTCTTGGAATAATACACCTATGTTTTCGCGACGCGGGTCGACGACTCCGATCGGCCTCAAAATTTGACAATATCCGTTTCAAGAGGTCTACATTCTAAATCCGAAATGTCCGTCCGCCGTCCGCCGTCCGCCGTCCAGGCCGTTTTGGGCAGTAGGAATTTTTTAAAAATCTGAAATTTTGGCAAAATACTTGGTTTACCATCTAGTTGTGCCCGCAAGGTTTTCAGTCCGATCGCCCAAACCCGTGGGGCGCTATGGGGGTAAAATGGGGCTACAGGAGGGGTGTTTTGAAGGCTTTTAGCTATGGGATCGAGTTAGGTGTCGTTTTCGAAGTATTTTTGGACGTAGAATCCATTTTTGGGGGTCCCGGAACGATCCGATTTCACTGTGGCGTTCTATAGGGCTTTCATGGGGCTAAAAATGGGATTTTTGAAGGATCCCAAGAAGTTAAATATTTTTCGAGTAAAAATTAAAGAATTTTTTAAAAAAACACATTTTTGAAAAAAAAATCCCCCAAAAATATTTTTTTGAAATATAAAAATCCAAAAAAAATTTCTTTAATTTTTTTTATTGACAGAATTAAATGTCTGTACAAGTAACCTATATCACAGAATAATAAACCCTTGTGTAAAATTTGCAGCGTTTGAATGTAGACCTCTTGAAACGGATAATGTCAAGTTTTGAGGCCGATCCGAGTCGTCGACCTCCGTCGCGAAAACATAGGTGTATTATTCCAAGAATAATAAACCAAAAGAAATTCTTTCGATTGTTTTTTGTTTTTCGGTGCATTCACTAGGTCATTGCAAGGCATTAACCCCAAATAATCAAACGTAGTTCACTATCGACACGATACGACAGCAAATAGTATCAAAACATTGCATTCCATATTTTGCAGTGGGCATCCGAAAAACCAAGGTTTCGCGATATTTTCCTGTTGCACCAATGATTTCCTTCTAGGGGTCAATCGTGGAACCCTTCATGTTGTTCAGAGAGAAATGTTGTGGATTTGAACTAAGGAACCTAACGGAAAGATCAGGGAAGATGGAGCTGCTGCGACAATCCATCAGATGGATTCTGCTTTGCAACAGATTTGAGCAGACTGGAGACACATCTTCAGGAGGATTGTGGACCAAATTTGTCTGTTCATGTTGTTTCGCTCAAACGTGGCACGAAAGGGGAAAATAGTGGGAAAAAAGTAAAACAACCTATCGCAAAAACGTGAGCTAGTCTGCTGAAGAACTTCTTACAAAGCTTGTAACGTTCCGTTATGTTGTAGAGCAACGTTTAACACAAAGAGCACATTCAATTATATTAAACTACATAATATGTGATTAAGAGGAGAGTTATCCCGACTTCACGAGATATTTGAAGATGCTACCTCATTGAAGACGACTAGCGGGGAAGATCGCCGATGCAGGGATTTTCTTATCTCCCGAGCGGCCTCACGTCTCCCCTCGGTGTGATTAATTAATTAGCCACACTGGATTGCGTGATATTGAATTCCCGATCAGAAAATCCGAACTCAGTCTACCCCAGCGAGCTAAAAATTTTGTCATAAAAGAACCATGGAAAATGACAATTAATGGTGGGTCACGGAGGTCCACTGGCCGTGGTGATCCACAAGTAATTTGCTATAAATTGGCGGCACTGCCGGTGCCAGCTGATGAATTAATTGAGGAGCCGGGCATTTTGCCCAAGGTGGAAGTTCTTTGTCTTTTTCCCGTTGAGGAAATCCGTTCGTTTCGTGGAGGAATTTCGTTCGTTTTGAGGAGAATTTTATCGAAGATTTCGTCGTCGTTTCGTGGGAATTGCGAGGGTAGAAATTTGTCAAATCACCCGTCGTCAGTTCTGTCGCTGTGCTACGTGAAAGAGGTGAGACTTCAGATTGAAAGCCCCCCTTGTGACTTGAACCTGGGTTCTGGAACCTGAAAAATTGTGAAATTTCAGGATTTTGGAATCCCGCGGAATAGAGGCCGCCCAGAATCACTCGTTGTATAAAGGCATATCCTCTGGTGGACTGGGAAACCAGGAGGACTCGCTGAGGATTGCTGGAAAGTGGGACTTGACACCACGAGGTGAGATGACCATAACCCCTTCCTCCCCTCTCCCCCCTTTTAAGTTTCATGCACGCCAGAGACCAAAGCCATAAAACCAAATGGAATTTTTTAGGAATCTCAAAATGGGAAGTAGAGGCCAAATTGGTTGATTGGGGATTTGCGTTGTCCGGTCTACTGACAGGATCCTATCAAATGCAAAGGTAAGGTGACTTGACCTTCACCTATTGTCAACCACAAGGCGATTCCATGGACTAATTGAGGTCATTGATTTTTAGGAGTTACACTCCTGCAACCCTGTGTGAAAACCTGCAAGAGTTCCTGTGTGCAACTGTCTTGCAACTCTGTGAAATCCACCACTTGGATCAGCTCCTCACCTGGGTCCACTCATTTTGGCCATCATCTGATTCCACCCCACCTTGGGTCTGCCAATTCTGGACCCAAGGGCCTTCGTGTCGCTTGTAATTTACTCTTCTCGTCGTGGCTCAGCCACTGAACACAAAGTTACGAGATAAAATACTCATCTATAAGAAAAGGGCCTGCCCTAAAGGTCCGAGCACACAGAAAGCGAACTGTCCGCCGCGAACCGTGTCCCCTGTGTTGTTGCACCATCCCCGCCAAACAGAAAGCGAACCACCGCGACGAACCGCTTCGGAGCAACAACACAGGGGACACAGTTCGCTCTGACGCGCGATCGGTTCGCGGCGGACAGTTCGCTTTCTGTGTGCTCGGACCTTAAGAAAATTTAAATACTAACTAACACCACTAACGTTACCATAATAATAAGATACCTACTCCGAACTCTGATTGTCAAAGCCCCTTGCAGCCATTTAATAAGGCTCATCGATGTGTTGTCATTTACTGTGACATATTTCCAATAGTTTCTATTTTCAGGTTTGTTGTGTGAATGATGTCAATATCACATAGAACGGGTGCACCCAATTAAGATTGCGAGCTGTGATACTTCTTCTTCTACGCTGCTGTATTGATACTCCTGTTATAGCACCAAAGAAAGGGTGAGCTAATAAACTTATAACATTACCTTGTTTTCTCGTTCAGTTTTGCCCAGAGTTCCCTTTACGCTCAAGTAGCGGTGAACCCCCCCTGTTCTCAATAGCTCTTGCTCGATTTAAATTGATTTAAATCTTGTTCTCCCCCATAAACCATGAGGAGAATTTCTCAAGCTATTGGGGCCTTCTATTAGGATGTTCGCTAAGTTCTATGATGCAGTATGAGAGAGGCCATAATATATAAAGAACAGCCGCAAAAAGTAATAAAGATAATGGAAGGAGGCTCTAAGGGGGGATGACATGTAGAGCGGTTGGTGCCCACCACAGACAGTAGGTGTGGGTTGGCGAGGACGTTAAGCGAGAGCCAGTGTAAACGACTGAATAGGTCCTCTGTTGTTAAATCACGTGCCCCTATCGATCCGCACGTGCTCAGGTCAGTCTCTGTCCTTCGCCATCTCGCCGTGACGTCATTTAATTTCCACTATTAAAAAATTCAATTTCAATCGAAACAATTGGCGAGGAGGAGCACTTCATTGAACGCCTTTGGCCGCTATCGCCGCGGTGACAGATTCGGATCTACTACAGCAGGGCATGGATTACAATCAATGAAATGATCTACCACCCAATTCATAGTAATAGGTAGTATTTCGTAGGGAGCGCTGAAGTGGGCTGTAATTTAGAGAGGACAACTCTCCTGCCCATACGGACCAGGAAGTAGTAAATACCAAGCACTCAATACCTACTTGGTTCTAATGACGGTAGCACAATAAAGAATATTATCCTCATGAGAACTTGTCTAATGTTTTTAACTAAGTTTTATCTAGATCTGTTCATTATTAAAAGCTTAACGGCAGCATAACGACATTTTCCTGGATTATTTAATTCATTTGAATGAACGTCTAGCCCAATTAATTATGTCACAACTGTTTCCAATGTTAAATCACTTATGCAAAAATTAAATTAAATTTATTTAAATTTTGCATAAGTGAACATTTAATGTTCAATTTAATCCACTTTCGTTAAATTACTCATGTTATTATTCAATTTATCCTTCAATTCCGTAAAATTGGTCCATTTTTTAAATTAATCAAGTTAATTCTCCCCCATCAATTTTTCACTTGTTCAATCAGACATATGTTTAAATTACTCTTAGTAGGAATAGCCATTTTGTTATTTCAAGTGCTTAAATTACCTTCAGTCCATTAAATGAGTATTCAGTCCATTGAATTTAGTATTGTTTCACAAGAAACTGTTAATGCTAATCTTGTTACCGTTGAAGATGGGCTTAGCAGCTCTAAACCAGCCCCAACGCTAGATTTGTTTCTTTTTGAATAAAACATTAAATGTTTTAAACAACAATGTTTAAAACATTAACAATTTTGCAACTTCAGCACAGGAGTCATCCTTCTCCTTAAACTCTGCACTAAAAATACTCAGAAAGACGTCCTCTATTAGACACTGATAACCCCATCTGATGGCCATCTAGAGAACATTTACAATAAAAATTATTGAGGAAAAGACGCAGCAGTTGATTCCGCAGCTTGAACTATTCAAATATCTCAAATTCAGTCTAATCCCACGGACCCTCCCCGGTAGCGATCCTGCTGACTCATTAAATAAGAGCCAGTCTCGGCCATTAGATGGCCTTTCTTTCGAGCGGGAACCCCAACGACGTGCCAAATCTATTTAAAGAACATACGCATAGGAAAGCTGCCTCTCTGGATTTGATTTGGCTTTGGCGATGCCAAGTTACTAATGTCACCTCTAGGTTTGCACCCCTTGTCAAAAAAGGAAGCCAAAAACGTTCAGATTTGATGGTACTAGAAACTAGCTTGACGTCAGTAATATAATTGGAAATGAAAATCAGTAAACCATAGTGAACTGATAAATTTGGTTATGACAAAATGCCTACAGCGGGGTTCGGACAACTGGTCGGAGAGGCGAAAAAATTGGGAAAACTGGTCCTGCCCTTCTCGACAACTTATTGTTATTAGCACATAAAATTGAGGCCCCATAAGAAAAACTGTTAGCCGGCTTCCTAGTGCACATACTTACAAGCACTAAAAATAAGATTTACTATGACTGGCCTACACGTCTACTTGGTACTGGAGCAGCACTTCAATAGCGAGAATAATGTGGAGTGCTTTAGTAAATGCAAGAGATTAAATAACACACGTATCCTTAAGGGTATCCTAACTTTGCGAAGAAGGAAGTATCTTTCTTGGAAATGATGGGGTAAACTTAGATCTAACTTTTCCCCAAAATTTCCAAGAAAGAAACTTTTAGCGAAAGCAAATCGAAATAATAATTATTGCTTAAGAATTATTGCCTTTTACATTCGTTTGGGGAAAATCTGCAAAAATTAATTCCGTCAATAAAAACGCTGCAAATTTTACACTAGGGCTCATTATTCTTTGATATTAAGTTACTTGTGCCGAAATTTAATTATGTGAATGAAAAAAAAAAAAAACATTTTTTGGATTTTTTTAAATAATTTTTTCGTTTTTACTTGAAAAATATTTGACCTCTTGGGATCCTTCAAAAATCCCATTTGTAGCCCCATGAAAGCCCTATAGATCGCAACAGTGAAATTGGATCGTTCCGGGACCCCAAAAAATGGATTCTACGTCCAAAAATACTTCGAAAATGACACCTAACTCGATCCCATAGCCAAACGCCTTAAAAAAAACCCTCCCGTAGCCTCATTGTAGCCTCATAGCTCCCCACGGGTTTGGGCGATCGGGCTGAAAACCTTGCGGGCACAACCATAATAATAAACCGAGTATTTTGTCGAAATTTCAGATTTAAAAAAAAAAATCCTACTGCCCAAAACGGCGGACGGACATTTCGGGTTTGGAATCTAGACCTCTTTGAAATGGATAATGTCAAATTTTGAGGCCGATCGGAGTCATCGACCTCTGTCGAGAAAACACATTCCAAGAATAATAAACCAAAAATCATTTTAAACGACTTTACAGTGTTTGGATATATGAGATGATCCCAAAAATGGATTCTACGTCAAAAAATACTTCGAAAAGGACAACCCCCCCCCCCCCCCCCGACTCCATAGACAAAAAACTCCAAAAATCCCTCCTGTAGCCCCTTTTTAGCCCCTCGGAGCCCCGCGGGTTGGAGAGATCGCGATGAAGAACATGCGGACACAACTAGATGACCAAGAATAATGTAAGGTCACGGCTAAAGCATATTATATGCTAATTATTAGAATATAATATGCTTTAGCCGTGACCTTACAGCCCAAAAACGTTAGTCAGGGTGGGAGACGCGGATGTGTCACGAAATGGTAAGTTGGTTTTGGTGGTAAGGTGGTGTAACATACCACCTTACCAACGCTGGAGGTTATATATAGGTTATATAACCTACGCTGGAGGTTGTATATTCTAATATATCCTATAATAGGATCCTATATCTTATAAATATATTCGGTTAATAAAGCATGTTCTGTGTTTCTTGAATTTTCGCCGTAGGCTCCAAGTAAAAATGATCCGAGGGTCGAGGGGGCCGGAGGCCCGAGCTTTTTTTTTGTTTAAATTTTATATTTACAAAAAAATCCTACAACTAAAAAAACCAACAAACGGTAAATTTCGGTAAACCCAAAACGGCTTGGCTATTATACACTAATATGTCGTATCGGTACTTACTTTGAAGACGGAACTTGAGTTGAGGGTCCTGCTAGAGATGCCAGTGGCCGCAGCTAAAACAAAACAACCCCAAAGAAATTACTACAAATTTTGAACTACGATTAACGAAGAAGTTCACCCCCGATATTCGTGTGACTAGTTAATCTAACAATAAAGGTGGAGGTGGTGCCAGATCTCTGTTTGATTAGGAACTGGTATCAGATAGTTGACACCACATAATTTCACTTCTTGTTTTTCAGAATGAACTCAAAATATTCATTTGGATTGATTTTTGTTTAAACTAAAATACTGGACCATCTGGTGGTCACAATAGAAAATTCTCTTGGCCAATTTTGACAGATTCTGCTGCTTCAGAAACTCGGAAGTCGATTTCGCTCCAACAGTCTCAAATCTTTATTATAACTGTAGGGGCACGTTTTTCAGCTAATAAACAGGTCGCATTTTCGAATCCAGCAGTTGAAGGATAACTGAGGATGCTCCCGGTAGACGAGACTTGGGGCATACCGAGTCAACCAGAGCTATACTTAGTTTTGGCCGAATTCCAAACCTGTAGCTTCATAACACCTCCTCCACCACATCCAGTAGGTAGTAATACAACTAAATAGGAAAACATGCATATGTTACGTACCAAGTCCGAAACTGCGTATTTCGAGTATTGTACAGTCTGTTCTGTACCGTCCGCGAAATGCACAAAACGTGGTACAATATTCGGCCTTGGTACATGAATTGTTGTCCGGTCCGCCGATTGAACAGAAAAATGTACCAAGTCGATCAAGGTACAAAGGTACAAAGCTCTGTCACAGGGAAGCACATTTTGGTGTCGAGAGAGCCAATCGAGTTGTTCAAGAAATGATGAAATCATGGAAGATGGTCCTATTGGAGCTAAGGTTTGTAATTTGACCATTATTTCAGTAGAACAATGGGTTTCACTGTGACAAAAATCAGTCACCATTAGGAAGGAGCTATGTTTGGAAGAAAGGAGACATTGGATCTGGAGAGTAGTGGTACTTGACAGCTTACATTCCGTGGATGACCTTCATGGCTCCCGTTGCCACAGCAGCGGCCACTAGTGCGGCGTCCTCACCTGTCGTACGTTAGGCCACTAGTTCAACGTCCTCAACTGTCGTGCGTTAGGCTACTAGATCGGGGACAGATCGGGGGATCGGGGTCACTTTTCAAGATGGGCTTCAATCCCACGGTTAATAAAGCATGTTCCATGTTTCTTAAATTTCAGCCTAAGCAAAAAGCATTACAGGGGGCTTGCCCCCTGGTGAGGCCAAAAGAGCTGAGTGTTTTCTTTTTGTTGTAGATAGGTAGACACAGATCTACCTTTGTAACATCAAAGTTCCCACTTTTTTAGGTTATTCAATTTGTAAATGAATGGGTTCACCATGGTAAGGGATCGTGAATATTCATGGATAACGAAAAGAGGAACACTACAGGTAGGTACTTACTCATTTCCAATTTGATATCGCCGCTTCACCAGATAATCCAAGAACCTAGACAAACAAAATCCTCATTACTAATCACAAGGTAAGAATTATATCAGTTGAGCGTGGAAAGGTGAAAGCGGTTGTTGCAAGGAAATCGGAAAGTGTCGCACTCTCCACGAGCTGAGGACTCAAGGGGACCGTCGGGATTTGCTAAAACAACACTAGAAACCCACTATGACGGATAATGCTCTAGCAAACACACTCGGAGCAGACAGTCACTCACAGTAAACTCGATTTCCTGTGCTTAAACGTGATCCTAAATTCAAATAATATTACCCTTATAGTAATTATAGGGTCCAGTTATGGCAATTTCTAGAGAATTATTTGATTGGTTTCACCGAAATTGAAAACGAGCAGGCAAGTTCAAGTTCAAAACAGGCCCGAGTTATAAACCCCAGATAGTGAGAAAAATGTATCCTCTGGTATCGAGGCAATGCTTAACATCAACATTAATCTTAGAGAGATAATATCTATTGATAGATAATAATACTATTGATAGATAGTAATAAATATTGATAGATAATAATACTATTGATAGATAGTAATAACTATTGATAGAGAGTAATAACTATCGATATAACGAATTACATTGAATATCGATAATTCAAAAATAAAAATATCTCTTTTTTAAAAGATAGATTTCTTCGTTTTCTAAAAGATCGAGCTAGGTTTGACTCAGAAGTTATGTAGAGAATCGCGTGAATTGTGGGCAGTTAGAATGTGACGCTAATGAAAAAGTATAATCCAAAAGGTGACATAATTCGCTTGTTTCATTACTCAAAAACTGTAACTACGTGATATTGTTAAGGCTTTTTATTATAATAATACTTGAGACACTATAATACTATTAATATGAAGATTTTCATTACAACATTAACTTACTTATCCATTTAGTTTTTCTAATGAATAAACCGATAAAACGAATCAATTGTGCAGGTTGGTCAATAAATCTAAATAGGTATTCGAGTGTTGAATAAATGACATTGATGGATGTTGCATATTATTTTCTTGGAAAAAGTATTGTTTGGAAAAGACAGCTGTAGAAAAAAGAAGGTAAAACACCCACCCATACTGTGATATAATTATCTTATTTGATAAATCTGAAATAATGTAACAGACGATGAGTCATGTTTTTCATGCTGTACAGTGGTTGCTCAAGACGGATGTTGTCATGGATACGGGTAAGAGGAACGTGACTACCTCCTACGTCAATTCCCCGCATCCATAAAAACCCATCTTCTGAGAAGATGCCCTTGGAAAGGACCCCATGAAAAATTGTGCGTATTCAATTACACTGGGGTTTATTATTCATAACTATTCGTAAGTAATCGAACATGGTAGAAGAGTAGTCGTACAGGCCGCTGACTTTTACGTCGAAAATTACTTCAAAAACGATACCTCTCACTTGATTCTCTGCGCAAAGCCCTTCAAAAATGTAGCTTTACGGCGTGGTAGGACAGGATTAGGACTCACATACCTATAACTCGATTTTGGAATAAAAAGCATTACCGCCTGTGGGTGTATAGCCGCTGGTGCCACTATATGAGCCACATGTGACTGAGTAAGTATGGTTAACATTTTTAACAAGGTGACCTGTTACTAACCGGGGCAGGTTACCTACTGATCGCAACCTGGCCATGTGGCTGTAGTAAAGGGGGGTTCATCCAGTAAGTAGAAAACTTGAGGCTTGAAGATACTGTCATCGTGGACTTTTTCAACCGTTAGTCATAACATGACTTATGACTTATATATTATGTAGTTGTAAAAATACTGCGACCCAGCGATGTTGTTTGAGAGTGATTTTCGTGTCTTGCGCATTCCAATAAATTTAATATAGATGTTGTAGATGGTATGGGGCCAACTTAAACGCAAAATATGACTCCAATCTCGAGTTTGGGGTTTAACAGTCATGTTACTCCAAAAAGAACCTCTTAAAAGCCTCAAAAATTCAGTTTTACGTCCACTATTGGGCTTTTGTGTTTATCTGCGTAGGAATGAGCAAATTTCAAAATTGAAGAGCTCCTCTTAAGAGAAATTGCATGCCCTACAACTATAATTACATGGTTTTTTTAATATTAGAACAGCTGTTTGAACAAGAGCATAATCCACATTTTGTCAAAGTTGCTAAAAATTGACGATTTTTGACGATCTACTGAGACTAAATTCCTCGGCCGAATTTGACGTTTTTGGGAAATTTAGAGCCCTTCAATTTGGTATATATAATATAATATAGTATATATTTTATAGTGACGTTATCCGTAGAATGAGCCGATTTTCAGTTACATATAGGCCGAAAACTGAAAAAAAGTGTCAAAATATCTAGGGATGAGGACAGTTAAAATTTTTGACCCCCGTGGCAAAAATATATGTCGATTATTCAGGGAAAACGAACCAAAAGGTTTGTTTTTGAGGTTTCAAGGTGAACCATTGCAGTTCCTAATTTCTACTTACGCAAAGATAAGAGTGACCTTTCGAAAGCACACGAAACGTTCACGTCACTAGTTTAGAAAATTTGTTTCCAACAGTTGACCTACCAGTCCCATATAATATAATATATTATATTATATCATAATATAAGTATGATACGGTGCCTTATTTGAGCAATTTATTTTGAAGGTGGTTGAAAACAAAAATATATCAAATTTTCGTACAACTACTAAGTCTTGGTTTTTCAATCAATTGGCACTCAATAGATGAATGAAAATTTGGCCAATACGGCTCTCTCTACTTTTAATTTCAATACAATGTATTGTATTGTATTGTATGTCATACTGAGTTCATCAGAGATTCTCCCCATCCGATCAGCTAATGCCCGGCGGGTCTCCTCTTCAATAAACATTAAATGTTTATTTAAAGAAGAAATTTTCTGCGTCCTATTGAGGACGAAATTTGTGATCACTCTACCGAACGAGTGAGTGAAATGTCTTCAGCCACGTTTCCAGGCAATAATCTTCTTGTTCTTTGTGTGTATTGACCACCAATTCGTAATAAGTTTAATGAATAGGATGTTTTACCCTATTACAGTAAAGAATAGGTATGATTTACCCCAGTACTGAAATGAATGTGAAGGATGTTTTACCCTACAGTCCATTCACCGAGAGTGGAGAGCAGGCGTCAGGTATAAGTAGGGTGACCATACGTCCCCTTTTGAAGGGGACAGTTCCCTATACGAGCTTCCGGTCCCCTTGTCCCAACAGAAAGCTAAAACGTCCCCTTTTCTGAAGAGAATGCCAAAACGTTCCTCCGCGTTGTCCAAACGTGATGGATCATCTCATCAGTGATCCAACCACCAGACTTTCCATAATGTTGTGAAGGACCAGTACATAGAAATTTGACAGTAGAAAAAGAAGAAGAAGATGATCGTCTTATCAATAATGCGCCCAATCACTATCACTCATTCATCCTAGTGGGCCACTAGTGTTGCCAAATCGGGGGTAAAGAATAAAAGAACGTAATATCATAGCTCCACTGATATACCTACATAATATGTAGGTATATCAGTGGAGCCATGATATTATCAGTCGTTAGAGGGAACCAAAGTAGATTCAAAAACGTTGGGAATTTCGTTCTCTCGTTGCTTCCGACTTCGAACGCTGTAGTTGAGAGAGCCTTCTCAATTCATAGCAGAATCAAAACTAAATAATAACAATTATTTTGAAACTAAATAATTACATTTATTATGAAATCGTATCTACATCGAATTAATTCCAAGCATTCTCATGATTAGGTACCATCCTCACAACGATGGCATTTCCCGCGTCTCAATTACGCACCCACAATATTTTAAAGCGTGTCTAGAGTTTTAGCACATCTCTGATTTGTCACCTTTTCTGTGATTTTGAACTAAGTCAGTTATGTTTCCTCAAATAGTGTTCTTACTAACTTACACATTTTGTTTCGCTATTTAAAATCTAGTTTTGCTTTCTTTTCCAATGGGGTTTTCCAAAAAATAAAGGATAAGTAGGCTTGATTGCAGAGTATATTTTGAATGTGATTAAAATATCTACCAACACTCTTATTGTACTCAGTCGAGTTAGTAGGTGTTTAGGTGTGAAGAGGGGCAGGGGGCTGTGTTATGTTAACGTACCATACACCATCATTTTCCAGTGGGGGTCGGTGTCCCCTTTTAAGCTCAAAAATTTCTGGTCACCCTAGGTATAAGCCACCAATGTCGCCAGATTGCCTACCTGATGGTCCGGGCCACGCCCTACTTGCCATTCGCATTCCCCATAACTCGTATCAAGTTATCAACCATCAAAGCTCGCTGTCAACGCTGTTTGACCTTGATCAAGTGGACCCCGCTATAACTGCCAATCACTGCCTAGGCAAACTGTAACTGCCTAAGCAAACTGTCTCTGCCTAGGCAAACTTTATCTGCCTGTAACTGCCTAGGCAAACTGTAACTGCCTAGGCAATAATTGCCTGTAAACACCGTGTAAACCGTGTTTCCGGCGGTTTGGCAAACTGTGTTTCCGTGGAAGAAAATAGATAATTTGAAAGATTGCCTAGGCAAAATGTCTAAATTTTTGACCCCGTTCCCGATACCTGACCAATTCATTAGTCGGATAGACAGACAGAGACAGACAATAGACATAGATAGACACACAAGACACACATCCTTTCATAGACATTCATCATGGTTCATTAGATAGACTTGACTAAACAAAGTCCTTTTAAACAAAGTCCTACTCCTCAAATCGGCGCACGGCGGACAGACATGATGTTTGAAATCTACGCGTCATGAAACTAATCATGTCAAATTTTGAGACGAATCAAAATGCCATTTTGGGAAGGAGTTTTTTTAATCTGAAATTTCGACAAAATACTCGGTTCGCCATCAAGTTGTGCCAGCAAGGTTTTCAGCCCGATCGCCCATACCCGTGTGGCGCTATGGGGCTAAAACGGGGCTACAGGAGGGGTTTTTGAAGGGTTTAGGGTATGATGTCGTGTGTGGTGTCATATTAGATGTAGGTATTTTCGGACGTAGGTATTTTTTGCGATCCCAGAACCCCCAGAACCATCCCAGGATCCCAGGAAGTCGAATGATGTGCCGTTTTTAGTACCTACGTCCTGTGCCGTTTTTAGTACCTAATTTTGGACGCACAATCCATTTTTTGGGGGTCCCACATCCGTCGACTAAGTTAACAAGATGATTTAAAAAAAGTAAATAATTCAATTAATTTTTTTCCGTTGACAGGATTGATATGCGTACAATTTACATTAAAGAATAATAGGTAAACCCTTGTGTAAAATTTTCAGTAGGAATTTCTTTATTGGTAGAAATAGCGCGCACGGACGGACACTCACGAAATTTGGAGGTTGAAAGAAAATTTTCCCCAGAACCGAAAACCGGTGAAGGTGATTATAATATATTATATTAATCACCTTCACCGTGTCAATTCGATAATATCAAAATAAATTCGGGCCAGATTTAAAAAAAAAAAAAAAAAAAGCGGGCGGCAGCGCAGGAACAGCTGATTTAGGCCGATATGAGCGCTACGTGAGCTTGATGCGGAAGGAAATGTAACTATGTTTCCGCGAGATCTAGACGATCGTCATATCTCAATGGACAATGACCAACAGGACCTCCTCCCTTCCATCCGTAGGTATGCAACCCTCACAGCACAGGTGAAATGCGTTGTAGCTTTCTGTTTTTTTTTTGTTTTTGTTTTTTTCAACATAGCTCTCTGGTCTCGGTGAACGGACTGTAGGATGATTCACCATAGTATACTGTAATGAATAGGATGTTTTACCCTAGTACTGTACTTGTACTTGTGTTGCTGTTTTACCCTAGTACTGGAGGGCATTGCCCTTATGAATAAGATGGTAATAATCATGGGAGATTTGAATATTCATTTTGAGGAAAGCAGCGTAACAGCTGAAATTTCGGAGGCCAATGAATTCAAACTTCTTTTGCGTAAATGTGGCCTCCATATTACGTTCATTGCCACAACTAGAGTAGGTACCCTACTTAGGGCAATTAGGTGGTCCATGATGACTAATTATAACACAGAGCGGTATCTCCCAAGCGAGCTAGGTTTTTCCGATCATCAGGGTATTGAGATGCGGCTCAATGTTCATCAAACTTAAGCCCCCCACAGCAAGGAATATTGTTACCCGGAAATGTAAAAATGAGAATAGCCTCCAGCTGTGGGAGTTGTTCATGTCTTGTTCCTGGTTCGAGGTTTACTCCTAGATCAATCCGGCTGAAGCGACTCGAACCCCTTCATGAAGATAATAGGTATTTTCCAACTACTTGTCCTGGACTGGTTTCGGACAAGTACGCATGCGCACTAGAGTGTTATGACAACCAAGCGTATTCCAACCACCGCGAGGACAGGTCCAGGACTAAGTTTTCTGTATTCCAACCAGCTTTGGAGCCAGTTCAGGACCAGTCCCAAGTTGTTCCGGATTTTTTTGAGGACTGCTTGAGAACAGTTTCCCCCCACCACCGCTCGGGATGTGTAACCTTCGTCAAGTGAATAACCTAAATATTCTACGAATATTTTCGCTGTTTGTTGTTGTTTACGCCGTAGCGGTGATAGTTTTTTTTTTTCAATGGAGTTTTCAATTACCTACCTAATCTCCTTTTCTTCTCCTCGTCGTCTTCGTCAGACGATTCTGACGATTCATCGTCCGATGACGAGTTTTTTGAAGAATAATTCTCAACAATTATTGTTCGCCGCACAAAATCGCCGTGTACCCAAAAATGAGCGCTATTTTGAGGAAGTCGTCCCCTCGTACAACGATGATCAATTTATAGCGCACTTCAGAGTGAGCAGACGAATTGCGGATGCCATTACGCAAAGAGGCCCAAGCCCCTCAAAACAGGTATGCAGGTTCTTCCAAAGTATGTAATACGTATAAGAAAGTAAAAATAATTAAACAAGATTCTACACCACAGCTTCGATTCCATGGTTGCGTCTTTACATTTCCAGGTTCCAATTTTTCTATGGTTTGCCGTGCTCCAGACCTCCTCTTTCTCAACGTTGACGGTTCTACGGGGACGGTCTCGAATCGATTCCAACCAAGCTGTGTCCCGAACTGGTTCGTTACCAGTCCTGCTCGCGCTTGCGCGGGACACGGTTGTCCGTCCTATGTTCTGGACAAGTTCTGGACAGGGAGGTTGGAAAATACCGCAGATCACACGAGATGAGGTCTCATCTTTGAATGTGAGGCCCTGGAGGCTCTGGGCTCTGTGGACTGGGGAGAGATACTGGCGCAAAAGGACCTGGTAGGGGGACTATTGAAACTCTTCAAGGGCACAGAACCACTACCATAGTTACTATGAGGAATTACTGTAACTCCGAGAGGCAGCACAATGGGTCTACTGGCCTAAGTGCGGGAAGTGGGGCGCCCTTCTGGAACCCACTTCCATACCCTCTCTGGTATCAATCTAATCTAATCTAATTGGCTTCGGCAATAAAAAACTTATGATTGATTGATTGATTGAAAAAATCCTCCATAATCAGAGAAAGGAGGAAATAAGTACCTACTGTAGGTAGGTATCCATGATGAAAATTGATGAGATCCTGATGAATTTTTTATAGGGAAGTCAAGGAAAACTGTTCTAAAAACGAAAATTTTTCAAAAAATATACCGTCCGTAAACGAAAATTTCCGCTCGGGTTGGCAACGCAGCTGTGTATTCGTAGTTGAGGTTATTACGGATGTTTGGGTTATCAGTTCCGAATTGCTTCCGAATCGCGTATGGCGGTTCGCATCCCCTCCCTTTTTAGATCAATCTCGAAACAAGTTCGATTCTGAACTGGTCCAGGACCCGCTGTACGTACAGACCTTAGCCTAGCATTAGTAGATTCGAGGGCTGAATTGTTTTTTTAATTATGATCAGCACAGCCGACACCAGCAACGTTTTTCCAAAAACTATGCCAACTTGCCCGGGTCTCCCCTAGCCCACAAGGCAAAATCGAATGAATTCAAGTAAACAAGTATAATTTTCCTTCACGAGAAGTCGGTTGACAAACAGAATTGCATAATAATCCTGGAGTGGCGTTGGAGACGGCCGAAGGAGGCTCATGTAATCGTTAAATTACTTGCACGACTACTGTCATTCGTACTGTCCGAAAAAGGGTTTGTGAGTACGAAGTATCTTAAAATTTACGATAGGTACTTCATTTAACAAAATTTAATTTGCTTCGGTTCCTTGAAAATTTGACCTAAGGTACATTCAGTTATTTGAAAACTTCAGACATTATTAGACTTGTTCTATAGGTACATTCGAAAAACAGCACCGTCTTGTTAGCTTTAAAAAGTACACTGCTGTCTGTCGGTGCATTGCCGCTTGAATTTAGCATGATCCATTTATTATAATATCCTATGACTGGGGGACACCAAGGATCAAGGATCAAAACAAAGAACGCTTTACGCTTTCCTCATTTTTGAATCAGAGCCAACTTTCCTAACACCCCCACCCCCCGCCACAAAAAAAAAAAAAAAAAAAAAAAAAAAAGGTTAAACAGATGCCAATCATCAAAAGCCTGGTTTCAAAGTTGTGCCAACCACTCCAACTTGTACCTAAACGTTCCTTCTGACTCCAAGTTGAACCCCCACCCCATCGCCATCCAGCTTGCCTGGGGAGCCCACACGTTGACACTAGCATTCTTTCCGCCTATTTTCCCTTTTACTTTTTCATCCACTTTTACGTTTTTAGATGAATTCCAATTGATGAATAATCGGTTCATTAGTTATTTTATTCTTATTCTTATAGTAATTCATTCATATTGTTATCCATTTTTCTATTTATTTTTCACCATATAAGGTGAACATAAATGTTCCTTTCATTTTCAGCTAATTATATTCATTATCATTTACCTAATGAACTTTTAAAATTCATTCCCAGATTAATTACGTACCTACGTTTCAAATTGACTTTCGCTAATAACGCTACCCCGACCAAGCAGAGAAGTATGGGAAGGGGTGGGGGTTCAAATTGGAGTCAGAAGGAACGCGTACAACGCACTTCACATTAAACAAGCTGACAAGGGGAAGGGGTCTCACTTCGCTCGGCCGTTCATTGCGGACAGAGAGGGCCTCGCTTTGCTCGTCCGTCCTAATAATTATTGGCAACCTGGTTGTTTAGTTGCTTTTTCACCCTAGCTGCCGCAAAACAATATGAAATTAACATGATATATTTCCAAATATTATGTATCACTGCCAATTATTATTATTATTTTTTTAAAGAGGTGATGATGTTGGCTGTTCAATTAATCAAGGCCGTCAAATGTGGGTGGAAAGTAATTGAGGGTCGGTCAAATAATTATTAATAATATAACTGCACAAAATTTCATTGAAATCGGGCCATCCGTAAGAAAAGGCGGTCAGCGGACAAATAGTTCCAATGTGCTGCCAATAGCGAAATTTCCTGCGGCAATTCGTTGGCCAAAACCTCTTACCGCACATTAACCGTACAATCGAATTCGTGCAACGGCGATATAATACGACAGGAGACTGTTAAGGTAGGCTGGTGGTCGATAACAAAGCATCAAGGGATTTAGCCAAGCCGAGACCCATCCAAATGGTCCTTGAGTATAATAGTAGTCGCGTAACTGGTCAGCGCAGGTCAATGAATCCCCTTTACCGGTAATTAACAACAAGAGCCACGAACGAGGAACAGGTTCCCCAAAGCGGCATCAAGCTGATCCACTAGACGTTTTGAGAGGCTATGGGAGAACAATAATTATTGTATTGTGATTATAATCCTCATTGTCGTTGGAAATCCCTCAGAATCTAAAACATAATAGTAGTACTCATACGAAGGAAAATTATATCCGAACAACCCGAAGCCAATTGAACAATTCAGGCAAGTGTTGGAAATCATACTTAGGATATGCATTAAAAGTGAAAAACGCTGCAAATTTTACACAAGGGTTTATTATTCTTTGATATAGGTTACATGTGAGAAAAAAAGTTCTGCGCCAGTAAAAAATAAATTGGAAACAAATTCTTTTTCAAAATACTAAAAACCTACCTGTTTTTACTCAGAAAATTTTTTGACTTCCTGGGATCCTTCAAAAAATTCCATTTATAGCCCCAGGAAAGCCCTATAGATCCCCCAAGTGAAATCGGATCGTTCCGGGACCCCCAAAAATGGATTCTACGTCCAAAAATACTGGGAAAACGACACCTGACTCGATCCCATAGCCAAAAGCCTTCAAAAAAACCCTCCCGTAGCCCCATTTTAGCTCCATAGCGCCCTACGGGTATGGACGGTCGGGCTGGAACACCAAGGATTGGTTATCACCGCTTTGCAAAACTGCCACTTCGATTTAAGCGCTATTTTCGAAAACAATTAAGAAGATGCAATGCTCTCGGCACATGGTAAATAGAAATGTGGAAAGTGGCATGTGCAATGGCTGACATCAAAACTTGACTTTCAACTATTCAACCATAAGAATAACAAAGGACCTATAAGGGAACATAAAAACTGGAAATTTATGCATATAGTTTGTAAGATACGAAATGCTATTAATCATTGGAAGTCGTATTCGTTTTTAACTAAAATATGTAAATTATTAATTATTTTTGCCCAACTGTAACTCCTTCTTGCAAAAAAAGAAAAGAAAAAAGTTTTCAACTTCACCAATCATTAGATGGATAGATAGATAGATAAATTGTTTCTTTACAAAAACACAATTAAAACAATTTAAATGACTAAAATAAACAAACCAGCAATGGCTATGATAACCGTCTGCCGGAGGTTTGACTGGAATAACACATCTTTCTTCATGTCTACATATATCTAGTTTAAAGAGAAAAAAACAAAAAGGCATGATGGATCGGATTCCCCAAGGCGGGAGGACTCAACAACAAGGGGAAGGCTTCAGAAGTTGAACTCCCGCACCAAAAACTTCCTATATCGCCAACTTGGCGACGCCAAGCCAACTTGCAGAACTGCACAAGCGGGCCGTTCAGAATTCCGAGAGCCGTCTACCTCGTCAGCTGCGACCGGCCGATAGCCGCAAGACGGAACTCCGACAACACCGGGCACACGCACAAAAAATGGTAAGTGCCCTCCCTCTCGCGCCGATTGCACATAGAGCATTCCTCCTGGCGGCCGGAGACATATCTGGCATTGAGCGCCAGAAGCTCAGCTCGGACCTTGACGATCCATCGCAACGCTGCAAGTGTCACTGGGAGAGAATTCCCAACAAGGCTGGGCCACTTGACACCCGAGTCATGTAAAGAGTGAAAAACTCCGACTCCTGCATCCTTCGCCTGAAGTGCGCCCACCTAAGATCAACGAAGCCCTGCAGCAGCAAGTCAGCTTCAGTCCTCAGAAGAGCAGCGTCGAAAGAGGACAAATTATCCGCGACCTGACATTGAACAGTCAACGCCCTTCAATTGCCAGCCCAACACAATCCCGCCTCGATGACCTCCCTAGCGAAAATCCTTGGTAGCCGCGATTCACTCATCCCCGCGACCCTCACAATGTACTGCAGGTGAAGGCGGAGAGTGTATGCAGAGACGGTCTCTATTTCGGTCTCCAAATGCAGCAAGTAATCCGGCGCGTATTGAGGTAAATGAAATATCCTCTACACAAACAATAGTAGCACCCTCTCCACGACCAGATACTCCTGAAACCCCCATACTTGTGCAGCATGGCATAAAACCATCCTTACAATTGCATTGAATATCTGCAGCTTCACCTTCAAGGGGACCTCCAGGCTCGAAAATGCACGTCCCCATATAAAATTAATGGTGTTCCTTGCAGCAATTGCCTTTCTCTGGAGGTGCTTAGCAAACGACAATCTAGGAGTGAGCGTGACACCAAGATAATTATACTCATTAACGATCTCAACTGTTTCACCTCCTAGTGTCCAATGCTCCCTTGCACTGCGAAGTCCGCCGTTTTGGAATATCATCACCTTGGATTTATCCATATATACCGTCAAGTCCCAGGTTCTGCAGTAGACTTCCAGGGCATCCATATTACTCTGCATCTCCTCCGGATTCTCAGCCAGGATAACCAGATCATCAGCATACATGAGGACACCAACAGTCAAATCGCCAACACTGACACCATAACGAAACTCGGGCACCATATCATTAATAAAAATGGCAAAAATAATGGGGCTCAAAGGGCAGCCCTGCCTGACGCGTGGGTACACCAACAGGAAACGACTCAGTGCGCCCCCCGCCTGTTTAAACCGAGGCAGAAGTATTGCAATAAATAGCGCGCAACTAGCCAACAAACTTGGGAGTCACTCCCACATCCAAAAGCTTGAAAAACAGGTACTCCCTATCAATAGTGTCAAATGCAGCCCTCAGATCCACAAAAAACGCGTAAAACCTCTGCCACGGGGTTCCTAACCACAGCCTGGGAGGCCCAGTGGGTCAATCGAAATGTGTAGACAAGGTTGAAACCAAGATACATGAGCCTAACCGAAACGTTGAGACATGAGTCCAACAAAACATGAACCAAGCACAGACAAACCAACCAACAGATCGAACCGAAGCAATATTCTTCTTTCCCTCGTTCACTTTCCACAACTTCAAATGTAAACGACGGTAACACACCGAACTAACGAATTGATAATGAAGCGATCTCTGCATTCATCAACCAGTGTGAAACCATGTCTATATTTCCTGGATCCAAAGAGCAGCGTTCATAACGTTGAATAAATTCAACAATCTAAAGATTTAGTTTTATATCTACATTGTAAACTCGCAAGTAACGTCAATTAAAGTAAAGCAGTAAGGCATGCTTTATTAAGTCTTTATGAGTCAGGAGTCCAACCATACGCTGCCACGAAAAAGTCTTCCAGAGAGTACGGTGCCAATGCTCTGAGAAACCGACCTGACTGAACTTTGAAGGAGCGTTTATTCATCATGCGAACACTAAGAGGTACACTGTTAAACAGTTTTATCGCCCACCAGTTCGTAGCCTCACGCGCTGCATCCGCCAGCATCAGCCGAACGAAATCAGGCACATACTTGGAGGCATTCCGTGTTTGTAATTGTTGGATGCGACGACGAATGCCCTAGAATTTTCATATGCGTACAACAAGCATTCAAGAATGTACGAGGCTGGGATAGTAAGGTCATTTAGATCCCTGAAATCCTGACGACAGTCCTTACAGAACGACAGGCCTCCGACTACGCGAATAGCTCTCCTCTGAGCCCAAACACCAGTGATAATGAGGGGGCATGCCCCCAGCATATGATCGCATATGTAGCCTTGGAATGAAAGCAGGCATAGTAGGCTGCGAGGACAGCCTCCCTCCGTAGCTTATTGGACAATTGACGTAGAAGAAACGTAGCACTGTTGAGAGCACTGACGGTGGCCTCGCAAGGGATCCTCCAATTCAATCTAGGATCGAGATGCACTCCCAACAATTTAGCACTTGAGGGATTCGAGGAAATCGTTGTCAACGAACGCAGGTCAAAATACATAGCGACAGACTTCGACTCATTCATAGCCAGACCGTTGCTATTGAACCATCGACACACAGCCTCCCCGGTTCCGCCGGTCACACCCTGAAGAGCATCGATGCAAACTGCCGACTGAACGAAGGTGGAGTCATCAGCGAAAATGACGCAAAGCGAGTCGATGCTTCCAAGAAGATCATTCACATAAATGATGATTAAGAGGGGACCCAAGACCGAACCCTAAGGTACTCCAATGGAGACCGGCAAAGAGCCCGAAAGCAGGCCACCAGCACGGGCCACCTGCGTTCGACCCGACAGATACGAGGATACGAGAGCAATGGCCCTCTCACCCGTTATATTTTTTCAGCTTAGCAATCAGTCGCTGATGAGGGACGCAGTCGAAAGCCTTCGAGACGTCTGCAAAAAGTGCAGAGGCATATTCACCCCTCTCAAAACTTGCGAGGATCCTCTTAGTAAGTGACAGGATAGCATCCTTTGTCGCACGTCTGGAGCGGAAACCAAACTGATGCTGGGAAAACAGATCATTCAACTCGAAATACTCGACCATTTGTCGCTTCATGGCTTTTTCGATTATTTTTGAAAATACGGAAATTTTCGAAATAGGGCGATAGTTTTTCAAGTCGGAGCGTTCTTCATTCTTGTGCAATGGAAGAATTTCCGCAGCCTTCAGGGACCGAGGAAACCTACCGGTGTGTAAGCTCTCGTTCACAAGGTGAGTGAGGGGGTAAATTATAGCGAGCGAAACCCTCTTCATCATTCTTGAGGACAGACCATGCGAGTCAAAGCTAACTGTATCGTTAAGTTCCCCAATGAAGTCCTGTACCTCATGCAGCTCCAAAGCTCCATCAGAATTGGATCCAAGGAAGCGACGGTTTTGCAGCCAACGGTGGAGAAACCTAATCTAAGGCCAATCCTTTCCTAGATAGTGGACTACTGTCATCAAGAACTCGCCAACATTGATGACAGATCACGCCCAATTTCGATCAGGTGCGATGTTGTTCAAGTTCAATACGGAGCCACTCGTACCATTCAGGCAGTGTGGACTCCTGCTGAGGCGGGGACACTCCTACCATTTCACTAATGACCGCAGGCCCCACTTTCACTTTTCTGGGGACACTCGTGCCGTATACCCTCTGAAAATGGTAAGACTGGACGAGATTTAAAACACCTACTGGTTTCGAAGTGGTTGTTTGCCGAAAACCTGAGCGTACGGCACAACTGCTGTACGGCTCAGGTCACTCTGAGCTGTAAGTAGATGAGGAAAACCGTCCCACGGATTTGCTTAATTTCTGAATAAACAAACTACAACACCACCAGAGGAGTCACCTTTCTCCCCAACCTCCATGTCTACTGGTTACATTGCAATAAGTATGTTATACTTACGAAAATCGAAGAGTCAATCCGGTCTCCATAGCTTCCTTCACAACTCCTACAACAAAAGAGATAAGTACAGGTTCAAGCTCACCAAATACACAGCAAATCTTGAGTAGAGAACACCTCATTTAGCCAGACAGAATACATCACCCTTCATTGATTACAGAATTCATAATATGGATATGGAGAAACTAGATATTATCTAGAGTCTCATAGTAACTTCGGAAGAGCCAATTCAAGATGGATTGATACATAATAAATGTCCCATGAGACGTCATTAGAGATACGACATCATTGCGAGTGGCTGCTTACTTCTTCTTCTTATTATTAGGGCAAGTACGGGAAGACCTGCTGATCTCAGAAATCGCCTTGGGCGACTTCCTGGCAGGAGGGTCAGAAACTTACCGCAGCTAGAGCGGGACAGAGTTCAAGGCAGAGGGGACATTCCACTGTCTCTGACTTGTCCATCTTGTTGAGGTGGTATATAAGTGACCAGGGAGGTGACAATCCTGACTTCACTTCTAGTCCTAGACAGTAGCGTCTTACCCTGTGGGGGAAAAGGAGTGATGGGCCTTTTGGCTTTCTTCAGCCTTGTAGTGTTGTTCTCCCATTGAGTTACCTGCTGGGCCAAGTGACTCTTTGAAAGACCCCGATGGGAAGGGATCCTGCATCTTCTTCAGCAAGACTATCAGCCGCTTCATAGCCCTCAAAGCCCCTGTGCACCATTATCGACACCAGATAGAATTTGTTGTGTACCGTCGCAGCTTTAAGAGCCCGAAGGCAATTCAAGACCAGTCTGGTCTCAAACGAGTAGGCTCAAAAGCCTTGATGTAACGCCACGAGTAATCCTACGAGCACAAATTGGGATGGATAGTAACTCGGCCTGAATATAGTAGAGTGAGATCCTAAACAGCCAGGTTCAGATTGGGGCAAGGTAATCCAATATAAGCTGTAAGCTCCATCACTTTATCGCCCAATGGGAAAGTGCCCAGGACGCTTATGCTAAAAGGCAAAACTCCCAAGATCGAAGCCTCAATGGGAGCTTCTCCTACCAGGTTTGCCCGATCTTGACTGAAACAAAAAGGGTCAAGGAGTCAGTGTAGGTATCAGTCTACATTTATAGGCTTCTACATAAACACAAGGAAGTTCACAACATCCGAGAATGTACTAAACAGTACAATAATTGGGATTGAATCCTGCACAAAATTGACAACCTCTATAACGAAACGAAACATTATGAAACGCCTGTTGTCAAGGGGGGGGGGGGGGGGGGGGTCAGACCTCAAGACTATTCAGAGGATTTCAAGAAGACTGGCGGTAACTCAACATTCAGCTCGACTTGACTCGTTCCGACGACAAATACCTAGCGGCTTCGAGTCAAAATATAGGAACATATATGATGACATGAAACGAAAAACCTTGGTCGTTTATCACAGGTAAAGTAGCTAACCAGAAGTCACTCACAACGGTATAATACAAAGGCTGCAAATTTCACACAAGGGTTTATTATTATTTTTCTTTGATATAGATTGATACGTTTGATACTTTGATAGATACGTTGATTGTGCAAAAATTAACTCTGTTCAATAAAAAAATATCAAATAAAAATCTGTTTGAAAAAATTAAAAAAAAAAAAAAAAAAAAAATCTGTACAATGTTATGACAGATTAAACTAGAAAAAACGCTGCAAATTTTACACAAGGGTTTATTATTCTGTGATATAGGTTACTTGTACAGACATTTAATTGTCAATAAAAAAAAAATTTTAAAAAAATTTTTTGGATTTTTATATTTCAAAAAAAATTTTTTGGGGGGATTTTTTTTTTCAAAAATGTGTTTTTTCAAAAATTCTTTAATTTTTACTCGAAAAATATTTAACTTCTTGGGATCCTTCAAAAATCCCATTTTTAGCCCCATGAAAGCCCTATAGAACGCCACAGTGAAATCGGATCGTTCCGGGACCCCCAAAAATGGATTCTACGTCCAAAAATACTTCGAAAACGACACCTAACTCGATCCCATAGCTAAAAGCCTTCAAAACACCCCTCCTGTAGCCCCATTTTAGCCCCATAGCGCCCCACGGGTTTGGGCGATCGGACTGAAAACCTTGCGGGCACAACTAGATGGTAAACCAAGTATTTTGCCAAAATTTCAGATTTTTAAAAAAATTCCTACTGCCCAAAACGGCCTGGACGGCGGACGGCGTACGGCGGACGGACATTTCGGATTTTGAATGTAGACCTCTTGAAACGGATAATGTCAAATTTTGAGGCCGATCGGAGTCGTCGACCCGCGTCGCGAAAACATAGGTGTATTATTCCAAGAATAATAAACCAAAATGGATTTTGCGCCCAAAATTACTCAGAAAACGACATATTTCACCTGGGATCCTCCAAAAATCCAATTTTTGGCCCCGTGAAAGCCGCATAGATCCCCACGGTGAAATCGGATCGTTCTGGGACCCCCAAAAATGGATTCTACGTCCAAAAATACTTCGAAAACAACATCTAACTAGACCCCATAGTTGAAACCCTCCAAAAACCGCTCCCGTAGCCCTTTCTATGCCCCACAGAGCCCCACGGGTTTGAGCGATCGGGCTGAAAACCGTGCGGGCACAACTGGATGGTAACCCGAGTATTTTGTCAAAATTTCAGATTAAAAAAAAAATTCCTACTGCCCGAAACGGCCCGGACGGCGGACGGACATTTCGTTTTTGGAATCTAGACATCTTGAAACGTGTATTATTCCAAGAATAATAAACCAAACCAGCTTCGCCGATTCAATACAGTCTGTACTGATTCGACGAAGTTGATTTCTTTTCCTCCTCAGATTGGGAAGGCTGTTCAATATTAGAAAAGCTAGCTTGTCGCCAATTATCGGCATTTACGTGATGTGAAGAATTTATAATAAATAACCATGTATAACAGGCTTAAATTACAGAACACGGCTGTTGGCAGCATGAACAACACCGATGATTGAATCATTGAAGGCCGGTTTGTGTAAGATCCACAGGCGGTTGCGAAAAGGAAGATAGAATAGGAAACCAGCAAAATGGAATAAGTTGAGAAAAATGGAACGAGACAATACCCCAGTAAAATGCCTGATTTATTCTCCATGCTGCACTACCAACAGTGGAGAAGAGGAGGAAAGAATGATTTACGAGTGATTGATTACTCGTACATTGAACATTAGCCGATGCAGATACGAGAAGCACAACACTTGGAGGGCATAAAGACGAAAATCCTCCAGATACCGATGGACTTTAAAGAACTGGCATGGTCAACGGAGAGGAGGAACGTAGTATGCCCATGCAAACTAAATACGACAGGTTGGTCTTGTATTGCATCTACTACTGAAGTACTCATGTACACAATCAGCTCCAGATTCATGTTGACGAGAACGTTATCTATCATAGACTGTCACAGTGATATACCGACTTCCACTGCTACGAGCAACTACCCATCGGTCAGGTTTGCAAAAATACGTTTGAATTGCATGTTCTGCAACTGGAATTCTATTTATGGTGCCGCTCAACCGAAGTGGCGTAGTAAGCAAAACGAGGTGTGAGAATTGTGTACCGACAGGAGTGTTTATCTTAGCAGCTCAGCCATTCTGATAACATCATCAAGTTTTTAAAATCGACGAAAAAAAAGAAGATTTATCTAGTAAACTAAACGGATCATATTCGTTCGATATTTACCTGTATGAAATACATAACTCCCAGCGACTGCGAATTGTTCCTCTAGTCCTCGCGGTTCAACGAAAAACAAAAGTATAATCGAGCTTGGGAATTGAACACATAACGATGAATGAACACTGAATTCCCGATCACTAACTACTCACCCAGTTCACCGATATCGACCAATGCAACCAGTCACTACAACAATTCAACAATATCAATACGAAAAATACTAGTAACAGCGACTGTTTATTTTAACAAGCAAAAATCTAAAATGCTCGCAACAAGAGATAAAAGATGATGTCACTATGACATCATTGATCACAACCGTAGCTATAGGCTACGCTTGACCTTGATAAGAATGTACACAGAGAACCGAGGTAATTTATGCCGATCCTGACATTAGCAATTGTACTAACGAGTATTTGTCAATCCCGCACAACACACTATATTTCACGTGTTCTCTCGCGATGGAAAAGTTCCGCGAGTTGCTCGTCAATCGTCAAAATACGAAAATAGCAAAACGCAGCAATTTCGATTATCAGCGGGAAGGTATAACCATTACAGGGTCACAGAAATGTTGTGAAGGTCGATAACAGGGTTCCATCATTTCCCTCCTTTCGACGATTTCAGCCGAAAAGGAAATTATTGAACAGAAAAATTGTGATTGTTTACTGGCGCGATGATCAGGCGGTGCGTGAAAAACCATCAACTTACTTCACACATTCGCGACGGATTGAAGGCACAAATGGTAAACTTTGGTGATGAGAAAATCATTCACGGTAGAAGATTATCGATGAAAAAAAAAAACATCAAACGAAACAAGCTATCAAATGAGGCAACTGAAGGGAAAATTGTGAAAAATTAACAAAAACCATCACGAACCTACACCCGCTGAAGAAGGCATTTACTTGGAGTGATAACATTATCTTTATCAGTTGATGATACTGTTATCACTGTTATCATAACCTACCCACCGGTGGAATATTTTCGCCAAGTTTGTGGATACCTAAAATCCGCTTGATCTCCTGGGGGTAATTTTCTACGTCTTCCCCTGCAAAACTTCGTTTCCCGCTGCCAAATTTAGTAAGTTCCTGCTTTCCTCTTACCTGCCGAACGCGGTTTTTACAAGTTCCTTTTTTGTTTTTGTTTATTCTCAAAATCGTCAACTTTTTTCCACGACGGGGGTGAAAAATCTTAATCGGCCTTAAAATAATTTTAAATTTGTCCTTCCATGTTTCATAATATTATTGCGTTGATTCCCAAATCGTAATATCCGTCCGCCGTACACCATACGACATCCGCCGTCCGCACTGTATTGAGCTGTAGGAATTTATAATAAAACTAATTCTGACAATAATATTATCATACTCTCTACATCTAATTATGGCCTCAAGGTTTTCAGCCCGATCCTTACAACCCGTGGGGCTCTGTGGGGCTAAGAAGCGGCTACGGGAAGGGCTTTTGAGGTACGAAGTGGTGCAGACGTCTTATCCAATGAGGGTTAGGGAGAGAAAACGACTCCTCTGCTGGTTTGGGTACTGTGTAGTCGTGTTAATAAAGAGGGCTTGCCCCCTTCCAGGGCTGTGCTTCTCCTGCCGTCTGCAGGCAAACGGAGTATGCAGGGGCATGGAATCCCAGCCAAGATCCTCTCACCCCAGGTGAGAGTACTTGCTTGCCTAAGCACCACAAGGGGGCCCGAGTGTTCTAGCGCACTCGAACAGCTAAGCGGAGTGGTGCCATAGCTCCCTCTTGACTTAATAAGTCATAATATGAGGGCTGTCATCAACACGACCAACCTCGAATCCAACCCTCCCCCGCCACTGAGGGCTCTGCCTTCCGTAGCGTACCTACTTGTGGCAGCGTGGGCTCCCCCTCGCTCCATCACCACTCCGCTCCAGTCGGAGGCCCGAGAAGGGCAGATGTCACGTCCCCTCTACCGCTTTACATCTCTCCAACACTAGGTGATGGCCCGAACATTACGGGGGTACGGGGGTAGGCATGAGGGAGGAATGCTACGTCCACCAGGAAGTGAGGAGGAATGGTAACCTTGGCACCTAGGCAGGCGTGTTGCCTTCGGACACCCCTAGTCCCACAACGATTCCAACATCCTGTCAACTGCTCCAGGCCTTTTTAGACCACTTTTGGAGCAACTGATACACCATGTAGAGCAACTTTTTGGTGGTTTCAGATTTTTCACGTCATCTACTCGCCAAAACTGATTTTTTTTTTTTTTTCTCCAAATTTTTTAGAAAAGTTTAATATCCTGTCCTCCCTGAGGCCCCCCCCCCCAACCACCCTCACCACCATTAAAACATCCTGTCAACTGATGAAGCCCGTATTTTTTGAACATTTTGAACCAACGTTTTGGTGTTTTCAGAATTTTCTCGTACTATGCTCCCCAAGCTGAATTTTTTGAGACCAATTTCAAATTTTTCTGACTTCTAGAAGTGCCTTAGAATAACGGTGGTCCTCCTAGGTCATCCTCCTCCTCGAGCTGGAGCTCCAATATAACAGAGTAGGGGGTCAACCCCTGACCTCTTCCACCTGGCCTCAGACCCGTTATATTCGCTTTCCTATATTGGATCGTTTTTTCTTAATAATTTTGTTTGAGAGAGGGGGGGGGGGGGGGGGGGTGCGTATTCCGACATTGAGTAGTTTTTCGTTAGTTTCTTGGGGGGGTCTGGGGCGCTATGAAGAGACAATTGAGTTTTTTTTTTGTTTAAGTACCTAATTTCAGTTTTTCTGGGGTTTGGGGGTTGTTGGCGGAAGGGAAGGGGTGGAGGCAGCCACATCGTACACCTCTTGGCCCATCGCCATCTCAACATCCTGTCAACTGCTCCAGCCCTTTTTGGACCACTTTTGGAGCAACTGGTACGCCACGTGGAGCAACGTTTTGGTGGTTTCAGACTTTTCCCTTACTATGTTCGCCAAACAATTAAAATTTTTTTGAGACCGATTTCAAATTTTTCCATTATCTAGAAGTGCCTTTGAATATAAAGGTGGTCTTCCTAGGTCACCTGGCCTCAGACCCCTTCTACTTTCCCATATTGGGTAGTTTTTTCTTAATATATTCTTTTTCGGGTCCCACGTACATCCACTAACTTACAAAAAAAAAACACTTCTTGGAATAATTAAATTAAACATTTGTTTATTAATATACAATTAATTTTTGTAGCGTTTTTAACATTATCCTCCGGCAACCCTCAACTATTATATACTCACGTTATCCTGTTAATTCTTCTTTCCTTGCAATAATTATTAACGTTGCTATTGATTAGTTTCAGGCAAAACATGGGAGACTCACTTGCTGTTCGCTGGAAGCAACTCAAGTCTGGTCGTGCTTTGACAATTGGTGGAATCTTGATTGCTACTATTTTTGTACATTACGGGTACAGATCCATCTACAGGCCCCATCTTCTTAGAACTTACAAGCAGGATGCTGAAGAATTGATTCGTCTTCAAGAAGAACAGGCCGTCAGCTTGGAAGAAAAACGTTCGTGGTAGGATAATCATATCTGCGATGATGCTGTCACATAATATGTTCGATATTATCGAACATCTCAGTGATATTGACCAAGAGACCGAAGTGTTGTATCATAGTATGAAAATTGGTAGAACGGTGTTGCTCGTCGCCTTGCAGACTGTAATACCTTCGAAGATGGAGAACGAAGGGGTTAGGTTTGGTTGAATTAAAATTCATTTATGATACATTGCATTTTTGTAAGGAGCTCAGAAGTTATTTGAAGGTTGTTTAGAGAGGTTAATGCAATTTGCTTGGAATATCAGAGCTCTAATTATTATTTCGAAGTTCACTTGCCACTCTCCCAGTTACAAATAATACACTATGATCTTGTTCAATATGTGGCGTAGATAGTGTTGGAATTCAAAGACGTGAAAACAGTGTTGGTTTAGGAGATGTGCCCTTAGTTAGCTCGTGTAATTTCTCAAACAGAGTACCAGTCTGAAGATGAAGTAACTGGTAGAAATTGCTTCATGCAACCGAGCGCTTTCTTTTATATTGCCAGTTTCTTCACCTTCATTGGTGGTCCTACTTTAGACAGTATATAACTTGTCAATAGTAACTACTGTTGTTACTACCTTACTGAAAGTTGGGAAGAGTTTTCTTCCCAAGTTTCTGCTGATCTCTTAATTTGAAAACAGTGTATCGACCAGTCTGTGTTGAATTATGTGAGGCGAGTAACTCAAACAACTGTTGTTCTACTGTTTGATTGGTACGGTGTATTACCCTGTGGTATACCTGAGCAATTTGCTTAAAATACAGTTATTTTTACTTTACTCCAAGTCTCCCTTTATCATCCTCCACAGCTTTTTTTTTACGGATTTGACTTATATGAAATTGTGGGACAACAGATTTTGCATTTCAGGAGATGTGCCCTTAGTTAGCTCGTGTAATTTCTCAGAGTACCAGTCTGAAGTACCAGCCTATTGGCCCATTTTTAGATTGGAACTGTATTTTTTCTTCTAATGGTTTGCATGTGACATCGTCTGTCCATCACTGGTGGTATTAAACATTTGTGATTTTCTATCTTTTTCCTAGCTCGTCAAAATGTAGTCTAGTTACAGTGAACATAGGTTTTGAAAGGACAGGTATTTTCGGCCTTTTGTTTCATGACTTGTAGATTCCGATCTTGACCTTCCTCCGTTTTGGGCTGTAGGATTTCTTAAAAATCTGAAATTTTACAAGGTAAACGTCGTACACTCGAGTCCATACGAATTTATTTTATAAAATTTATAAAAGCGTCCATTACGCAGGGTTTCTCACTATTTTGGATACTAATTCTTGATATCAATCGTCGTTACCAACCTTGATGCTTTTGAGTTCAATAAACTTGATTAATGAATCATGTAGTGGGTAAACTTCAACCCTTTTAAGTTCTCAGTGATTTTTTATTAGGTGCGTATCGTGCATGAATGATCCTGGTGGCTGTGAGAATGGAGTTTCAGAGGCAACAATGGGCTCAGCTGTTGCTTTAATCTATTCTCTCCCTGAATTATCACCGAACAGGTAAAAGGGGCTCTCTAGACGAGGGTTTTGGACTGGTGTTTGGGGGCGGCCCTCCACAAAGGTCACCACAAAGGTGTGCATAATGCATTTCCCCACTCCAGGTGAGGAAAACCCGCTATTCGCGTTGGTATGTGAAGAAAAACATTCCTAGTACCTAATAATGTTAACTAAAAAAGTATGATTAATCCTCTGAATACCCACCTTCCTCCGATGATTTTTGCCTCCTTATTGTGTTCTTTCATTCGAATGGGGTGCATAAGTGCTTTCAATGGCTCATAACATTTAATGGTTATTATTTTAATTTAATAGAAGTGTATGGTTATATGCTTCTCCTGCTTCCTCTTGTATTAAATGTAAAAGCAAAGTAAAGTAAAGTGGATTTTATTGTGTTCAACCGATTAGGTTTTCACAACGGAGCGGGAGCCGACCCCGCACTTAGAAATGATTCTGAAATGCCTTGCTCCAATGAATCGCTAACCCCTTGAAAATTTTAATTGACAAGGCTGGGACGCGAACCCCAGTCCCTCTGGCGAGTTCGTCAAGCTATACCTAACACTTTAACTCCCTCAGCCAAGGTGGAGGCCTCTCTTGTATTAAATGTTTTATTCAACAACTAGTCGAAAATTCCCCACTGCATGGGTGAAGATTCTGTCCCAGGCGCGACTCGTGAGGGAGGCAGCGTCGCAACTGCACCACCTCGATGCAGAAGGGCGAGAGGGGGGCTACGTAATACGCAGTACGTATTACCTACCTAATTAGTTACCTACATAAAAATGAATCAAAACTCCTTGGCTCGTTCTTGTAGACCTTACATAGTTCGCGGAACGTCTGAAAAGCCTGAGTTGATAGTACAATGATAACGGGAGCACTGCCCCTCTTGAGACGATTTTGGTTTATTATTCTTGGAATAATACACCTATGTTTTCGCGACGCGGGTCGACGACTCCGATCGGCCTCAAAATTTGACATTATCCGTTTCAAGAGGTCTACATTCAAAATCCGAAATGTCCGTCCGCCGTCCGAGCCGTTTTGGGCAGTAGGAATTTTTAAAAATCTGAAATTTTGGCAAAATACTTGGTTTACCATCTAGTTGTGCCCGCAAGGTTTTCAGTCCGATCGCCCAAACCCGTGGGGCGCTATGGGGCTAAAATGGGGCTACAGGAGGGGTGTTTTGAAGGCTTTTAGCTATGGGATCGAGTTAGGTGTCGTTTTCGAAGTATTTTTGGACGTAGAATCCATTTTTGGGGGTCCCGGAACGATCCGATTTCACTGTGGCGTTCTATAGGGCTTACATGGGGCTAAAAATGGGATTTTTGAAGGATCCCAAGAAGTTAAATATTTTTCGAGTAAAAATTAAAGAATTTTTGAAAAAACACATTTTTGAAAAAAAAATCCCCCCAAAAAATTTTTTTTGAAATATAAAAATCCAAAAAAAAAATTTTTAATTTTTAATTTTTTTTTATTGACAGAATTAAATGTCTGTACAAGTAACCTATATCACAGAATAATAAACCCTTGTGTAAAATTTGCAGCGTTTTTTTGCATGGACCTTATGGAACAATGAACTAAGTGTGAAGCCAGAAATGTCGAAATGTGGGGCAGTTCTGGGCACTGCGCACACCCTTCCTTCTCATCATTCACCAGATGTTAAATCACCTCCACAATCAGTGTTGGCAGTCTTCGTTCATGGGTAGGGAATTTTCGTTTGTAATGAGGGACTTATTCAGGATCTAATCTGTCCCAAATCATGGAAAAAATAGGGGCTTACTTTTGAAATACCTACCTAGTTTGAAAACTTTTTGGTGTAGCTATATTACTTTGTACGGTATGAAATCATAAAATTTCGATCGACCAAGGTTTCTGATTTTTTCAGTTTTCGCACAAAGGTATTTTTTACCAGAAGCTACAGCAGTTGAGGGGATGGCATCAGGGGTTTTGTGTGCTTCCCTGTTTTCTGGGAAGTGTTTTCTGAACTCGGTGATCTGCGTTTGTCTCATTTATAAGTTTTTTATTCTTTCGTTTCATTCGATCGTTTCATTGTTCATTTCATGAAGCGTTTGTTGGATAACTCTATTGATTTCATCTTGAGGGAGTTTTCCCGTTTAGGCGTGAGTGATAAGTGTGACATTCGTGACATGGGACAGCCAACCTCACCTTTACCAGGTTTGCAGCGTGTACCCGTGTATTTTGAAATGAAAGGAAACTGGTAATGTCAGACTCGTCAGCCAAGCAACTCACTGACATTGCATTTCCCACGAAACTTCGGTGCATTGTCGTGGGAATGCTGAATCAGTGGATTGGGAAGGCAACTGACCGCACGTGCCGACAGCCCCCCAAATTCACACGGGGTTGTCATTGGACGAAAGGATGACCAATCGAAGTCGCCGTTTTCCCTAAAATACTCTCTCCACTCAAAATATTGAAGTTGAGTGGGGAAATTAGAGAAACGATTGGTTCGTCTAGGACCTCCTCAATTTTGGGCACTCCCAGTGAACAAAACCGCGAGTCGCCCTGGAAGGAGCGTCTTTTTGGAATTCTTACAAATGGTGGATGGCGCTAACGGAATTTTCCGGCCCCCAAACTTTAAACGAAATATTTTAAAATATAAAATCGCAATTAAGTATCAGTAATTTTGATTGAAAGAATTGGAGCAAAATAGTTAAGTATTACTTATGTATGTTATGACGTTATAAGAATTCATGTATGATTCAATCTATGATATTGAACGAGGACTGACATAAACTCAGCTTACCGATACTGCATTACAAGACACTCACCTGAAAAATGGAAACATAAATTAGTACAACTGATTCATGTAACACAAAAGTGTTTCACATTATAATATAATATATGGATAGAAATCATCCACAGAAAACCGTTAGTGATTTTCAACAAAAATCGATTTTAATACAACTCATTGAAAGATTGATCAGACGAACTAAAGACGCCAATACGAAATTAGGTAGAATTGGGCAAGAAAGAATTAGTGACCTCACGAAATTTGGTTTATACGCTGGTGCGTTAACTGACGGACAAACACAGTAGCACCTCCCCGATCAGATGACAAACAAAATAGTGACCAAGAAGAATTATTAAGTGAAGAGGAATTAATCGACGAAGAGTTATTAGAGGATGAGGAAGACAGAACGGACATAGAGAGCCAAACAGACTCCGACGGGATGAATCAGAAAGAGATCATACCGAAATTAACACCACGATATTATGGGGGTGACACCGAATCACCACAAAGTTATTTTAATCATTTCGAAAAAATAGCGACAAGCCTACATTGGACTGACCAAACTAAATGTGACTTACTCCCCTTATATTTACTGAACGAAGCACAAAAACATTATGACATAATAAAAAGTCAACCAACGCTCACTCCAACAAATTTCGCTGGTTGGAAAAAGGTTTTTGTGGACAGGTTTAAAGACCCACTTTCGGCACAAAAATTTAGAGCACAGTTATACGCCCGCAAACAAATTGGGGGGGAAACAGCTAGAGATTATATCAATGCAATGAAAGGATTGGCTTATGACGTTACTCCTAATTTTGATCAGGATGAGTTGTGCAGATTGATTCAATTTGGATTACTACCAGAATACACCCGCATGATAGCATGCGCGGATAAATCGAATATAACGAAATTAGAATACGCACTCCAGAATGCAGAAATGTCCGTGCAATTTCTGCAACTCAGGGAGAAGGAAACCAACGAATTAAGTACTAATCAAATTGTAGCTGAATTGCAACAAAAGGTGAATCAACTCGCTTTACAGGCAAACAATGAAACAAACACATACAGAGGTAGAGGTACATACGCCAGGGGAGGTAGTTACGCGTCTCGTGGAAATAGTGGATATCGCGGACGCGGATATAGAGGACGTGGAAATTTCGAACATCGTGAAAATGGAAACAATCGGTATCAGAGATCAAACTACCGTAACAATGGAAATTCTAGGTATAACCGCGGAAATTCAGGATATCGGAACCAGAACGGTTATCGTGGAGGACGTTGGAACAGGTCAAACGAGCGAGAAACTGGTAATCGATCCCAGGACAATAATTCTGGCACAAATGGTGAATCAAACAATCAGGGATCACGTAATGGGCAAAACAACACTCAAAAAAACTAATACCAGGGGGAAATGGGAAAAAATCGACAAAGCATACCACTTTCCCCCGATCCGAAGTACATAATCAAAAAATTAATGACACAATACATGACTCAATTGTAGTTTCTCCTTATAGAGTATCCTCACTACAGCAGAACACTATACCTGTTAATCAACCCATGATTCAATGTTTAATTAATGAGACAAAAATCCTTGCCTTATGCGATTCGGGTGCAGCATGCAGCATCATGACTAGTGATTTGTTTAACGATCGCTACCCGTTGAAACACAACGAACATCATTCATTGTGGACGGTTACAAATCAACCGATAAAAATCAAAGGCATAGTAAAACAGCCAATTACCACAGTGGGAAAAAAAGCTACTTTCCAACATACATTTATTGTTATTGAAATGCCACCTGGGGAAAAAGCCTCAGACTCTTTTTTAATTCTTGGTTCTGATTTTTTAAGTGCTCACAAGGCCATCATGAATTTCTCAAATAACACTATCCAATTAAGTAACCCAGAGGTAGAATTGAAATTTGAAATAAGGCAAAATTTTCAACACTTCATTCACACAATAAATACGCAACCTACCCAACATACGCCACTAGTTAAAGTACCTAGCTTTGAAAAAGTAACAAAAAAGAATGGCCAAAACGGTATACTTGCTTTGTCCAACGCTTTGGGAGAGTTGGACAGGAAAATAAATTTGAAGTTTGCTCTAAAAATTCTCAACATCCAAAAACATAAATCAAAGAACTGGCTTCCGATGGAAATGGCTCAAATTTGTCAAAAAATAGGAATTCTTACAGGTAATAGTTAATTGGAATTTTTAAACAAATAAATAAATAATGAACTAAAGCAAATCTTGATAGTAGGTATTTTTTATCTGTGTTGGGTGCAATATATTTTCATAAAATATTATCACGAATCCGTGACTGCACCCCCTTGTTCTGCCATCACCAGTCGCGCCTGTTCTGTCCGAATCATTTTGTATATACGCCTCAAACATGAGGCAACATTTTGAAATTTCCTAAAACAGGGGTTCCCAAAATGTGAACTTCGAGAAAAATTAATAGATTCTTACAAAAATAAACGTAGAGTGAATAAATATAACTAAAAACTCAAAACTTCATTTTACTGCAAACGAAAAAAATGAACAAATAAAGTAAATAATCATATTTTCCCCCGTCTGGATGGAGTACCACCATTATTAATTCAATTATATTTTCAATATTCTATTGATGGGTAACCCACATTTCCCCTGAATGGGAACGAAAACTTTGATTGGCCTGATAGTAGTTATGAAATCATTTGCCTTTTTGCGTTTCCTTCTTTGGATAAAAATATACAAATCAGTATCCAAGTTGACACTCGTTAAATCCATCCCCAGTTCACTCCATTTACGGCATGAATTTTTAGCATAAGGAGTAAACTAGACTAAAGAGTGGTGCTCCTGCAGTGAAATGTAACGATAACAAGACAGAAGAGTAGGTTCAAAGTATTGAATAAAAATTATGCTTCACACCATCCTCCAGACGGCAAACCGTCATCCCATCCCCACGATGGACCATCTGGAAAGAGCCTGGAGCGTCAAGACCTGGGACAGCAATCTCCTCCAAGCTCTGCGAGTGTAAAGGAGACAGGACCAGTGACCTTAACTGTTAAGGGCACGATTTACAAGGCGAAAGTCAAAATAACCTGAAACTTTTCTACTTTTTTCAGTTTTTTGCCTTTAGTACTTCGAAAACTGAGCGTTTCTCGAGGAAACATAATATGTATTATAATATAGCGAAATTGAAGGAAACAAACTTTCCTACAGAATGCATACCTAAACTACAATGGAAAACCGGAACAATATTAAAGCCGCTAGAGCGCGAAAAAAGGCCACTTATTCGCTACCTATTTGTCAAAAATTAAGTAGGTAGTAAACTAATAGTTGTACGTACCTGTGTGTATGTTAGTTTTCCCTCCAATAATTATTATAAGACATGGTCCGACTAATTTACTAAATGTTTATTTAATTACCACAATCTACAAATTTAGTATCTCGTATCTGAAATTTAGATTTAATCTAAACACTTTAGTAAGAGGGGTCCGCAGTAGAAATTTTTCCGTGAAAGGGGTCCGCGAGCCAAACCGTTTGAGAACCCCTGTCCTAAAAGGTTTTTTTTAAATTTATTTTTATTTTTTATTGCTGAGGTGAGAAAGGTATCCAAATTTTACACAATGGTTTATTATTATTTGAAGTAGATAGGTAGGTAAAATGTATAAAAATTATCTTAGATCAATAAAAAATTATTTAAGAAATAAATAATAATAAAACATTTTCTGTACAATTTTGGGCCATATGAAAGACCCATATATCCTAAAGGTGAAATCGGATCGCTCTCGGACCCTCAAAATTGGATTCCTCGTCCAATAATTCTTCGAAAACGACACCTGAATTAACCCCATAGCCGAAACCCTTCAAATGCCCCTCCCGTATTTTGACAAAATTTTAGATTAAAAAAAATCCTACTGCCCAAAACGGCCTGGACGGCGAACGGACATTTCGTTTTTTGAATCTTCACATCTTGAAACGACACATGCACATTGTTCCAATTTCCAGCTAAAAACTCAAGTTTTATTGGGTCTTGAAAAAAAAAAAAAAAAAAAAAAAATCGATGTTTGAGACATTGATGGTGTGTTGTTAAAACATCGAGTTATTTAAACGCCGATGTTTTTGGTCGATGTCGAATCCCGAAACTATTTCAATAGGAAATAACCAATTTTGGCAGATGAGGTTCACACAGCTTCTACAAACCATGAATCAGAGCCGGAATCACCGAAAAAACGAACTTGGACCAAAAGTGGAATTGTTGAGTTTTGATAAACCCCTCCTCATTTGTAGTTTTGAAAATTCTCTATTTCATTAGTCCATCCACTGATTTGTTTAAAATGTAATGGAGACGCGGATTATAGTTGAGATCAAATTACCTACCGAGTACTTACCTATCTAGTTATATGGACTACTTCCAGGGACGGCCCAGTGACGTTCGGAGCAGCTCACTTCACCGAACTTCACACAGCTGCTGTGTGAAGTTGGGTCCTGAAAAATCGAAGAAGAATATTGATAACCTTATCAGCGTTTAAACCTTATCATCTGAATAAATTGAATCTGATTACTATGAATTTCGGGCCGCTAGTTAACGTCTAATTGGAGTCGTTTTTTCTTGACCCCATTCAACGTCATGCGATTAATTTCACACCATTTTTGCCAGCCCTTGTTCCACTGTTGATTCCGAACAATGGCACCGATTTTTGGATTGTTATTGCTGCCGATTTTTGCGCTATTTGGTATCATATCTGGTAAGTTGACAGCGTATTATGACTGTGATTAGTTACTTTGAGGGGCTTCTAGACATTATAATGTGTGGAGCAACGAAACTGGTTTGGTCAAAATGAAATCAAAATATTTGCCTTGTAATCTCTTCAACGTCTACGTTCACATTTTCAATGGAGCTTCAGTGCCAGGTTTTGAGACCACCTGGCTGCTGGTGCGCCTGAACATGGTTCGGATGGGGGAGTTGTGAATTGCTTTACACGGTCCGGATGCAATCCTGGTGGCAGCAGCCGTTCTGATGATAATTATCAGACCAATTAATGGTCTATAGTCGAAAGCAATATTTATAGAGAGATCTGTATCTTTCCTCGTGTTAATACCTGCTAAGTTAACGTTTCATTGGGCTCAAGATCCTTACAATTACTCCTTGTTGTGGTCACTTTCGCATGATGCCATTGCCAAGTACAACGGCTACGTACCTCTGTCTTATGGTCACTCTGGCATGGCAACAACGTAACACTAAACCATCAGAGGGTCTTGAAAGAGACGTATTGCATTTCTCTAATCTTTTTACGTGGTTAATCAATTGGTACATAATTTGATGCAGCTTCTTCACTGTGTTCCGTCTTATATTCCTGCATGGTAATTGCACGTATAACTCTGTAATTCAGGAATGGAACAAGCAGAAGGAAAGGGGAAGGTTGTTTCATGATCGGCAATGCCGCCGTGGAGAAGAGGGCTCGGATGATGCATGTATTTAAAAACCAGGTAATATTCTAAATAAACATATCATAAAAATATAAATAAATCATATTCTAAATAACATTCCTCGCTTAATTAAAACTGGCACCTGCGCCATAGCTTTTACCATAAACACGTCAAAAACCGAATTTAGCGAATTCCTTATTTGTTGGGGTTCGCTTACGGCTGCCATCCGTCCGGACCTGTCCCGAATTTTGGAGGTGTTTCTTACGTCTCATAACATAATATGAGATAAAATAATATTATTATCGAAGCAGCTATCAGTATGTCTATTCCGCGCTGTTTTTGTCCGCCATCCTACAAGTAAATGCATTAAAATCCTTTGAAGGGACCCACTGTTTTAAATTGATACAATTTTTCAGGTGAAGATAAACCTCGTTATATTTCTGACGATGACTTGAAAAAATTCTTCACTTCGTTGTTGGACAGCGATGAAAATAATGCTTGGAAAACGGTTCAGTGGGATCTTCAGGATCGGTCACCGTATGATTCTACTGCCGACTTGGCTCCAAGGCCGTAAGTTATACCTACTTACGTATGGGTGTAGGAGGCGTTGGTAGGACTGGGAAGAGCTGTTAATAGTGTTAATTAATCATGTCTCCACACCGTATACACTGGTGGGATATTCGCTGATCAGCTTCACTTACCTAAAATGTTCTTTTGTTTTGTAGTCTCTTGAAGGTAAGCCCTGACGCTTACAAGATCAACACAGTTGCTCTGTTGGCCCGTTTCTACGATAATTATATCCCTGATTCGACGAGGGTTGAAACAGTGACTGCTGAGGAACGAAAAGAGGAAGAGGCGTTTATGAATGCGGTTCTTAATACTACCGTCATGGACCTGACCAGGAAATTTCTCCACTCCAAAGGCATGTCTAATAGAAGAAGGTGAAGAAGAGAACCCTCGTATCTCCAATTTTGAAGGCTACCTACCTTGATCTGGTTTTTGAAGGCTACCTACCTACCAGGAGGGTTCCCACCGATTTTAGAGCTTACAGTGGCGAATTCGTAAACTACAAGTACTTTGGAGATACGAGGTTTCCCAAGGATACGAGGGTTCCCACCGATGTTAGAACTTACAGCGGCGAATTCGTCAACTACAGATTTTGGAGATACGAGGGTTCTCTTCTTCACCATCGCTATTTGATTCAATAATTGAGATCGATGGGGTGGTCTGTGTTGTAATCTGTGCTACAATTTTTTCGTGTTTCCAGGAATGTCCGCGGCTGAGTCCCCATCAAAGTTCAGAGACTACCTGCTGAAATTGTGGTTCACTCTATATTCCCGAGGTGATCGCAAAAAAGGATCTTCAGCCTTCGAACACATTTTCCTTGGCGAATTCAAGAACGGACAGGTCTCTGGCTTGCACAATTGGTTGTTTGTCGCCAATCAAGAAAAAGCAGGACACTTCAATTACTATGGATGGTCCAAGAAGTTGTTCTTTAACCAAAATACTGCTCAGGTGATTGTTTGGTTTAATTATGAAATGTGATTGGTGAGAGCGAAACTGTGATTACTGGGGTAGATTAATATGCTCGAAAAACATCTGTTTTAGGCTCAATTGATAAGCTTGAAACCCCCATTATATATAATGGGGGGTTCAAGCTTATCAATTGAGCCTAAAACAGATATTTATGCTCTTAAATACGCTCAAAAAACACCGTTAAAATCTACAGAAAGGAAAGGGAAACGAAAAAATCTATCTATCTAGTTGACATTCGAGGCTTCGTGTATTCAGTTTGTTTTTAGGCCTGAGAGGGGCCGGAAAAACGGTATGGCGCTTTGCTTCTTCTAACAACAGAATTCAAAATAAATGAAAAATCTTGAAGATTGCGCTTTTAAAAACTATAGTAAACTGTTATGGTAATGATGAGTTAAAACGTACGAACCTGAAACTCAACCTTCCAAGCAGCGTCAGGGCTGTAACAGGCAGTTTGGGCTTGCCTTCCCCCAACTGTTGTGAGGGGCAGGGTTGCCTACTGTTGATCTTTCGCAACTTCACCACATTTCCTTTTCTTCCACTGTTTGGTGCCCACTTTCATTTCAGTGATGGTAATGACCTTTTTTCGTGGGACAGGTGCTTTTCATTACTCCGTATATTACGAATTCCAGAATGCCGTTAGAGTGGAGGAAGTAACTATGAAAACGTTTTCACAAACCACATGATAAAACTCTGTAAGACAACCCCCCACATGGCTCCTGTCAGTATAAAAACACACTGAAAAATTGACATGCTCGTCATAGTACAGTTACGGTAATGACATTTCACAACTTTAACCTTCCAAAAACGTCATCATTTATAGGAATTTCGATCATTTTAAAACGACATCCTACCTTGCAACCCATGTCCTAACATTGAGCTTTATTTATTTATTATCCATACCGGACGCTAAAATGGCCAGTTATCTGAGAACCACCCCTGTATTGACGCGATTGTCGTCCCCCCTTGCTGCTCCGATCTTCTTGACAAGTTTTCTCTGCGCTTGTCTTTTCAAGGGCAAATTCAAAATTCTGTTCCTTATTGATAGCCTTTGGGAGGGCACCAAGTCGATCCTATATTCGCTTATGCCAATCGAAGTGCGTGGATTGTAGTGCATATTTGTATGCCACGTAGCTTGTGCTGCAACGGACTTACCTCTATTTTCTGTTCAAGGGTGCATCGAAACAATTGGGAATTCTCAAATTGAAGTACGCTTGGAACAACTTGGTTAAGCCGGCCGGGAGTATGTTCGTCGCCACCAGTCCTGAATTGGAGATCGCTATTTATACAGTGTGTTCTATAGCGAGGTCAAACGATCGTTGTAACCTCGCCTACAAGAACAAATACTTTCACATTCAAACATACGCATTTACCTATCATAATAACACATTAATCAGCAGTGCCTATCCTCAAATTTGATAAAACCAGCATGCATATTTGCCTTGACTCTTAGAACCATTCCTATTCTTCAATTTGGAATGGTGCTAGCATGGTTTATAGCTATAAACTTTTCTTGTCTATAACAGTTATAGTCAAGAAAACTACATTGGCATGGATCAAGTTTTGTCAATTTGCCTTATCTATTACAATTTTAAACAAAAATGTGTTTCAAATGGGGATTTCAATTATGTCCCCAGAATCGCTTTATGGGGCTCGAACTCGTTCTATTGCTCGAGCTATTCAGATTACAATTACGATTCAATTCAAATCATTCATTGACAGAAAAGAAAAAAAAAAGTGGTTTACAGAAATGAACACGTGCAACATTTTCTCCCGTCCGCAACCTTAATAAGTTCTCACGATCATCTTCCATCATTCAGATTTAAAAGAATAATAAATTCATATGTGCCCGATTAGCGGTGTTTTTTATTTATTTATATTCCCGGAATAATCAAATTATGTTTTGGTGGTCGACAATACCGATCCGCCGAATTTTGTTCTTTTGCGTTATATCATGTGTAGAATCTACACTATAGATACGAAATATGCTAGTCGGTTGGCTGTACGCTGTCTACCTTCCCGCTGTATTTAGGCAGTAAGAATTTTTTGAATTTGAAATGTTGACAAAATCCCGTGTGATTCAACGCAGAGGGGGTCTTGATGAAATTGCAGATGTGTGAGGTTGGCAGTCTGCTGATTTTTCAGAGGAGTGAGAACTTGTGGTCTTTTCTGAGGCTGTATCGTCGGGTTTTCGTTTTGGGGGTTCTTGCTTTGTTCTTTGCATGTCCAAATAGTGTGTGATGGTTCACAGAGAAGTGTTTGATGAGGCTATTCGTAAAATTTGACAATTTTCATACAGTGGCTGTACGCTGCCTTGAAATATTTCCTCACGCTACTTGGAAGTAAAATTAAATAAATTAAATAAAAATACATTGAGCATGACAACAAACTGAGGAAGGTTATGGGCTGGCATGTTGAATGAGATACTAAATTAATTAGATTGGATTGGGCCCGCAAGAAAAGCTACTCAAAAACACCAAATTGTTCAGGAGAGCCAAAAGAAATATTTCATCTTTTTCAGCTTCCCGTTATACTATTTCATTTTGATCCAAATTCACGATCGTCTGCATAAATCCCTTGAGAACGGCTTCGAAGAGTTGATAGGGAGAACTTATAATATTTAACCCCCCACCACCAAAAATTTTATTACATTTTGAGTTGTGACATTTTTCTTGTAGCACACAGACGATACATTTCTCGCTGCCTCTGTTTTGACAGGCAATTGTTTAATTTACAACTGCTCATGAGTTACCTATCTATACCACGGGTTTTAGTCATGTAAACCTATCTATGCAACGGCAGGCAGGCAGGCAGCACCTGGTGGCTTATGACACGCTAAGTTAACATTCGTTTCTAAAATAAAGCTTTCTTTGATAAACAGGAACAACTTCTCGCCCATCGCTGTGTTCGAGAGAGAACCACTCCACGGTATGACAATTACAATCGCACAAGTAAACATGAACCCTCGAATCTGAGAGTTTTATTTTCATTCCTTCTCTAAAGAATGAATGTGTTCATTGAGGACGAGCAGTGCGCTGCATGGCCAGATCCTTGTCCTGATACACCTGTCGTTGGAGCGTTGTGGAATCATCGAGGGCGACGCCCCAGCGTCCTGGAAAGTATCCGAGACGACAAGAGGCGGTACCACGATCAAGCATTGGGTTTCATGAGGGCCCGGCTCGAGGTTGACAGGGAAAAGGTTGCCTAAATGAAGCGTCGGAACGACCTCTTAGAACTGAAGCTCCCACAACGGTCTCAACCTAACTTCACCCTTCAACAACAGGATGATACTGGACGCGAGTAATAATGCGTTGTTAAGATAATGTACATATTACATGACATATTTTGTAATGGCCTTTGTGAAAATGAAGTATTTGAATTCCCGGGGCTTGAGAGAGGGACGAGACGTTCTAATCATCATCCGGTTTGTTATTGGTCCTCGAGGTGCAAATTACTCAACCTTGCTATGCGTCAGATCGTTTTTGGCGACATCACATTTTATATTTCTTAGATATTGATCCAATTTTTTAACCATATTATCAGTAGACTTCTCTTGGCATAGTACTGATGTGGTAGCGTATAGAAATGAACCCCTCATACCTATAACATTTTTTTAAATTTCAAGGGTCTGGTATGCGTCAAATATTACTACAACTCCATTGAATTGAGAAAATATTCGTGCACTTTATGGTAAAAGTTACCATCGTCATCATCATGAACGTTATTATACAAAAACCTAAGTAAATACGCACACCAGGGCTGGTGTCTGTCGAAAAATTGTATCCGCAGTACGGCTCATCAAACTAATTGGCGGCAGTAGCGCCGGGACAGAGGGCCCTTTGGGATCTTGGGAAGCGTTCTTTAGATCAACTCACTAAAGACCCATGTAGCACAGGTCGTCGGGCCAACGTCGGGCATTGGTCAGCTTCGTCGGGTGATGGTCGGTCGAAGGACGACAGCTATCCGACGTCGGCCCTACGGTACTTTTTTGGGCGGCAGGCGCCCATTTCGAACTCGATTTTGCCGACTCTCCGCCGACGTCGGGCCACCCAACTTTTCGGACGTACTTAATTGGGTAAATACATGACCTCCGCCCGACGGTACTCTTTGGGCAGCAGGCGCCAATTTCTAACGTGATTTTGCCGACTCGCTGCCGACGTTGGGCCTTCTCACTGTTCCGACGTCCATTTCCGGAGTCTTCGCAATATAGATATAATATTATTGATAATATAATATTCATCATTGAATGAAGAAGAGAGAGGGAGAGAGTGATAGGATGAAAAATTTTCTTGTAAGATTTAAGCAAGCTATCTAACTCGATTAGCTAGTCGAGGTAGGTAGCTCGCTGAACATTCTAGAATGTTCTAAGTTAGAACTTCTAACACGCAATTTTAAAAAGAAAAGAAAAAAGTTAACCACTTTACCTCCACAAAAAATCGCTAAAAATCCTTTGGAATCCAGGAAAAATTCAAAGGATTTTTTCTGGGGTTATAAATTTTTCCTTGACAAAATATTGATAACCTACCTGAAAATAGCGATAACTTCCGCCTCTAATTAGGAAGGTCACTGACCTACTGACCTAGACAGCAGGCAACGGGAGAATTACCTAATAGCAATTACACCTAACAATGCTGTTAAGCTACCTACCTATAATAGTACCTAGCTACGAGCGTACCTAGGTAACTTAAGGGCCATTAGCTGAGCGCACGAGTTCGGTTAATATCCGCCATAAACGAAAAATACAATAAAGAATTTGACACACGATTCGCTCTCCTCTCCTAAAAAAAAAAAAAACTTATAATGATAATTATCAAGCTTACAACAAAAAACGACGTGAAAGACATCTAATGTGTCCGTCATGCCGCGAGGACTTGAAACATAAGTCGAAGAAGAAGAAACGAATCATTTCGGCATTGTCGCCATTGGCGGAAGGACCTTCCGGGAAGGTTGTTTTGTGTGAACGGCGTGATATGGCAGATCTCGGCGAGTATGGAAGTTTTGTGCTGATTTTGATAGTTGGAAATTCGGCGAGAAAATTCTGTTGTGTACGTTCCCACTCCATAAATCCTTCGACTATCCCCATTGCCGGACGAAATCACACTCCCTTGTGTAACTGCGGAAGACGTCAATGGACTTGAAGCCTGGGTGACATCATCCAAAGACAACGAGCAGCAGATATAGTAAGTTGACGTTGGATTGAAAAATATTCCTCCAATCCTTATAATATATATATTCTGGTTTATTATTCATTCTCAGGAACACACAGTAGGTAGGCTATTCAATAATGTCACAAATGAGAGAAAAAAATCGCCCCATTTTGTCACATCACGCTTCATGATGATGATGATGATAGTAATAAATGAACCCATATGTGTAAAATAAATACTTGTATCTAATGTAGGCCTACAGCGTTTTTTGAAGGCGACAATTTTTAAGTGGTTTCAGATAACCCTGATGAGCTCAGTCGGCGGAAAAAAAAGTTCAACGTTGTCAGGAAAATACTGGAGCGATTTTTCACGAATGCCCTTGCACAAAATTATAACTGGACTGGCAAAAACAACAAGAAACCGGTGGGGGACCCTGACGTTCATGAAAAACATTGCCGGTGAGTGAAATTAATCTTTTCAGGTTTTAGCGGATTTTCTTTCAAATTTAGTTAGCTGGGTAAAAAATTTCGATCGCCAGGGACTCGTCACAAGATTCCATAAAATGGCTCTAACTCTCTTTGGATATATTATATCCAAAGAGAGTTAGAGCCATTTTATGGATATAATATATCCAAAGAGAGTTAGAAGAAAAATATTATTTTTCATGTAATTTTTCACGCTTAGTCGAATGGAAAGGGTTTCAGGTCTTTAGTGACCATAGAAAGGGTAGAATTTACGGAAGTTTGGTCCCAAAATCTATGAAGTTCACTTTTAGCCTTGAGAGGTGGTCCGTTGGCTACTTGTTGGTAGGTTCACATAATGTAGGTTACTAATATAATATAAAGTTTCTTATCAAAATTTTCAGGCCGCAATGGGCGGCCAGTTAATTATTTGTATAGGTAGGGATACTTTTTTACTTAATTTCCAGCATACTATCTGATCTCACATCTCTTTTCAGCTGCCGTGAGGAACAACGCACATACCCCTACTGCCACCGACCACGACGTATACAGTGCGATCCAAGTTTGGTTCAAACAAGATAAAGACCGTGATGGAGGGAGAAAAGCCCGCAGGGTATGCCCTGATATCACATCAATTATTCAAGAAACCCCACTCAATTCCTATGGTTTAAAAGGTAAATTTGCAAAAAAATTGGCAATTTTTTCTTATCCCCTCTGCCCAGCAGTCAGCTGAAAATATTTGAGGTGACAGGATGGGGTGATGTTTGTAGCGTAAACTATGAGTCGTTGTTGAAGAAATGCATTTGTTTGTCTCTCGGGGATTCTTGCATTACAATCCCATTTTGTAGTCCAGAACTTTTGCATTGAATGATCTTTACATCGGTACCTATCGACTGAGTCATTTTTTATATTTCAATATAGATAATATCTATATTGAAATATCTATATTATCTATTATATATTATATCTATCATATTGATGGGATCACTCCGGTGAGCCCATCGAGTCATATGGTTTCTTGAGAAATATAATTCAGTCTAGTTTTGTGATCCTCAAGTGTTGTTGTCTATTTGGAGCGAAGTCATTACATTGGTGACAGCGGTGTTGCATTATGTCTACGCGTTCGGGATTCGTACAATATCTATATTATAGATATAAGCAGGTAGGTGCTTGTAGGTACCTGCTTATATAGGCACCTTGGTACTTTCTCATGCAATCTAAGGCTGTTACATATTGTAAAAGTATATATTAATAACAATTGTTACCATGAAAATATGAATATTTTTTGAATAATAAAGTTCCTTCTTAAAATTTTATAAAAAAGTATTTTTTTCTTCCCATTTTTGAAACAATAAAATTTCATTGATAGGTACTCTCATTCAAAACTGAATCATTCTACTCTTTGGCAGCTAATTAATCTTTATTATGCACCTTTCGCTTAAGGATTTAAACCGTTAAATAATAAAAATTTAAAAACCTTAAGAATTAATAATCAGCGGCCCAACGATTGAAAAACGGCGGCCCTCGCTGGTATACCTAGTAGAAAAGCGGCACATTTTTTCTTCTGGCTTTGCATATACTGGGTGCAAAATTAAGATTCGTCCCAGTTTTGCATCCGCTGAAAATCAAAATTTTGATTTTTCATTTCAGCGATGCAAAACTGGGGCGAATTGTAATTTTGCACCCTGGTTATGCAATGCCAGAAGAAAAAAATTGCCGCTTTTCTACTAGGTATACCAGTGATGGCCGACGTTTTTCAATCGTTGGGCCGCTGATCATTTTGAACGTCGGGCCAACCACTTGTTTAATCGTCGGGCCACTTATTATTTCCGTCGTCGGTCCAACCGCTGTTGCCAACGTCGGGCGGTCGTCGGGAAATGGTCAGTCGGCAGACCTTCGGCAAAGCGGACATGCCGACCGTCCGGCGACCGTCAGCGTCGACGATCTCCCGACGTTGGCCCGACGATCTGTGCTACATGGGGAACAAGCTATTTTATCCGGGTGATTTTATGCAGAATTTGGCGACACCACTGCAGCAGCAACTCATGGCTGGTATGTCGCTTCGCTGCAGAAAAACTGGATTGGCTCGTAGACGATGAGAAGATATTATAATATCTTCTACCAACATAAATGTTGGTGGTCCTATCATTCAGAGAACTTCATTAATGACGCTGATGCTCCCCAGAAGTCTGCCACCAGAAGCTGAAATACGAAATGACGGTTTAACAAGGAAATCCAATCCATACCTAATGCTCTGTACACAATCAAACTCACCAATAATGTCTTCTCTGTAAATTCAGTCAATGAAGGCAGCTGCAGATGTTGAGGGCAGATTCTGTGGTTCCGCGAGCGGCCTATAATTTAGTGTAGGTAAGAATGAATAATAGTAATAATTATTATTGTTCTTAGTTAGGTACCTATACAAAATTTTTGACCCCCCTGGGACTCAACATTTGTCCTTAAACGTCTCATGATGCGAAAATTCCATAAATAAAACGTCTGTACCTACACTGTAATGACATTTTGGGAAAGAAGGTAAGAATTTTTTTGAAAAATTATGAAATTATGAATGTATTTAACAAAAAATCTTTTTTTGCAAAAACATTAAATTTTGGTTTATTATTCTTGGAATAATACACCTATGTTTTCGCGACGGGGGTCGACAACTCCGATCGGGCTCAAAATTTGACATTATCCGTTTCAAGAGGTCTACATTCAAAATCCGAAATGTCCGTCCGCCGTCCAGGCCGTTTTGGGCAGTAGGAATTTTTTTAAAAATCTGAAATTTCGGCAAAATACTTGGTTTACCATCTAGTTGTGCCCGCAAGGTTTTCAGTCCGATCGCCCAAACCCGTGGGGCGCTATGGGGCTATAATGGGGCTACGGGAGGGGTTTTTTGAAGGCTTTTAGCTATGGAATCGAGTTAGGTGTCGTTTTCGAAGTATTTTTGGACGTAGAATCCATTTTTTGGGGTCCCGGAACGATCCGATTTCACTGGGGCGATCTTTAGGGCATTCGTGGGGCTAAAAATGGGTTTTTTGAAGGATCCCAGGATGTTAAATATTTTTCGAGTAAAAAATACAGAATTTTTGAAAAAACACATATTTGAACAAAAAATCCAAAAAAAAATATTTTTTTTGAGATAAAAATCCAAAAAAAAATTTTTTTTAATTTTTTCATTGACAGAATTAAATTTCTGCACAAGTAACGTATATCAAAGAATAGTAAACCCTTGTGTAAAATTTGCAGCGTTTTTTTTTTTACTCGGAAAGTATTTGACTTCCTGGAATCATTCAAAAATCCCATTAGTAGCCCCCAAGAAAGCCCTATAGATCCGTACTGATAATAGCGGCTCCGCCGAAATGTGCCTTATATTTATATTTCATAATATGAATATATAATTATTATAATATATTATATTATAATAATTATTACTGTGATAAACCACATCGATATAATATTATCCTATAATGGATTCAGTCTAATTTAACAAAACCCAGGAATTGTTCTCGATGTACTTACATTATAATCCATATTCGACCTGTACCGCCCCAATGACGAGGATTGCATTTTCAAACAATCTAATTCTAATACAACTATATTAAGGTCCTGAAGAAGAGCTCAAGCTAAGCCCGAAAGCTTGACAGTGCATTAAAAGCACCACTCCAATATAACCCGGCCTTTTCTTCCAAAGTCGCCTTTTGGGTAAGAATTTTTTTGAAAAATTATGAAATTATGAATGTCTTTAACAAAAAAATTTTTTTTTGCAAAAACATTAATTTTTTTTTGTACTCGGGAAGTATTTGACTTCCTGGAATCATTCAAAAATCCCATTAGTAGCCCCCAAGAAAGCCCTATAGATCCCCACAGTGAAATTGGCACGTTCTGGGACCCCCAAAAATGGGTTCTACGTCCAAAAATACTTCGAAAACGACACCTCACTCGATCCCTTAGCCCCATAGCGCCCCACGGGTATGGGGCGATCGGGCTGAAAACCTTGCGGGCACAAGTAGGTAAACCACCTAGATGGTAAACCAAGTATTCTGTCAAAATCTCAGATTTAAAAAAAAATCCTACTGCCCAAAACGGCAGACGGACATTTCGGTTTTGGAATCTAGACCTCTTGAAACGGATAATGTCAAAATTTGATGTCCGTTTTTTTTTATTGGTGTCTGTAAAAGTCCGCAAGTACCAAATTTGAATCCTTGATGTCCATAATATGGACAAAATATTAGTTTGAAAAAAAAGGACGTAAATCATTACCTATATAATATAATATAATTAATTATATTATATTATAATGATTTAGGTAGGTAGATTTTTTCAAACGTATATTACCTATATTATAATTTCTGATGGTCTTGTGTTCTGGTTTCGAAGTCCGAGGGCACCGTGGCGTTTACGTCGTGGTTTCTATGACCTTTGAGCACAGATTAAACTACTGAGCCTTTGAGGGTGTGGCCATGAGAACATCTTGCTTGGACATTCACCAACTTCTTCCTCCAAGGCCTCCTTCCTGTTCGCTGTGCTCCAAGGTCTTATCTTGCTATCAGTAAAACCCAGAAGAAGAAGAAGAAGGCGCTGATATCATTATAATATTATTTTCGGGCGTAAGTTGTGTTATTTTTGTCGCGATTGTTTACACGATTAATGATGGTACAGCCAAAAATGTGTTGACACCGTCCAACGCCCATTTCATCGCCTGATTATTCGACTGTCATCACCGGATCGCAGCGGCTGAGCGTCTTGGAATTGACAGTCCCTCGATAATAGCGAAGGTTGGTATATTTTGCTTTAGTATTATGGATATTATCAATTTTCTACGTTGTAGTACCATTGCTGAATGAGATTTTGATGATTATTCATGTTGGATTGGGATTTCGCTGAATCAACGGCCGCTATAATAGTTGCTCAACACTTCGAGGTCCTTACCTACGCCCTTTTTTGGCGCAACAGGTGACACATTCATGTAAATGAACATCGCCATGATAGCCGCATGCCGCTGTGTGTGTTTGTTTGTTGGATTCTCTGTTATCCAAGACATTTGTCGGCTTTGGGGAACACTCCATTCGATTGGAAATATCATGCTGTGAAGCAGGCAGCTCTCCCCCCCCCCCCCCCCCCGAAATGAGGGAAATATTTTATTAATTAGGCTTTTACTAAAGATGCTTTTACTGAGAAATGAATCAATATTCTATTAAGTTTTTAGTGCTAGAATAGTTAAAAACGTTCTTTTAGTCACCTGATTTAAAATTTTTTAATTTACTCTCAATACCCCCCCCCCCCCCTCACCTCAACCTCGAAAATATTAAATATTTTCGAGGGTATTTTCTTATACCTATACACCACTGCCGTGAAGGGTTTGTTACAATGAAGGCCTGACGCTCAGAATATTGGTAATATTCACACATTTGGTTTAATTTCCGATACGTACTAATCAACTTGATTTATGTTGAGGTAGACGAACGAAAATGGATTCGAAACGCCCGGGTTCCGGTTTTTTCTACCATGACGTCTACATGGATCTCCTTAACGCCATGAGGATGAACGACGAGAACAAGTTCAACCAAATTCTGACCGGTGAAAACTTGGATGTTAACAAAGTCTACGATAGAGCGCCTGATGTTGGCACCATCCTGGATTTTTGCTGCGAAGAAGGTAAACGTGGTTTATAATAAGGGGGGTTAAAAAAAAAAAAAAAAAAAGATCAAGCCTAGAGGGACTATAGGTATGCCAGAGAAACTTTGCCTACGTGTGGCGCCCCCTAGGTGGCGGATCCGCGAACTATCGATCGAGTCAACCTTCCATTGTTAAACCTTGACACGGAAATGGGAGCGGTGAGAAATTCGATGTTCGGGTAGTGGCTGCACTGTGAATGTGTGCTTTCCAGTTTTCCTCCCGGGTTTTTTTCTCTGTTTTTCCTTTCGAGTGTTTATTTATTTCAATTGATCGTTATGAACAACCCCCCATCTACGCGAAATTCGTGCAAACGCCAGGGTAAGGTGCTTCGTCGACAAGCCCGTGAGATTTTGTTCAATGTTGCCGACTACGTCTCGAGAAAAAAGGAAGAAGAGACGTCTCTGGTGAACGTTCGTCAACTCACAAGTGAAGTGACGGGCATTAAATGCTGGGTGAAATTTTCACCCAGAACCGTTGGTACCATTATTGCTGAGGGTAAACGGTCGATCGAGGAGAAAGGGGAAGCTACTTTCATCACTCCCAAAAAAAAAGAAACCTCACCCAAAGAAAATACCACATGACGAGTTTGACGACGCTGTTATTCGTAACAAAATTCGGGAGTTCTACCTGGTCCGGAAGGAGCTTCCAACTGTTGGACGAGTGCTTCAATGCCTGAAGGATGATGAAATAATGAGCTGTGGGAGAGAATATCTCCGTCAACGTATCAAGGCTTGTGGTTTCAAGTGGAAGACCTGCCAATCGAATCGTAAGTTATTGATTGAACGGACAGACGTAGCTGCTTGGCGTGCAAGGTACCTGCATACCATTCGTCAGTTCCGCCGTGAAGGAAGAAAATTTCTTCAATATTTAATATTGTCTACCTTGATGAGACGTACGTCAACGAGGCTCACAATGTTAGTAAGTTTTTATGTATTATTCTTCCAATTCCAATTTTGTTATTAGTGGAATTAGGCTTCAAAACAGATTCGGAAATGCACGAATTTCAAGCAGCAATAGGAGGGAAATCATGCCACTTGTGTGGGAAGAAATCCCCGAAAAATTATCGTACGCAGGGGAATCTGCTTGATGATAAGCGATGATAAGAGATAACTAGTTCTATTTTCTCCAGAAGAATGCGCCAAACGTAGGCAAAGTTTCTGTGGCATACCTATAGTTACAGACAGGTCTAAAGAAAATTTCTTAATGCAAGAAGATTATAGGGAATATTTAATATTCCCTATAATCTTCTTGTATTAAGACTTAATATTGGGCAGCTTATAAGCTGCCCAATAATTACCTTAGTCTTTAAATCGTTTCCCATGGACCTCTCAACTCTAGGATCTACCGTAGCTTGTCTTAATTTTAGTTTTCTGAGATTTAGTGGAAATGTTGTTTTAAACCCAGCTTTTCAAAAGGACCTTTTTGCCCCGGTGACAGACAGGTTAGATGGACCAGTATTTAATACTAATGGACCCGTAATTCACCTGTAATGAACCAGTAATAGACACATTGGTTAATGAAAAACGCTGCACATTTTACACAAGGGTTTATTATTCTTTGATATACGTTACTTGTGCAGAAATTAAATTCTGTTAATGAAAAATTTAGAAATTTTTTTTTGAATTTTTATATAAAAAAAAAAAAAAATTTTCGATTTTTTTTCTTTATTTTCTTATTTATTTTTTCACTCAAAAATATTTAACGTCCTGGGATCCGTAAAAAATCCCATTTTTAGCCCCACGAAAGCCCTATAAGATCGCAACAGTGAAATCGGATCGTTCCGGGATCCCCAAAAATGAATTCTACGTCCAAAAATACTTCGAAAACGACAGCAGACTCGATCCCATAGCCAAAAGCCTTCAAATAACCCCTCCCGTAGCCCCATTTTAGCCCCATAGCGCCCCACGGGTTTTGGCGATCGAGCTGAAAACCTTGCTGGCACAACTAGATGGTAAACCAAGTATTTTGTCAAAATTTCAGATTAAAAAAAAAAAAAAATCCTACTGCCCAAAACGACCCGGACGGCGTACGGGGGGGGCGGACATTTTGGATTTGGAATGTAGACCTCTTGAAACGGATAATGTCAAATTTTGAGGAGGATCGGAGTCGTCGACCTCCGTCGCGAAAACCTAGGTGTATTATTCCAAGAATAATAAACCAAAAAGAGACACCCTATAACTATAGTTATGGGCAAAACTTGGACCAGTCGCAGACACCCCATGTCTGATACAGGTATACAGCTTATCTTCAAAAAAATCCCTGCAAAGTTTACTTAAGGGTTTATTATTCTTTGATATAGAGTAATTGCGCAAAAATTAATTCTGTGTCATTAAGAAAATATTAAAAAAAAAAAAAAAAAAAAAATCTGTACGATTTAAGACGACAAATTTTTAAGACTTAAGAGGAGTCGAAATCCCGCGGGATCCCGCGGTGTTTTTCCAATCTCGCAAATGCGGGATTCCTCTTGTGAAAAAAAAAAACGTATTTTCTGTGGTGTGACCTTTCCTCTGAGTCTGGGAAAAACGCAGTGTAGTTAACACCGCCAGTAATCTTATTATTCAACTTTGAAATGGAAGCTGTCTGCCCCCCCCCCCCACTCTGTAAGCTGGTCCCTCTACCCTACCCAGAGTGTCCGTCTCGGTTACTCTACTGGGAGTCACTAACAACGTTTTAGCGCACAGCATCCTCCACCTGATGAAATCTTCCCAGAGTTTTCGCTATTGCCTTCAGTGAAAGCCGTATTTTACCTTGTAGATTTCTTATGGGTCACTTGTTTCCAGCAAATCGGAGCCATTACATAGCGACCCTTCTCAACAGAGGAGCGAATCCTGACCTCATCAACAGCCGTACCAAAAAAGGGCCCATTCACCAGTTGGCACAACGCGATTATGTAGAGAGCATGCAGGTGCTGCTTGACCATAAGGCTACCGATCCTAACCTGCTAGACCATACGGGCTCGACAGCACTGCACATCGCTTGCAAGAAGAACAATTTGGAAATGATTCAAGCGATTCTTAATCATCCGGACACCAACCCGAATATCATCAACAGGTAGCAGAACCATGTAGAAATGTGCTATTGTTTTTGCCAAACTTTAAACTACAAATCTAACCATTGAGTTACAAATATTTAATAATGGTAATTGTTATCTTATTTGTTGCTCAATAGGAAAGGATACGCGCCCTTGCACATTATTCTCGACAAAGAACCTTCTGAAGACTTTGCAGCTGCAGTGAAGCTGATTATTACCCACCCGAAAATCGACTTGTCCCTCACAAACTACGACGGAGAAGATTTGCGCCAACTCATCGAAGAATCATACCCCGAACTCGTCCTACCAGCACCGGGCGCCAGCATCGCTGAGGTCGATGTTAGCAAACTGTTCCAGATGCTGAGAAGGGACCAATGCGGCCAGTTCCTGGAGCATGTCAGAGGGAATAAAGCGGTTTTAGAAGGCGACGACTCTTCGTTCACTTTTCTGCAGTATTGCTGCAGTTATGGGCTCGATGGCGTCGCACAAGCGTTGCTGCAGGAAGGCGTCGACCCTAATGGAACGTGCCCGAATAATGTATATCCACCTCTCATGATCGCCTGTCGGAAAGGTAAAGAAAGTTTGACGTTTCACAAGATGGGTTAGTGATGACTTTTGGGGGCCTCGATCCCTCGCGGGTTGTTGAGTCAAGAATGAAGAAGATAAGTGATGACATCGCTTAGGCCTTGTCAGGCTGTGATAAGGGTGAATATCAATTCACCTGACTTACTTTTACACAGCTTGCTTGCAACATAGGGAACTGTAGCGTTGTATGGCATAGTCCATGTTGCCTTGGCGTTTAACTGGAGAACCCATCAACCACTTGCACGCCTGCCTTTAATTGGCGCGGTAGCTAGAAAACGAAAATGGTCGATGTCTTCATCTAAGATAGTCGTTCAGTTTTGGTCAGTATCATGTAGAACGGGTAGTAGAGTCTCCCGCCTTCTGAAATGCCGAATACTCTACCGAGCCCTGTGGTGAAGGGGGCTCACTTTTCGATGGTTACGTCACCACTTCGTTCCACTTCCTTATGTGAGCTCCCTACTTAGCTACGTCCCCTCAAACCAACTCCTTCTTGCCACCACTCCAGCTGGAGGTACCTGTTGAAGCTTTCCTCTCCCTGTGGGGAGATTGAGAGCCCCTGGGTTCAGAATGGATAGTCGTGTTCAAAGGCGGATAGGCAGGTCGGGCGACGCCCAAGGGGCCAGCTGAAGCTGGAAAAAACGTATCCTACTGAAAAACATTTTTTAGGTAGGATGCATTTTTTCCAGCTTCAGCTTTTTTCCATTTAATGTACCTACTCGAGACTGAAAAGGAAACCCCAGACTTAAAAGGAGGTGATCTGGTTGGCTTTGTTCCTCATAGGGTGGATGGCAAGTGCAATAAATGCGTAATGTGTGCTACAAGGTTGTATAACAGTACAACCTCATGGCCTCATCGTATGCAAGTCTCTTTTTGATTTTGTTACAAAGTTTTGGTAACGCTTTGTACGACCCAAGTCGAGTATTGGAGGAGTTTTTCAAAATTTAAAATAATGAAAACAAGTCTGAGGCAAACTCTGAGTGACAACAGTCTGGAGGATCTCGTGTTAATGGCTGGCGAGCACGAGCGTCTGGCCGGAGCACTGTGCTGAGGGGCTTCGGTCAGTTTTGGCCCTCCTCGCCGTCGCCTACTGCTTGGTCCCTTCTCCCTCATCAGCTTCTCAATCATCAATTGAATCAAATTGAATCAAAACTGCCCATCCGGCCCTGGTTGTGTTCCATCAAGGGCTTGTGTACGAAGCTGTTACATAGTCCCTATGAGTCACTATCCGGTTCACCCTGTACTGCAATCATTGTCGAGGAAATAACCTCGCGCAGCAGGACGCGCGGCCCACAAGGGTTTGCAGGCACCAGGACGGTCAAGTCGAAGGTTTCGAAGGAAATCTGTGAGAGGCCTCCTTCATTCGGAGCTTACATTTGTAGCATCTGGATTTCTAGCCTATGGACGCATGCCTCACATTTGAATTTGATCAGTGGAGGGCGACCAGAACCAAAGAGCGCCAAGTGCAAACTAACCTCGATCAACTCGATGCATCCCCCTCACCGTCGATAGGCCACAATCGAACTATTAATCGAATGATTACTAATTTTAGGTACCTAATCTTCAGGGATAAGCTCGTAAATATAAATAGTTAATAATTGGTGTTGACTGATTGAGTAAATGTGGGTGGTGAATACATTTTCAAAGCGTACGCTGAACATGCCTACTTTTCAGAAGAATACTCTTCTAAATCATGTACCAGGTTTCCTGCTATGTGCTGAACTACACGAACCAGGGGTTCTGGCGGTGTCTCCCAGCGTTAACACAGTGAAGGCACAGACACACTCGTTGTTACAGTGTCTAATACTAATGAACCCAAATGCACTGCACAGTTTTGGGACTCCTGCTTATTTAAAATGATCGAAACATTACATCTTAATGTTTTGGTGTTTCAGGTTATGTCACCATCGTTGGAATGTTGGTCGATTCAAAGAGAACAACTTTCGATCCTGTCAATTCTGAAACTGTTCTCCACTGTCTGGTGAATGGCGGGTACGACAAGGAAGCCCTGGGTGAGTCCAATATCGAGAGAGACCATCTCAAATGTCTTACGTACATCTTGAAAACGGTACCACAAGGGAGGATCGACCTCAACTTCCGGGACAAGAACGGCAACACGGCGCTCCACTATGCGGCAAAAATGGGCGACCACAACATGGTTCTCGAGATCCTCGCCGCCGGCGCTTACATTGGTGTCTGTAACAAACGGAACGAGCCCGCCTGCGCCGACATCGCCTTCTCCACTATGCTCCGACACCTCAACAATTGTATTTCCACCAATGAGAAGATGCCCCGAGACGAAATGTACGCTTTGATTTTCAATTATGGGTGTATGGTTCCTTTCAAGAAAATTGAAGAAGACGCCAAACCTTTGTCGAGCTCTACGGACAACTTCATTCAAGTTCCTGTCAGCAGGTATGGTGGGAATGCTCTGTACCGCTCAGGTGAAACTGACCCTCTAATTTACATTAGTCAGAATAGTGAACTTAGGCCTCTTTTGACACACCCAATATTCACAAGCTACTTACATTTAAAATGGCACAAGTTACAGCCGTATTATTTTATCAATTTGATTTTCTACCTAGTATTCTGGCTTTCCTTAACTTATTACATTCTTGGAGTTTTCGTGGACGCTCCGCCCCGCGCTAATTCAACAAGTACTGACAACATGGAAAAAACTTCCAATGGCTCGTCGGATTTTGTTGCCTGGAGTTTGGTTCTGCTACTCTTACTTGTGCTGGTCATAAGGGAAGCCGCCCAGCTGTTGATATCCCCTAAGAAATACTTCACTAATTCTGAAAATTGGTTAGAACTCGGGATCATCCTTGTCACATGTTTAATACTAGCATGTGGAGACTGCAGCAGTATTAAGCACCCATTGTCCGCAGTTGGAATCTTGACTTCTTGGGTGGAGCTGGTTTTATTGATTGGGAAACACCCAACACTTTCCACAAACATTGAAATGTTGAAAACCGTGTCTTGGACCTTCTTTAAATTTCTCGCTTGGTATTCAATCCTGATAGTGGCGTTCGCTTTGTGTTTTTTCACCTTATTCAAAGATGGCTCTGACGATGACAACCCATTCCAGCAACCGTTTGTATCGATTTTCAAAACGATCGTCATGTTGACTGGAGAGTTTGATTCTGCTTCAATACCTTTCGTCGTCTATCCCGTTACCAGTCACATTCTTTTTGTTCTTTTCGTCTTCCTCATAGCCATAGTGCTTCTTAATCTGTTGAATGGTTTGGCCGTAAATGACACGCAGCTCATCAAAGCCGAAGCCGAGCTCGTCGCTTATATTTCCCAGGCCAAATTGGTATCTCAAATCGAAGGGAAATTGTCTAAAAAGTTCAACTGCTGGGGAGTTTTCAGGGAGAGTTTCAATTTTTCTGACGCCATCAACATGTTCAAAGACATACCGGACGGGAAAATCTACGTGTACCCGAACCAGTGGAACAGGACCGAGTTGGACGACTTGCATTGCGGCAAGCATCCAAAACCAGCCGAGTCCGAAGCTCAGTGCTACGACTTGAAATCCATTTTCATGGACGTTCGCATCACTAGAGCTGCTAGAGGAATATTGAATGACAGGGAACATGAAAAATCTGAAAGAGACAACCTCGCTATGGCAACCGAATTAGAAAGTGAAATTCGGAGTTTACTCAAAGATTTCAAAGAGTCCTTACGAGAATACAAAGAAATTAACGCTCGAATGAACCAGCAGTACTCCAGATACTAACCTCCTTCAAAATCAAATCCTAAATGAAAGTGTTGATGTTTATTGGCGTGGCAAAGATGCACGTAATCGCTCGCTGTTTGGTTAGTTAAATAGGTAATCGTAAATTGAGCTGAACGACTTTAGTTTAGTTGCTTTGTGTAATCACATTGTTACAGCTTCAGAAAAATCTTGTTATCTTAAAGGTCCTGATGATGTATCTGGGTTGTCTTGGCGAGCAGGGGGGCACAACGTGTAGCGTGTAGCAATTCAGGTGGTTGATGGAGACGTCCTGGCTGGATTGGATGGGGGGGTCACATACCTAACCCGGGGACAGCGATATGAGCTTATAAGGCTCATTATCTGGGGGAAGAGGTCCATTGGAAGACAGCAGATTTCATGGATGAGAAGGACCTGCACTGGTGGCTGGGGGTCCATTGGCATGTTATAGTACCACTGTCTATGAACCTTCTTGGGCTCAGTCGTTTGAGGCTTTTTCCTCAGTCGACGGCACCGTGGCAGTCGAGTCACTTGGGGTGTGAAAGTGACGGTAAGCAGCGAAACACGCTCGTTTTTTTTTTTTTTTTTTTTTTTTTCCCTTAAAAACGCTTTGAAATTCAACTTGGAAGTCACAATCACGAAGCAGGGGGGGGGGGGGGGGGCAGCCCACCGCCGTGACTAGACGTCAGTGCCACCTTGTCCTGAATCAGTATTGCGGCCTCGAGTAGGCCTATTGTAGTTACCCTTCCAACCTCAGAGCAGACGCATCCATATGTTGATGTCCAAGGTCCCTAAGCTTTATTAAGGTTTTATCTCATTCACATCTCATCGTGAGATAGAGCCGCCGGAATTGCATGTGTTGCCTTTTTTTTTTTTTCCATCATTATTATTGTTATTGGGCGTCTATGCGCCGGCCGGAGGAGTATCTTGGAGTTCCAATAATCAGAGAACCCCAGTGGGCGGGGATCAACTCTCCACTGGGTCGAAATACCGGCTCTGCGTGAGGACTTGATAACCGTCCTCGGGACCAGGGTCCAAAGATTGCTGATTCCGCTCCCCCCGCGCCATAGGCCTGTCCTCTGCTGTAGAGGGCTTTGTATGCATGCCTTGTATGACGGCCTTTCTGCCTGTGTAGCTCCTTTTTTGGAGAAGCTGGAAAAGCAGTCCTTCTGAGTCTATGACATACCCTAGGAAAGTAAGTTGACTACGAAACAGCTCAGATTTTTCAGCATTAATAGTGAGGGTTGCTCTCTCCAGACGATCAGTAACAGCATTCAGCAACTAAAAATGCTCTTTAAGGGTCTGTGATACGAGAATAAGGTCATCAGGCGACGACACTCGCTGGCATCGCAAGGCGGGTCTCTATTGGGCTGCAAGAACGCGAATGGCTGAACTGCCAAACAATGCAGTGACATAGTTAAAAAAAAAAAAAAAAAAAAAAAAAAAAAAGAATAAGGTTGTCGAGATAACAAAAAATCCCTTCAAGGCCAGCTCTCACGGAGTCACAAAGACGCTGAAATGCTGCAGCCGAATTCACGCTCCAAACGTTATCCTGGTGATAAGGGCCACAAGCCATGCCCAGGGACTGCAAAAGAAGTGATGAGCTTAAACTGCTCAGCTAATGGGATCTGGAAGAACGCTGATTTTAGATCTACTGACGAAATAATCTTGGCGCCTCTCACAATATCACACAAGTATGCATATGGCATAGGGTAGGAGTCACCAGGTACCGTTCTTCTTCTGGAGAACCGAGCACCAGGGAGATTTACTGGGGCTCAACAACCCCTTGCTTAATCAGGTCATCCAGGTGTTCGTGAAGAGCATATACCAACATTACTGATTTAGAATTTGTGGGAACAGAGCCAACCAGGGGGAGGCCACAATACCTTCACAGTCTCGGTGGTCCCCAGCTCTCCACTCAGTAGATTGCTGTGGCCCAAGCGTTCTCAGCTTACGAAGGCATATTTTGACTGGTCCACCAGAGCTTTCGCCCTGCCGTAGAGGTGGGTTTGGCCATTGTGTAATGACTTCGAGGTTAGGTAAATGAAAAGGCTTCGACTTCTGATAGTGAACTGATTTATTGAGGGCCCCTTGGGCTCTTTTATACTATTTCGGATACATAGAATATATAGGCGTGGTGGGGATACATTCCCACCCCCCCACAGCTCCTGAGGTCCAAGGGGCACTACCCCCCCCGATTTTATTTTAAATGAAAATGAAATTTGTCTGTGTGCCGTTGCTTCTTGGAGACGGTGGGTTGGCCTTCTTCTTTGTTCGGCGTCTTCTTGATTTCCTCATTTTGGCGGCTCATGTGGCCTGGTTTTTGTTTGTTTGTTTGGCTTGGTTTTTAATTTTTTTTTAAATTTTATTTTTACATATTTATTTATTTTTAATTTTTGTCGTTTCATTTTTTTTTTAAATATTATTTATTAATGATGCTGCGTTGCGGGCTAGTTGATCAGTGGCGGGCCTGGCGACGGTCCGGCGTTTCCTACTTGCGGCGCCAATGGGACGGCGATGGTGATTTCCGGCGTCGAGAGGGCGACCGGTGTCGGGTTATCCTGCCCGGAGTCCTCTCTGGCGTCCATGGCTTTCACAGAATCCTTTTAGGTGTTTCGATGGTCTACATTCCCCTTGAGATGGGGGAGGCGGACCTGGGTGGCGCCCGCGTCTGCGTGGAGTTGTTTGTGACTTCCCGGCGGCGCCCATGTGTACAGCAGTTGTCGCAGACCCGGTCCCACGGGGAAGGTGGAAGACGAGTTTCTGGGGCGGCGGTTGAATGGTTGCCTCCATTATGGTTTTTGAGGCACAATGACGCAGCCGCGGAACCGGTAGCGCCGCTTTTCGTGCCGGCAGTGAAGCCTCCAGTGGAAGCTCCCAGGCCGCAAGCGGGCTGTAGGCTTCCTGTTTTCGGGCCGAGGCGGCGACGGGTTAAGGCGGAGATCCTGCTCCAAGCGATTCATCGTTAGGTTTGAGGTGATTCGCCAGCAATTGTAAGTAGCGGATGCCAGCTGAACATCTATGCTTCAGCAGCAACTCTATCGACTCCACTTGCTGTGCTGTGAGCAATACAGCAACCCCTCTCGCTCCTTTTCCTTGTGCTTCTAATCGTTGAAATTTGTGTGCCTGAGTTTTCTCATAATAACCAATATTATTGGTTGAGGCTTTGGTAAATATCTGTTCCCTTATGGATCCCACGACGCCGTTCAAAATCCAAAATTAACGTCCTTTCTACGTCACCAACCCTTCTGCGATTGAAATTGATGATTCGGGCAAGCACAGCTTGATTCAAGTCAAGCCAAGCTCCTTCATGCCCAAGCAGCTGGGATGACGCAGCAATTACCATTTCAAGGTGAGCATCGAGTTTTTGGATATCTAGTGATTGGTAGCAATTTTGGTTTCTCCCAACGCTGTTTTCCGCAGATTTGCCGCATTCCACAAGGTACAAAACCTCTCTGATTCTAGCAAAACTGGTAACGTTCTCGAGAAGTTGATTATTCTTCGTTTGGAGTGCATACACCTCTGCATACTTCAACATGAGAGAACAGTCGATTCCGATTTGCCGCACTTGGCTAGGAGCCCTGAATGCTTTGGCTTTTGGGTCCCAACCTGTGATCTGTCGCACAGCCTCTACGAAAGAATCCCAGTTGGTTGTGTCAAACATTTGCTCCGCGCTCGTGAGGTATGGGAATTTTTCTTTCATGTTTTCGTATATTGAAGTTGCTAACCGCCCCTCTGCGGGACTACGAGAAACGTCCCATTCACTACCTTTTTCACTGCCATGTATTGCAGAATCGCAAACATTGCACGTCACTCACGACAGAACACACCAACGCTTCAAGTTTTTGAACGACAGAAACAATTTGTTTCAAACAATTAAACGAAACTCTGGTTAGCAGAAGTCGGCAGTCGAAATAAACTATAACTGGGGTTCGAAGGTTCGAGTTTATTGAAAGACTCTGTGGACTTGGTGGAGGCCCTCACCCAGAATGACGCTTAGGGGATTAGGATCCGTTAAATGGTGGTACCAACCATACCTGCTGGCGTAGGTACATAGTTGTTAGGATTTGGCCATTTATCGTTCTTGCATATTTCAAGTTGGGCGCTTGCATTACTGTTCAACCTTTTTCTGTTTTTATTGTTTCCTTGTGACTGTGTAACACCTACTTTATTTGTTTTAGTATTTTACGATTCCCAATGTTCACCTGTATAATTTCATTAGCTCTCAAATCTTCATGGTAAGATTTACTTACTTTGTTGGATGATAGTTGCATTGGCATCGAATGTTAACCTCTAGATCTGACAAAATTTTATGTAGAGTTATTTTTTTTAAAAACGCTTCGTTGTATGATTACCAAGTTTACCTCATCTGATAATTTATTATTCCCCTTGTGTGAATTAACACTCGTTAACATGCCTTGTACAAATTGTAACTTGCTGCCTTTTATGTGCCTTTCGCTTATGGATATGTGATCAAGCTTGGCATTCCCCCGTCTGTGATAATCTAATACTGCACTAATGAAAATGAATCATAAAGCCTTACGTGCCTCAGTTAGTTTTGTACGCACAAAAGCTGCGCTGTATTGTGTGGTGTTGCTATCACTTTGGAGAAGTAATGTTTGTCTCTTCTATGCCCGAAGTGCGGAGCGCAGACGGTATCTTGCTCTGGGCTCTGTTGACCGGGGAGAGATACTAGCGCGAAAGGACCTGGTAGGAGGACTATTGAACCTCTTCAAGGGCACAGAACTCCTACCATAGTAACTCCGAGAGGCAGCACAATGGGTCTACAGGCCTAAGTGCGGGAAATGGGGGCCCTTAGGAACCCACTTCTTTACCCTCTCAGGTATCAATCTAATCTAATCTAATGCCCGAAGTGCGCTTTCACCTCAAGATGTATTCGTCTGCTGTGAACGTAGTGTTGATATTGATTAACTATAAAATTCATATTGAACATTATTACGTCCACGGTAAAGATTATAATTAATTAAATAACAGTCTGAGCGTACCAATTCATTATTTATTAAGTATATATAGTGTTTTGAAAAATACTCTGGGAGTTTAATCATCGGGACAGTTGAAGGCAGCTAAATATCAAACAATTCTGAACTTAAAATCGGAAGCAGGGTTGCATCTCAATTTTAACGGTCGTTTACGTGCAATAACTGGTGCTCTGCAGGTTGACCAGACGAAGTTTATGTCCCGAGATTGGGCTTTAGTGAAGATTTATGTGCGACGTACCACAAAAATGGTTATCCTACGCAGGGGACATTTCAGTCCACCACATCCTTTCCACAAAATCCCAAAATGATGTAAACACTCAGCAAAGTCAAAACAACTAACTACAGCTGCTACCGCACCAAAATGGTGGGTGATTTGTTGGAATTTAATGAGGGCCCCGGGAAGAACGTAAATTTCATCTGGACGAGCTGTAGCTGCATGCTTTTCCTCAGAACAACCCTAATTTAATAACATTTTATGTCGTATGAACTTCTAAATGGTATCTTTAATTTACCATATTGTTTCCATTCCTTCTAACGCCAATATAACGTTCCTTTTTTGTCTACTTCTGTTACCTATTTCTACTTAGTTTATTTATAGACTATTCCATTATATTTAATGAATGTTTATTATCGTTGAAAGATGATAGCTTTTTTTAAAAAAAAAATATAAGTTTCAAGCTTGGCATTTTATTAAAGGTTTAATTAATTACATGGACGTGTTTGAAGTATTCCTTTTGGCTTATTATTCTTGGAATAATACACCTATGTAATTGCGACGGAAGTCGAAAATTCTTATCTGCCTCAAAATTTGACATTACACGTTTTAAGATGTCTAGATTCTAAAAACGAAATGTCCGTCCGCCGTCCGAGCCGTTTTGGGCACTAGGAATTTTTTCAAACATCTGAAATTCTGACAAACTACTCTGTTTACCATCAGATGGTAAACCGAGTAGTTTGTTTAAAAAATGTTTAAAAAAATCCTACTGCACAAAACGGCTCGGACGGCGGACGGACATTTCGTTTTTAGAATCTAGACATCTTAAAACGTATATATTATACAGCAGCTGTAAGCGGCGTCTGTGCGTGAACGATACGAGGGCTCTTTGGCTGTGTGGTTGGAGTACCTACCTCCTCCCGCAGAGGAAACAGTGCAAAACTCGGCTATAACAGAACTTCTCAGCAACCCATTGATCCTTCCTACCGCCTCCGTCAGCCGGGCTAGCCGACCGTCAGTAGCCTCACATGTTGATTGATCCGCATCAGCAGCTGGTGGAGCAGGAGACATTCCTGCCGATGGTGTTGAAGGCAGCGGCACTGGCAAAGTGGGAAGATCAGCAGAGGGTGCCATCGAAGCTGCAGGCTCCTCCAATGGTCGTAGACATCGTTCTACCAAATTGTTGATGAACGGGTGACATCAACCTTCTCCCCCCTCGCCGGAAGGGGTGCTCACTTAGGACGGGCCCCCAATTGTAAAGAACAAACTGGCTGGTTCAACAACATGTATCTCTTTCTTTTTAACAACAAGCAACAACTCCGTTTTACTCCAGGTGTTCCGTCTCAACGGGGAACGATGGGATTCCCTAGCATCCCTGGAGTACCCTTTACAATATTAATAATTGTCTCTGAGCAATGATACGGATGATCGAGAGAAGCAAGCCCTCAATAATAAAAGACCCCACCCCCCACCCCCTGCCCTCTAAAATGATGAGTCGCCAAGATCACCCTTCCGGGTCACTATGGGGGTTTTTGAAGACACCGACATTCTCTCCATTACTGTGGGAATAATCATCGAGAGACAAAACTTTGATTTCACCCGTCCTTTTGTCACAAAAGAACGAGTGAAATCGTTGGCTGGAGGTGGTTAGTGAGAGGAGGGGGGTTGTAAAAACCGCAAAATGTGAGTTGCGCGTAATCCCTATCCAAGCATGGGAATTGCGCGGTTTGACCATGTGAGTTGCGCAGGGGCTGAGGGATGGATTATCCCTCGAATTCCCTGTCAACCTCGGAAGGCTGACGAACTCAAAATCGAACGAAACATCAGCCTTCTAGCGCTACCCAGGAGACACCACTCGGAGGTTGGCTGATATGTACGTCTCAAAAATGTCTCACGACTGTGAATTCCACCCGTAGTCCGTTAACGAGACTATCAACGGATTCTGTTGCAGCTCCAACTCTCTCCCCTCCGTCAATATTCAATCTCCTGGTATGTTGGCCATGTAGTCAGAATCTAGTGCTAACGTGTATGACGTCGTACGCTTGTTGGCTAGAAGGATGAACACCAATGGGATAATATGTATTCCATCTATTATATGTGCTCATACGTAAACCGTGAATGGTGAAAATCTGTAAAAAATATAATATATTTTTTACACAATGTGTAAGATATTATCTTGACTCGTCAACGTGTCAACATCAACTGTAAGACGAAGTTCTCGCCGAACTAACCTGCTGGCAGTCACGGTCCTGGCAGTGAGATTCGGCCTACTGTTTAGATTTAAGGTAAAGGTCTGAAGTACGTTGCCGACCCACGGCCTCAGAGAGATACTAATGACGTACCTAAGACACCCCGCCTACTCGCGCCCATTGGGCCCCGGAACTAGGTCAGAGAAATGGGAAAATTCGGCCGAACATAGTTGAACTAGTAATGAACGAAGTACTCAGTACAGTTAGCACTGAGAAATTAGGTGTCTGAGCAGAGGAAATCACTAGTGAATATTTGGCGTTTTGAATTTTCCCGCGGTAGCACTATAACTACTCCGCCAGAGTGCGCTAGTGTGAGAAGAAGAAAGTTAAAAAAAATTTTTTTGTTCTCACGCTAGCGTGACACCAACAGAACATGGTCTGTTGGTGTCACGCTAGCGTGAGAACAAATCCAAACGATTATTTACCTTGTGATTTCACCTTTTGACGTCGTACTAAGAGAAATGCCCAAACGGAAAGTGGAGGAGGAATTTTTTGAAGGGAACGACGGGAATCTGCCCGAGGTGACGGCGGAAATGGTGGCCGTGTTTTATGGGAGTAACCCCGACTACATTCTGAGTGAATCGTCGGGAGTGAAAGACAAAAGGTAAGTTTTGTGTATTATCATACGAGGGGTCTCATTAGGGTATTTCAAACTATAGTGAATCCTAGGTCTTCAATCTCTGTCTGACGAGAATTCGGCAGAAACGATTCAGTTTCCACAAGTGTCAAAGTCAATTCAGTACTTCATTGACATACAGTACTACAGTACTCCATGAGTATAACTCTTCAGACCTACCTTGAAATGGTCTTCACACACGAATAGCATCCTAGATGTGATAGGCAGATCAACATTGGCTGCCTGAAACCACGCTCCCCGCCGGTTCTCGTCCCTGGGTACAATCAACATTATCTTGCCGGAGGCACTAGTGCTTCGGCACCCAGGAACTATGCAAAATTTCACGTCGCGACGAAGCATGTTCACGAACTGATGAAAATTACAATCAACTTCGCGAAACTTGATGATAGAGGGAAGGTTCTTCTTTCAATCGTGGTTACAACTTGAATAACCCGACAGTTCGATAACCTTGATGAAGGTTACGAAGAATCCGTGCTTTCATTTCATTGGCTGACAGCAGCCAATGAGAGATTAGCGCCACTTTTGCCTCCAGATTCAAAGTTGAAATTTTCAAAAGTGCCCTGGAAATTTGTATTACACCGTAGGAGCCCAAAACTCACTGCTATGCCTTCAAATTATGAAGTTCTTTCAGAAAAAAGTATTAGTCGACGGTCGGTTCCGGGGCCCATTCCCATGGACCTTATTCGCGGTTGGGCGACCCTGCGCAACTCACATGCAGCCGTAAAAACAGTAGCACCAACGTTTGAAAACCTAGAAAAATATTGGATCCTAACGGAACGCTATCTCTTTTCTAGTGGCTGAACGAGGGGAAGAATGCGGATGTCGTCAAAAACCCCCTTGGAGGTGTTGAAATTGAATTTTCGGCGACGCGCCAATGTCGCCGAAAACACCCTAGTTAGATGCGATATATATATATACCTATATAATATTGTATATACTAGGGTGGATCTTAAAATGGATTTTTTTCAAAAAATTCAAAATGTTATGCTCCCAAGGTCTTAAAGTGGTCTCTATGATGAGAAAAAAATCCCCTAAAAGTTTCAACCTGATAGGACAACGTTAACACGTGCCACTGGGGACTTGAAATGAGCATGAACCGCTAGCGAACCCCTTTTATCAATCTACCCACTCATCAAATTTTTTTCCTGCTGGAACCAGGAAAAATGGCGGGTAAACTCCTGAGGATTCCCTCAAATCGATCCAACATTTCTTGAAAGAAAAATACTGTCGAGATGACTACAGAGAGCTGTTGGAATTGGCTATCATTTTTTCTAGGAGGTTTGCCTCCTCGTGGAATCAAGTTCCGCATACCTGGAGCTATCAGCCATGCTCGTTGGATGGCCAAGGCTATTAAATAGCTCCATAAAATAATATAAAATAAAGGCTATTAATTCAGTCCATAAATTTTATGGACTGAAGATTTACCTTTTCCGAAAACAATGCAAGTTAACTAAGAATATACGCTTTTGGCGTATTTTGTATTTTCGTGGTGAAAATATAACTGCGTGCGAGGTATTCAGCACCTTACGCCGCTAAAGCACCCTTTCAAGACTTGTAGTTCCTCAAGAATCTTGTCAACTATGAGTCAACTGATACCGAAATCATCAAAGCAGCGGTCAAGAAATTCAAAAACCACTTGTGGTATCTGTCGCCAGAAAATGTAGCATTTGCGTTTTTCGATGAAGTCGTTTCCGATGAGGAAAAACAAGTGATGGCAGCGTCTTTGAAATCGGATGAAGATACAGAAGATGAATTTCAAGAATTTGATACTGGTGCAAAGAAGGTGAATTTGACGGAACAGCAACTGAAAAACATCAATGATCGAACTATTTCATCATTTGTAACCCCTGAATCGAGGAAGTTTTTTCTCCGATTTTCTATTGATTTGAAATTTTTGGACGAACCTCCCTCAACGTGGATTCACGATGAAAACTATTTAAAAGGAAGAGGCTATCTGTCTTACAAGAGGCAGATGGAACCTCCCCAGCCCTAGTTGCCGACATCAAAGTCCAGGGAGTCTGGGAGAGTGAGAGACCGGCGTTTTTTGACGACCGCATTGTAAATGCCGACGCCATCTCTTACTCCTCTCGAGACTGGGACTCAACAGCCAACACCGCAGCAAGGGCCAAACATGCAAAATATGATGCGGCAGCTGAGGACCTGAGGGGTTCGTTCACGCCGTTGGTCATCTCATGCGACGGGGCTGTGCAGGCCGAATTTGGATGCTTCTTGAAGCGCTTGGCCCACGCCCTGGCAGAGAAATGGGACCGACCATATTCCGTAATGTCGGGTTGGGTGAAAGTAAAGACCCAGATTGCTCTCATCCGGGCAGTGAACCTCCGACTCCGGAATACGCGTCGGCGGCTACGGCCACTTGGCACAGAAGATGGGGCCGGTGTTGTAGAGGAACACTGGGGAAACGACAACCATTGACGACCAGTGACTGCTGAGAACGCGCAGAGTCACCAGAGCACGACGGCGCCCAGAAGGGCATAAGACGCCGGGCTGAAGGGCGAACGAATGCGGGCGGCCTTGTTCCTCGTTTATGTTTGTTTTTGATTTTACTTGTTACTCGTTTAAATAAATGTTTTTGTGTAAAAAAAAAAAAAAAAAAAAAAATTTAAAAGGAAGAAACTTACTCAAATCAATGCGGGTTGTAAACGACGTCGCTGAATGGGGCATAAAACTGATCAAAGAATACAATAACATCCTTACGAAGAATGAAGAGGAGCGTCAATACGTTCTCCAGTTCGTCAAGGATTACCGGGGCAAATACGCTGTGGCCTAGAAAAGTTGCTTGACTAGCAACTAAAGATCATTTATTTGAAGAAATGTTTTAAAATATAGTACCTATCTCGAAAAATAAAGAGTGAATGATTTATGATTTATTGAAAAAAATACCACAAAATTCGTAGTTTTCATGATTTTCATAGGCCCAGTGGCACGCCTTAACCAAGTTCGATTTGGCTGAAATTTGGCAGAATTCATTTTTTCAGGCGGTAGAACAAATTTAAGGGTTGGGAGGGAAAAAAATTACAAGTTGCATTTTAAGAGCCACCCTAGTATATACCTATCTATTGTATATTATAGGGGAGACTAGGGATGTTTGACCCACCCTTCGGTTTTTCCCATATATTTCAGTCATTGGTTGATTTGTGGGCTCCAACAGCGTCAGAATAATATTATGTTCACAGGTTACTGACACACACATAGGAACAAAAAATTGATTACCTACAAACGGTAACGGGTCTCCTTAGCAACGTTTTTCGCACTTTATTAAAAGGGTAAAAAATCCCTAGAGTTAGGGATGATCGACCCACCCTTTCTTGAATGGTGGGTCATGTATTCCTAACGTTAATTAATTCAAGAAAACAGTTTTACGTTAATTAATTCAAGAAAACAGTTACTCACCTAGAACTTGGGCTTCAGGACAATTTATAAATTAAATTTATGCACACGTAAAATCCAATACGATTTTAAGTACCGTATTTTGCTCATAATAGGGACGGGTTTTGAAGGTTTTTGCAGGTTAACCACTAGAAATAGTACGTTTTTCAAACTTTTTATGGTTGGTACGTGTTCCTTACTGAATTCCCGACAGGATGACGTTGCGAAAGTGTAAATATATATATTCCTTGTATTTTTTTTTTATTTTTGAAAAGTGTCCCTATTCTAGGTCACATGTGCTATAATAGGGACACACCTTTTTTTTAAGCTTAAACCGCTTCATAGCCCTCGTATTCTCAATAGGGACATAGTTATGCTTTTTAAAAAACTATTTTCCGATCCAAAACATCAACAAAAAAGTCTTTTAATGAACTGTTTCATATAAATACAAAGGGTTTCCCTAGAAAAGACTACATTTAAGATCCTTATCAAAATCACAGGTTCCATATCACATGTTTCATAAAAATACAAAGGGTTGCCCTATAACTTATAAAGTCGACGGTAATTTACGATAACACATCATGAGGGCTGAACTACGGGGGGGGGGGGGGGGGGGGGGGATCGGTTGGGGGCCAAAGAGAGGGCTCACTACGTTCGGCAAAACCGCGATTTTGTCTATAATATAGATTAGGTATATTATAAACCCATTAAAACACGCTGAAATGACGTTTTTGATCGAAAATCGGCCAAAACAGCTGTGTCCCTATCGAGAGACCGGGACACCCCTAAATTGCCATTTTGGGGAAAAACACTTGCCAAAAATCGCTCGTTTCACTTTTTTGAAATCTGACAACGGCTTCCCTCTAGTTAATTATGAGGCTAATAATAAATCCAGGTGACAACTTCCCAGAATGTCCCCTTGCACGCGAACCACGAGAAGTTTTTCGGTGAAACTGATAAAGCCCGTTATCACGTTATCACTGTTATCACCTACCTGACGGCGGGAGTTGAAAAACTTCTTCTTCTTTTGTTGTTGGCTCATCGTTAACATCCAGAAGAGATGAATTTCACTCTAAACATGAATTTTAGTGTAATAGGACGCCGTCAGCGGCGATTTTAATCTCGTTCTGCCAGTTCCGTCCCTATTCGAGGTACTGTCCCTATTATGAACAAAATACGGTACTAGCACTATATTAGCAAGTATCAACTAGCCCGACGCGTTGCGACGTTTTTTTACTTCGTGAATACAACAGTGGATACGACCACTTTTTAAAGTATCCTCTTACAAATTATATAAACAAATCTGTCGATTATCTGATAATCCCTAGTTTCAATTTTACTGACGACGCCTCGACCCAGAAAACCAGTGAAATGCAGCAACGGTTAAAATTGTTGTTAACCATCGGCCGCCCAACCTCGACCCGGTTGATTGAACCCTCCCTTGTTGGGATGAGAGTGAAAATCATTCGTAGGTTTCGTGTACATTTTTTATTAAAATACTTTTCAATTTGCAGGCATAAAACATGATAGAAAATAGTCAGACAAGCCATTTCTCAGCGACTGGTGTAGGTATCAAGGAAAATTGTCAGTTGGGTCTCTTTCCGCAAAACATCATTACAGTAAATCAAAGCTAGAAAATAGCCTTCTTTTGCGCTGAATACGTCCTACAAAAAATTATAAATCAAAAATCAGGGTTTACACTCAGCAAAGAAATTAGACATAAAATGCATTTGATTAACAAGTCTTACGACATTATATGGAATGTAAAAACGACACTACCAAATTTTAATAGGTACAGTTAAGACATTTTCACATTTGAAAAGTTAGTTTCCACATTATTCATACAAAACAATTTTTCTGTCCTTGTTTCTAAAATCACGACGGGAAATGACATTTTTATTAAAATATGTTATCCTACAAATAACAACTGTAGTCTTTTCCTATTAAAAACAAACATAAAACAACGAGTAACAACAATGTGCCAAGACATTTTGTTTGTACATTACAACCTTTCTGTAAGCGGATATTTGGCCTACCATCTATGGGGTGTTCAAGAGTATTACGTAATATCTTAAGTTAAGTAAATATAAATTTATTTATACTTGGGAAATTGCAGGGTGGGGAGGTGATAGGGATGACAGGGATTTTCACGTTTGAGTCGAGTATGCAATCAATATTGGAATGGATACGAACCAGCGTGGATAGAGGAATAATAATTAGGTAGGAACTATACAATATGAGTTCTTTCCAAAAAAGATTCCGTTTACACGTAGAGTGAAAATTCCTATCATTAAAAAAAAACTCACCCCTCGCTATCAAATTTTATATATTTTTAAATGTTATTTTCTTTGTTTTACTCTGCAAACTATTCGACACTTATTATACATGACACTATATCTCAGAAGTAGGTGTCTACTTCTTGTTGTGTTGAAGCGTCCATTTTACGTGAAAACGTAGATGCCCCGAAAAACGAGTGCGATGTACTTGAAGCTAGAATGAAACCCACAACTTTCAGAGTCAACCTCAATATCACGAGATCTAAAAAGGCCACAGACAACGATTAAAGTAGTCAACGGCTAGATTAAAATTGAACAACCGGGATGATATCAAACGTAGAGATACTGGAAATGAATATGATCGATGAAGTGGGAAAGCTTTTTGGAACTGTTTGTTCCCACCAGGTGGGGCAGTTCACGGAGATGGAATTCTTGAACATTCCTAATGGAGGAGGCGGAAATATTTTTCCACTTGAAAATACCAATGAAAGGGATTAGAGCCGTTTTGAGGATTCAACAGAATGCGAGAAGAAGAACGTGGACTTTAAAGGAACGGAAAGCTTGAATTATGCAGCCATTGCCCCCCCCCCCCCCCCCCCCCTAGCTTAAACAAAACAATGAGCAATGAGCTCCTTTAATGATTTTTTAAACATTTTTTTCCCCTGGAAAGGTCGTGCTTCAAAAGATACGAAAATAGGTCAACAATGCTTAAAACCCGTCTCTATTATTAAATAATTTTATAGGACATTAGGAAAAATATAACATTTGAATTCTGAGGTCTGGAGGGGGTACATGACGTGAGCTGCTTCGTCATCTTCTGATTGGCCGAGATCTCTCTCTCTCTCTTTGCTACGCAAAAAGCCGACCTTGAAAATCGAGGTAGCCATCAGAACAGGTCATTCAAAAATCGAGCATTGAGGTTATCGACCCGGGCTGAGTGTTTTCCGATTCCGTTCAGATTTATTATTCAGCGCTCTGGCGGCTACTTACCCAACTACTCAACGCCCACCCAGCGCTCTCCGGTTTCAGTTCAAAATCTTCAACAATTCTAAAACAGTTCTTCACGTAAGTATGCGGATTTCCCATCTAAAAATTTGTGTAGGGGGGTTTTAAAGGGTGCTGAATGAATGATGAATTCCGACCTTTTGAAGGAGCCTATTCTTGCCGTTCGGCAAAAACCTTACGGAAATTGTAATTTCTGAAAATGTGGTGCCATCAGAGGGGGAAGTGGTGAGATCTACAGGACACCTGGACGCTAACGCTCCCCCCTCCAAACTCTCCAAACTTTCATTAATAGTATATTCACGCACTAGAGCACAGTAAAATTTTACTTCTATTCAACGCTAATGACACTACCCAACTTCAGCCATCTCGTCATTTTCCCGTATCTCCACTACAACTGTTGGTATATCAGTAGATTGTGGGGAATTTATAAAATGCTCTATTTGAAATTAACCGGATCTACGAACAAGGGTAAAGGTATCCAAACACAATTTCACAATAGGTTCAACACTAATAACTAATTAAAACCTGCTATGATTTAAGGGCAAAACTATTGAAAGGTTCCACGTTTCACACTATTGAAAATAAAGCTCAGAAATAACACATTTTAAACAGGTACTATAAAACACTAATCAACAGAAACGCGAAGGATAAACAATGGTTTTAAACCACAAAATATTACAACAAATATCAGCTGTACAATAGACAACAATTATTGGTACCTTACATAACAAAGTCATCTGTAAACACAATTACACAGTATTATTGTATCTTCACGTAGAATTCACAATTGAAAGCGCCTTAAACTCATATTTTTGTGAGTGAAACAAAGTTACCGCTGGGTACTTCAAGGAGCTGGAAGGTAACAAAATATGTACCTAGCAATCGTTCGAAAATCGGACGAAATGGCACAGTTTAAAAATTGAAGGGTTCCACAACGTTGGTCTTCATTTACCATCGCATAGTGAACGGATGAACACTACAAATAATAGCCTAAAAATACAAAAGTACACATGTTGGTGTTTAGAACGTTATATACTTGGATCCTAGACTTTAGAACAACTCCATGTACACTGATATAATCGCCTAGAACGCTTGTTGGTGTTTTCGAAGGTACTCGGTAATTTACAACACCAAAAAATGGTGTATTGACGGATATGCCAACGGAGATTACTTCAAGTGAGCGGTCTTCAAACGAAAATCCAATATTGAGAGGTGGAACCCAATCAACTTAAAAAAGTTGAGGGCATAAGAGCACCACACAGGATCATTAATCGATATGTTGATAAAACGTTGCTGAATACGAATGTTATCACCAAGTGGGCCTTTCGATTATGCAATACTGTTAAGTTGCAGCGAGCCCCTGGCGGGAATTTCAGGAAACTTATATTCGAATCATTTCAGGGGGCTGGTTTTTTTTTTTTTTTTTTTCAAACTGCAACTAATTGACGAAATGCTTGAACTTAAGAGTCAGTCTGTGGGTGTCAGCATGTACGAAATCTAGCAGTTAGTTGTTTTGCATCCAGATTTAGTACGTCGAAGGTTTTCGCCTAAATCTAAATTCGAATAATCACTTGATTAAAGAAATCATTTGCACATTTGGGTTTAGATTATTGAAATCATTCGTTTTTCATTACTAGTCCTCATAGGTTTGGAAGGTAATTTTAAAACAACACATATTTTTGTTTTAGTTAACCTTGATTTAAAATCAATACTTTTTTTTACAATACTAGATGAAATAGTCGAATTTTATATGATTGTATGTATCATAAAAGTTTGACCGTATTCAGCTACATCCATTTTCATCCAGACATTGGTGCACATGGAGTCCACGGTAGGTTCATCCAAACTTACGTTCAATAAAAAAATAAAATAAAAAAACCAGTAGTTCCATGACAAATTATTACAGGCATCAAACTCTCTTGCGAAGCGGCTATTTAATTTTTTTTCTTCATCCTCATAGTGAATCAAAACGTATGCTACTCTGTTCATCACACCAAACGAGCTCAAGTGTATCACCTAGAAATCCCAGTGCTGACGTTGATATGATAGAGTAGGTGAGAGGAGAGACTGGAGGCTAGTTGAGGCCACCAGAGGACTCTGCAAGTGGCGATGTTTGATCACCTCACGCTCTACAGGAGTGTTCAAATCCTGTAAGTGAACGCACAAAGAAGTAAAATTCACTTCAAAATGTAGCAACTTGTAGTCACACAGGACATTTATCTACCTGTAGAGACAGGTGTTTATCTCAGGACTTTTTCGACCGCTTTCCTGTGATAGACCCGACGAACGACTTCAGGGTTGCGCCAAGCCCGCGAGTGGGAGATTTGTTCTCGCTTGTTGGCACACTTTGAGGATGAGCATCCAAACATTTTTGGTACCGCAACTGCAACAGACGAACAGAAAATGTGAAATTAAGCTGAAAATGCTACTTTTTCTTTCCTTTTTTTACCAACATTTTATCAGCAGAATGTTACAATAGCGGTAATTCAGCTCCATTTTGGGAGTGTGACGATCGTCTAATTGTAAACTCAGTACATAAGTTCTACATTGAAATCAAAGTGACTGACTATTTTTCATTTCCGAATAATTGCATTCCATGAACTGTCGATTCAATTCAATTCAACATTTTATTTGCCCAAATCACAAGAATGTATAGACAATTATTGTCGGTTGTTGTGTTATTATAAGTAACAGTAAAATGGAAATAGAAAACAAATTTCTTTTTTATGAAAAAACCCCAATAAACTGTATCAATTTGGAAAAAAAAAAAAAAAACCTGTGTTGACGGGAATCCATTGACAACATCTGTTAGGCACTCTTGTAAATTGAATGGAGCAAGATTAATAAGGTATTTCTTCAACCGAGTCCTGAAAAGATTGGCTGATCTCGCGAATCATACGGAAGAGCGTTATAAAATTTAACTAGGTGGGGGGGGGGAAGCCAACCCCCGACCTCTCCCACCTGGCCTCAGACCTCTTCTGCTCGCTTTTCGATAATTTTCTTCAAGAAATACAGATGAGGGTTTTTTGGAAATCCGATTTCAGAATCAGTGTGAGAAAATGTATGACAAAACTAGTGAAAATTATACGATATAAGAGGAGAAATTTGAAGCCCCACTAATCATTGAAAAACCATTGGATTCTATTTCATGTTTGTTGCTTCAATGAATGCAAAACAAAACAAAATTATCTGTCGTTGTTTGTTATATCGTACGCTAATTTGAGCCCGAAATATTAACCTGGAAAATGGTACTAATGAGAAAAACGTAATTTGACGATAGTTGTAACCATATATTATCCTCTGTTACTTCAGTGTCAGGTTACAGTTCAAAGAAAAGGAATAATACTGTTGTGTATAAAATAATTGTCTCTTCTTTGGCTATGACGCACTGACGTCACTACATTGTTTTAATTCTATTGGAAAGGGCGAAAAAAATGCTCCAGCGACCGGGGAAGGGGACGCCACAATAATTGCGAGAAATTATTTCTTTCTTGGGCCTACGGGGGGGAGCAGGGCGTACAAGGATTTTGTGAATCGGAAACCAAGGCTACACCTGAAGAGAGTTTTGCTTTGTTCTTCAAGAGGTTATTCAACGTTGCATACAACACTGTACTTTCTTGTGAAACTAAACTTGATTTTTCTTCAGTGAATTCGGTAAATCTAACATCTGAAGCTGCTTTAGTTGATTTTATTAACGCTAGGTACATATTACGCTTTTAACGAGTTTTCAACGCTACATAATAGCTGCACATAGTGTAGGTGGAATCCACCTGGTGGATGCGACAATATTCTTCTCCTCTTCCTGGTTCTACTTATCTCCATCCCTGCAGCGATCATAACTTTTGTCTTCCTGCACCAATCCATCTTTAACTCCACCAATGGAAGGACACCCAGCAGCAGGAGTGACAATGAGTTCTATGGATTGCAACCATTCAACCGGAACAGCGATAATATCCCAAACTACAGGCTATAAAATGTACGCTTTACATCAGCCTAAAGTGGATACTAATATTAAAAATTTGATATCACCTTAAGATCAAGAAGAGGTCACCTCCGCTCTCTCTCTAACACATAGAACCATACGCCTTATCAGCGATTGAGCCCGCTGGTCAGGTTCATTTGTACAAATAGGGCCCGCTGTCCAGGTGCTTTTGTACAAAACTGGCTCAGAACCACCCAAAACCACCTACATAAACGGGGGCCGGAGGACATAGCTCTTGAATTTTTACTTTGAAGTTAGGGATGTCTAGTCTTTTCACTGCTGGGCTAAGTCTATTAAATAACTTGATTCCGAAAGTATTAATTTCAATTAATAGATTAAATTAGGTAATACTGAAGTGAAAGAGAAAAATAACGCTTATGTCCCTGTGAGAAGGTGCGGTGGTGAGATGGCGAGGAGGGCCAGAAACGACCAATGCCTCTTGGCTCAGTGCTCCTCATCAATGAGCTGTGATAACGTAGGTAACTGAAGAAATGTGCAAAATGAGTCGCTTGAGATGGTATTTTGTTTGTATAGACGGTAGTTACCAACTAATTCATATACAAAGCGCCAATTTTGGTTAACTATTCGTGGAATAATACACCTATGTTTTCGCGACGGGGGTCGACGACTGCGATCGGCCTCAAAATTTGACATTATCCGTTTCAAGAGGTCTACATTCTAAATCCGAAATGTCCGTCCGCCGTACGACGTCCGGGCCGTTTTGGGCAGTAGGAATTTTTTTTTTAAAATCTGAAATTTTGTCAAAATACTTAGTTTACCATCTAGTTGTGCCCGCAAGGTTTTCAGTCCGATCGCCCAAACGCTATGGGGCTAAAATGGGGCTATGGGAGGGGTTTTAGAAGGCTTTTTGCCATGGGATCGATTAGGTGTCGTTTTCGAAGTATTTTTGGCCGTAGAATCCATTTTCGGGAGTCCCCGAACGATCCGATTTCACTGTGGCGATCTATAGCGCTTTCATGGGGCTAAAAACGCTGCAAATTTTACACAAAGGTTTATTATTCTTTGATATAGGTTACTGGTGCAAAAATTATTTCTGTCAATGAAAAAAATTTTGGAACTTTTTTTTTTTTTCAAAAATTCTTTATTTTTACTCGAAAAATATTTAACCTCCTGGGATCCTTCAAAAATACCATTTTTAGCCCCATGAAAGCCCTGTAGATCGCACCAGTGAAATCGGATCCTTCCGGGACTCCCGACAATGGATCCTACGTCCAAAAATACTTCGAAAACGACACCTAACTCGATCCCGTAGCCAAAAGCCTTCAATAAACCCCTCCCGTAGCCCCATTTTAGCCCCATAGCGCCCCACGGGTTTGGTCGATCGGACTGAAAACCTTGCGGGCACGACTAGATGGCAAGCCGAGTATTTTGTCAAAATTACAGATTTTTCAAAAAGTGTTTAACACCTAGGTGTCGTTTTCCGAGTAATTTTGGTCCTTCGTTATTTTTATTTTTTTAATATTTTTTTAGGTCCCACATCTGTCTAAACTAATAACTATTTTTAATTTTTTTCAAAAATATTTCCTTTGGAGCAGAATTAATTTTTAATTTTTTCAAAAATATTTCCTTTGGTACACAGAAATAATTTTGTCATAATTAACCTATAGGTACCTATCAAAGAATAGCAACACTATTCACTTTATTCATGGAATTTTTGCATCATGAGATGTTTAAGGGCAATGTTGAGTCCCAGGGGGGTCAAATATTTAGTATAGGTACTTGACTAACAATAACAATCATTATTATTATTTCTATTCATTGTTACCTACTAAGTTGAACCCCTCTCGCGGAACCACAGAGTCTCTGAGAGGTCTATGTTTGACTCGGAGTAGACTCTGTAGACCTTACACGAACGCCAGCGAGGTTCGTGCAACACGCCAGGTCGAATTCCCGGGAAGGGTGTGGCCCGTCCTCGTCATCACCCAGTCTTCTCCCAGCAGCACGACGGGGAGGTAGTGTTGGGGTATTTTTTAAGTTCAAATGTAATTTCAGCCCAATTCATTTGAAATTGCCTCCACTTATCGCACAATGTGATATTATCATCCGGTAGAGTAACAAATTGGAAGAAACTTGTGGCGTTGCGGAAAATCGCATAGTTGACTTATTTGGTAAGAACTGATGATTACAATAATTGTAAAAGATTAATTATTAATCTTTTACGAATAATTATTGTTTCTCACTCGCGGTATTCATGGAGCTTACAAACCCTCCTGATTGGTTTATTTAGTTTGGCTTCAAATTGATCTCATTGAGGGATTCTCCATCTCTTTTGTTGAGCTTTTTTTTCAACCGTTAATGAATTTGTGTCATTATTCCCAGGAGTTTTTTTGTAATGGACCTCAAAATTTGTCATTTCACGTTTCAAGATTCTAAAAATGTAATGTCCCCCTCGCCGTCTGAGCCCTTTTAGGCGGTAGGAGTCTACAAATCTGAAATTTTGACAAAATACCCAGTTTACCATCTAGTTGTGTCCGCAAGGTTTTCAGCCCGATCGCCCAAACCCGTGGGGCGATATGGGGCTAAAATGGGGCTACGGGAGGGGATTATTGAAGGCTTTTGGCTATGGAATCGAGTCAGGTGTCGTTTTCGTAGTATTTTTGGACGTAGAATCAATTTTTCGGGGTCCCGCAACGATCCGACTTCACTGTTGCGATCTATAGGACTTTCATGGGGCTAAAAATGAGATTTTTGATGGATCCTGGGAGATCAAATATTTTTCAAGTAAAAACCAAAAAAAAAGCTGCAAATTTTACACAAGGGTTCATTATTCTTTGATATAGGTTACTTGTGCAGAAATTTAATTCTGTGTCAATGAAAAAAAGTTAAATTTTTTTTTTAGATTTTCATATTTCAAAAAGAAATTTTTTTTTTCAAACTTTTTTGTTTTTTACTTGAAAAATATTCGACCTTCTGGGATCCATCAAAATTCTCATTTGTAGCCCCATGAAAGCCCTACAGATCGCAACTGTAAAATCGGATCATTGTGGGACCCCAAAAAATGGATTCTACGTCCAAAAATACTTCCCAAACGACACCTGACTCGACCCATAGCCAAAAGCCTTCAAAAAACCCTACTGTAGCCCCATTTTAGCCCCATAGCACCCCACGGGTTTGGGCGATCGGGCTGAAAACCTTGCAGGCACAACTAGATGGTAAACCGAGGATTTTATCAAAAAATTCCTACTGCCCAAAACGGCCCGGACGGCGGACGGACATTTTGGTTTTGGAATCTAGACCTCTTGAAACGGATAATGTCAAATTATGAGGCAACAGGTGTTTTATTCCAAGAATAATAAACCAAAATCATAATGGTGGGTATTGAATGTAAAGGGTTAGTGGGGCCGCCAGTGATTACATACTCTGGTTGAGCCCATCATCACTGGCTGTTTTGGTGGTGGTGGCGAGCACTTTCGATGTGATAACGTCATGTAACGTTTTCACATTGAAAGCGCTCACCACCACCAAATCAGTGGTGACAGAATCAACCAGAGTTATTAAAGAAATCAAAATTTATTACTAACATTCAGGTAAAGTGGAGTGTGAATCAGTGATTGAGCTGAAATTAGTTGATCTTGGGAGCATAAATAGGAGCAACCGCGTTGGGCATCATCGGAGTGTTAAAGTGCAGTGTTGTGTTAAGTGCGCGTAGGGTAGTAGGGTGGTGTCAACAGGATGTGTGAGACGGTTAGTAGGTAAACGTGGTACGCAGCAAGGATAAGCCAGCTCGTAGGATCCAGCCTGCCATTCATTATTTGATAGCTTGCGAAGCTGTGCCTCCTTGCCTGCCTGCCGCGTGGATTATAGATTGTAAGTTAGTTATAGTGTGTCCCTTTAGGTCTCGGGTAGGTAGGTAGTCTTAGGGTGGATGAAGTGGCTGAAGTGGTTAGCAAGGCTGGAGATCGCTTCTGCCATGGTGATTCGCCGTGCATGTGAGTGGGTGGTCACTGTGAGAGTAAGGTTGCTTTGGTTGGTCAGCTCCAATTATCGTCAGCTGGTAAACTTGGTAAACGGATCTGAACTTCCGATGCTAGTGGCAGGCGTGGTGGACTGGCACAGTGATGGAGTTTCAGTTTGGTTCGATCTGGATGGTGGGGCTGATTGTGTAGGTAGGCTCTGGTGGGAGGGGGGGACTAGGTACGCCAACCAGATAGAAACAAAACTCGGAACGTTTCTACTGTGTTAATTACCAGTAGCATTGAACTCGACAGTCAGGCGTATATATTATCATTGGCATGTAACGATTGAAGAGCGTCAATGCCAGTCTGTGTGCGTGGGCTATCACAGTGATGGTAGTGTAAGAACACAATTCCTGTTTTGACACCAACGAGAAGAAAAGAAAACTTCTAGACCTCGACCCAACCAAGACCTCGAGACGTGCAGACCTCCTCAACCATCACTCCGTTTGTCGACTTCACAACTTGCGTTGCTATCGCTGCTACTACCACATCAATTCAACACGCGAGTGTCCGTTAATGCTCCCAAGTCTCGCGGCGTTTGGGTGGGGGGTGGGTGTGGGGGTCTTCTCCGAGTTTCTCCAAAGTTCCTGAACGCTTCATAGACAAGGTTTGGTTGGTGAGTAAATTCTGCGTACATTTTGTTAAAACGTCCTACAGTTTCACATCATTTTTTAAAAAGATTTCATTCTTTTTTTTCAGGCATGCTCATCAACAATTATTGAGCCAGGTAAAATTCAAAACCATGTCAAACTTCAACGTTCTTGTGACTTTGATGGTCACTACTCACTTGTGCTTCATTTTCCACTCTTTGGAGTTTTCAAGAAAACACCTAAAGAAACTCATCAAATGGTCAATCTGAACTTAAAGCAAAGCTTAAATACTACCCAACCAGAATGCCACTTTGTGGAGCCACTGTTTGAAATTAGTCCCCCCCCCCCCCCCCCTTTTGGCATGTTGAACTTCATGAACTTCAAGAACTTCAGCTGAAGGAAGAACTTCTTTTATCCACAGTCACATTTCACATGGAATTTGTTTGTTTCAAGAATCAAGAACATTAGGTACCCTATATAAGTTGCTAGGTTATATATACACCAGACACCTGCGCACTCACACCCGCACACATTATAACAAAATGTCATTTCAAATGAAGCAATATTCAAAAACTACTAAGTAGACAATTCCAATAATTGCAATCCACAAAACAATAAGTAGTTACCCATGTAGGCATAGTCGTCCATTAGAATTAGAATATTCTTCAGAACTCCCACAACTCCCTACTTCTTTTTGCATAAACCAGTATAAAAAACGCACGTCTACACTGAAAAGCTGGTAAAAAATTACAATAAGTTTACAATACATTAGTGGTCTCAGCTTACAAACCATAAATTGACTCAACTGTATCCCACCAAATTCCTCAAGAGAGAAAAACTCGGCTCTAATGTTGTGTTTTGAAGTGGTAGGCTTCAAACATTCTCTTATCAATCTCTATTCTGTAGTAAATTGCATGCCAGTGGCTCCAAAAAAAAAAAAAAAAAACAAAAAAAAAAAAACAGTTAGGGTATTAGGTACACAACTATTGTCATTGTTGAAAATAAATTGCTGTAGATTGTCATGTTTCTCACGCTGAGTTCCGGAGCCAGGTGTTGGCTTCTCCAACCGGCACAATATTTGATGTTGTGGGCATAATGTTGTTGTCTTTGACTTCTACATTGTGCAAACCGAATATCTCTTACTGTGTCGTCCATCCGTGAAGTTTGGTGGACCGTGCTCAGCTTGGGGCATATGACGACTAGGCCTGGTTGTTGTTTCCACTGTTTTTGTCTTTTCTTCTTGTATTTGGTAGTTGTTGAAACAAATTGCTGTAGATTGTCATGTTTCTCACGCTTAGTTCCGGAGCCAGGTGTTGGCTTCTCCAACCGGCACAATATTTGATATTGTGGGCATAATGTTGTTAGAGAGTTTTTGCAGACCCTTCCACCGATCGGTAGGAGGAAATCCGTAGTACGAATCTGTAAGGAAAGGGGGAGTGCGCATGCGCGAGGACAAATCGGTAAGGAATCTGTAGCAGTAGGCGGTACGAATCCTTATTCCTACGGGTTACCAAATCTGTATAGAAATCTGTATGAAAAACAACATAACCTGACGCTTGTGTAACCCCGTTGTAACCTCAAGATGTTTTTCTTGTAAACAAACGGGCTTGTATTCTGCTTTGTTATTTTTTGTTCTCAGTTCGCTTTGTTCTCTTCTGTTTTATTCTGTTCTACACTCGATGGATGAATTGGAAATTTTTATTCCACCCATTTCCTCTTCACAAAAAAACGAGTGGCAGTAGGAGTCCTCGTAGGACTTGTAATAAGTAGGGCTGCCAGACGTCCTCTTTTTTCCGGACATGTCCTCTTTTTCACACCCTGTCCGGGCGTCCTCTCTTTTTTCATTTTTCGGGCAAATGTTCTCTTTTTTTTAAAATCTCTCATTTTCTGAAATTACCTCGAAATTACCTGAAAATCGTTTGGGCTACCTACCTATCTGGAACAGCCTGCTTAGAAAAAATCTTGTTCTTGTTAAACCTATGTCCATCGTGGGCGTTGACATCGAATACAGGCAGCTTCTTCGCCACTCCAAATCCCGTTGGTTGTCGTTGTTTCCCTGCATAAATCGTGTGCTTCAAATGTATGAACCTCTGGCGTCGTATTTTATGTCTCAGAGCAACCCTCCTATCCTAATAAAAAATCTGTTTGAATAGCCAGAAAATGAAAGTGACTTGTGGTTTCTACATTCATTAATGTTTTCTTTCAATGAAAAGATTAAAAAATTGGAAGCCAAACATAACTCAGTTTTGGAGGTGCTAGCTTCGTTGGAGGAAGTCGAAGATTTTCTGACTGAAAGACTGAAGGAGAAATTTCTCCCTAAATCTAATTTCTTACTAAATTTAAAGCCATGAACTGCAGTCAAAGATGGTGTGAATATTTCCATCTTGTCGACCAATCAGAGAAACACTCACAGCTTCTCAAATTGTGCCAAATTGTTTTCGCCATTCCTGCCCATAATGCCAACGTCAAGAGAATATTAAATATTCTCATTCCATCAGAGAAAATTTTTCTCTGATGAACTCTCAGTGGATGAGAGGAACTGACTACATGTCCCCACAGTAAAGGTTTTTCATCAATCAGATGGATGATGGTTTGTTACCTACCTAATCGGGTATTATAATAATATCTACTTCAAGTTTTTAGTTTCAACATTCAACATAATATGTTCAACATAATATTATTATGTTGAATGTTGAAACTAAAAACTTGAAGTAGATTCTATTCCTATTAGAATTAGATCATTTTCTATAATATAATATTATTATATTTTCTATAATATTATTACATTTTCTATAATATAATATCATTATATTATAGAAAATGATCTAATTCTAATAGGAATAGAATCCACTTCAAGTTTTTAGTTTCAACATTCAACATATTATAATACCCGATTAGGTAGGTAACAAACCATCATCCATTTGATTGATGAAAAACCTTTACCTTATAATTATATTATAATATAGTATGTGCATTTTGTAATTTATACGTTATATATCTTGATGTCCTTTTTTTCCTTTTCTCTCATCAGGCAACCCTAGTAACAAGAAATACTTGTGAAACACTCAAACGCAACAAGTCAAAACTTCACGGCGACCTTTTTTTTTGGATTTTCATCCATTTTCCTCTTCACAAAAAACCGAGTGGCAGTAGGAGTCCTCGTACTTGTAATAAGAAAATTTCTTATTACAAGTATTTAATACTTGTGAAATACTCAAACGCAACAAGTCAAAACTTCACGGCGACCTTTTTTTTTTTTGGATTTTCATCCATTTTCCTCTTCACAAAAAACCGAGTGGCAGTAGGAGTCCTCGTACTTGTAATAAGAAAATTTCTTATTACAAATATTTAATACTTGTGAAATACTCAAACGCAACAAGTCAAAACTTCACGGCGACCATTTTTTTTGTGGATTTTCATCCATTTTCCTCTTCACAAAAAACCGAGTGGCAGTAGGAGTCCTCGTACTTGTAATAAGAAAATTTCTTATTACAAGTATTTAATACTTGTGAAATACTCAAACGCAACAAGTCAAAACTTCACGGCGACCATTTTTTCTTGAGGTATGTGAGAGTGAAAACAACGTGCGCGTCACTTTAGTAGTCAATTTTTCCATACGGATTAGTAAGGAATCTGTAGTGGGGTGGTTGAGGTGGTTAGCTTCCAGTCATGGTCGGCCTAGACAGCCCATACGGATTTCCTGCTACGGATTCGTGGAAAGGTCTGCAAAAACTCTCTGTTGTCTCTGACTTCTACATTGTGCAAACGGAATATCTCTTACTGTGTCGTCCATCCGTGAAGTTTGGTGGACCGTGCTCAGCTTGGGGAATATGACAACCAGGCATGGTGGTTGTTTCATCTTTAGGTACATCTTCATTATTTAGCAGAACAGTCATTTGGTAACCGGCCTCTGATGACAGACCACGTGAGAGCGTCAGCGTCATTTACGGAAGTAAGTAAGTAGGTACCTACTCTGAATGATGGGTAAGACTACCAACGTAATATTATTATATAACCTATTATGTTGGTATTAGCTGCTCATCGTCTACGAATCAATCCAGTTTTTCTGCAGTGAAGCGAAGTGATTCTGCGGACACCCCTGACAAGGTGATTCAGCAATGCGTCCAGCTTCGTAGCTTTCTTCGTTTGACACGTTTGACAGTCGTCGACACCTGCCATCGTGCTGCCTTCATTGACTGAATGTACAGAGAAGACATTGTTGGTGAGTTTGATTGTCTACAGTGAAATAGATATGGAGTGGATTTCCTTGCTAAACGGTCATTTGGTATTTCAGTCTCGATGGCAGACTTCTTGGGAGCATCAGCGTCATTACTGAAGTACTCTGAATGATAAGACCACCAAGATATATCTTCTCATCGTCTACGAGCCAATCCAGTTTTTCTACAGTGAAGCAACACACTAGACAAGAGTTGCTGCAGCAATGGTGTCACCAAATTATGCATAAAATCACCTGGAAGGCAAATAATTTGGCGAATAGCTTCGTCTTTTAGTGAGTTTATTATTTATAGAACGCTCCCCAAGATCCCAAAGGGTCTTCAGTCTGACGCCACTCCCAATGGTGGGGGAAGGATGGCGTGAAGAGGAGCAGCCAACTATGAATGGTAAGAAGGAACGTTGATGGAGCGTAGTTAGGTACTTTTTTTGTCTTTATAGAAGAAATTTGTGTTTGTGAGCCCTCTATTTGAAGCTTTATGTTTAGATGAGTCCTTTGACAAAATGAAGACATGTAAGTTCTGATTATCTACTATTCGCTCTCTTCCTTTTAGAGTTCCATAGGATGCCCTAGATGTTTTTGAGGTTGGCATTCTTTCACGTTTCTGGTTTCCATCATTGACAAGTGAGGAGTGTGCAAATCGGATACTGAAACCCCAGATTTCATTAGCCAGAGGAACAATTCAAGCTCTCAACTGTCAGTGGTGGGGCAGAGAAATCCATTGCCGAACTAAACAGCTCATCCTCGGTGCTTGTTGAAGGGGAAGAATGGTGTGAAGAGGAGCGGCAAAGTATGAAAGGTAAGAAGACGTTGAGGGAGAGTAGTTACTATTATGTCCTCAAGGAGAATGAGCTGTAGCTCGTTGGACACGAAGAAGCTCCAATGGCCGTCGTATGGCCGTAGAAAGGTGACCCGGGCAGGTTCTCCAGAAGGCCGACTGAAGAAGGGTCACCCACTCGATGCGTCGCCTCAAGCTCACCACGGATCAGTGTCAGGACCATAGGGTTTGGCGTCAGGCGATATTGAGCAGCCCCTGGTAAGAGGAGAAACCCTCAAAAGTAAGTAGTTCCATTGGACATTGCCTGTTGCCTGTGAAAAGTTATCACCGCTTGTTTCCATAGTTGGAACGTCTTTCTTTCCCTGCTTGTGGCCAAATGGAACGTCCACTGCTCCTCCATAGAATGTTTACAAACTCTTTGCTGCATGGCAAGTTTATACCTACCTACTGCCTTTGTTCTGCCCCTTTCCTGCTTGGAGCATTTTTACTATCTGTTTGCTGCATGTAGCATTTATACTATCTGTTTGCTGCATGGAGCATTTATACTGCTTGTTTGCTGCATGGAGCATTTATACTGCTTGTTTCCTGCCGGGAGCATTTATAATGCCTGTTTGCTGCATGTAGCATTTACAGTGCCTGATTGCTGCATGGAGCATTTATACTGCTTGTTTCCTGCCGGGAGCATTTATACTGCCTGTTTGCTGCATGTAGCATTTACAGTGCCTGATTGCTGCATGGAGCATTTATACTGCCTGTTTCCTGCACGGAGCATTTATACTGCCTGTTTCCTGACTGGAACGTTTATGCTGCCTGTTTCCTGCCTGGAATGTTTACCGGCTGTTTCCATAGGCTTGATGCTTTGTTCCAGTAACCTAACCAATTTGGTGAGGAAGGTGTGACTATTTGGGGAAAGCCCCCCTTAGTTGGGGGGTAGGAGGAGGTCACATGGGGGAAACCCCTTTTTACAACTAGTTGTATTTTGTAAAGGAGTGTAATTTTTGCACAAGTAACCTATTTCAAAGAATAATAAACCCTTGTGTAAAATTTGCAGCGTTTTATTCTTTCTAAATATAGGCGCTGTTATTTTTCTCTTTCACCTCAGTATTATCTAAGATTACCTAGGTATTAAAATATAATAGATTTTATGTCCACCGCTTGTTCATTTCTTTTAAATTGTAGGCTCAACTTCAGACCCATGGTAGATTTACCTTTTATAGCCGTTTAAATTTAATTAATGAAAAAAAGTTTTTTAAATTGTCATTTTAAGTGTTTGGATCCCGAAAAATGAATTATCAAGATTACCTACTCGGAAAACAAGACCTCATTCGACTTCCTGTCATCCTTCAAAAGCCCCATGAATCCCCAAGGTGAAATCAGATGCTTCTGTGACCCAACAAATTGATTTTACGTCCAAAAGTACTTCGAAAATGACACCTAAATCGGTCCCATAGACGAGACCCTTCAAAAACCCCTCCTGTAGACCTTTTTAGTTCTGCAAAGCGCTGCAGGTTTGTGCAATCGGGCTGAAAACCTTGTGGGTACAACTGTTGTACCATCTAGAAGAACATCCCAAGTAGGTAATTGGTCAAAAATGTCCGATTTTTGAATAAATTCCTGCTGCCCAAAACGTCGTGGACAGAGGACGGACATTTCAGTTTTAGAATCTACACATCTTGAAACGAAGATATAATGACACATTTTTTACCCCCGCTGCAAATTCTTCTTCTCTGGGGGCCATACCTGTAACCAGGCGTTGGCGACCTCTCGCTACCAACTTCTGTTGAGCGTGTTAAACAGATTTACAGAAGTAGTAGGGACCTACTGTAGTTCGCCGTTGCCTTCCGAGAGGTGGTTATCAGTATAAGGAAAATGTCTAGCGGCTGCTGGGATCAAACCAGCAACCTTTGACTCAACAGCCCGACGCTCAACTACTGAGCCACTGATAACCACGTTGCAAATACCAAAGTGTATTATTCCAAGAATATTTAGGTAACCAAAACGGGATCACATAATGCTCCCACACAAAGCCCTCGCTAATGAGGGAGAAGGGAATAGGCGGTAGGCGATGAGGAGGAGGGCTGCAAACCATCGAAGCAACTCAGCTAGTGCTCCAGCCAGACGCTCCTGCTTGCAAGCCATCAACATGAGATCCTCTAGATTGTAATCACTCAGAGTTTGCCTCAGACTTGTTTTGATCATTTTCAATTTTGAAAAACTTTTCTAACACTCGACATAGATCGTAGAAAGTGTTACCAAAAATTTGTAAACCAAAAAGAGACTTGAGGCCATGAGGCTTTAAAACCTTGTAGCACAAACGCATGTATTGCACTTGCCATCCCCCTATGAGGAACCAAAACAACCAGATCGCCTTTTTTGGAGTGTGAGTTTTCTTTTTCGGCCTCGATTACCTACATATTTTAGATTGGATACAATTTTTTCTCCACCTTCGACCGGCCCCTCGGGCGTTGTCCGATCAGCCTATCCGCTCCTGTTTCGAATCGACTTTCGACCGCTAATGTCATTTACATGAGCTCCCTGGTCAAGCAGAAATGGATGGGGATGAGGTGGGGCTTAACTTGGGGTCAGAGACGTGTAAAAGTTGGGGTGTAATGGTCAATCGATTGGTTGGCACAAATTTGATATCAAGGCTTTTGATGCTTGGAATCTTTTTAATCCCTGTGGGTTGGGGGGGGGGGGGGGATATCAGGGCTTTTGTCCAGTCTCGGGCAATAAGTATGAATATGTTGATGCCTGGTGATACGTATTTTAAATGAAACAAGTGGACAAGAGGAAGGAGGCCGCACTTCGCTCGGCCATTGAGTGCACACAGCGGGCTTTGCTTCGATCGGCAGTCCTAGAGAACTTAGCAGACCAATTGTTTAGATGCAATGAAATTTTCAGCTTACGACCGCAAAAAATATGAAATCAATTTGGAAATGGGGAGGTGCGAAGGGTTACATCATCTGCCATTAGGAATGTGTGTTTAAACTTCTTTAAATTCACCTTGCAAGCGGCTTCGACGGTTTTGCAGAGAGCGCCAGACGAAGGCTCGCAGTGAAAAACGTGGGCAATGAACAGATCCTGCGCTGTGTGCATGATGAAAGCACATTGTTTCACGTTGTGCCCAATCCCGAGGAAAGACAAATACCTCACCCGACATTCAACAATGGGGCTGCTAGAATCCTGAAAATAACCAGAACTATAAAATACTACCTTAAATAGAAGAAGACGCGCGCTCAGCTTCACAAGTGAATAAACCAAAAACAGTCATTCTCGAAACTGTGTGGTGTTTGCCGACGGTGCAGAGGTCTAATCCAATGAGGTGGTTAGGGTGAGAAATGACTCCTCTGCTGAGTACTAAATTGTTTATTGGAATAAACAATTGTAGCGTGGGGACCATTTTCATCAATAATTATTATAATTTCCACTATTTATACCATTGTCATATATCTTCAGTATAATATAACTTTGTTAATTTTATGGTTTTTCTCTGGTGCTAATGACAAATGGTTTTCTTGTCAGGGCTGTAGATGAGCTTAGTTGCTCGAAACCGGTCCCCACGCTACAATTGTTTATTCCAATAAACAATTTAGTACTCAGCAGAGGAGTCATTTCTCACCCTAACCACCTCATTCTCGAAACTTACTTTATTGTTAATTGGGCAAATGGTAATCATGCTCGGGGCCACAGCCACCTCAACAGACTGCCACTGGCTCCGCGGAATCGTGTTGACCAACAGGTCTATAGCGTCGTTTAATACGTCCATACCGCTGGCCTTTGTCACTTCGATGTTCCCCAAATATTCGGCGACGAGGACCTTTTTCGGTTCTTCCATCGGCGTTGGGAACGATTGGGCTAGAAAGTAAGGTTATTTTATTACCACACCAGTATCCAATTCAATATCTTCACTCAAGCGAAATGATTGAATGAGTTATTTTTCAGCAATGACTGCCATTGATTGACTGGGACATCTACTACCTCATGAAAGGGATCAAATGAGAAACTTACTTAGAGGAATACTTGCATTGCGATGGAATTTTCTGTTTTCAGTAGGTAAGTTGGTAGGGCGTGTAGCCAATGATGGTCTGCTTGTTGAACCATCTGCAGAACCAAGATACATGAATTTACATCTAATTCACAAATTATATATATATATTTTTGAAATAATTATTTCAGCTACACAACAGACTGGCCTTTCGTTGAATCGACAGTCAACAAGTTTGGACGCCTTTATGGAAAGCGTAAACCAGTGGTTCTCAAATGTTACAGGTGGGACGCTTAGTTCATGAAATGAAAAACGCTGCAAATTTTACACAAGGGTTTATTATTCTTTGATATCGGTTAATTGTGCAAAAATTAATTCTGTGTCATTGAGTAAAATACCCATAAAAAAAAAATTTTTTTTTGTGTACCTACAATGTTTGGACAGATGGTGGGACCTTAAAAAAAAGTATTTTGCTTCCAAAATTACTCGGAAAACGACACCCTATTTGACCTCCTGGGACCCTTCAAAAATCCCATTTGTAGGCCCATGAAAGCCCTATAGATCGCAACAGTGAAATCAGATCGTTCTGGGACCCCCAAAAATGCATTACAAGTACAAAAATATTTCGAAAACGACACCTAGCTCGACCCCATAGCCGAAAACCCTAAAAACCCCACCCGTAGCCCCATTATAGCCCCATAGCGCCCCACGGATTTGGGCGATCGCACTAAAAACCTTGCGGGCACTACTAGATGGTAAACCAAGTATTTTGTCAAAATTTTAGATTAAAAAGAAAAAAAACTCCTACGGCCCAAAACGGCTCGAACGGCGAACGGACATTTCGTTTTTGGAATCTGGACGTCATGAAACGGATAATGTCAAAATTTGACATTATTATGCAGTTTTCCGCGTAAGGACTTTATCATTCCTAGGTTCAGTTCAGTTTGCCAATCAATTTTATCTCATTTTACGTCTAGTCCCGTCCATTTTAACTACTTACATTTTGTTAATTTTCGTTTATGTTTTGGCTTAATACCTTGATAAGGAGGTAGCCTTAAAATGTATTACTGTTTAAAAAAAACCTTTTTGCATTCAATCTTACAGTTGTTTTTATTCGTAGAGTTTTATCTACCTCTCTGAGATTTGTTTTAAAGTAAATATTTTTGATATAATGAACGATGAAATGATGAAATAATTTTCATTCAGAAATCCTCAAAGTAGTCGAATTCGAAATTGATTGTAAATGGGCATGCTACACTTCAAATCACGTGATTTTTTTTTATCTCTCCTAATTTGAATATTCCAGTCAACTTAAAGAAAATTAAATTCACTACATTTTTGTTTTTAAGGTACCTGCATTTGCGGCAAACAATTTTACCGCAAACAGTAAAAGTGAATAATTTTAATTTTACCATAATTTTAACGATTTGTTAAAGCAATTTTCTAGTTGCAATTTTCTAGTTGCGATTTGTTAAAGCAATTTTCCTGTAGGACAAGACTGGTTTTGAATTTTTCCCACCTAGATTGGCGTTTCGCCCCACTGTGACGCGTCTGTCATCTCACAAAGGTCTCTTTATTCGATGTACCACAAAACTCAAGAGCCTCGTAAATGATGTCTAATAGCGGCAGATATTGAGTTGGGAACCACTGGTGTAAACGATCGAAGTGAAAGTACACTACTGAAAAGATCCTTACTGGTTTCCACAGGCTTTGCCAGATTCTGTTGAAGGCTCCTTTCAATCATGATTTTCTTACAAATGTCTCTCAACGTATTGGCGATCGTTCTGGCCGGCATGTCACACCGGAACACGTGACACATGTGTTTCCTCGTCGTTCTGTCTCTGGCGACGTACGCGAAATCCCTGAAATGAAACAACGCTTTGACATCAACCATTCAAGTTCGGCCCTAATCCAGAGATAAATCGAAACTCGACAAATCGACGGTAGATCGATATCGAAACCATGCAATTGTGTGTTAAACGTGCAGAAGAAACTATTCTAGTGGAATGGATAAGTGTTCCGAGGGATTGTGATTCAAGTAATGAGACAGATAAATACCTCTCCCTGTTAGAATGCGAGAACGAAAAAACAACATTCATTAATAGAAAGATGAGGGCAATCGATGAGCTCATGAATGCTTAAGATGTTGGTTTGAAGGAATCAGCCCTGGTCAGTCATGTAGGTTCCGTTCACAAAAGAACCTACTGGATTTTACTTTGAAATGTCCGGATGAGGCGTGTCACCAAAATAGTCAGAAAAGCGAGTGTGTTTTCAGCAGACGAGGGGCTCTGTAGGGTTAAACAGGGGCTGTAGGGCCTTAAAGTATTTAGGGTTAGGAGTCAAGTGGGGTGTCGTTCGAAGAAAATTTGGACGTAGAATCCATTAATGGGGGGGGGGGGGGGGGCAGACCCATCCGACCACACCACGGGATCTATGGGGCTTTTGAAGAACGTTGGATAGGAGGTCGAATGAGTTGTATTCGAAGTAACGCTGGAGACAGAATCTAAGGATATGGACATATCCTAACACTAAACTTTTTCTCAAATTTTTTATTTTGTATGAATACTTAGCAGTTTACATGAAATTAATTTTTGCACATTTTGCACATGTAGCATTTTCGTACCTCTTAAGAAATTTATTATCACATTTATTATTATTATTATTATTATTATTAAGGAACGGATTCTTAGGTATTTACCTATGTTTTCCTGGCAAGGAAATTCACGGCTGATCAAATGATTATTTGTGTGATTGTGTTAATACAAATTCACATATTTGTATTATGTGAATTTGGCGATACCTAAAATACCCTAATTCTTGCCATTACACCTGAACACCTAAGTTCCCAGGTATTTCACCTAATCGACCTTTCATTTCACAAGTCGTTGCACCGAAGATTTTGCCACCTTGGGTTGCCTTGCACCTCACTGAAATTCGCCCTCATCACGTCTTGAGAGGGAGGAAGACAATTCTCAGCCTACAAGACTATTCTTCGAGAAAACCGTCAGCGCTTCTCCAAAGAAAATCTCGAGAAATATGTCGTCGTATTTCTCCCTCATTTCTCCGTCGTATTTCAACTTGCCCAAATCGGCAGAGCAAGACAATTAATTGTGAATTGTTGAATAATGCTTTGAGAAATACTTGTGTATTTTTTATTAATACTTTTTGAATTTTTGTAATAATTTCAATTTTATTTTACGATAAAGAACAGGAAGAACAGTTCTATATTTACTTATATTATTATATTTATTATAGTTACTATATTTACACAACTTTTTTTTATTTTAGGACCGTTTACTGATTCCTACATCGACAAATAAAAATAATTTTGCACCTAAAAAATACCTTAACACCTAAAGCAGCGTAATTTTGGTTTATTATCGGAAATTTTGACATACATTTTGACAAAATACTCGGTTTATCATCTAGTTGTGCCCGCAAGGTTTTCAGCCCGATCGCCCAAACCCGTGGGGCGCTATGGGGCTACGGGAAGTTTTTTTTTAAAGGCTTTTGGCTATGGGGTCAAGTTAGGTGTCGTTTTCGAAGTATTTTTGGACGTAGAATCCATTTTTCGGGGTGCCCGAACGATCCGATTTCACTGTGGCGATCTATAGGGCTTTCATGGGGCAACAAATTAGATTTTTGAAGGATCCCAGGTCAAATATTTTTCCAAACAAAGTAAAAACAAGACAATTTTGAAAAAAAAAAAAAAAAAAAAAAAATTAAATTTTTTTTCCCAAATTTCTTTCTTTCTTTGACACAGAATTAAATTTATGCACAAGTAACCTTTACCAAATAATAATAATAAACCCTTGTGTGAAATTAGCGTTTTTATCTAAAAATCCGCTCCCTAATTATTATAATTAATTTATTATATATTTATATTATAAATTACCTAGTAAGAGAGATTTATGACCGATATCCTTCAATACCAAACATTCGGGTATGTTTGACGAAATTAAGCCACAGAAAAATACATGCAGATAAGTTGGAAGGATCAAAATACACAACTAAGTCCAAACACAGGTAGCACACACGTACTCCAATGTTTCGACCTATGGAAAATTAGATTATGGCATATGCAACTACATAAGTAAGAGAACTAATAGAGACATTTATAACCAAGAAGAAAGTGAGGGGGCGTCTGAATACATTTATGTACTTCCCGACAAATGGCACATCTAAAAAAGTTACCAACCTTCCATTATCTCGGCCAACTCCCCACACGCGAATGGTATGAATAGGCTGAGTGTTGAGCACAGTAAGATTTTCCGGGTCAATCAGTTTGAGAGCGCCTTCATCCAGATCCATAAATAAGTCTTTTCCCTGAAACAATATGGTTTCACCGTCGGTTTTCGCTAGTAGAGAATTTTGTAATTAATCAATACACAAGTTTTCCAACATCTTCGGAGTGGGACATTTTGATTCACTCACGTCTCCCCAACGTCCGACGTTGTCGATGAGACCGTTCTTTCCCAGAGACAGTTCCACAATACACTTGTTGACGGCTTTGCTGGACCTTTCTGGCGTCAAGTCGATTTCGGATATGTCAACCCACCCAAGACTTCGGACTGCAAACCGGATGGCTTTGTCTTTTTCCCGATCAGCTCGTGCTGGGTAGCTCCTTCTCCTAAACGAAATCAACGATTAGTAGGGTAAAATAAAATTCGATGATAACCCGCAAGATGATGAATAGAGAGATTCTTCATGAGATGAACTACTTCTTCTTTTGAAATGTTGACAAAATACATGGTAGGTACTAAGTGCAGTGTGTGTACCATAATGAACTCAGGTACTTGGGTTATCCATTAATTTGGGTCTTGCCAGGCAGATATTGATACGCGGGTTCATCTGGGTAGAATCACAATACACTCCCTTCTTGGAGGGTTCTTTGGAGTCTGAATCCGTAAATAACAGGGGGTTACCATTTTTTAAAAGAAAGTCGGGTGTATGCGATGTTGGCAGAGTGCGGCTGATAGCAAAGTTTGATAACAAGCTTTCAACCAATTTTCTCAACTCTAGCACATTTAAAATGGTAAAATTTAAAATTCAAACTTGGTAAAGAATTGAACCAATCGTAATACTAATAAGCCACGTTGCAAAAACCTGTAAGTGCATTTTTTGCCGGCAATTTTTTCTGGTCAAGTTCGGGCCTGCGCACAGTCTGGAACCGAGACATGTGGCCAACGACCCTTGATCTCTTCTCCATGGCTTCTTGTAAAAACCTGGAAGTTAGTAACATCATCTGGAGTTAGAACTTCGCAGTTTTTTTGGCTCTTCTGAAAAGTTTCCGAAAATCAACATACAGGTTTTGGCGACGTGGCTGTGTGTTATACATATTATGTATAACAGGCTCTCCATCATTTAGTGTCATCCAGGTCGTTAAGTCTGATGCTAGCTATAGCTAGCCTGTATTATAATACAGGTTCTACACGATGGGTCCCGTTCAGAGATAATCCTACAAGATGGATCCCGGGAGGGGGAGAAGAATATAGACCATGGGTCCTGGTAACTGGAGAGTTAGTTAGGCGAGCTAGTGAGACTTTGATTATAATATAATATAATATTATGTATGGTCAGCAAACCCAAATCCCCCATTTTAGCGAATGATGGCTTCAAAATTCAGGGCTTTCCTTTCCCGATTCTATAAATATACCACACTTATATACAATGTAAGATATTTGACATAGGGACCTCTACCTACTATAAAGTGCAGGCAGTGCGTATCAGGACGTGAAAAAAAAGGTTGGAATTGTTGGTCTTATCCTAGGGTTTTTGGGGTGCTGAATCCAAATCTGAAGAGATCCAATAAATATCTGTGATGCGTTTTGAAATAGTCGCAAAAAACTCCAAAATCTGCACTTTTTTCGGGTTTTTGCTGATAACTTCGAAACTGTGCGTCCTACGGCAAAAGTCACTACTATCAAAGTGAAAGAGCATTATATTTCGTACAAAGTCCACCGGTCAAAGTTGATTTTAGTTTCAATAGTTCAGGAGCTAGAGCGATTTGAAAAATGGCGATTTTTTACACGTTTTTCGAAAGATCACTTTTTCGCCCTTCAAACAGCTGTACACCTTCAAAACGGCAGGTCCTATCGAAAAATGTTGTAGAGCGTTAAAATTCCTTTAGGATAAGCCATCTTGCCATGTCAGTCCGTTCAATAACTTTTTAAAACCAAATGTGAAAACGTTTTTCACGAATAAAGTTTTGACGATGTATCGTTGGACAACGACAAGGCGCAACTGGTGATTTTTGGTTTATTATTCTTGGAATAATACACCTATGTTTTCGCGACGGGGGTCAACGACTCCGATCGGCCTCAAAATTTGACATTATCCGTTTCAAGAGGTCGACATTCAAAATCCGAAATGTCCGTCAGCCGTCCGCCGTCCGCCGTCCAGGCCGTTTTGGGCAGTAGGAATTTTTTTTAAAGTCTGAAATTTTGACAAAATACTCGGTTTACCATCTAGTTGTGCCCGCAAGGTTTTCAGTCCGATCGCCCAAACCCGTGGGGCGCTATGGGGCTATAATGGGGCTACGGGTGGGGTTTTTTGAAGGCTTTGGGGTATGGGATCGAGTTGTGTCGTTTTCGAAGTATTTTTGGACGTAGAATCCATTTTTTGGGGTCCCGGAACGATCCGATTTCACTGTCGCGATCTATAGGGCTTTCATGGGGCTAAAAATGGGATTTTTGAAGAATCCCAGGAGGTTAGATGTTTTTCGAGTAAAAAATACATAATTTTTGAAAAAAAAAATCCCCACCCAAAAAAATTTTTTTTTTGAAATAAAAATCCAAAAAAAAATTTTTAATTTTTTTTCATTGACAGAATTAAATTTCTGTACAAGTAACCTATATCAAAGAATAATAAACCCTTGTGTAAAATTTGCAGCGTTCTTTTTCTCTGAACTGATCTATCATTGTTCAGCTTTTGCCCTTGTATCACAATATTAGGAAATTTTGTTTCTAGCTTGTAGACACAAAAGAAAAAAATCACCAGTGGGAAATTTTGGGAAAATCACCAGTTGGGAAATTTTGTTTCTAGCTTGTTCACGTGCTTGTGAATTCATGAGCACTTGTTGGACGACCACGAGTAAAATTCTCTGGCATTCGGTTATTGGGTGGGACCCATCGTGTACATCGTTTCAACCCCTCCGGAACCCATCGTGTATATTCATCCCCCCTCCTCCGACTGGCCCATTAAAATCTTCTCCCCTCCCGTGACCCATGGTGTATATGTTTTAACCCCTATTGAACGTCCGGGAACCATCGTGTATCCCATCCTATAATAAACAATATAATGAAGGTGCCAGTATTTACTTGAGAGCCATTTCTCCTTTTCGATCGCGATCTTCATGTTTCTTGATTTCCAACTCATCTGCTAACGCCGAGCTCGTGTTACTCCTGGTGATGATACCGCCGTTTTGATGGAAATTAGTCAGGGCCTGAAATAAAATTACGTTCAATTCAGTACGGTAGAACTAATTAAAAAATAAATAAATAAATAAATAAAATAAAACTGGAACCATGATAAAGAAACCAACGATGATCATGAGAGACCAACTGAGTCGCAAAAATCAGCTTGTTAGAATGAATTAATAAGCGTGATAATTTCCAAAGGTTAGAAAAAGTTTACTAACTATTACCGTTTCAGCATCTTTGACCAGTGGAGTCTTAGGTTCTTTGTTTCCTAAAACTGGTTCAGGCACGTCTCTCTGGATGGTGCCACTTTTGATATGCCAATAGTATGGTCCGTCGTTATCTGAAAAATTATGATGGAATGAAGGCATGTTGGCGCTGCAGCTAGAAAATCTGTCAAGACACTACATCAAGACACATGGAGACATGGAACTCTACAATTTACTAATGCTTTAACATACATTTTTCACTTATCGGCATAGCAACGATAAACGGGTTTTCAGGAAACGAAATCCTTTTGGGGGATCTGTGATGAATCAAATACATAAAAACAGACAAACCAAATATTTGGTGGAAAGTGTTCGGCAAGGACAACTTTTCGGTTTCAGTTGTTTGAGTACACTGTGTCAAGGAACTTCCACATTATGCCAAATGAAGCCGGGCGGCTCAACGCAGGTGGCAAGTTGAATTAGGGAAACTTGGATCAGCCTGACATCGAAACTGTTAAGAAGAGCGGATGCCCCGAAAGATGCCGAGAGGCCGAATCGCCCCCAAAATCTTCTTTATCGTCTGAACAGCAGCCAATCGGCACGTCCATATTGCGACCTCTATTTCCATTCGGTTCGGCTTTCAGCAAGGCATCGAACGACGCGTACACACTATAGTCCAGTCAATATATACTGGAAAAAGGGTCCCGTTTGCAAAAATCGAAACTTTCCCCCCATCTTGGTGGGTTCACATTCAGTCCCTTTCTGTCGCATCGTGTTTCTACAGCCGTCATTGCAAATTGCATGAGTTGTTTGACGGACTCCCTGAATCTACACACAACGGTTAAGACGACAGAGACATCAGCTTATGCTTGGAAGGGATTGGTAAGAACATCAGTCTTAATTGCCGAATAGAACAAGAACCGATCCCTACCTGCCTACAATGACAGCTCGGATTCGGCTGCTGATGAGGACGGCTTCAAGTCAGTAGGTTTTTACGGGCTTTCTTTCATCGTAGAACAAAGGCGGTAGCCTCTGCTGTTTATTGAACTAATTTGGCTAGAAGATCAATTTTCGTTTTAGAATCCATTCATGTTAACCCACGTAAGCCTTATTTCCCCAAACACGGCCAATGCCCTCAAGCGTTCACTATTCCCCAAACGCACTACGCTCGTGTACCAGAACAACGGAAATATAGGATGTTACCTTGATGTCTCTCCCAGCCAGGAGGAAGCTCTTCAGTGGAAGAATTATCCAACGCCTGTGTGGGAGAGCCAGCGGTCGGTGGCTCAAAAACACTCTTATTGGATACGTCGCTGTCTTCCTTCTCATAGACCCTGGAATCAATCATGTTCCAAGCGTCATCCACTTGTTTGTATTGATTATAAAATATTTTCAACGCGGTATTCTTTTTTGAGCAGGCCTTTCGGCATGGGGTAAATACTGATAACGTGCATGTGTAACAGGCAAAGACTGTTGATGATCGTTGAACGAGAAGAATTCATACGTACCTGTCAACTTCTGAGTTAGTATGTTCAACTAGGTCAGGCTTATTTGAGCGTCTTGTCGTTAGGTCAAGGCCACGATTCACGTTGCCAACTTGTGTATTGTCTAAGAGAGGACATGTATTCCTAAAACAGAAAGTTAGTCTCATTGTAAATATTCATAGTTATTAAAAAAGTATTCGTAGTTATTAAAAAAGTATTCATAGTTAGCGCGGTTGATTCATACAATAAATACGGACGAGAGCTAACTAAGAACATGTCCAGTAAGCAGCTTTTTATGAATCTTTGGTGCCTGATGCCCAAAAACTAACCTTGAAGACACATTCAACCCATATACAAACAGAGTAAGTTTTAAAACTTCACCTACCGGTGAATACTGTTGTCAGTGTCTAACGTAAGGACTGGGCCGTTGGTTATGTCCACTCCCATGGATCCTATATCCAAAGAGGCGTACGTTTTTCGTCCATTGCTCGTCACTGACGGCCTGCACATGGTTTCCAATTCCGAGTATAAAAGCTGCCTATATGAGGATATTTCCGTGTTGGAGTTGAGGGCATCGTCAATGTTCGGTAGGTGGTAGTTGGGATTTTCGTAGCTCATCAAACCATTTTCTGAAACAAAAGAGTTGAATGGTCAAAGGAGAGTTGCTCGGTCAACAAACCTTATCGAAAAAATTCCTCTGTAAACTACTCTCGATGTCGAATTCAAAATGAGGAAGTCCGGCTCGGGAAACCACTACTTTATAAATCAACTTTTCAGAATGAAATGGGTACCAAGGATGTGAACTGAGCACATGATTTGAGTCACTGCTATTTGAGGCGACCTCACATCTACCATACTTTGCCACCATCTCAAATACATAAATCAGCTGAGTCTTATTGTTTAAAAAGTTATGGTAAAAAACGAATGATCATCCGAACGAATCATTCTAATGCGAGAGAAAAACAACCTTCATTTTGGTTTATTATTCTTGGAATAATACACCTATGTGATCGCGACGGAGGTCGACGACTCCGATCGGCCTCAAAATTTGACATTATCCGTTTCAAGAGGTATACAATCCAAAACCGAAATATCCGTCCGCCGTCCGAGCCGTTTTGGGCAGTAGGAATTTTTTTTTAAATCTGAAAGTTTGACAAAATACTCGGTTTACCATCTAGTTGTGCCCGCAAGGTTTTCAGGCCGATCGCCCAAACCCGTGGGGCGCTTTGGGGCTAAAATGGGGCTATGGGAGGCGGTTTTTGAAGGCTTTTAGCTATGGGATCGAGTTAGGTGTCGTTTTCGAAGTATTTTTGGGCGTAGAATCCATTTTCAGGGGTCCCGGAACGATCCGATTTCACTGTGGCGATCTATAGGGCTTTTATGGGGCTAAAAATGGGATTTTTTACGGATCCCAGGTGGTTAAATATTTTTCGAGTAAAAATAAAGAATTTTTGAAAAAAAAAAAAATCAAAAAAAAAAAATTTTTCCAAAATTTTTTCTATTGACACAGAAATACTTTTTGCACAAATAACCTATATCAAAGAATAATAAACCCTTGTGTAAAATTTTCAGCGTTTTTAAATTGAATTCAAATTAACCAATAATCAGCATTGGGCGGTCAGGATTGGTATTTGGATGAAACAGCTGTTAGTAGGTAAGTGAGATTTCGGATGCGAGAGCTTTGCGAAGACACCGCCAGTTTTGCTGCTAAACGAATGCAAAATTATTCAACAATTGAAATTTCGCATTTGAACCTTCGAGTGATTTCAATAATCGAATGCCGCATTCGATAATTTATTCGGATGTTCCATCACAATTTAAAAGCGCTCCCGAAAGAATTCTGCACAAAACTCTGAGACTTTCACCCACAGCAACAACGAATTTGTCCACATTGGCTCGTTGTTGGTGGGACCATGGCGAATTGAGGCGAATTTAAACCGTGCTTTACATAAATCAACCAACTCACCAAGATATATGTCCTCATCCGGGGGAGTCGTATCCATATTGTATAGGTTCAGCAGAGTTGAATACGGACTCCGCGTGGAAGTCAGGTTAAGTTGAGGATGAATAATTCCACCACCAAGCTCGCCACACAACATCCCATCAAATATTTTGCATCTGAAACATTGAGACGGTGATTGTAAAGTGCAATGAAAACAAAATACAGAAAATATAATATGTTTGGAATTGTTGATGACCGTTTGAAAGAGTGTGGTGAAGATCAGGGTAGAACGTTAAATGACCTATGAAGCCCAGCTGGGGGGGCTGTACGGTTCAACCAAATCGGGAAATGATCCAAAGATTCCAGAACAACGGGCTGAGGAATATCATCAACGCATGGTACCTACTATTGAAATGAAAGTCTCCATCATGAATCGATAAACGAGGCGCAGCCTCCGACAAGCGATAAGCTGCACCATCTTCAACATATGAGTTAGCACGGCGAATTTTTGTTTGGAATTGAATAAGAAATCAAATGTCATCTCTACTTTTAGAACAGATAGAAATTGCAGGACACCAGCAGCTTTGCGAACAACGCTGTTTAGTCCCACGACGTGACCATTTGATCATCAGTTTTAAGTCAAGCTTTATGACCTAATCCGCCTAACATGAACTAGCGCTAATTTGTTCATTATTTACTTCAATCTAGTTGCCAATCGACACTTATTAAAAAAAAAAAAAAAACCGCCTGTGACTTATGTATGGTTAGGTATGGTACCACAACTTAACGTAGTACTCAGACCCCCGGTTTATTTTTGTTATGATAAAGGATCACAGAAAGTGTTTTTCGGTGATTCCACAGAGAGCTAGTGGAATAGGTAGGTAAAAGTAATCAGTCACACACGATTAAGGATTCTGGTATTTCTAGGATTTACTTCCTTCGATCTCCAGCACCAGGAGCGTTGTGCCTGCAAGGTTTTCAGCCTGATCGCACAAACCCGCGCGGCGCCGTGGGGCTAAAAAGGGGCTATGGAAGCGTTGTTAAAGAGTTTCAGCTAATGGGGTCGAGCTAAATTGCAGCACCTGGGTCTGGATATAATAGAATATTATGACAACCATCATAATGTCGTTATATTGACGGGGAGACGCACCCTGGTGGGGTTCATGGGAGGAGAGGATCGACTTGGAGCGTGGGGTGGGGTTTGGAGGAGTAGCGGTTTTCAATTGCGGGAGGGGGGCATTGGGGCGGCAGATCGGGGTGGAATATTTCTGTTGAATCTTACCAAATAACCTCCGCCCAACCAAATAATCTCCGTAAGAACACATTCTGTGTTAAAAGCATCCAGGCTTGTGGTCTTGATCCGTGGAAGCCAAAATACCCTCTACTCTCGGCCCTTGCAAAAGGCCCTATTGCGCATACTTAGGTTCCAATCTGCCCGAACCGCTCTGAGAACTCACCTAGCGACCAAGGTCTAATGGTTAGACTCTAACCTCAATGAGGAAACTGTCCCATTCCTGAATGCAAGACTTGCACTTAGTGATGTCACCAGAAGACTGAAGCGAACCAAACCGCTTACAAGCGGTACAAATACTTGCTTACTAGTGAAGCAATGCAGTGAAGGCAACATCATCAGAACGACCAACCCCCAGTTATGTCTTTTGGTTTTAAATTTAATCAGTACAATATTGACCAAGAAAATTATACTTGGGGCATAAAATAAAAGATAAAAAAGTATAGTAACTATTCACACTTTGATACAAAACCGGAATTTGAACAGAATAATAATCGATTGAAGGATTTATAACTGTTATAAAATGGTCGGAGCAGTCTGGGTCCCCTTCAATCGATTATTATTCTGTTCAAATTCCTGTTTTGTACTAAACTGTGAATCAAAGTTTCATGTATGAAGAGAATTACGAGTAGCTGGGTTGAATAAAATCCTTCTATTTCCATTCTCAGTAATAAGATCGCTATACCGATTCTCAATCCTCGTTGAAGCCGGATAACATTTGAATATTTATGGACGGAGTACGGATCTCTGTAAGTATATTTTAATCCAAGGTCAATCTCCCAAAGGCACAGTAAAAGGGCTGGGAATGGTAGGCAACGGAAAGAATCTGATTTGAATAGACGCTAGAACGAGATCTCGGATATCGAATAACTTTTTAATGGAGCTCAGACTCATGTAATCACGTAGAAGAGGGCCTTCTATCTGCACAAGTAGATCGACTTTTTCTCCCGAAGAACAAGTGCTCCGAGCGAACATTTGAAATTTAAACAACGAGCCACGAGACGACACGTGGGGGTCATAACACTGCAGGCGTTGAATGCTTTCTTTGCTTGCGTGCGTGATGGCTGTAAAAGGAAGAAACCTGGCGCTCTATAATGGATGATTGAAATGGTGAGAAAATATACCCGCCAGTAAAGTTGCTATTTGTCGTGTAATTTATGAGGTTACCGATTGTAGTTTCGAATGTGAATTTCGTATCAAGTACCTTTACAACAAACGTAACAAAATTTGTTACGTTTAATGTGTAGGTACAGAAGTGACAACTATTACAACACGTTACTCCTGCAAGATAGGCAATTTTGGACGGGCGGTAGTGGTGTATGCGGTATTAGGTATTAATTATGACAAACCTTTATGCTTGGAGATAGGGTGACCTAAGCGTTGCCAATCTGGAAATTGTCAAATTGTTTTGATTTGATTGTTTAACGGCGTAATTTCTGGTAACGGCGTCGTACTGAAAGCAGCTTAATGAGAGCTGCAGGGGAACCGCGAACGGCAAATAACGGGAATACGGCTTTAAACCTTTCTGTAGCCCTCTTCAGCTCCACAGAGCCCCGCATGTTAAGGAGATCAGGCTGAAAGGTTTGCGGGGCTAACTAGGATGTATACATCCTAGTTAGCCCCGCAAACCTTTCAGCCTTTTACATATAATATATGTAAATACGTAATATATGTAATATATGTTTACATATTATGTAAAATTAATGTTTACTTGTGTAAGCCTTTCGGCGTACCTACTAATTACGAACTAGGATAGGTCCGGAGTATTTTGTGAAAAATTCCTGCTACCAAAATCAGCGTGGAAATCAAATTTTTAAAATCTACGCGTGCCAAAAAAGAGGCAAATTTTTGAGGCGCATCAAAATGTTACCCCCGTCACGAATACTAAGCGAATAATTCTTTCTGGGATGATCACTTTTCCATAAATAATTTGCCACTATCAAAGAACTCACCGCAAACGTACACCAAAAATACCAACATTTTAACGTTTGGATCATCATTATAGTACCGAAAATGCAACCTAACAATGAGGATGTCAACCGCTACGGCTATCACGAGGATAACCGCAGATCATCCGATTTAAGTTGTCGGTCCGCTAAAATTCATTTCTCTTCCACGCAAACCAGAAGGGGTTTTGCTTTTTGATGCCATTAGGGGGGGGGGGGGGGGGGGGGGGGTTGCAATTGAGCAAATGATGAAAAGATTACTCTCTAAAAGGTCCGCAGTTCGTAACGAGCTCTCGATTATCATAACAAGGCTTCAAAAATAAACTGTTCAGATATGAATCGTTTTCTTCATTTAGTATTTTTTTCTAGCATTCTAAATATGAAGTTCATGAACCCCATTCAAATAAGGCACACTATACAGAAATTACTTTGCAGCTAGTCTAAACCGAAATAAACACAGCAAAGCCAACGAAAGTACTGCCAAAGTACCTAATGCGAACGAAAACAGTCATCCTACGTGCGTCGCGACGAACAAGAAAATAATATTGTGATTTTTTTTTAGAACCATACCGTTATGATAAAATAGACATTCCCTCGCTTCCGGATTTCCGGATTAAAGTGATCCTTCATTGCTAGGTCCTGTCAAACGAAAATCTACGGAGTTGATAAAGTATCTCGACTATTGTCGCCCATTTCAGGACAACATTGGTACTAAAGCAGTTATATTCGGAACATTTAGCACTGTAAGATGAATCCGAAAGGAACATTTGGACTTGGATAAGGTAGAATGGTACACTAGGCCTTTGTAATTAATTCAGTCAGGTGTTACCTAGGAAGATTGGGAGTATAATCCCTGAAACGATTATATTGACAGGTAGGTACTATGACAATTGCATTTTGCCCTGATGTAATTGAGGGTAGTTGTAGAATAAATTCAACATAATATGTTCTCCTTCGGAACAAGACTATCATAACTCAACATTTCCAAGTTTGGAGTTAAACCCGCATATGGACTTGAAAGTGTCGGGAAAATTTTGTGCTAGACCGTTCCTAGGTACGTTTAGTCTTGACTAAACATTTTCTTCTCTTCCTCCATTTCTTGGCCACTGTGACCAATAATTTTGCACAATACTATGATATCATGATATCTCGAAATAGGGGATGAAAGCTCACATTTAAGAGTGTGATAGAGCTACTCTGTAGAGGTGAACGCATTAGGTTCTTAGGATAAGCATCACAAAGAAACTGTCTCTCAATAGTGTTTCAGGAAGCTAAAGTTTAGTTTAACTCGTTCAATACTTCAAACAGCTCTACTGAAAAATTGCCTGTTTTGAGTTATGATAGTCTTGTTCCATGGAGCGTTTTGTTTGCAAAGGAGCGATATTATGATGAAGCCCCCGTATGGAATTGTAGTGCACTACAATGTTGACGTCCATCAAAGAAACGTGTCCTGCTGTCATATGTGATAAATTGATTCGAGGAAAACTTGGGAATGAAGTAAAGCCAAACATTTCAACCATAGCCACCCTGCGGTGCAGGATAAACGTCTTTAACAGACAGATTTGGAACCCTATTTCTGATCCTGAACTACGAGGATCTCGTAAACAAGATGAAGGAACACAATGTATTTAGGATCTAATTTAGTCTGATGAACGTCGAGCGGGACTCTAAATGACCACATTACCGTTGAGCCTGACAGGAATCTTCTGAAATGCTCGAGATTTGAGAAAAGAACCCTTTCAAAATCTTCCACCATATAAATGTAGCGTTTGATTGTATTTATTTTGTTCAAACTGCAATATTTCTCGATTGTCTTATCGATGAAGGTACTCTTTTATGGCCAAAATAAAAACATCTCTACTCTGGTATCTCTCCTGTAGAACAGGACATTTTTCAGTTTGGGGTAGTAAGCGCTGTAAGTCGTCGATGATAATGATAGTCATGATACACTCGTAGGAAGAGAGATCAACCAAAATCTAAAAGTAAGATGAATTCCCGAAGGGAATACCAAATACTCACATCTAGGAGAAAAGACAACTGCGATCTGCGTAATCCTTTATTCCGTTCGGGCGAGGGTTCGACGGAGAGTTGATCCCTCGACGCTCGTAGCGGGGTAGCACTTCCTAGAGGGAGTTTAAACGCGAAACTAACACTTGCAAGCCCGATATTTTAGGGCAGAGAAAACCACCTGTCATAGCATTAGAACAAGGCGAAGGGTTTAGGGAGCCAAGAGGGGGCAAAATGGAGTCGGAGCCGACCATCAAGTATTGATTGGAGTACTGGGAGCGGGGCAGACGTGGCGGCGCCTCCAACCTATATCCAGCCCCCCAACCCCCCTAATCATAGAGAATGAGTTTACTCGAGGAGAAAAAAAAAAAAAAAAAAAAAAAAAAAAAGATCCAAGAAGGGGTCTTAATCGAACGTAAACATCATCCTACGCCACAGGATTCATGGTGTTAGTTCTACCGTGCTTAAAAGATAATCGCCCAAATTAGTATTTTTTCAATATTATTCTTAGAATAATCAGCTTATGGCATCGCTGAGCAGGTACATGAAAAAAAAAAAAACAAAAAAAAAACTTTAATATAAGGGCAGAATTATATTTTTATGGGGCAAAATTAAATTTTGCTCAATATACTTATACAAAAAAAAAAAAAAAAAAAAAAAAAAATTATGAGCCCTTTGTGTAAAGTTTGCAGCGTAATTTTTTTTCATCCAGTTCACCCGAATTTGCAGCTATTGCAAAAAAAAAAAGAAAACGTTTTAAGGGAACACGTAGCGAACAGAAAACAGAAAAAACAATCGTGTACACGATAAGAATAAATAAATAACAATTACTGTTGTGCCTCTTGAGGGCAGGAATAGCTTCAGATGAAGAGTTTGGTTTTAGAGTGCTTTTAACAATTCCTGTATCTCTGTTTGACAATTATTGCCAGTACATTATTATGTGTCTTCGGCAAATAAATTAATTTGATTGATTTGATTTACAACTTGTGAGTTAGCGTGAAAGCTCATGAAAACCTATTCGTCGGGGCCCCAAAAACGATCCAACAAGACAGGATCGGGTTGACGCTCTCTAGACATGGTCTAGACAGGTCCGGTCTCAATGTGGGTGAGGGGTGGGAGGTGGCACTCCCTCAACATATGATGTCAAGATACTGAAACATACGGCCTAGTGCGGAACACATACACACGTAAGTTAACATGATGAAATAACATCTAAATAGGTTTTTCTAGAAAAGGTTTCACAAGGTTTTATTTTGACGCTTTTATAAAAATTTTGGTTGATTAATCTTGGAATAACCAACCCACGTTCTATACCCATATTCTAGCCCAATTTTCTATAGGAAGTAATTCTGAAAATGACTACCTAGAACTATGCTGAGCTTTAAAAAATGTGAAAACTCGAATAATCCTATAATTGGATTACTCAGGGTTTCATTTTCTAGATTTTACAAACATGTTCACATTCTGAGCTTTAAAAATCACAAAATCATGCAATTAATTCATGTAAGGTGGGGGAAGTCTTGATATGGTTTGATAAATTTAACATCAACAAAACCTCAATAATCAACCCTTGACGTTATTGGTATAAATACCAATTTTTATTTTTGCCCTGGATACCTGTGAATCCCTTGTTTTATGAAGTAAGATTGATTTTTTGTAGCTTTGTCAATTGTAGCATTATGACCAAAATAGCTGTCGAAGTCCGACTTACGCAGATGCCCCATCAAGTGGGGTAAGTGCGAAAGTATCAGCCTGTTGAATCTTTGGACCGCTCATTCCGGTTTAACCAGGGTAAGTGCAAAAAAGGAAATCTCTCAATGATCCTTTAGCGATTTGAAAATTTAAATTAGTACAAAAACTCACAGTGATCAACTTTTACAGATCATCAAGTTAAGTGCCTGGACAGTGGGGGCAAAAATTGAAAGCATCATTATACACCAATAAACTTTTATAAATCCGTTCTAAACACGAATGGGTTAAATTCAGTCTTTCGATAGAGTATCAATCTCGCATCACACACATGCCCCTTCTTAAAACGAATGGGGTAAGAGCATGGTAGGGCCCAACTCACTGATGGAAAAAGATAACACTGAATTTCAATAATTTATAATTCAATTCAACTTATAAGTGTGGCGTACAACTATTGAAGTTATAAACAAACTTTAAAACACCTGAAAATACTTTCCAATTTGAAGGATGGAACACAATAAAAACGGAGCATTGAACTTGGCAATGGCTGCCATTGCCATTGAATGGCACAATGTGACTTCATAAGCTTCCAGCCAGGTTACCATTTGCGTTGACACCATCTGGAGGATAAGTGATTAGATGTCAGGCATACAGTTTCAAACGTAGCCAGTAAATGGCATCCAGTGGAAACTGTTCTAAGTAGTATTTACAACCCACTTACGCACTTGTCCCATTTTCGCACTTGTCCCATTTTCGCACTTCCCCCTTACCTTAAGTGGTTTCATGCCATTCATAAATTTCATGATGTGTGATTTTGTTCAGAATGTAGGTAAAATTTTTTGTAAAATCAAGTTAAACCCTGTTTTCAGGATTCAGACTAACTCAAAAAGTAAATTTTCTTCGCAACCGTTGAGAAGTAGAAATCGCGCATTTTTATAGTGGTAGGTAATTGTTACTTGGTTTTTATTGTTTCTATTGTCTGGGAAACCAATAGCTGCTTAAAAGAACAAAATGCCTCTGTAATCCTCTCCTTCCGGAGACGTTGTTTCATTCACTCAAATTTAATTAAAAGGAAATTACCAACTTGTATAAGTCGAGGTACATTCTTTATTTATAGCAGGATGTATTGGCAAGGGCTTTCTCGATCAAATTCACTCAATTCATCAAATCACCTCCTACAAACAAGGATTCATTAAACCTCTCATTGGCAAATCAAATGAATTGCACCTGGTTGGCAGTTGACTCAGTTACATTTCTTCATGAAGCGAACTTTGATTAATTGAGCCGAAAATAAGGAATACGAGGGAATTCGCAAAATTAGTTCGGTAATACCTAATTCGAGATTCGATTTCGGAGAGAATGATCGTCAATTACATGGTCCCCTAAATAAGGACGGGGTCGAATTGCACCAGTCCCACTGTGGTTCGTAATAATGTCATGTTGCGCTAGCGTACTAATTCCTTGACCTTGTTCCTTCTAAAAAATTGAGTCGAACACTACTCATTTTGGTTTATTATAAACTTAGGGCCGGTTTCACCACCTCGAGTTAGGCTAACCCACGAGTTAGCGAAAAAATTCACGTTTCACCAGCTGTTGTCTCCTAGTTACCAGGACGGTTAACTTCCACTTTTTTAACTTGCGGATTTTCGGAAGTTATCTCGTTAACTTGAAGTTATGTTGTTGTATGCTAAAACTGATTTTATGTCAATCTCTAACCTCAAAATAGCTAACTTGAACTTTAACATGAGGTTGGTGAAACCGGGCCTTAATCAACCTGTTGTAGCGGCGGCAGACGAAAATTTAGATTCGTCTCAAATTTTGGCCTTTTTGTTACAAGTTAATAATTTTATGTTACTTATAACAAAATATTATCTTGTAACGAAAGAGGCATGTGGATCTAGAAAATATTATATTAGTCCAGCGGAGGGCAGTTGGCGGCGAGTGTGAAGTAACTTTATTCGTATTACGCTTTATCTATCGCTGAAATTTCATTTCTGGCGAGTACGGCTCAGCGAGATTGTAGAAGGTTCTCTGGGAACAAGGCCAGACCATACATTGTCAACCCTTTTCGATTGACGGTGTTTGGATGAAGCCGACCGTTTCAAGCCCTGACATATCTGGGCCCTGAAAGCTGACCTACTAGCGATAGGATTGTTCGGCCAGAGTTCACTGCATAAAGCCGATACCAGTTGACTGAAGGCAGGCGCCACTTTTACAAGGGGAGGGGGGGGGTCGGAAAACGGAGAGAATTTTTCCGGTTTCAAGGAACCACTTTCCGATCGATCGTTTCCATAGAAAAAGGTGAAGTCATGCTTTGGGCGGGCTCATGTCGGTTGGCCACCTCACGATTTACGTAGCCCGAGGGTTGAGGTCGTTAGCTGACTCTTATCACGTACATGACCAACCTTTCTGTTTACCAGGGAATTTGTAGCGTGAGAAGAGTTTGAGCCAATATTTGTAGAACGTGTTCAAGTAAAACAAGTGTGATGTTGGGTTCCTGATGCTGAGAAAGAAATAGATTTCCTTTAAGTCGTTCGAGTGAAACCTATGTTCTATGAGTTCCTTCAATCTTTTATACACCTACCTTCCCTCCCCACTTCTTTCCTACTTCACACTTTTTTTTTCTTTTTTTTTTACATAATATGTACATATTATGACATAATATGTACATATTATGTAAAAAAAAAAAGAAAAAAAGGAAAAACATTGTACCCTTCCCATTTCGATCATAACTGGCTCATTAGGTGATCACCTAGTAATGATTAAATAACGTAAATGTCGCTGAATGTCGAATTGCCATGGGGCTGCCCAATTTGGCCAAAACGTTTGAAACGGGAATGGGTTCTTCCCATTATTTATGCGCATTCTGTATTCGTTTCTTTCATAGAACCCATAGCCTTTTCAAATGTTATTAACGATCATTCTCAGCGTCGGGAAATCCAACCACCCTCAAATCCATTGACTGACAGCTGGTGAACGTTATTTAGGAGCATTTCATTTTCTCATATGATTGGAGGTGGGTTATTCTCACTATTGAGTGGCGATTCGAGGCATAAAATTCATAATTCGCGACGAGAGCCGGGTCAAATAGCGTCGTTACTAGGGATTACTAGGAAAAGCGTCGTTGCCACGGGTGCATCGTTGAGGCAGCTGAAATTTGATATTGTAAAGATTTCGTGCGAAGCACGGGTGTCCCAACTAGTAGCATAATAATCTTCATTACGACCGCCTGCTGTAACCAGAGAAAATCTCCTTCGTCAATTCCTCCACTTTCCAGCAAAAATACTGGTTGTTTTATAGTCGCATCGTCAGTGGAGACGTCACTATGGAGAAAGTTTTTTAAATCAAGATCAAGGAGGGGCAGAATCAACCACTGAAGGCGAATCACGACCACGGTTGATTCTGCCCATCTTTATCAACGAAAATTAAGTTTAGAGGAAATTATCTCGTGATTTTCCGAATATAACGCTAATGATTCGTTTAATAGACTAATAGTCTACTGGAGTTAAACCTCAATCTTTTAAGAACTCGGGAAGTTTGTATAATTTTTCGAGTTTGAAAAATCGAATTTCTTTTACGTTATTGGCGACGAGACGCTTTGGCATTGACTGACAGCTGGTAAACGTTGGGAAGGAGCAGTTTATTTTTTCATATGTATGGAGGTGACTTATTCTCATTGTTGAGTGGCGATTCGAGGTCAAAAATACATAAATGGAGGAGTTAGGTAGGTGGTTGATACTGACCACAGATTAAACTACTGATACTGCTTCCTCGTTCCAAGTTCAAAATGAACGTAGTTGTCACTGTAACAAGAAAATTACGTTCGCATTACTCGCGCATGCGCAGGGAGTACCACTGATGCAATCGCGATGAAACTGATAGGGGACTATCTAGGGCTATACCCACACAATTCCTGAAAATTTGATTGAAATCCGATCAAAATTGTGAAAGTTATGCCTGTTTCAAGAATTTCACGTTAGCGCAAGCGCAGAGCGTACCGCTGATTCTATTGTGATGAAATTTGTATGGGACCTCAAGGAGCCTTATCCGCATAATCCCTCAGAATTTGAGCTAAATTCATTCAAAATTGTGGAAACTATGGATGTAACAAGGAAATGCGGACAGACCCACAGACCCACAGACCGATAGACCGAAAGACACGGAACCAAATTTGTTCAGTAGGCTATGAAACGCAAAATGCGAGTGGAAATTTTGAATTCGGACAACAAAAATTTTTTGGCTCCCGAAAGTGAACACAAAGCTTCCGCTGCTTCGCAGACTCGGAAGCAATACATAAATGGAGGAGTTAGGTAGGTGGTTGATACTGACCACAGATGCCGAACTAGTGGCCTAAAGTATGCCTACCTATTTATATATTTATATACCTATTTATATATTATATATCTACTTCATAATATGAAATTTATATAGGGGAGGGGGGGGGGGGAGTTTACAGGCACATTTTTTTTTTTAAACCGGGAACAGTTTCGATGGAAACCAAGTAGGTAGTGCACTCCTCTAGTTCTTATTAGTTCTGATTAGTTGATGTAGTTTCGAGAGGACCAGGAGTAAATGAGATAAGTGTGTTTCTGGCATGTTTGATGTTATTTTTTGGAACTATCCAGCGCACTTTTAAACTTAAGAGAGAATAAGTTAGATTTGTTGGCATATTTTCCCTTTGTTGTGCATTAAATCAGCTGCAAAATGTTTCAACTCCCATCTCCCTAACCCGCCTACAATTGTCACAATCACACTTGATGCAGAATGTGCCAAAATGGGGTAAACGTTTCCAGACGCCTGGGGGCAAAAGTTTCACTTCCCTCCCCGGGAGAAAGTGGAAACTTTTGCCCCCAACTCATAATGTATTTAAATTTTACTTCTATTACTGCATTTGTGAACTGTGATGAGGCGGGCTTCGAGATTAGAAACCCACCTAGCTATAGTGCCAACCCAACCATTACACAAAGGTCGTAACCTTGGTAAAAATGACGTAAGGTCAAAAACTGATGTTATTTTTTTGTTTTCAGCAATTTGAAAAAATGAACCCATTTTTAGAAAACTTACTTTGGACAGGATAACCACCTCTAAACTGATAAGAGGGGCAAAATTTGCCCCTGGAAACATTTGCCCCACGCGTGGAAACTTTTGCACAAGTTTCCAAACGGGTGTTTCGGAAAAATGGAAAATTCGCACTCTAAATGTTTTGGTAAATGAACCATTTTTTTACTGGATGAAGGGAAGGCAATTTTCAAATCCATAGGACGTTTTGGAAGGCGGGGAGAGCGCCGAATGTCAAAACTGGAAACTTTTGCCCCCACCTCCCCTATTATATAAACAAGAATTTGATACTCCCGCGTCTTCCTCCCTTGCGGACGTTTTTGGGCAGTTAGGTCACGGCTAAAGCGTGTTCCATGCTAAAAACGAAGAGGGAACGTTTTATGAACACAAAAGGCTCACAAAGTCCGACCGATACTGATAAAACTAGGATGAATCCAAAATCACGAGTAAATTACGGCCGAATTATATAACTCAAATTTTAACATAAAGGAAATAAATTAATAAACCGACTAGTCAACGGCCAAGCCGTGAGGAGTGGCGTCTGGTGCAGTGCATTAATCTATCAAAGCCTTAGCTAATACGGAGTAAACGTTTTTGTAGTGAAGGTGCGGATGGAACCCAATCATTGTACCCATCATTGCTCACGTACACCGAAAACTGCTAGTACCTAATGAAAGTGAACTAACGTCGTCTACTCAACACTATGATGTGACTCACCATAAAGAGGTCCATGCCGGGTCCGTCCAAGAACAACCAACGCCTGTATTCCCAGTACCGTTTCACCGTGATGAACAATAAAACTCCACTAGAATACCGGTATTTATGCGTCTGATAATACTCATACGTGATGCAAAACTGAGTGCTATAATCAGTTGTTTACAAACAGCTGACCGCCGATAAATGATAACTTGAAGCAAAACTTGAGCACCAACGGCTTCTAGTGGCTCGATTTGGAACTTGAAGGGTTTGCCTGACTGGCTGTAGAGAACACGGGACGCTTCGTGCTTGAAACTGGCTGATGATCGGAAGTCGGTCAGCGCTTTGTTTTATTATTGTCAGAAATCATCAATCTATTTTGAGGCCGATCAATGTGGTTGACCAGACAACAGGTTGATTATTTCTGACAATAATACCTGAACCAAAGGATTGGTGATGTACCTACCTCACTCGTTCACCACATAGAATGTAATGTACTGCTTTTATAATACTCGTTTATTAACATACACTCTACTAACAATCTTAAAAACTATTCACACTATAACAATTTACCTATATGACATTTCTTAAGGCTGTGACCTGATCCATTGCCTCATTAAGGAAGACTGTGGTCCTCTCGAGCACGTTTGGACTTGAAGTGGTTTCGACTTCGGTTTTTCTGATTCTCAGTTGTAAAAGTACAATTAGATAAGTCAAGGTGGCCGAAAGCAGCTGAAAAAATTTATGCATTTTTTTTATTTGCGCTGCAAATTTTACACAAAATAGTTGATGGTGATGTTGACCGTTTCAATTAATGTTGTTGGAAACTTGTTGAGGGTCAGTCAAATGAGGGTCTCCTGATCATAGGAGAATATATCTCTTGAAACGTCGGCAAAAAATCTCGTCTTATTTGACTGACCTCAACAAGTTTCCAACAACATTTTACACAAAGGTTATTCTATTGAACCTATAAATTGCGGAAAAGTTAGATTCTGTAAATCAAGAAAATTTAAAGAAAACAATATTGGACATTTAAAAAAATGTGCCTACACCTGTTTATTGAGCCAGATCAGAAACCCCTCAAAACTCATTCTACCTCCAAAAATATTTTTAAAAGTTGATGGTGATGTTGACCGTTTCAATTAATGTTGTTGGAAACTTGTTGAGGGTCAGTCAAATAAGACGAGATTGTTTTGCCGACGTTTCAAGAGATATATTCTCCTATCATCAGGGCCTAATGAAATGAACAAAACACGAATTTACACTTTGAATTTAACAATTGATGAAACTATATGATAAATTTACAAAATTTAAAAAATTTACTTACAAGTGCAGGAAAAAGGGCAGCACACGATGTGAGCCGTCGCTGTCGTACAAATATACTAAATAATATGTAGGATGCTGGCTGAGCTCTGTTTGGACATAGTATTTGATAACGTTATCCCCAAATTGCCTTTCCAGTTACCCTTTATTTTCAAATTCATGGATGACACAATAACAGCTATACCTCAAAATTCAGAACACATCATTCTATCAAAATTTAACAAATTTCACCCACGTCTACATTTCACCATAGAAAGTGAAAATGAGTTCCAATCCATTCCATTCCTTGACACCCTCTTAATTAGAAACCCCGATGGAAATATTGAAACTGATTGGTACACTAAACCTCAAAATTCCGGTAGGATTATTCATTATAAATCAGCCCAACCATACAAACACAAAATCAATACCATCAAAAATATTTTAGATCGAATTGTCAAACTCAGCTCCCCCCCAGTTTCACCAAAAAAATCATGAACGTCTCCGTACTGTTCTTACTAAGAATGGCTATCCTAATTCTTTAATCAATAAAATCATTACCCAACATTCAGCTAGCCTCACTAGACCACAAAATTTACGACAACCCCGTAGGTATTGCTCTACCCCATATGTACGGGGGGTATCGGAAAAACTTTCCAAGATTTTAGATTCTGATTCTGCTCAGCTTGCCTTTAAAAACCAAAAAACTGTAGGAACTCTTTTCACTAAAACCAAAGACCCCATCCCTCATCACAAACAGAACAATATAATTTACGACATCCCATGTCAACAAAATTGTCCCAAACGCTATATTGGCCATACTGCAAATTTCATGTCAAAGCGTATCAATACTCATGAAAAAGAGAGCTCTGGTCCAGTAAAACCCACGTCCACCGCCTTGACTATCCATTCTAGGGAGGCTGGACATAAATTTCAATTTAATAAAGCCAAGATCATTGGTAAAGAACCCATCCTTTTCAAGCGGGAGATGTTGGAAATGATCCATATTGAACGCAACAAACATCAAACAGTTAACTTCAGAACAGATGTCAATCACCTCAGTAAATGTTACTCTGACTTAATCCACAAAGGGAGACCGCCGATATGAAACCGTTAACGCCTAATTGCCTGCTCACCGACCAACCCTCAAACCTTACAAAAAGTCGGCATCCTTTGAGTTCTGTTTACCACTTTCTAAAGAAAAAAAAAAAAAAAAAAAAAAAAAAATCAACCCCCACCATCGAAAATTGTCAGTTCCTTCTGTATGTCTGCATCCTACATATTATTTAGTATATTTGTACGACAGCGACGGCTCACATCGTGTGCTGCCCTTTTTCCTGCACTTGTAAGTAAAAATTTTTTAAATTTTGTAAATTTATCATATAGTTTCATCAATTGTTAAATTCAAAGTGTAAATTCGTGTTTTGTTCATTTCATTAGGCCCTGATGATAGGAGAATATATCTCTTGAAACGTCGGCAAAACAATCTCGTCTTATTTGACTGACCCTCAACAAGTTTCCAACAACAATATTTTTAAAACGTCGACCCCCTAGGCACCCTGAATTCTTCAAACCCCCCACCTGGTAGCCCCCTAATAGCCCCACGGTCGCACAGAAAACCTCGCGGGCACAATTTGTGGCACAAGTGTGCCGCACAACTCCATTTCCAAAAACGCTGCAAACTTTACACTTAGGTTTAGGTATTTTTCTTCGATATAGGTTAATTGTGCAAAAAGTAGGGTAAGCTAAAAGTAGGGTCTGTCATTGAGAAAATATTTTGAAAAAATTAAAATAAATTTTTTTTCCTTACAATGTTTAGACAGATGTGGGACCTCGAAAAAATGGATTTTGTGTCAAACATTACGCGAAAAACGATACCATATTCGACCTCCTGGGATTATTAAAAAATCCAATTTTTTGTCCCCATAGATTCCCACGGGTTGGGGCGATCGGGCTGAAAACCTTGCGGGCAAAATAGATGGTAAGACCTGTATTTGTCAAAACTTCAGATTAAAAAAAATCCTACTGCTCAAAACGAGCCGGACAGCGGACGGACATTTCATTTTTGGAATCTAGACCTGTTGAAACCTGTTAGGTATAATGTCAAATTTTGAGGTCGATCGGAATTTTCGACCTCCGTCGCGATTACATAGGTTTATTATTTCAAGAATAATAAACCAAAATTAAATGTCCTTCCCACGTCCAAGCCGTTATGGGTTACTACCTAGGCATTTTTCAAAGCCGAGAATTCTCACAATACCTATACTTGGTTCTCCATCTAGTCGTGTCCGCAAGGTTTTCAGCGCAGGCGCGAGGCTAAAAAGGTTGTATTTTAATATGAATGATGTCACCATTCGTATTGAAATATACCTAAAACTTCAAATTTTGAGGCCAGCCAAAATATTCCTGAGAATAATAAACCAAAACAGTCACGCTGTGGAACCTTGCAAGCGAATATTCACATTACCTACACCAATAATTAAAATTTTACCTACTAGGTAAACCAAATAGCTAGGTATTGGTTGTTTTCAATTATTGAAAAAAACCAATACCTAGGTATTTGGTTTACCTACTAGCAAATAAGTGAAAATTTTAATTTATTTTCATTGGAGGCCTCCCCCACCTACCGATGTGATAGTCATGCGGTTGATTTTGACCATCCCTCCGTATGAAACATCTGGATAATTTGCAAACACAGCCTGTAAGAACAAATCGACCTGAAACGGAAAAATACAATTCAATAATGCAAACAGTTTACATTAGAATAACTGATTTGATTTGTAATGAAAACTGAAGCATATTAAATTTTACTTCGCGGGATGTGAATTCATCCTCATTCATCGAATTTATCGAACTCAGCATTTCCACCATGTACGTGCCCATCTGAAACGTACAGAAACTGTTGAAGCGCTTCAAATCAGGGTGTTGGCAGACAAATCACCGCACCAACCTGAATATGTTTTCCTTAATTTAGGGCATCATTCGGGAACATTAAATTTTTATTAAATAAGCTTACGTGCAGAGTTGCTCTGTACCCGATCTCGCAGGGCACACACAGAACGAGCCCCATTGCGAGCATGATGCTGAAAAATAAGAAATATCTTTCATCGTTGAGAGAGACGCACTGCATGAACCCGTAAGCGGACGCAATGAAGATGACAACTCCTGTCGCCGATGTGAATATCATCGAGCATGCTACGGCCGTGGAGGAGAAACGTAAAATTGTAGACATGTCGTGCCATAAGATCCGTAGGCCGTAGAGTTTCGCTCCTTTATCTTTATCGTCAGACTCAACCACCTATAATTTTCACCAGAATAAATTGGTATTTATTTATTTGTTGTAAATTTACGATTATGAACAAATATTTATGCGTCAGAACTTGAGAGAGGTTGGCTAATTTGAATGGTTCAAGTGATTCAAAAAATTTAATTTAATAATTTCACCTCAAAAGAACGTCCTCTAATTCTATCGGCCACTTGGACGATTTCTGCGAGCAGGAATGTCCAGATCGCGTAGAGTATGCACACCGACATGATGATGAATATGTATGAAAGCAGATGATACCATTCCTTGTGGTGCAACACTGACTCATGAAGAACCGTCACAGAAAATGTTACCACAGGGATTACTATCGCGACGATTTTCACAATCAAGTTGTTCTTAGTTCTGTAATCCTCTTCAAACACGTATTTGTAATGATCCTAGAAAAATGGAACATAATGTTACTATTTGTACTTGCTCTCACAATAGGACGAAAATCTTTCGACACCCAAGGTACGCCTTCACGGACGTAGTAACTAACTTTAAAACCGAGGACGTTGCCTATTTCATTCCTAATTTTGTTCGGGCTCTGGTCCTTGTAGATAAAAATCCTCTTGGCGATGAGGATCAGTACAATCGTAAATGCTGCCGACTCTCAAAGACCCTGAGAGGAATTGTCATGAGCCCAGAAATCGTGCTCAGACAAATGCTACATTACGCTGTAGAATTAAGATTTATACGCATGGAGGGTAATTACACAGGGCTAAAAAAAAATTGACCTGCGAGTTGCCGGCTTCTTTTTACCTTTTCTAGGGGTTTTTAAGGGTGCTGAATCCGAAAATGATAGCTCTACCCAAATGCCTGACTAAAATTTCATGGCGGTCAGTCGAACGTTACCCCCGATTTTTTCCAGGACTTTTTAGGGCGAGTAGAGAGGAATATGAGAGAAAAAACAAAAAACCGGCGAAAAAATGTGATTTTTGCCCATTTAGTTGCGTTTTTTTAAAGGTTTTTATGGTTTTAAAAGGGTTTCGTATGCCAATGCTTTTTTGATTTGTTGAGAATAATAATTTATTCATGATAATGATAAGGTGGCTGAAAGAAACTGTTTCTTGTAATCTGTAATTTATGTAGTACCAATCAGCATAAAGCAAAATTGCAGTAATTACTGCAATCAGCAAAGTCATAAAAATTAAATGTAACAATGCAAACGTTGCAACCAACCTGAAAAGTAATCCATTTGTTGAAGACTTCGCATAACAACTTCCATTCTTTGAAAACGGAAAACGGAACGAACAAATGAATGGCGAGGATGCAGAGGTTGAGCCCGCCTGTGACGACTTCGGCAAAATCGTTATCCTCGTAGAACATCAGGTGGAGAATTCCGTTAGCGTTTTGGAGAACCAAGAAAGTTTGACCGATGTAGCCAACGGCGAAGATGGCCGTTTGTACTGAGATCATTTTCATTTCCAAGCCACCTGAGAAACGTGATGTAGGTAGGTGTAGGCTTCAGTTTCAGGAGTTCAAATGCTTCCTATGTCGTTTACCTTCGGCCTTCCTTCGAAATGGGAACCGGCAGAGAAGACGGTATATCATCAGGAGCGGCCATACCTGCTTCAGGTATGCATCTTTTTTCGAACTTACAAACATCCATCTCCATACACTGAATTTTTTTGGCGTTTCCTGTAATGTGGTGATAGCAAATTCATTTGGGATACCGAGATTGGCCGTAATAAGCATCAAAATCACAATTAGATTTTTTTTTTCTCTTACTTGATTTTTATGTGTAGGATCAGGGGCAGTAGATATCACCTTTATCTCACGCATTGTGTCTTGTGATCCAGAAGTGTACCCCGAATGCCCACGACTCACTGACATGACCGCCTCGCTCAGTATAATACGATTTTCGCCCTGCCAAATAAATTAAGTTTCTGGCGGACGATAAAAAATGATTGCTCGTGACGTCGTCAGGTGTTTGTTCGAATAACATGAATGATTACCTAGGAATGATAATTGTTTAAGCAAACATAGAGGTCTCGTTGCCTCAATTGGGCTAAGTTTACTTATAAAGCGTTGCCTGGTAGGATTGATGGAAGAGATAGTAGAAGCAAATATTGCTGCAGAGGGAAAAACCTTCACAAATGACGAAAGAATCGTACAGTGAAAATAATTGTTCATTCAAAACTTGAATATACAACAACACTTAGTGTAGGTTGTATAATAATTATTAATAGTAGTTTCTGTAGCCAGTGAATGTATGTTAAAAAATTTAAATTCAATTTACTCCCCTTACTTCCCCTGTATAATTAGTACCTATGTATTAGATGTCAGTAATTTTTTGAAATGAAAATCCTGTGTTTTGGGTAATTTACGTTACCTACACATGAAGAATTGAAATTCATAACAGTCCAAGTGCCAAAATCGTGGTTTCCAGGAAATTGAGAAAAACACACCATATGCTCCACGTTTATATTATAGAAATTCTTTTAATTTAATTTGAAACTTTCAAACAATAGTAAACTACTGAAGGTAAAAAAATTAAAAAAAGAAAACATTTTTGTGAAAAAAAAAAAAATTTTTTGAAATTAAAATTGTTCGAAACAGTCTAAGTCCTACCTAAGGAAACAGTCAAAGTGACACCAGAGGGTGAAAATGTGTGCGGAGTAAGCAATATAAATGTTTACAAGGGAACATCAAAATGAACGGGGTTCACCGTGGGGATCTTTGGGGCTTTCATGGGGCAACAAATCGGATTTTTTGAGGACCCTAGGTCAAATGGGGTGTCGTTTTCCGAGTTATTTTGGACGCATTATCCATTTTTCGGGGTCCCACATCCACCCACAAACTTTATAAGCCCTTGGGTAAGATTGGCAGCTTTGGGGCTAAAAAGGAGTTACGAGGGGGTCGAGAGGGGTGTAGTTTTCGACGTAATTCTGGACGTCGAATCTATTTATGAAGGACTTGGACTCGTCCAAATATGTCACCGTAGGCATCTATGGGGCGACAAATGGAGGTTTGGAAGATTGGACTGGGGGTCGAGTTAGGTGTCGTTTTTGAAGTAATTTTAGACGCGATCGAATTATGCACCCCAAACAACCGTTGAAACCGGTCAAGTAGTATCCTAATTCTGTTCTCCACTATGCCTTTTCATTTTATTCAAAAGACGTTGATTATGCTTTTTCCTTTTCCTCCCGTTTTGTTCCATTTTAAATTGGAAATCCTACGTAAACGCGATATGATTGCAATAAACACTGCCGAAAAACAGGACCGCACGGTGGTAAACAGGCGGCAGGTTACCTACCCTTTGGCACTTAGACTGTTGCCAACACCTGTGGCACTTAGCCGTGCTGCGATCTCTGGGCAGTTCTAGGAACCTTTATCGCGGTCGTGGCTCTTAGACCATTTTGCAGGTTGTTGGTAATGGTCCTTAGACTGTTTAGAGGTTGTTAACTCGATTCTGAGCTTTTTGGCACTTAGACTGTTATGAATTTCAACTCTTAATTTTTTGAAATGAAAATCCTGTGTTTTGGGTAATTTACGTTACACATAACGACGTCTTCACAATTTTCGTATCGTCGTAAAATTTACGACATTTAATGTCGAAAATTGAATAGGTATCGTCATTACAACTTATGAATGTTTTTGTGATATTGCGATCAAAGCTGTTGATTTCACGATATCAATAATCTAATTCTATACAGTTATAAAACCTGATTCTAATTCAATAAAATCGTAAACTTATTTCCAAATCAAAGTTGGCCGAGTCCTGAAGATGACCGATATGGTATAATATACCATAAATATTATTTTCCAGTGTCAACCCGTTTCACAGTCATTTGGCCCGGAAGAAATGAGGATTGTCACACATCGGACGTTGGCCGCCAGCATAATCGATTATTTGTGGCAGAATAAAGTGGGGCGTAGGAGGAAGTCCTTGCTCCATGCATCCTCTGGGACACCTGCCCAGGTCGAATTGAGGTAACTAGGTCTTGATGGACAATTATACCATCTGATGCGAACCATTCAGTAGGGCGTATCTCTCCGGAAGCGTCGTTTTTTTTGTTTTTTTTTTCAAGTCGTCTGCGAGTGTGATCTACGGCAAATGTTACCTTTAGTTGTTTTCAGTTTTTCCAGGGAACACATAGTTCTAGTAGAGCTTCTTTATCAAAATAATACAGTAAGTATATTACCGTGTGCTATCTGGTGGGGCAGACAAAATTATCATTAGTCGGTGCGTCCTTCAAGTTACCGCCGTGAGGTAAGTGGGCGTCTTGGAAAGATATCTTTCTTACAATACAAGATGTTATCAATATCCCATCATCAAGATTTCATCGATATTGCAATATATCATCAACTTCGCATACATGATACCTAAGTTGAGCTCAACTGAAGGACGCTTAAAAAAAAATACTCGGAAAACATTTGACCTCCTGGGATCCTTCAAAAATCCCATTTGTAGCCACATGAAAGTCCTATAGATCAACACAGAGAAATCTGATCATTCCGGGACCCCCGAAACTGGATTCTACGTCAAAAAATACTTCGAAAACGACACCTGACTCGATCCCCTAGCCAAAAGCCTTCAAAACGCCCTTCCCGTAGCCCCATAGCGCCCTACGGGTTTGGGCGATCGGGCTGAAAAACCTTGCGGGAACAACTAGATGGTAAATCGAGTATTTTGTCAAAATTTCAGGTTTATAAAAAAATACCTACTGCCCAAAACGGCGGAGGGCGGACGGACATTCTGGTTTTTGAATGTAGACCTCTCGAAACAGATAATGTCAAATTTTGAGGCCGACCGGAGTCGACGACCTCCGTCGCGAAAACATACTAACTATGTATACAACTGTTGTATATTATTCCAAGAATACTAACCAAAATGGCCATTGCCGGCCTAATCAATAATTTCTAGGCCTCATATTCATGATATTATCTCAAATAACGCATCGTTGCAACATGTGACTTGCGGTTGGTTTCATTCGATGTAGAACATAACAATCTTGGAACTAGACTGATCTTGGTATTATTATTAGACTACTCTTGGTATAAAATGGAAAATTAATTGCTCTCATTTGACTGAAAATTTGAGAATTCAAGTGTTTCTCGGTACCTAGCAAAATTAAGCTCTACTAGGTACAAACCCTGACATGATTGTGAAAATCGGACCTCAAATTCTGGTTTAGTTGTGAAAATGTGGATGTGTTTATTGTGTAGGTATACTAGATTATCATATCATTTTATATTATTGTATGATAATATTAAATTATTAATACCTTTATGCATATTATGAAATAGTGATGAGAAAACTCCTAGATTATCATATCATTTTATATTATTGTATGATAATATTAAATTATTGTATCATTTTATATCATTTGTATGATAATATTAAATTATGATTGTATGATAATATTAAATTATGATTGTATGATAATATTAAATTATGATTGTATGATAATATTAAATTATTGTATCATTATATATCATTTTATATTATTAATACCTTTATGCAGATTATGAAATAGTGATGAGAAAACTCCTAGATTATCATATCATTTTATATTATTGTATGATAATATTAAATTATTAATACCATTAGGCATATTATGAAATAGTGATGAGAAAACTCCTCTTGGGAATTATATTTAAGTAGGCTCCTTGAACGCCTTTTCTTAAAAAGGCCACTACCTATTTAAAAGAGACGAAAACGGATTAAATCCATAAATTTTATGTATTATATTAAAGAAAAAGTTCGCATTATCTGCAGTATGGATCATAAAATTTATCATCATTTAGCCGAAGGCGGTAAACCCCTCAATAATATTACATTTCTTTTATGTTCCGTCTGTTCCTACATGTTTGGGACAGCAAGCTGGTTGGAGATTGGACCAGGATTCCGGATCGCGGCTCTAATTATTAGGTAGGTACCTACTGTGAAATTACTACTTGCGTAATCCTAAAATCAACTTTCGCGTGAAAGTGCGGTGATATGTATTTATTTTTTGAAGTAGTTTCATGAGGTCAACCGAAGGGCAGGATTCAGCTTAAAGACTATTCTGGATTACCCAAACCGATACCCCCTCGGAGGATTGGTCAACTGCGATGGCCCTTTTTGGTGTACCATCTGTGACGGTCAACCTACTAGGCCAGTCATATGCGACATCGTAAGTCGTAAAAAATCGACACGTTCTGAATTTTTGGTTTGTTGTTAGGGATGGTACCAGTAGTGTATGACCAAGTTTGCAGCTTCGAAAGACTTGCGCTAAATGCGTGGTGCTAAAAAAACCGCGTAATTTTCCGAAGTTTTTCAGTTTTTGGCCTATAAATCCAAACTTGTGCGTCCTACCGAAAACGTCACTTTATTGGTTTTTCAAGTAAACAAGATTTGCTACAATTTGAGCGCAACGGCAGCTTTTTAAGTCAAATAGGTCCCGAGATACACTTCTTCAAACATTGGCGATTGTGGTGTTAGCCGTTTTTCGTACGAAATGTCGGCTGAAATATTCACCCCACGAGGAAAGTTATGAGGAATGAAAATGTAGAGCAGTTATTCAGCTTTAATTTAAGCACAACGGGAACTATGTATGACCAACAATTCTCGGGTTATCATAAAAAACGCTGCAAATTTTACACAAGGGTTTATTATTCTTCGATATAGGTAGGTTAATTGAGCAAAAATTTAATTCTGTCAATGAAAAAAAAAAAAAAATTGTAGAGAACTGGTCTATACCCACCCCTGAGCCTACGAGATGATCATCTGGGGATTCGCCAACCCCCGTGTCGTGAGGCTTTTGACATTGAAGAGAGCTCGCCTCATCGCTAAGCCCGTCACGATCTGCGCAACGGACTTGGAATATCCCAGCTCAAATTGCGATATACGCAAAGAAATACGCAAGTCAGTGTCACTTTTTCGACCGTACTACTTGAGAAATCCTGGTATTACCAACCTATTTTAATTCCGATGTTTTGACAGATTCCGGACACTCGTTGCGTTTGTTTGATTTCAGCGTTGATTACCCCCACCAGCAATGTTCTAGGGCCTTTTTTTTGTGGGGTAAAAATGGGGTGAACACGCATGAAGTTCGTTATTTACCGTGATCCACTAATCTATAAAACTTTTTATTCCGTACACCGTGGAAGTGTAAAACCATTTAAATACTAGAAGCCACAAAAGCTCATAAAAGCTGCGTATAATTTAGAGAACGAGGGGCAAAAAATAATGATAATTGTACGATCTTGCAAATTTTACAAAATACATTCATAATGTCATTCTAGTTAGACATACCTACAACTCTCTAGTGACCCACTTTTAATTTTTCTTTTTTAATTTTTTCAATTTTTATTTTTATTTTTAAGTAGGTGGGTGGCACCTAGCGTGGCTCTATATTGATTGTCAGCACACATTTTGCGATGGTTAGGTATGCACGCTCAGATCAGAGGTGCCTGATGACCTTGTACACCGAAGCAAGAGCCGCGTTTTGGCCGACCTGTGACTTCGGATGACGGCCTCTCACCTGACTTCTCGTAAAGGTGAGGTCTTGCAACAGGTGTTCATAAGACAGAGTTGACTTTGGAAGGTAGGGGTGAGCAGATCAGGGTTAGGAGAGGGTCCTCTGCCTTCCAGTCTCTTGCAGGGGGTTTCTAGCGCCAGAACGTCGAGCGTTGCCGGGTCAACCTTCACGTACGTAACCGGTTCCTCATCTCATTTCTCGCAGCATGAATAACGGTTATAAATCGACGTTACTTGGATTTGTTGGTGCTGGTATATTGTAGGAAAAACTAAAAACCCCAAATTTTACTTGGAATTGAGCGAAAGTTACTGCTTCTTGGCTCCACGTACCAGCTGAGGCGAAGTAAATTTGTCCTCACTTCCAAATCCTCTCTACATAATTTCTTTGCGTCAAACCAGTCGCTTGAACACTTTACATTCATAAGTGAATCAACACTATACTCTACATAAATATTGAAAGACGATAGGATAAATTTTGAGGTGACTAAATCACAATTTTGTAACAGTCGGAGTTGGTTTCGTTGAAAGTTTATTAACCTAAAATCGTGATGACGTATTCCTTATTATAATGTATATGTTATTTACATTATTATGTAAATATTCCTATGTGAAACTTGATTGAGTGGTTTAAATGGTTACACTAAGCCGGCGCACTGAAAAAATGATAGCTGTCCACTATCTAATAATCCACTTAAATAGAGCACAATTACGATTAATAAAGAAGAAAATACAAAAGCCATGGTATCGATAAATATGAATTTCGCAGTTTGTGTGATTCCTCTGGCTGCTATAGTTAGAATCGTAATTGCCTGTGTGTCCAATTTAGATTGGAGAGATGTTTCTTACAGCCATGAAGCTTTAGAGAGTGATCGTAAAATGAAGATGGATGATGATGAGTGGAGAGCCATGAAATGATTGTGAGGAATCACAATCACCGTCTTTGCACCTCAGGCAGTCACACCAAGGTCCTTAGCAATGATAGGTTGGAAAATTTCCTCCGATATCCATAGTCCGAATCCTTTGAAAAAGCGTAGTGTGCGACTAATCATGTATGACGGGAAAACTAGAATTTTCCGGGAATTCGCGAATCTGCCATGGAGATTGGGAAAAGCAGAGGAAAACCCTTCGAACTTTTACCGCTGTCTCCCGGTAAAACATAGGACTGATCACCTCCAGTATGTGAACAGTCACATACTGCTCCACACATCAGACTTCTATAAGTACTCAAATCTAGGTTAAATTCTAGGCCAATTCTAGGATTGGGGGAAAACAACAAGACAATAACAGTTATTGTTAATAGTTACTATTATTGTCAAGAATTGAATCAGTCTGTGAAGTTTCGAATAATTCATGTCTACCTCATAACACTCTTTTTTAGTAGTTTTGGAAGGGACGTGTGAAAAAAAAAATCATCCAAAGTCACGTATCTCCTGCCATGTCCTCCATGTCTCTCCTTCTCTACTACACGTTGTGATTTTTGACGTGACGCTCTCCACGAAGTTCAATGAAGACTGTCAAGGGTTTTGAAGACGATCAAGTTTTTTGAAGGCTTTTGGCTTTGGGATCTAGTTAGGTGTCGTTTCGGATCACCTCATCTTTGAATGTGAGGCCCTGGAACGCAGACGGTATCTTGCTCTGGACTCTGTGGACCGGGGAGAGATACTAGCGCGAAAGGACCTGGTAGGAGGACTATTGAACCTCTTCAAGGGCACAGAACTCCTACCATAGTAACTCCAAGAGGCAGCACAATGGGTCTATAGGCCTAAGTGCGGGAAATGGGGGCCCTTAGGAACCCACTTCTTTCCCCTCTCAGGTATCAATCTAATCTAATCTAGGTGTCGTTTTCAAAGTGTTTTTGGATGCAGAATCTAATTTTTGGGGTCCCGGAACGATCCAATTTCACTGTGGAGATCTATAGGGCTTTCATGGGGCTACAAATGGGATTTTCGAAGGATGCCCGAAGGTCAAATACTTTTCGAGTAAAAAACAAAAATCTTTGAAAAAAAAAATTATTTTCCAAAATTTTTTTCATTGACGCAGAATTAAATTTATGCACAAGTAACCTGTATCAAAGAATAATAAACCCTCGTGTAAAATTTGCAGCGTTTCCTGTAAAGTTTGTGGACGGATGTGCGACCCCAAAAAATGGATTATGCGTCCAAATTACTTGGAAAACTACACCTCTCATTCGTCTTCCGGGCATCCTCCAAAAGCCCCATTTGTAGCTCCATGAAAGCCTCAAAGATTCCGGTGAGATCCCGGGGAGGGGTTTGTTGAAGGTTTTCAGCAATGGGGTCGAGTTCGGTGTCGTTTTCTCAGTATTTTTGGACGTGGCCCGATTTCTGCATCTGTCCAAGCATTATAAAGGGAAATTTATTCTTTAATCGTTTATTATTTCTAAATTAATTTTTCTATATTACTTGAAATAATATACCTTTGAGTAAAATTTGCAGCGTTTTAAAAATTACCTTTATGCATTTCGAAGATCACCGAGCTATTAAACCGATGAGCAAACACTAAGCGAAAACAAACACTGAAAACTTCTCGGTAATAAACTGACGCCAGAGTAACTCCAGTGCAATAATATTTAAGCAATAATATAAAAAGTCCCCCTAATCTGCAGTGCATGGTCTCGATTTGGCGGATTGAAGTGTTGGGAGGTGGAGGAGGCATGCCGGTGATACCTACTTACGAACGCAAGGAGCTTGGAATATTAAATATTCCAGTAATATACAGTATATACAATATACAGTAAATTTTACTGTAAACCCGATATGAAATGGGGAATTATGAATGTTGTGATTACGGCAACACCGTATTTTAGTTTTTTTCTTCTGCAGATCACGTGGAGGCTGAGTGTACAGAAAAGGGGATTAGGAAGTCGATACCTGACAACTTCATCCTAAGTGGGTCGATATTCACAAACGTTTTCTCGGAGTGACTTTATTTTTCACACGTTCTACCCTTAATCCATTTTTCCCTGAGGTGACCCCTCCCCCTGTCAAAAATCACTTATTGTGTGGTATCTTTGCTTTACTTAGAGATCTAGAGAGGAAGCAAGGTGCCTACCAAACAAACATTAGGGCTCCCTCAACCGGCATGACATGTTTTGTTACCTCGATGTCTGGATATATTCGGGAACAATTCATATGAACATTAGGCTTCCCTACTATCTCAGTGTTGTTTTCTGTCTCGTACGGTGCATAATAATAATAAGTCATGATCGACAACTACACACCCTTCCTAATCCTCTTTTCTGCAAACTCAACCTCCACCTAATCCGCAGAAGAAAACAACTAAAATACGGTGTTGCCGAAATCACAACATTCGGAATTCCCCGTTTTGTTCTTGGTTTTCCCCATTTAATTCGGGTTTACCGTAAATGTTCTGAGTGTGATGTCATCAAAAATAGGTTCTGATGCGAAACACTATTTTTGTGGGGGTTGGGAATCACCTATCATTACGGTGCTCTAGGGGTCAAAAGACGAACACTTTCGCCAAGCAAGCCTGCGGATTTTCCCCGGTGGTTTGGGGGCTGCCACTGGTTCTATACAACGTGAAGCACCCTCAAAACTGTGAACTGTTTTACCGACTACATTTTCAATAAAGTTTATACAGACCATATTTCTGCCTTTCACTGCAAAAATCATTTACAAAAATACTGCCGTTTCTGGTACCAGGATTTGGCCTCGTACATGTACATGTATATGTATGCTTTCTGTTGAGGGTAAAGTGGCTCCCAGAACAGGGCGAATGCCGAGTAATGAAAATGAGGTCTAAAAGTAGGAAAATCAAGTAACATGTTCGTTGAAGTGGGGGGTGATTGACGAAGGTGCAGAGGTCTAATCCAATGTGGGAGACTAAAGGGAAAATTATGCTACTCTGCTGGTTTAAAAAGTTAGGTATCTAATTATAAAATGAACGAATTCAGCGTGGGGGACCAGTTTCGACCTGCTACGCCCATCAACAAAAGAAGCATTGACATTTTTCAAACAAAAGCACATCCACTTGTATGGAGAATAATAATAATTATTAAGTATTATTATTAATAATAATCTTAATTATTATTATTAATAATAATCTTAATTATTATTAATAATAATAATTTTAATTATTAAAACGTGGTGAATCAAGTATATCGCGAAGGAGTTGAAAAGAAGATTTTGTCGAAATGGATGGATTTGACTAGGTTATGTATGCTAGCAAAAGACTCGGCTAATTCGAAGACTTTACACTTGGTGTAAATCCAATTAAATAATTACGAAAGTAATGGTGCAGGAAGTTGACGGAAATAGATTGGAAGAATGTTACAAAAGTGACTTGAAAATAGGAACCTTTCGTGACTAAGCTTCTTTCAGCTAGGAACGAATATTACTATTATACTTCCTCCTATACGGTTCTATCAGGTACACGAGGTAGGGTGAAAATAAAAGATCTAAAGAAGCTTACGTGAGTGGCTTGGAGCACTAAGCTCTGAGTTGGAACTGTGAGATTTCCACCGAGCCAACTGCCCAATAGAAAATTGTAAACTTGTACCTTTGTATTTGTTCTTAGCTGTAAGTAAATAGTCATAATTGATTCCTATTTTGAAATCACAAATGACGAGTTGTGAGCAAGTTCATGATTCTTCTGGTCTTTAGCTATCTCTTATCGTACCTACATCGGATACCGATAGGCCGTCGGTTATAGCAATACCTACTCATCAGTATTTTCTTGCCACAGTATTCAGCCTACGTGGCGGTATACGAATGATTTCCTTTCAAATCGTTCCAACGATTATCCACGCCCTGACTGTGCTCACATAATGGGATATTAACGAATGGGCGTGGCATATTAACGATTTTTTTTTTCCTTTAAAAACGAAGGTCATTTGTTGTGCTGGTAAATATCGGGTGGTAATTTCCAGGAAGCGGACCCAGTTGAAGATTTTCAGTCGCTAGGTTCAACTAATATGAGGCAGAAGAGATTAATGATGTAGTGAAGTGATCCATTTAGGGACCATCAGCACTCCTGGAACATATAAAACCCATTGATGATTCATTGTAGATAAATTACCATTAGTACCTACCTACTTCCAACAACACGTCCTCTGACACAACGGGAAATTTTATCGCTTTTGCCACTGGAACAGATAATACCTACTGGGGGTTTCGAGGAGGTTTAAACAACACAGATGCCTGAAAAAAAAAAAAAAAAACATAGTTGTGACTGGGTGTCAGAATAAGCTTCGCTCTGGCGTTTCACTCGGGAAGGTTGAGGAATAATCCAGGGAGGCCTTTCATCTTATTGCACTTGTGAAACACGAACTTGATATTTGCTCTGGCCAACACAACCCGCTCACCGAAGCCCACCGTAGAAATAGAAATATATAAATCCCTCGAGCCCCAGCTTATCATCACCTCAGCCACCATGCTCCCAAGTCCGGTGTCAATAACGTGGATCACGTTCGAATGAAGAAAGCTGGTAAGGCCTCGTCTACTACGAGAACAAAGGGTGCAGGCGGTGACGATGAGAGAGCGCGAGACGATTGTTACGTCCACAAAATGGGTGACAGATTGAGCGAACGTTATTGTGTGCTGCATCAGCACAGACGAGACAAAAGTGGAGCATTGGCAGCGAAGAGGGGGAGAGAGGGAAGACCCGATGACGGTACTCGAGTAGGAGTCGTGATTTGTCCGTCAGAGGAAAAGAGTGAAAACCTTGTGAAAGAAATTAATATACCGTTTATAAGGGAAATTCAGTAGTGGTAACCTCACCCCGGCATCCAGGGATAGGAGGTTGGGGGGATCGTTACACGATTATTACCAATCATTATATCAGTCAAGGAGAGCAATAAAGGAAAGTGAAACACGGAAGCTTTGTTCGAAATATAATCCAGAACACAACAGTACCAAGGTTCGATTCTAGCTTCGTCCAGAACGTTTCTTCATTTGTTGGCTGTTTGCGCTTTGGAGATTTATCTGCCTACTTGATATAATTTAAATATGATTAAAAAAAGGTTTTCCATTGCCATCCACATAAATCTCCGGGTGTTCAATGAAAACGTTTAATTTACATTCAAACCGGTGAATGTAACTACCTACCCGTTTCCTTAGATGTCTTGGTAGTTTCAAGCTGTCCTTGAAGCCTCTCTCTGGAACTCAGTCCACACTCCCCACTAATTTGCATCGGTCGGACAAGCAACAAGATTTCGCACAGATTAGTCAGTCTTTAATTGGTTATTTCCCCGCAAGTTGAATGTCCGCATTCGAAAAATAGGTTGAACGATACATTTACGTCGTTTTGGGAAAACCTGGCATACCTACCTAGTTTGACAATGGTATTTCTTTTCATTAGGTACCTATTGACTAATTCAGTCGAGTTACTCTTCTCATAAAACAAACGTAGAGTTACTGGAGGTTCTCACATGCGTGAGTAATAATGTTTGTCAGATAAATATTGAATAAATCATTGAAAGTAGGTATCTATGATATATACCCATCATACTTGTATGCTAGGTATCATAATCATAATATGATACCTCGTTAAACGACAAGATATTATCTTGTATGTCCGTTTAACGAGATGATAATGCAGTATCGCCTCCTCACTAATTCCTCCTCATCTGAATATTAATCACCAAGTCAGGCACCCCTCAGTATTCAGCTTTTAGGGGGGACGTTGAATCGGAACTTTCATGTTACGAACTATGTGTACCTTCCTTGGGATGAAATTTCCCCTACCTACCATACGATTCTCCGTAAGGCAGAATTAATTCCACCCCAAGGGGTATATGATCACGAAGAGCTGAAAACAGGAGGTTCCAACCATCGTCTCCATCATGTCCGATTTTCACTTACATCACTTTCAAAATACTGACAGTGCTGGTCGACCCTGGCAACATAGGTACCGCTCCCCTGCCACCAGAGCGCTCTAAAAATCATCCTGTACACCGGGGGACGACGGTTTTACTCCCGGAGAATCAAAAGTTGAAAGGCATCACGAAGGGAGCACCCGTTTTTCTCCCGAGAAAAAGTAGCTCGTTAAGTCGGTGTTCGATTAACCTCCCGAGGAAACTTGCGTTTGTCAACAATCAATTCAGATAGCAAGCAAGAACGTCTCCAAACAGAGTGAGGGGTATCCCCTGTACAAATTCCATCCCCATGGAGGAAGGGAAATTTCTTTCCTCCATAACCATCCCTTTGACAGAATGTTGTAATACACGTCATGTATAGATAACATTATATTATGTATACGTACATAACAAAATTGACAGTTAGGTGAGTAGGAAGTTGTGTATAAAATTGGTACCTACCACCTTCTAATACACAACAATTTCTAATAAAGAGGTGTTACCAAACACTATGTGACACCTAATAGTATATGTTTGGTAAAACCTATGTCATTCGATTAGAGAGTTCATCAAATTGGAAACCATCAATTTTTTCAAAGTCTTGAAATTATTTTTAACTGATAGTTTTTCCTGGGAGGATTTGTAAAAGTCGGAAGGTCGGTGGATGGGTTAGTAAATAATTGGATTAAATTATAATCAACTTATTTAGTGAATTCAATGTAAACTTGATTATTAGCAATTCATTATTCTTAGGCTTCCCTACTACGGGTGTCGGACATTTTTATTGACCTCAAAATTTTTCGTTTTGTGTTTCATGGCGCGTAGAAGTTTACCTCCTATTCCAATTCAGGATCATCCTTATATCCTTCATAGTATAATCATCCTTTGATTAATCCAAGTTCTGAGACCATTACAGCTCGTGGGGCGTAGCTCAGGATTTGTTGTATGTAGGTCAGACTGGTGGAGGAACCGTAAGTGTATGCAATTATTTGGGTAGTTTCGTAAACGCTTAATGGGCCAAGGAATGTGTGTACCTACTTAGTCAAAAGTTCCTACATGTCACGATCTTCTGGGGAAAACCGTTGTAGGATACCACCTGATGAATGTGTGGGGTGTGTACCTACCTACAAGCGCTGTTTTGCCTATTAAGTTTGTGAGGGTGGTAGAATGCGTTCGGCACAGCGCCCGTGGTTACGCCGCCAGTGTTGTTGGAGGAGGCCAGAGGTAGTACGGGTGAAGAGTCGTCAGAGGCTTGAGATCAGCAGCCATTGAGAATATCCCAGCCGCAGTGCAGGAGGATCTGGGTTCCTTACAATTTCCCAAAGTGCCGTATTTTCCTTGGTATGGAATGGTATGGAATAAGCAGGAGAAAACAGGCTTACCCGGCACGAGCCGTCGTGTTGGTTAATGTTTGATGCAGCCACGGAACACTGAGGGATGGTTCCCTGGCTTCCGATTAGGGTTGAACATCGATGTTCGATGTTATCGAAACATCGATGTTTTGGCTCCGATGTTCGATGTTTTTATCATCGATGTTTAGCTAGTCGATATTATCGGACATCGATGTTTTGGACCCAACATCGATGTTTTTGTTCGTGGTTGGGTTTTCTGTTTTCAAATCAGATCATAAGGTGACTTTTTTTTTAAAGGAACTTGAGGCACTGAATCGATTGTAATAGGAGTGCACACTGATGGTATTTCGAAAGCCTGAGGCGAGAACGATCTAGCTGGATCTACCCTTGATAGAGGGAAAATCAAGGGCAGATTTTTCGAGGCAAAAAATTTCTTAATTTAATAATGAAAAAAATCTCGTTAGCGAGCTGGTGCGTCTAAGATCAATTTTTTTACCCTTAGGACTTCATGGTAAGCAATACGAATCGAGACTATAAAAATAATTCTGGCTATTTAAATAATTATACTACTACTAGATGCTCCGGCTCGCTTTGCTCGCCTACGCACCCAGCTGGGGGGCTCCGCCCCCCAGACCCCCCGTGGGCCTCGCTTCGCGAGGCCGGTGCCTCGCTTCGCGAGGCCGATCGCTTAAGCAGAATTGTGGGTGAATTGCCGCCTGTGAGGGTATATTGCCGCCTGTGGGTGAATTGCCGCCCCCCAGACCCTCCCTAGTGGGTGTATTGCCGCTTGTGGATGTATTGCCCACTGTGGTTGTATATTGCCGCCTGTGATTTGGGTGAATCATGGTATGAAAATGATTAGCCGAGTGAAGTAAGGCCCCCTTGTCAAAGTGCTAGTCTATTAGCTGAGCGAAGTAAGTCAAAGTGCTAGTGAAATCAATTTTCAAAAGTCTACTCTCTACCGCCCGAGCGAGGAACCGCCCCCCCCCCCTCCTTGCCATAGTGCTAGTGAAATCAAATCAAATTTGAAAACTCATAGGGAAAAAACCCATGGGGCGATATGGGGCTAAAAAGGCCGAGAAGATGATCAGCTGAGCGAAATAAGACGCCCCTCCTGTCAAAGTGCTAGTGAACTCAATTTTGAAAACTCCACCATCATAATAATAGAATAGAACTACCTATGTGGGTGGCTGAGCAAAGCGAGCTCCCTCTGGCCGATAACATGATCGGCAGAGCGAAGTAAGCCCCCCTCCCTCCCCTGTCAAAGTGCTAGTGAAATCAAATCAAAACTCACAGTAAAAAACCCGGTGGGGCGCTATGGGACTAAAATGCCGAGGGGGTAGAGTTAAGTGTCGTTTTCCAAGTATTTTTGGGGACGACCTATGGAGCTTTCATGGGGCTATACGAAATTAGACCCCCTGTCAACGTGCTAGTGAAATCAAATTTCCACCATCAATAATAATAGAACTACCTATGTGGGTGGCCGAGCAAAGCGAGTCCCCTGGCCGTTAAAATGATCGGCTGAGTGAAGTATGCCCCCCCCCCCCTCCCAACCTATCATAGTGCTAGTGAAATCAAATCAAAGTTGAAAACTCACAGGAAAAATATGGGGCTAAAATGGCGAGGGGGTAGAGTTAAGTGTCGTTGGAAGGGAGGGGGTTGAAGGAGGGGAAAACGGAAAAAATCCTTGAGGGCGCTCAACCTATCTCAGAACGTAGAGCATTTTTGAATTTCTAGAGATTTTCAAGAATATTATATATATTAGTGATATAGATTATTTATAAGGGTCTTGCGTGATCGCTCGTACATAAGTAAGGACCCCCTGTCAAAGTGCTAGTGAAATCAAATTTGAAAACTCCACCATCAATAATAGGAGAACTACCTATGTCGGTGGCCGAGCAAAGCAAGACCCCTCTGGCTAATAAAATAATCGCCCGAGCGAAGCAAGACCCCCCCTGTCATTTGAAAAGTTTGAAAAAAGCCTCCCCTGGCTGGTAAATTGATCGGCCGAGCGAGAAACACCCCCTGGCAACGTGTCAAATTTGACAACTCACAGGAAAAAAAACCCTGGGGTGCCATCAATAGTTAGTTGCTCGCCTACACACCCAGCTGAGTAACCCTAGTGGGGTGCATAGCATCGATGGACACGTTCATAACCCTGCATCAAGGTCAACTGCTCCTTCAACATCAACCCCCCTGGCTGATAAAATGATCGGCCGAGTGAAGTATGCCCCCCCTCCCACCCTGTCATAGTGCTAGTGAAATCAAATCATAGTTGAAAACTCACAGGAAAAATATGGGGCTAAAATGGCGAGGGGGTAGAGTTAAGTGTCGTTTTCCAAGTATTTTTGGGGAAAGTAAGGCCCCCTGTCATAGTGCTAGTGAAATCAAATTTGCAAAGCCTTCCCTTGATAATAATAGAACTACCTATGTCGGTGGCCGAGCATTGCGAGTCCTCTGGCCGTTAAAATGATCGGCCGAGTGAAGTATGCCCCACCTCCCACCCTGTCATAGTGCTAGTGAAATCAAATCATAGTTGAAAACTCACAGGAAAAATATGGGGCTAAAATATGTAATTTATTACATATAAATATGTAGGTAGGTAGGACAATTGAATCCCCTGGCCAGTATAATGAAAACAAAGAAAAAATATGGGGCTAAAATGGCGAGGGGGTAGAGTTAGTGTCGTTTTCCAAGTATTTTTGGACGTAGAATCCCCTGGCGGATAAAATGATTCCCTGAAAATTTCATCAAAATCGAATCAATAGTGGCTTAAATCCCCACTCCTTTTCTTTAGTTGAAGGAGGGGAAAACGGAAAAAATCCTTGAGGGCGCTCAACGTATCTCAGAATTAAGATAATTTTTTTTATTTTTTTTTTATTTTAATTTTTTATTTTTATTTTTCAAATTAAATTAAATTTTTCGATAATCGATTCAATTTAAATCGATTCATTTAATTTACGTCCGTCCGGGAGATATCACGTAGACCTTGCTCGCGCCCCTTAAAGGCTGATGTCCCACCCGCTCAGAGTGAAGAGTGAGGGCGGGGGGATAGAGGGTGTTGAGAGGATGGGAGTGAAGCCGAGCCAGAATTCACCCGACGCGATGGGTCGGTGGCGATGGCCCAGTTTTTTCAAAACTCAACTCGCGCTCAAAATTCACTCGATTTCGAAATGAATTTGGTCGATATCTCCTATTAAAATTCGGATCTCTAGGTAGGCTTAGGACGAAACGCGGAAAAAATCCGTCTATTAAAGGAGGAATAAATCGAAAAAATAAATTGAGCGAATTCGCGCGCGCCAAAAAATTCGCGCAATTCGCTTATCGGACGTAAAATTGGTCGAGGAATCCGAATCCGATGAAAAAAATAGGGGTTCCCATTTGAAATAAGAAAGTTGATGTCAATTGCACGGATTTGAGCGCATTTTAGAAAAATCTCGACCCCCCTATTGACTCTTAAACGGTCGCCCGAGACGATAGGAAAAATCGGCGTATTTTTACGACTTACCGTTTAGTCAGAGTAGGCGATTGACATACCCAGCCAGCCAGAGACAGAGACGGTGAGGATTAGTGATCTAAATCACTAATTCTCACCGTGTCTGTGGCTGACTATGTGGGTATGTCAATCGCCTACTCTGACTAAACGGTAAGCCCTAAAAATACGCCGATTTTTCCTATCGTCTCGGGCGACCGTTTAAGAGTCAATAGGGGGGTCGAGATTTTTCTAAAATGCGCTCAAATGGGCGCAATTGACATCAACTTTCTTATTTCAAATGGGAACCCCTATTTTTTTCACCGGATTCGGATTCCTCGACCAATTTTACGTCCGATAAGCGAGTTGGGCGAATTTTATGACGCGCGCGAATTCGCTGAATTAATTTTTTCGATTTATTCCTTCGTTAATAGACGGATTTTTTCCGCGTTTCGTCCGTAGCCTACCTAGAGATCCGAATTTTAATACTTGATATCGACCAAATTCATTTCGAAATCGAGTGAATTTTGAGCGCGAGTTGAGTTTTGAAAAAACTGGGCCGTCGCCACCGACCCGTCCCGTCGGGTGAATTCTGGCTCGGCTTCACTCCCATCCTCTCAACACCCTCTATCCCCCCGCCCTCACTCTTCACTCTGAGCGGGTGGGACATCAGCCTTTAAGGGGCGCTCGGAAGGTCTATGCGCAACGTCACCCAGACGGAAATGGATGTAAATTAAATGAATCGATTTAAATTGAATCGATTATCGAGAAAAGTATCGAAAAGTTGAATTGAATCGGAAAAAAAAATTATTAACAAATTTTAGCCCCATTTTTTTCCTGTGTTTTCAAATTTGATTTTATTTCACTAGCACTATGACAGCGAGGGGAGGGGGGGGGGGTTACTTCACTCGGCCGATCATTTTACTGGCCAGGGGAGGCTCGCTTTCCTGGGCTGCCCACATTGGTAGGTAGTTCTATTGTTATTGAAGGTTATATTGTTATTTTAACGGCCAGGAGGCTCTCTTTGCTCGGCCATTTGACATTGGTACATTTCACGATAAAAAAATTTATATATATTCTTGAAAATCTCGAGAAATACAAAAATGATCTACATTCTGAGATAGGTTGAGCGCCCTCAAGGATTTTTTCCGTTTTCCCCTCCTTCAACTAAATAATAATAATAATAATAAATAAATAAATTTATTTATCGCTTACTCTGCCACCCACATAGGTAGTTCTATTATTATTGATGGTGGAGTTTTCAAATTTGATTTCTACACTCTTCACTCCAAGCGGGTGGGACATCAGCCTTTAAGGGGAGCTCGCAAGGTCTACGAGATCTCTCCCAGTCATCCCCTTGCAGTGCAGCCAAATCAGGGTTTTTCCCCCAGATTGCGGGGGTTTTTTCTTCTCCGGGGGGGATTTTTGGGGGTCGATATCTCCCGGCCATCCCTGCAAAGTCGTCCGAGGGATGTCCGATTCTCAAATATGAATCGATTTAAATCAAATCGATTTAGAAAGTATTATTATTATAAAATATTATTATTAGTATTTATTATTATTATTATTAGAATCGATTCTTTTTCCAAATTATTGACAGGGTGGCCTTACTTTGCTCAGCTAATCATTTTATCCACCAGGGGATTCTACGTCCAAAAATACTTGGAAAACGACAATAACTCTACCCCCTCACCATTTTAGCCCCATACTTTTACTGTGTTTTCCTGGGGGGTGGGGGGCATACTTCACTCGGCCGATCATTTTAACGGCCTGGGGACTCGCTTTGCTCGGCCACTGACATAGGTAGTTCTATTATTATCAAGGGAAGGCTTTTCAAATTTGATTTCACTAGCACTTGACAGGGGGGCCTTAATTTCCCCAAAAATACTTCCCCTTTCCCCAAAAATACTTGGAAAACGACACTTAACTCTACCCCTCGCCATTTTAGCCCCATATTTTTCCTGTGAGTTTTCAACTTTGATTTGATTTCACTAGCACTATGACAGGGTGGGAGGGGGGGGGGGCATACTTCACTCGGCCTATCATTTTAACGGCCAGGGGACTCGCGTTGCTCGGCCACCGACATAGGTAGTTCTATTATTATCGAGGGAAGACTTTTGAAATTTGATTTCACTAGCACTATGACAGGGGGGCCTTACTTAGCTTGGTCCACCATTATAACGGCCAGGGGACTCGCTTTGCTCGGCCACCGACATAGGTAGTTCTATTATTATCAAGGGAAGGCATTTCAAATTTGATTTCACTAGCACTTGACAGGGGGGCCTTAATTTCCCCAAAAATACTTCCTCTTTCCCCAAAAATACTTGGAAAACGACACTTAACTCTACCACCTCGCCATTTTAGCCCCATATTTTTCCTGTGAGTTTTCAACTTTGATTTGATTTCACTAGCACTATGACATGGCGGGAGGGGGGGCATACTTTACTCGGCCGATCATTTTAACGGCCAGGGGACTCGCTTTGCTCGGCCACCCACATAGGTAGTTCTATTATTATTGATTTCACTAGCACGTTGACAGGGGGTCTAATTTCGTATAGCCCCATGAAAGCTCCATAGGTCGTCCCCAAAAATACTTGGAAAACGACACTTAACTCTACCCCCTCGGCATTTTAGTCCCATAGCGCCCCACCTGGTTTTTTACTGTGAGTTTTGATTTGATTTCTTTAGCACTTTGACAGGGGAGGGGGGGGGGGCTTACTTCGCTCTACCGATCAGAGGGGGCTCGCTTTGCTCAGCCACCCACATAGGTAGTTCTATTCTATTATTATGATGGTGGAGTATTCAAAATTGAGTTCACTAGCACTTTGACAGGAGGGGCGTCTTATTTCGCTCAGCTGATCATCTTCTCGGCCTTTTTAGCCCCATATCGCCCCATGGGTTTTTTCCCTATGAGTTTTCAAATTTGATTTGATTTCACTAGCACTATGGCAGGGAGGTGGGGGGGGGGGGGGGGGGTTCCTCGCTCGGGCGGTAGAGGGTAGACTTTTGAAAATTGATTTCACTAGCACTTTGACTTACTTCGCTCAGCTAATAGACTAGCACTTTGACAAGGGGGCCTTACTTCGCTCGGCTAATCATTTTCGTACCATGATTCACCCAAATCACAGGCGGCAATATACAACCACAGTGGGCAATACACCCACTAGGGGGGGTCTGGGGGGCGGCAATTCACCCACAGGCGGCAATATACACTCACAGGCGGCAATACACCCACAGGTGGCAATACACCCACAAGCGGCAATTCACCCACATGTCTGCTTAAGCGATCGGCCTCGCGAAGCGAGGCGCCGGCCTCGCGAAGCGAGGCCCACGGGGGGTCTGGGGGGCGGAGCCCCCCAGCTGGGTGCGTAGGCGAGCAAAGCGAGCCGGAGCATCTAGTATAGATAGATACCAAAGTCCCTCAGTTTTGAATCATGATAAAAATGGACAACTCTAAAACTTCAATTTTTTCAACTGCCGACTTTTCCTCGGGCATTTCTTAGTTTATTTCAAACTCTTTTCCGGGCGAGAAAAATCGTACCATCGCTTCTAGGCATCTAATAGTTTCCTCTTTATTTTCCAGGTCACTTCTAGAATGGCGGAAAGGCGTGAACTACTCGCCCTGACCTTCTTGGCACTTTCATCAGCGGTTCTGGGAGCCAACTCAAAACTCAGTGAGGTTTTCAAATGGAAACAAATGGATTACAAATTCCCTGACGAGGCGGCTCGCAACGCTTCGATAGCCTCAGGCGAATTCAAACAGGGGCATAACCTGCCGCTGGGCATCGAGGTGTGGGAAGACAAAGTGTTCATAACTGTCCCCCGATGGAAGTCCGGAGTCGTTTCGTCGTTGAATTACGTCAAAAAAGATGGTACATAATAATTATTGCTTTATTTGTGGATGGAATGATACCGTTTCACTACGTCTATTTTGTGTGTAACAAATTCTTCATTTCAGGTGGCGAATCTCCTCAGCTAATACCCTACCCAGATTGGGAGACGAACAACGTGAGTACGGCGCCCCATGATGTCAAAATTGTCAACACATTCCGAGTGAGAGCCGATGAGTGTGACAGGCTGTGGGTGATGGATTCGGGACTCAACGACATTCTTGAGAACCCAGCGTTGTTGTCACCCCCGAAGATCATGGTGTTTGATCTCAAGACCGACAAACTCCTGAGAGTCTACCCCCTCCAGGCTAGCGACATCAAGGAAGACTCATTCTTTGCTAACATAATCGTGGACGTCGATAAGGATTCGTGCGAAAAAGCCTACGCTTACATGCCCGATCTGGGGAGCTACGGTTTGGTCGTGTACGACTGGGCGACCAACGAAACTTACCGAGTCAAACACCATTATTTCCATTTTGATCCACTCGCTGGAAATTACCACATTGGCGGTGTGAACTTCCAGTGGACGGACGGCCTCTTTGGAATCGCTTTGGGGCCAAAAGGTGACGACGGGTACCGAACCATGTACTTCCATCCACTTTCCAGCACCAGGGAGTTTGCCGTGTCAACTCGTATCATTCAAAACAAGACCATCGCTTCTGATAGCTACTACGAATACAAAATCCTCGGCTCTAGAGGACCTGATTCCCAAGCCACAGCATCCTTCTTGGACCTCGCTTCCGGAGTCCTCTTCTACACACAAGTCAACAAAGACGGCGTCGGGTGCTGGAACTCGAACAAACACGCCACCGAGTACTCCGCTGACACCAACGGCCTGGTTTCAAGTGACAACACAACTATGATTTTTCCCAACGATTTGAAAGTTGATAGGCTAAGCAACCTTTGGGTCATCACCGACCGCCTTCCTTCTTTCATTTATAAGCATTTGGATGAAAACGAAGTCAATTTTAGAATCCTGTCTGCACCCGTCAATGAGATAATCAAAGGCACTGTTTGCAGCAACGATCCATGACGGAAACCATAAGTGCCAATAAAAAATATATGCAATTTTCCGTTTTATTTTTTGATGTGGGTACTGTATATATTTTATAATTATACACACGTTTATAGTAAAGTGCGTTGATTCATTACAATTTGTAACTCGAGACTACAGTGGCGACTGCAGACTACACGAGTGTTTGCATTACTCGCTCGAAATGGAATTGCTAGGCCAGGCCTAGTAGGCCTTGAAAATAACTAACTCGCTGATGATCTCAATTTGACTTTGACGTTCATTGCGTTGTAAAAACGCTGCAAATTGTACACAGGGGTTCATCCTTTTGTATGAACTGGGCAAAAATTCAATCCATGACGATGAAAAATCATTTTAATAAACTACATAAGATATTATCTGAACAGTGTTCGTACAGACGAGGGATTCCCAAAAATGGATTCATCGTCCGAAACCACTTCGAAAACGATACCCCACTCGACCCGTCCTGTAATCCCAACGGTGATCGGGCTGAAAGACTTGGGGTCCCAGCCAAATGGAGAGCTGGGTAGTTTGGCAAAATTAAAAAAAAAAAAAAATCCCTACTGCTGGACGGCGAACGCAGGCGAACGTAGAGCCCTACACAAATTTTTGACCGCGCGAAAACATAAAACGATCATTCTGAGAATAATATACCATACGGGAAATTTCTTCATATAGCATGTACCCAATGCGAATACTTGGATTAATCCCTAAACATGTATCATCACTTTCGTGGAGGAAACATTTCGTTTCATATACAAGGTCACCAATGTTTTATTGTTAGGAATTAGCAAAGAGAGTGTCAACCGCCAGGGCCCTTGAGGTCCACCACCAAAACAACTTGTGAAATCAGACCAACCTTCAGTTATACGCTCCAACGACCAAACAACGCTATGTGGTTGCGCTTCAACTAATAAGGGAGTCTCCCATTACGATAACTTCCATTGTGTGTTCCCGTATAATGAAAATGCATCTTTGAGGCATCAAATGCCGACAACACCTTTATCTTCAGTAAGCACCGCCGTGAAATTATAGAGCCCCTGTTTTACGAGCGCTCGTTACAATGATGAGAAATTAGAAATAAGTAAGACAATGAATCAGTAGCCGACACTGAACTATTGTAGGAATGTAGTCGGCGCCCTTTTAAAAATGGGCAAAAGCTAAGAATAAGGATATCGTTTGAGGTGTAGTGGGTAATTGTTGCTTTCGATCTTCTCAATGCAAAATGATTAGTTCCCCATGGAGCACACGGGATTAAATTAATCTTGGGCGCTCATAACAGGGGTTCCGATACTTCAAAAAAGCATCTATAGTTACAATATTTTCCCAAAGATTCAGATTTTCCCAGAAGCTAATTTCGTAAAGGTTCTCAACAATATTTTTTCCATGTTGCTTCCTCTTCACGCGCGGTAAGTGTTTGGGACTTGGTTTTTCCGAAACAAAACCATCAGGCAGCTGGACTTGGTTCAAGGGCGTATTCGAACTGGGGGAATGGGGCAGTTGGAGAGCGACTATAGGACAGTGGAACTGGGGGAAGTCAATCCCAACCAACACCGGCCGCTCTTGGCCTGACGGGTGACTGCGTGGGGAGTCCCATCCGATGCGAAAGGGAATTGCGCTGTGCACGATGAGTGTAGTCGAAGAGACCTACATATTTGCTTATCACGTTTATGCATAGATTTCAGCTTGACTACCTCCTACCACATGGCAAGGATGTGGGGCAGGAAATGGCTAAGAGCCACAAAGCTCTGATTGGGGGTGTCCAGGAGCTGGTTCAGCTTGGCTAACTCTTGGCAAATGGCGGGGAAGTATGCAGAGACCGGCTAAGAGACCAGCTCTGATTTCTTGAATTCATGAAAGGAGACGAGAGACCAACTTGGTATTTGATGTAACGCTGGGAGGAGTAGAAGGAGAGATTTTTCGGATCTTTGCATTTCGTGGGTTTCTGGAGCTCTAGATTTGGGCGATTGTAAGCTGGACCTCAATCACGGGGACACGATGTAAACTGGGCCTAATCCTTCCTAATTGTCCTTCCCCTTAGTGTGTAAACTCGGCCCCGGATGCACTCCATACTCATAATCTCCTCAACTCGTTCACTGTAAACTGGGCCCAAGAATATAGAGGTTTTTATCGAAAACCTGACCCCTTCAGGGTCAAAATCGGGCAAAATTAAAAAAACTTTTGGGAAGGTAACATGTTCTATTTGACTGGACTACAAGACGTGGACAGAGGCACCCGTTCACTTGAAGAAACTGAGGGACTAGCTAAGGCTGGGCCGAGATTACAATGCTTGCATCGATGAGCGATTAGAGGGGTGGGTCGAGTTTACGTTTAGACAACATTGTCTTGGTCGAGATTACACCCGCCCCTAGATTTCAGGATCTCTGGTTCTATGGAATTCTGGATCTCTGGATTTTCTGATCTCTAAATCACTGGCATTTTGGTTTATTATTCTTGGAATAATACACCTATGTTTTCGCGACGCCGGTCGACGACTCCGATCGGCCTCAAAATTTGACATTATCCGTTTCAAGAGGTCTACATTCAAAATCCGAAATGTCCGTCCGCCGTCCGCCGTCCGGGCCGTTTTGGGCAGTAGGAATTTTTTTAAAAATCTGAAATTTTGACAAAATACTTGGTTTACCATCTAGTTGTGCCCGCAAGGTTTTCAGTCCGATCGCCCAAACCCGTGGGGCGCTCTGGGGCTATAATGGGGCTACGGGAGGGGTTTTTTGAAGGCTTTTAGCTATGGGATCGAGTTAGGTGTCGTTTTCGAAGTATTTTTGGACGTAGAATCCATTTTTTGGGGTCCCGGAACGATCCGATTTCACTGGGGCGATCTTTAGGGCTTTCATGGGGCTAAAAATGGGATTTTTGAAGGATACCAGGATGTTAAATATTTTTTGAGTAAAAAATACAGAATTTTTGAAAAAACACATTTTTGAACAAGAAAATCCAAAAAAAAAAATTTTTTTTAATTTTTTCATTGACAGAATTTAATTTCTGCACAAGTAACCTATATCAAAGAATAATAAACCCTTGTGTAAAATTTGCAGCGTTTTTTATTTATTTATTTATTTTTTTATATTTTTTATTTATTTCTGGATCTCCGGATTCCTCGATTTCTGGATCAGTGGAGGTCCAGTGAAACTATAGTTCACTATAGACACCTATTTCGCTCTCCTTGCGTGCTCTTGCTAACCCCAGTCGAGGTGTTTACGTCAAAAGAGACGAGATGACTGGAACTGAGCTGGCGGAGTCGGTAGTCCTCGCATTGACCTGAAAACACATCGCTGGCGGAGTTGGGATGTTTTCACTAGCAATTAGATGGACTTTGGGGGAGTTGGATCGCCCGCAGATGCAAAGGTTTAATCCAGTTAGATTGTCTTTTGGGTCCTTTCCCCCAGTTGGAAAGCGCCCAATAAGTTGATAATATTGCAACGGGGGTCAATTGTTGTGGTCGCTCCCATATTAAATATGATAAATTTTGTGTATGTGTTGATTATAAAAAGATGCTCCAGGACGTTACGGTCGTAGGATTTTGTTTTCTTTCCATCTAGTTGTGTCCGCAAGGTATTCAACTCGATTTCACCACACTTTTGAAGGAAATCATTCATTGAGGTGTAGTTTTCGAGATAATGCTGGACGTAGAATCGATGTAGGTATGGGGGCCTCAGACCTTTGCTGCCTCATCGTGGGGCTCGATGGTGCTACAAGTAGGTGCTATCTATAGCACTTGTATACAAGTGCTACAAGAGGGGATTTTGAAAGATGGCCAGGATGGTTTGGCCATGCTCTATAAGGGGTACATTTTCGGGAATACTGCGACAATCCACTCGACAGTATAATATGTAGGTAACGATTTAACGTTAGTGGCATTTTTTGGAAAATGTCCTGCCTACTTAGTGTAACAGAAACAGTTCCACGAACTTTGTAGCATCTTAACAAACGAGATCATATAATTAAATTTTATACTTTTACAGTTTCAAGAATCGCTTCAATCAACATAGTAGAATGACAGAGGAATCGTATCTTTCCGTTATACCTCGAATAAACCGAACCGACCCGAAGTAAAAACCTGTACTACTGCAGTGTGACAGATAATTGAATTAGAGGCATTTGCAATGCTAATATTTTCAATTCTAACTATTTTATACTATGATTTATTTTATTTACGACTTGTAGATATTGAAACATCGCTCGAATTAAAGAAATAGCTGCGAAAGAATAAACCATTCAGGAGAACCAGGGAGAAAAATAAAATCAATTTCACTTGCTCAATTAGACATCTAAAAATTTCTTTATTAGATAAACATCTAAGACATGCAAAAGATACTACGAGAAGACCACAATAGATTAAAACAGCAGAATAGCTATAGACATGCTAGCATGAGTGATGTTAATCGCTGAAACGACTGATGTAATTACATTGCCCGATAACCTTCACAATAGATATTATACATACTACACATTTCCGTTGGTTCCTAGTGGTTCATGAGAGGCTGCAGTCTCAATTGGAAATGTCTGCAAACCTTTTACTCACGTGAACCCCATCGCCTTAACTACTATTAGCTCACGGCGTGAACACCGTATCCACAGCCAACAAACCTTGAAGAGTTTTAAATGTTTAAATTCCAAAATAAGATAAAAATTCAACGTGACTAGTTTAATTGGTGCCAATGCATCTGCGCGTGTTTCTGACTCCATTTTACAGAATGTGCAAATAGTGCAACCATGATGGAACGAAATATATTAGGACATAACGCAGAGAGTTAAACGCACTATTTTAAATGTAGACCCATACCGATTGGGTTACACTGCACATGTATGTATGCCCATGATATAGGTAACACAACGGAAAGTCTTTTCCTAACCTGTAGAAAAATATCTTAAAACTACATAGTATTTAGAATTAAAAATCATGTATAGGTACAAATAATAACCTCCTCTATCTTCATATGCTCATGAGCCGCTATTAATGTATGATTAAACATCTTTTTTTTTTTTTTGGTGCTGAAGGAATAGAATAGAATAGAAAGTGTATGTTTAGTAGAATTGTGATTAAACTTAACTTTTTTTCTACTGACGAGAAAGTACACACCATTGAATCAACATTGAATTGACAAAGACATTTAATTCTTCTCCTAGAAGTGTTATTCTACGTTGTAATCAAATCGTCTACTTTGTATCCTGTCTATTTGAATGCTAATTGAATACTATGAAAAACAGATTTGGTTCGTTCAAACGGCCCAATCTGGTTTTTGCGAATCTTCAGCTTCGCCGGTTGATTGCCGGTTTATGGGAAGAAAGAGTTCACTTCGACCGCCGAAGTGAGGATCTGAAAAATTACGATTGAAATAATTTCAAATCCGTCATAGGGCTCTCTTCGTCATTGGGAGACTTGGGCCGGGTTGTACCATCAGGTTTTACGCTGAAACGGCGATTGAAATTTAGGCGAAACTACCCCTAAATCAGCAGTTCTGTGATTTTGGAGTAGGTACTCGTTGTATTCAGATTCTCATTATCGATTCCTCGATACAGTTTGTTAGGTACCTATTGTTTAAAATAAAATAGGATTCAACGTTTGAAATTTTCGCCTTTATTTTTCTTTCTAATCGATATGAACAAAAAAGAAGTTGACTCTGTATTATCTGGGAACCTGTTTTTCTTGAGTTGGTATGTTCCATGAACGATTCGCACAAGTCCAACATAATCTATTATCAGGAAAAATATTTGAAATTTTGAAAAATTGAAAAGCTGAGTATCAGCGAACGATTCGCACAAGTCCAACATAATCATATTATCAGGAAAAATATTTGAAATTTTGAAAAATTGAAAAGCTGAGTATCAGTTCGACCTTATTATTTAGTGGGGTTACATTTTGTTGGAATCTGCTTCTTAGAAAAAAAAAGTTCATTGAGGATATCATCTAAAAGGATTAGATATTATTTTATACCTATATATAATTAACATAATTTTTTTTCTTTCATGTTTCCATTTTTTGGCCATTAATTTAGCTTTTATCAATCGTTGATGATAATAAAGTAAATGTGAAAAATCCAATATTTATTTATTCGAATCATTATTACCTATTAGGGAATTTTAATTGCAAAAATGTTTTCAATTTTTTCATACAAACAACGATTCATCAATAAATACCGTAACTAGCAGCGTCCGGAATATTGTCAAAGGTCCTTTTGCCGAGTCGGGGTCCGAACCAGAGCGCGGCGTTTCCATCAGCTCCGTTCCGTTTAGGTCCTGTGCCGGAACGCCCAACCCGTGGAAAGGGGATCAAACCGTTCCCGAACCGCTTTACACCTGAAATCATTATTATTTATATAAGATATTAAATCAAAATTGATATAAATAATGGTTTAACTATAGTCGGATTTATCCATATATGTTTGTTTTGGACCTGTAAATGAAGTTCATGATTTTTGGCAGTCGAGGGCCGTTCCGTGTATCCTGTACAGGATACTGCGCATGCAAAAATTTAAATATTTCAAAACGATTGATTTCAGGATTTAACGGTTAAATTTTAACCGTCACTTAAAATTAAAAAAAGAATAAAAAAAAAGTTGTGATAGGTACATCAAGGTTATAATTTTTTTTCTCGTAGAAATGAGTTTCTTCTCCCAGATTGCCTCGCTTATTATATTATTTTTGGCAATTAACTGTTACGTATCTCACAGATAAAGCGTGTGTATCGGTGTTCCATCAGGGGACGAGTGTAACGAAGTGTTGATAGCCCTCTCAGTGGACTATTTCATTCGACAATGTAATACTGAGAGGCAAGAGAGAAAACTTGATACTGAAAACAGGGACCTGACACCAAAAATAGTGGATTTGCTAGGAGGAAGTGAAGCGCTTACGGTGTTGACGTAACAGAGGTCGGAAGTACGCGATGGTTGGGGGGGGGGGGATGTGAGAAGGTGGACAGTTTGAAGAATTTGGTGCGTACGTGTGTCGGTTCACCTCCTTCCGTTTCATCTCTCTCGGCACACATCTTCATTTCGCAAATCCCCAAACCCCACAGTCAAAATAGACACTCCAAACAAACCGAGACATTTCAACTGAAGTCTTCTTTCACGAACGTGGATGGAAACCTTGAGCGTTTTTCATCACTCCATTAGTTAAAAAACTCCAATACCGGTATAGACAGACATTCAAACTACATAAGAGACAGTAACATTTAAACATTCAATGTTTAAAAATATAAAATCTAGTTTTTCGAATAGGTTTTTTTTTTTCTTTTAAAGAGATGGTATTAAGATTTCGAGCCGCTTGGTATCAATTGATACCGAGCGGGTCGAAATCTTAATACAATTGAAAAATACCACTTAAATGTTATTTTTCAATTTGGATGACTGGATGATAAAAACGAGCTTGGAGGGCAACACCATCCTCGTTCCTAAGGAATTCACTTTTTTCGGGCCCCCCTCAGTCTGAGAGACAACGCCTTTATTATGGCCATTTCTATGTGCACTCGTGTCCTCACAGTATCTTCCATCTTCGGGCAAGTCATGGATATAGTTGTTTGGAATGGAATTTAATAAAGGCCCTCTTGCACCTTCTGCTTCCCAGTCTGGGTGTTTTGGTTTTGCTGCAGATTCAGCTGCTTGGGGCCTGTCTAATGAGAGATAAGAGTTGGCGTCAGCACTATAATGCAGTTGTCGAAGAACTCCCAGACTCCTACTTTCAAAGCACCCGCCATTACATAGAGAAAAAAAGAATAATTGTTATTCTTTTATTATAATTGTTATTCTTTTATTATAATTATTATTCTTTTATTATAATTATTATTCCCTTTCTTTATCAAATCCTGGCCCCTTTCATCCTTTTCTGGCAGCACTGGGTCAAGTGAGACTCCTTTCCAAGCCGTCTCTGCCAGCATCGCCATCTCACCCCTGACTGCACCATGCCTGGTTTCTTTTTTCTAATAACTCATTAAATTTTGTTGAATCATTTATTTCAAGCTCACAAAAAACTAGTTTTTCTTTTAATGGCTAGGTATATACACCACTCAGAAAAGATCATTATAAAGATATTTTCTATATGATCTTGATAGCAACAGTTGCTATTACAATTTTACAAGATTAAAATGAAAACCTACATAATATGTAGGTTTTCATTTTAATCTTGTAAAATTGTAATAATATTATTATGTAATTTATTGTTACCTTCATAATTTGTTGGGAGCCAGCTGTTGAGGTATACTCGGCCCACGCGAGGAAAAGGGATGAGGTTGGAGTTGAGATCCCGCTTGACTTTAGATGGAAGGTGAGGTCCTCCCTCGACTCCTGTGCCCGTGATTCCGTCCAATTGGTCTTTGGTGGCAGTTATATACTCCGGTTTCCCGAGCGTACACTCATGGATGCCGCCAACGTGCCTACTGGGCTCGCTCTTCTGGGCTAGTCATACAACAAAGTCGACAGGCAATTATGTAAGTTGACAAAATACTGGAAACCGATGAGTTATAACTCATCGTTATAACATAAATGTATGTAGGTACCCTGATTTCAGTAACCAACCTAATTTCAGGAACCTATCGTACTGCTTCACCTACTACGTACGTACTAAGTATGAGAGGTAGATACCTGAAGCAGTACGATAGCCTATTATATGGGTATGTCATTGATAGGTGCGTGAAATAGGTATGAAGATGTGATAGGATGCCAGGTATGTACCTGATATAAGTCTTATATCAGGTACATACCTGTCATCCTATCACATCATCATACCTATTTCACGCACCTATCAATGACATACCCATATAATAGGCTATCATACCTTCATACCTATCAGACACCTATTCAGCACCCCAAAAAACATACGTATACGATGATTTTAGTCAATTAATCCACTTATTAGGGGTTTTCAGACCACTGTGCGCCTTCTTCTGAACCCAGCTTTGTATAATATACAAAGCTGGGTCATATATTATATGAAAGATCGATGCCGTTAAATTTTCAGCCCAAGCGTATTTTTCACTTTTCGTTAGATTCGTTTTTTCCTCACGAATACAAAAAATTACTTGGACCACAGAAAAGACTAATGGTGTCATCTTCAACGAGGAGGTCAAGATGCAGTTATGGTTTGTGACCTATGACCACATTAACACGTTCAATGAGGAATGTTTTGGTCTTGTTCACTAAAACATCGATAGGTAGCTTAGTGCCCATGCAATTCCGGTAATTTCCGGGAGCAGAATATATCAAGGAAGATGAGTTCTAGCCAACAGTATGAGAAACAAGAAAAAAATGTAACAACACGTAACGCGAGCACTTTTTTTACGCAAAATACCCAGCATAACGTGATAATAAACATTGGAAAAACATCTCTAAAAACGTCCTGCCTATATAAGATACTACACAAGGATTTCATGTGACAAAGAAAGTTTTATAATAGTGCGAAAAAATTTCCTAAACGCTTGCTTTTCTTGAATGAAGTTCGTTAATTTGTAGCTGCAAACACTAAATTCTACCCGATACAATATTTTCTACCCAAAATCCGTACCAGCATGAGATTCATCTTTAAAATTACCAAAAGAAACGTACCTACAGCATATTTCGCGAATTTCGAAAAACAGGGTTTTGCCGCCTTGTTACCACTGTGCGCCCTAGCAGTAGTAGGGGAAGGTGGGGCATTAAGAGACATGCGCATAAAAAAATATCCCGCATGGTCTAAATGTTCAAAAAAGCACCTACAAAGATAGCTGGAGATCTGAACTAAAAGTTGTGGGGGTCATTAGCTCCAACAGCCTCTGTTCCTGGCCACACTGGTCATCCTACGAAAAACCTTCCCATCAACTACAGGTTACAGGTGTCTCTTATTTCCTTATTATAATAGTTCTCTCTACTAGAATTATAATAAGAGAACTAGAGAGTCTCTAGTTCTCTTATTATAATTATATTATCTTTGTATATCGTACTCGTGGTGTTTAAATTTAATAAATAAAAACATTTACATAAAAACATCTGAGGCACTGATCGTGCGCTCTAGATAGGTAAAGCTAGAGATAAGAAACGCGTCTTTAGATTGTGACAAACAGACCTTGCAAGGCTCCAATGTGCTTTCCCCCATATTTTTGGAGGAGTCAGAATCTGACTCCCATTTGATGGGATCGCAGTGGTTAGCGTTTTCTTTCAGGCCATAAGTCCCCTGGAGTCAGATGGGCTTCCCAGTGTCCTCACGTTTTTGGTCCTCTGGGAGTCAGTTGGGTAACGCCCAGCGGTGGGGCTTTCAGTGCCGTCCACCTAATCAGTATTTCTGATCCGTTCACAGTAACACATCAAAGTCAGCCCTCATCCTTAGTGCGTTAGAGGGACTGCTTTATTAATTACAGAATGATACTTTATTACCTGTGGAAGGAGTAACGCCTGTTTCACAATCGTTAGCCGAGCGATGGCGACCTGTACATTGTCATCAAGAGAGATGTTGGTGAGTAAGGGAGGAGGGGGATAGATAGTGTATATTGGATACATTCTCGGTAATTGGGATAAGAGAGAGGACCCTCTGTTCACTCCAGAAGAGGAGATTAACACCGGCAAACTTGCAATACCCCGCCACCCCAGGCCTTACCATCGTGGAAGTGTAGGTGCTAAGCGCCGCTTAATCCCGGTGACTATTAAATAAGCAGAGGCCGAGGCGAACAAACAACGGGGACGTGCCAGGAGTTACGTCATACCACCGCGCGCGTGCTTGAAGGATACGAATTGAAGAAAATGCTGCCTAAACCAATCAATCCAAGGCGTTCTATAATTATTTTGAATCGAACTTAGTTTCAAATCCTAAGGATTTAATCCTTCATAAATCGATTTTACGTCCAAAATCCAAAATCACTTGAATCTGCGACCAAAACCTTAAAAAAGCATCATGGAAAACCGACAATATGAGGGAATCATCAGCCTTAAAACCTAAAGGCGCGCCCACACTGTGCTGACTGGCACGATTCGCCAAACCGGCCAAGCTCAACTACAGTGGACACGTCATTTGGCCTTGTTGCCTTGCCGAAAGCCGAATCGAATCGAGCAGAAAACAACGTCATTTCGAACCAAGTTCTCTCGAATTCAACAGACGTGCACAGACATCACCAGGATACGTCCCGAGTAGTACGTCGAAATTCTCAAAACAACGTGGCTACAACCTAAAAAACCACATAAACCCGTCACAAACAGACCCATCAGGAACTGCAGTGGCGTCCATTGACTGTTAAAAAAAATAAAATAAAATAAATTAAAAAAACCACAAACCGCATGGACGGCAGAGGGGGTTTTTCGAATCCACGCACGGAATACAAAAGGACAAATTTTAAGGCATACTAATTAAATTGCGACTATAATTTTAATTCATTTACCCCTCCGCACTAACAATATTGTGAGGGCACCTACGCTGTTACCCAGAAATTTCACTCCGCATCGCTGCCTGCAATCTCAATTAATTAGCTTATTGCTGTGTCCAGGTATAGATTCCCTAGTTTGTTCTAAATGAAGAGCCGTCTACGCTAGAAGTGTATGAGTTTGAACTCCTACGAGCGCCTAATTCATTTTGGGAGTGCAAAATAAACAATCGCTCTATATTGAAGGTCTACTTCAAACGCAATCCGATTCAGAGTAATTTCCATTGCGATAAAAGCTATGCGCGCGAAGGCGAACAACAGATGAAATGGACGACCGCTCAGATTCTTCACATCGCTGGAATTTCTCTCAACAATAGTCTGAGTCAGGGTAAACTAAGTCAGACTACATTAATGCTCTGGCTGGGTAAGCACGAAATTAAAAAAAAAAATAAATAAAAAGAAAAGACGACTGCCTACTATTTCCTCCAACCTTTACTAAGAGAAAAATATTTTTATGCAGGTGTGTCATTTAATAATAAAGCACCGTTAAGGCGTCTGGAAGTCCCCACCGTTGTAATTAGAAAAGTTAACTTGATACGAGTACAGAATGATCGAATCCCAAGTGATCTGGGGACTAACTTGATAAATTTTTAATTTGTTTTATTGGTACACGTGGACAAATGCTTCGTAATAGAACTAGACTCCAATTTAAAGTAATCAACTTCATAACAAAATAGAACTAGTCTCCAAATTAAAGTAATGAAAAAAGTAGGAGGATGTCAAATTTGTTGAAACGAAAAAGGAAACGAGATGAAATTGTAGGAAGGCTGAATTAATTTCATACTACCCGCCTAAATTACGAAAGGACGGAGCCCCCGTCCGGGCGGCTACCTTGTATATTTGACATGTCATGTTAACGTTTTCAGAGCTCTAATTCGGTCTAGGTGGAGAGACTGACTGAAATCCCATGTCGCAATGGGGCCTTCATGATGGCATTCATGGGAAAGGCACCTGATCAGAAATTTCGCTAACCTCGCCAAACGGGTTTAAAACAATATTTGGTGGCGCTGAAATCCATGATGGGACTGGGGATGATGGCGTTCTTAGCTTGGCTACGAACTCTAATTATCCTGCGATCATCTCAGGATTATATAAATCAGAGCAGCATTCAAGTACCCTTAGCAGTACGCAGAAATAATACTCGGGGGAGTATTATTTCTGGATTGGATTTGGCAGCTTTGGTTCATTATTTTCTAATTAATCAACCTGTTTTGTCGACGTGGGAGAAAATTTCTGATAGGACTAAAACTTTTTCCTGTTTGCTGTTTTTATGGTTCATATTGTCTGGAGCTGAGAAATTGGATTTCATCAGTCTCTTGTTCTTAAAAATGCACCACAATTGTAGTGGTAGGGAGGGTTTGGGACTCCCATAAATTCATTTTGCGGCCAAAATGACTTCGAAACCCAATAAGAACGATAAGGGGGAAAAACTTTAGAATTTTGAACAAATTTCTATAAACAGAAGCAAACAAGGGGTGAACACATTTAACACATTCAACGGTTCTAAACAGGCTACACTCGGAAAAAAGGTATGTGTTGTTTAGGAACTTTGTATCGCCCTAGCTAATATTCATTTGAATTGAACCGGCTCAGAGTGACCACCTCCACCTATTTAGCCAGTAGAGAAAAGTTCGTAACGTTATTGTCACATAGTTCCTTCGAAAGATTTCTTCTCTTCAAGCTTTCTTCTACCAGCTACCAACAGTTGTGACTTATGGAGAACATGAACAGAAGAACATTTTTCGGAAATAATCAACCAAAATGAAATGCGTTGTAAATTGAAATAAACGAAATGGTAAGTAATGCAAAATCTAAACTTTCAATTGAATTGATAACGTAAACCGGTGGGTATCAATTTGACAATTGAAACGAATTAAATAAAATTTAACAACCTTACTTGAGTTCATTTTTTCTTACTACCGATAGGTTGATCAAGTTACAGCTCAAACAGTCCATTTCCATTCCCCCACCTAGTTTTCATCCAGAGTTTATACGAAGTGACTACACCTTAGCACAAAATGGAAATTCACAATTACTTATCCGGGAAATTGTCCAATCAAATCTGAGCCGCAACTGCTAGAATAAATAACCAAGACGGATGAGGGTTTCAATAGTGCTGAGGTTGTTCTAAAATTTATTTTTCAAACGACTTGATCAAATATTTTTTAACGAAAGGGTCGATGTTGACAATCCAAGAGGGTAGAATAGAAACGGATTATCTATTGATTGGGTCCCATCTACAGGGCCAACGCCACATAATCCCGTAAAAAAATGACAAGGAAACGCGAGTCTTCTCGCTACATCTTCTTTCATTATGAGAGCCCGCCTACCATGTTGTTTTTTCAATCTAATATGTGCTGAGTGCTATAATAACTTGGTTCCAATGCGAACGAGGTGATAGTCGGAGTGACAGACATCAGTGATGATCATTTCAAATGTGAAAATTGATTAAAATATTTAATATTACACAGATCTAACGGGATCCCTGACACAAGCGTCACGTGTGATTATTGTTTGTTATTGTAATTATCATTTTGTATAAATTGCGAAAACAATAACTCCTTGTCAATTTAAAACATTTATTTAAAAAAACGAAGTGATTATTCGTACGGCTAAAGCTATTGATCGTAGGTACTGTACCGATTGGTAAAGTTATTATGCGTAGGTATACAGAACCAGGCACACTCGGTTGACCGCACAATTACAAAGTACCTTACAAAGTTCCTTAACCAGAAGCAAAATGATTGGAACAGGCTTCTTCCTATCTTCCTGCTGGCTACAAGAGTGCTCCCCATGTCACGACCGGTTTCTCGCCAGCCCTTATGGTAGGTATAGGTAAGTATGGTCGCGAGTTTAAATTACCATGGTCTGCAGAAGACTTGGTAGACATGAAGGAAGCACTTCGAAAGCACATCCAGGAAACCCGAGAGTGCGCTACAAGGCTTATCACAATGGACAGGCCCATGGGTCGTCATGGAGCAGAGGAACGAAGTCTTGTACTTACCGGGACGGTAAGCAACTGACACATGAGCCGGATCGGTCCAGTCAAAAAGTTGTTGTATCCCCCAGGCCGCAACGACCACGCCATGGCAGAACAAGGGGGGGGGGGGGGCTAGCGTAGTCAGTAGGGAATGACCCTTGTCTATTAGGTAAGTAGTCGGTCAGTTAGTCTGCGAATAACCTCATCCATAAAAATAAACGCTGCAAATTTTACACAAGGGTTTATTATTCTTTGATATACGTTACTTGTGCAGAAATTTAATTCTGTCAATGAAAAAATTAAAAAAAATTTTTTTTTTGGATTTTTATCTCAAAAAAATTTTTTTTTTGGATTTTTTGTTCAAAAATGTCTTTTTTTCCGAAATTCCGTATTTTTTACTCGAAAAATATTTAACATCCTGGGATCCTTCAAAAATCCCATTTTTAGCCCCACGAATGTCCTAAACATCGCCCCAGTGAAATCGGATCGTTCCGGGACCCCAAAAAATGGATTCTACGTCCAAAAATACTTCGAAAACGACACCTAACTCGATCCCATAGCTAAAAGCCTTCAAAAAAACCCTCCCGTAGCCCCATTATAGCCCCAGAGCGCCCCACGGGTTTGGGCGATCGGACTGAAAACCTTGCGGGCACAACTAGATGGTAAACCAAGTATTTTGTCGAAATTTCAGATTTTTTAAAAAATTCCTACTGCCCAAAACGGCCTGGACGGCGGACGGCGTACGGCGTACGGCGGACGGACATTTCGGATTTAGAATGTAGACCACTTGAAACGGATAATGTCAAATTTTGAGCCCGATCGGAGTCGTCGACCTCCGTCGCGAAAACATAGGTGTATTATTCCAAGAATAATAAACCAAAATAAAAATTTAAGGTAGACGAGTTCAGATCTTCCCTGAGACGACGGCTGAAGACGACCGCGACGGCAGCGGCCAGACGTACGAAGATTCAAGTGTGAAAACCCCTTGTTTCATACCATTTCATTTTCAATGGATATCATCCTCAAAGTTATTCTGAAAACGACACCTCATTGGACCTTCTGGATAAAGTCCATCGAAAGCCCAACAGATCCTCACAATGTAGTCGTATGGGAATGATACCCCCCACAAGCGGATTCTACGTCCTAAAGTACTACTTCGATACCGACACCCCGCTCGACCCCATAGCCGAAACCATTAAAACCACTTCCTGAAGCCCCATTTAGCCACATAGAGTCCTACGGAGCTCCATGAGGCATCCTTTTCCGAGTTATGAAAAGAGATGAATTCTCAATATGACCTCGTCGTGATTCTTCAAATCGAGCAACACCCTCGTGGTGTTCCCTGAGTCACGCTAATCGCTAACCACGGAAAAAACAAACGGAACAACGACAAAATTTATTATTATCCCCAGAAGTTAGGTACCGGCACAGTTAGCATGACATTGCTATTGACATTGTCTGATAACAGAGGTTGAAAAAGTAGCTGGCCCAGTTGGCAATTTTCTGGAAAATCCCGGCCCAGTTGGTAAACACCCGTCTTACGCCCGCTCGAGCTAAGAACATTGCGAACAACTAGACGGAGAACCTTGAGACGAACTGTCAATATTTCGGATTTAAACAAAATGTTCCGCGCAGTACACCTAAGCAATGACAATAAAACAATGTCATGCTAATATTTGAGAATCACTGACCTACTGTAGCGATGCCGGCCTCTGTATGGCTATTGTTTTTCCGGAGGGAGGGTGCCGTTACGCATAATGCGCATTTTTCAGATGCGATTGCTCACTCCCTTTGATGCACATCTCGAGTCAGTCTGGGGTTACGCCTCCTCGCGGATTGGGTTCCTCCTGGGAACTGACCCCCAGGCTCCTCTACTTATAATAATTATAGGGATAAAAAGGCCCACATAGGAAACTATAACTAATTATTAGTTATAGTTTCCTGGGCGGAGGAAATGTCGGCCCAAAGTCCAAGGGTTCGCAGTTCAGACCTTTTTCGAAAAGTTAAACTCGGCCCCCCCTCTAAAGCAATTAAGATAACGAGGGGGTCAGAAGGGAAAAGTCGGCCCAGCGTCAGTTACCTAGTTCGTGAACAATGTACAACGCTCGGAGGAAGTCTCAGCCAACGCTACCGAAATGCATCGATGACGTACATCGTGCCCTACGATCTCAATGCCTTACGACTGGCAACGGAGAGAATTTTGTACTAGTCACCGACGAAAGTAGTGGGCTCATAGCTACTTGAAAAATATTTGGGTTGTAATATCCCACTTCAAGATACCAAATTATGTAAAGACCCGGAGAGCGTTTGAGGGTCGAGACCAATGATGACTCCGAGAGATCGATAAGCACGACGATTTATTGATGAAAACTCAGCAACAGCGAAAATTATGACATGGACAGAAGGCAGCAGAAAAGCTAAACCGAACTTAGCAGAACGTCTCCGACCTCAGGAGCCGGGGCTTGTGAATCGACTCACTAACAGCCTAACATCCTGACTTAAGACTCTGAAGATGAAGCTCCTCGGAACTCAGGAGCTCTGGGGCTCGGGAACTCTGATTTTAGATTATACAATTACATAGGGTTTTGTACATATTGCCACCACTACTAGCCTATCTCCAAGGGTAGGAGAGGGTAAATTTAGGGGGTTTAGGCGGGGTTAAGGGCGGTCCTACATCCTCAAGGGGGAGATAAATGAGATAGAGTAGGGATTTTGAGTCGTATGAGAGGGAGACAAGTAGAACGTAAGTTGGGGGAAATTCCCAGGTTCGTGAGAAAGGAGCTATTGGAATGATTAGAAGGTTTGGATAGTTTACACAATAAGGATTTCATTACAATAAATCAGTGGGCGTCAAACAATTATTGTGTACTTAGAAAGTGCAAGATGAGTCGCCTTGTGGGCGGCAGATAAGCGACAGTAATTGAGGGCATGAGGAAAACATACTACTGTGTTGTGAAGAAAGGATAGTGAAGCAGATAATTTCAATTCTAGGTTACAATGGGATATTAGATCACTGATACTCTAGGGATTTGGTTGTAAAGGGCTATCTATTTCAATGTAGTCGTTCAATGGACTGATATGGGTATTGAAAAGATATCTGGAATGAACAACAATAATAAATTCAGTGGAAGTGACCCCAAAGGGTGAGCCATGAGAAAGGGACCACCTGGAGAAAATAACTAAAACGTGGATGTGAATTTGGATTATAGGAGTAATTATGAATTTAAATGATTCACGGGTGAGGAATGAGGTCGGGGGATATGACAGGGTGGTACCTTGGCACCGTATGGGTTGGTCGTGAGGGTCAGCAGCCACTATGCGCCCAATACTGCATAATGCTTGATACTTAGGTAATAATGACGCGATGTTGTAACATAACATTTATGTTATATGTTGTAACATAAACATTTATGTCTTTTAAGATTCTAGTCAGTAGTTTTAAACATGGTCAGACAATTTTTTGACGATACCAACACAGTTTTTTGACGAGGCCTATCATAGGCCGCCTATGACGATTAAAAACTCTTAACATTGAATTATTAGTTCATTTCGTTCATTTCCTTAGTTCTGGTGGTCCGAGTTTTCCTTTTCCCAGTTTGACCGTTTTGGTCATAAACTGAGCTGGTCCGAGTTTTCCTTTCGCGATTGGTGCTGAACCAGAACGTTAACTGGGCTGGGCCGAGTCTTCCTTTCCTCGGAATGGTTTGTCCCGAGTTTTCCATCGCCCATTATTAGTTATAGTTTCCTATGAGGGCCTTTTTATCCCAAATTTTGAGAATCGCCGCTGGGAACGTAGGGTGCTGATTTTGCAGCAGTTGTCCGTGGAATTCGCCGAAAATCCTCCCAGCTGAATGACTCTCCGTCATGGATTTGTTCCCGCTGAACGGACGTTTTATTTTTTGTCATCATGGGATTTCATTGGCCTGTTCACCAAACTTCGAGGTAGGTATGTACTCTTACTATTCCGTCTATCGCTCTACAATATCCCCCCCCCCCTTCCGATCACTCCAGTAGGGTTGCTGTAGTCCCTGATTTCACTTCCAAATTTTGATGGAAAATCTCTATTCTCCAGTTTCGTCAGTCCGAAGTGTAATGAAGGACATCGCTGTGGAAGTTTTCTTCGGCACTTCACCTTCACTACCATCGTGCACAGCGTCGTCACATCCTGGTGACGTCATTCCTCTGATGTTAGGGCCCTCACCAGATTCTATTTTTCTCCTTTTTTCCCCTAAATTCAGCCTGTAATTTTTAATGTTCCTTTCGGAGGTATTTTTCTAGCTGAGTCGAAATTAACGTTTTAATTCTTTTTTTTTTTTAATTCTGTTTATACCCCGGTATGTAAATTTGTTGCTAATTGACTAACTTTCTCTTAGATGTGGATTTTATTTTTTAAATTTTTTTTTTTTTTTAACATAGTACATGTTTTTTTACGGGCGTGATCTGGATTGGATTTTTTTTTTTTTTAGTTCTGTAATAATTCATTACAGTAATAATGTAATAGTTCTTCTATATTAATTCAAAATTAATATAAGAATTGTATATTATACAATTATTGTATATGTGACAACTTATTAATTTTGAATTAATATAAGTTTTCACATTTTGGTTTATTATTCTTGGAATACACTTATGTTTTCGCGACGGGGGTGTACAATGCTTATGTTTACAGTAAAAATTCTAATTTATGGCATAATAATTTGGGGTGGTGCCTACTCAAGCAATTTTCGTAGCATTGAGGTGGCAATAATTGTTAATTATTAACACTGAGCTACGGATAGCAACCAAATCCCCACCACTGCCCGAAACCGCGTAGACGGTGGACGGATGTTTCATTATTGGAATCCACTTCATGAAACATTTATTATTTATTTATTTATTCATTCATAAAACAAACACATCTTCACAATAAGGATGAGAGTCATGATTTGTATACATAGGAACCAATTTTTCTTGATTTGGCCTTTAGGTCTCTGACTTGTCCAAGCCTGACATTCCTTTAGTAGCTATTGAATATTACATACCATTTAAAATTACAATTTATAGCGACTTAAAATATAATTTGTATTTTCACAAATTCTTAAAATAAAGTTGGGCTTCTTTTTTGAAAATTTACGTTGACCTCGCGGTCCTTAACGAGAAAGGCAGGGTTTCAAATAGCGCTGGCGCAAGCCAGGGTAACTGCTGAGTGAAGAAGTCAACTTTTGGACGAGGAATTCGCAAAATGACTAGTCCTTGTACTTTTTATTACCTCATGCTGCCTAAACGTGTCCCGAGATTTGAAAACGTAATTTACTAGTCTATAAACATAAGTTGCCCAAGGTGGTAGGACATCGAGCTTGAAATACAAAGTTTCTATTGGTGTGCGCTGATCGGATTTGGTTGCTATCCGTAGCTCAGTGTTAATAATTAACAATTATTGCCACCTCAATGCTACGAAAATTGCTTGAGTAGGCACCACCCCAAATTATTATGCCATAAATTAGAATACTTACTGTAAACATAAGCATTGTACATCATGCGGAGATTATCCCTGGATAAAAAATTTCTTAGGATGATGAGGAAATGGTAACATTTTTAATTCTCCCCTCCAAGTTCTGAATGTGTTCATGCCACTTTAGAGGTTGATCCAGTGTAAGCCCAAGATATTTTAGGCTTCTAACTGTTTCTAATGTTCCACAGGAGCATGCTGTTTTTTTCGCGCACTGATCTTTCTGTCGACAGCTGTCGACAGAACCCGACCGCACGTACTCGAGCTGTCGGTTTCCGTCCAACTGCTGATCGACCTGGAACAGCAGTTTCTAAACTGCGCATGTCTTCGGCGATTTATGTTAACATTCCGTCAAACCTGTTAACAAACCGTCTTAAATCGTCTTTTTTTAAGATGGATTCCCACTATCTCGCCGCATCCACCTTACATTATGAATAGGTCGGTAATTGTTCGCATCAGTTTTCATTCCTTCTTTAAATAGGGGCCACACTAACGCGATTTTTATGAGCATCTGGGAATTTTTCATTCAGTAGGCTGAGGTTAATTAAATGGGTTAGTGGTGAAGTTATTGAGAAGTTTTTATTAGATCCGATGAGATTCCATCCCACCCCGGTTCTGTTAGCTTTTGAAGTCAGAATTTAATTAGCTTCCGATAGTAGTTCATAAATGCATTTAATCGATTTGCGATATCGCTAATATCGGTGAGATGTTCCCCTTCACAAACTAATTTTTTAAATTTCGGTCACTCCGTCAGTATTACGGCCCAATGCGATGTTTACAGTTTTCCATACTTTCGAGATAGTATCTGACAAGGTGATTTGATGACGGAAGTATTCGTTTTTTGTTTTGAAGAGAAGAGCTCGCAGTATATTTCTATAGGTACCGCACGTACTGGTTACGAAGTTGCGCATTCTGCGGATTCCTCTTAGCTAATCGGACCAGCGAATCGCGTCGATTGATTGAGTTCACTAGAGTACTATTAGTTGGTTTAACTACAATTTGTAGTTGAACCAACTAATCACAAATCTCGTAAATCTGCTACACCTTTTTTAGATATCCCCGAGGATGATATTGAAAACGCTACTGGATAGTGATCCGTAATACTAATCCTTGAAATAGCAGATTTCAATCAAGACATGGAAGGACAAAATTTGAGGCCGATCTTAATTTATTGTAGGAAGAATAAACCAAAAACGCTGCAAATTTTACACAAGGGTTTATTATTCACTGATATACTTGTGCAAAAATTAATTCTTGGTTAATTAAGAGATATTTTTGAAAAAAAGTGGGACCTCGAAAAATGGATTATGCCGCATAAATTATGCGTCCAAAATTACTCGGAAAATATTTTACCTCTTCGGATCCTTAAAAAATACCACTTGTGAATTCGAATCGTTCTGGGACCCCCAAAAATGGATTCTACGTACGTCCAAAAATGCTTCGAAAACGACCCTTAACTCGACCCCATAGCCAAAAGCATTAAAAAAAAAACCCTCCCGTAGCCCCTTTTTAGTCCCACAAATCCCCACGGGTTTAGGCGATCTGACTGAAAACCTTGCGGGCACAACTAAACGGTAAACTGAGTATTTTTTCAAATTTTCAGATTTTTAAAAAAGTTCCAAAACGGCCCGGATGGAGAACGGATATTTCGATTTTGGATTCCAGACATCTTGCAACGGATAATGTCAAATTTTGAGACCGATCTGAATTGTCGAACTCCGTGGCGATTACATACCTAGATGTATTATTCCCAGAAAAATAGATCAAAATCGAAAGGTAATTTTGAGACTCAACTGGGGGAACTGGTGTTTGTGCTGAGCAGCAAGTGCCATCACCAACATGCTGGCGTTAGATGTTTTGAAATATTTGTTTTTATACAGAAAAAGCTTTGTGAAATTTTCAAAAAATACCTGCAAGGATTTTAGAAGCAGCGAATAAGAGCAAGGCAACAGAGAGGGTTGCCGTGAGAGAAGTCATGGTGAAGGCGAAGCTGAGATTTGGAACGGTAGGGCCCAGTGCCTGCGTGGGGGGCTCGGGGGCTGATGGGGGCCTTTGGTAGTAGGTCGCCTACTCGGTCGTCGTGGACTCGCCGAAGGGTGTGATAGAATTAGGGCTATCGGGGGTCCGGTTGAAGGTATATGTAGAGTCGGTGGACCGCCTCCGTCACAGCCTCAATGCCACCCCCTTGCAACCCCAACTTGCCCCCGATCAACCCCCTGTTTCACTTACGCGCACTCTTATTTTCCCCCCTCCCACCCCATCACAAGTCACCCCCTTGCCAACCCTCAGCTGGCACCCTGTCACCGTTCGACGAGGCGGGGAAATTTCAATTTTGAAACTAGCGAGACCGCGGACCAGATGCATCATGTCATGTCAGAGTTCAGAAAATGCTGAAAAATTCACACAGGGTTCAATTTAATTTTTTAGTAAAAATTCTGAATTTGATTCGGTCCATAAAACAAAAATCATTAAAATAAAACAGCAAAAAATTATATATTAGGAGTAAGAGTACCAGTTATTGGACACTTAGGAGAGTTCCCCATTGTATCAAACTGATTAAAAGTTATATTCACTTCTTTCCCTGGATTTTGAAAAGAAAAACATCTAACAATTGCGATGCGATTTCAAATTTGGCCGATTTTTTTGTTAAAGGATCTGTTTTTTAACGATCTTTGCGAAAAGTCACTTGTGCTAGTTATTGGACACATGTTTCTAACTAATATTGGACACTTGAGCATCAGTTATTGGCACATTCTTCTAGCTAAAAATACATGCTAAAGATTTCTGCCCCATCCGCTTTGGTCTGCCGCCGACATGGCACTATTCGGTTTGTTCGGTGTTTGGAAAGAGGGATCATTCAGTCCTAAAACAAGCACTTTTGGTTTAGGGCACTCCGTTTACCATATAGTTGTGCCCGCAAGGTTTTCAGCCCGATCGCTTAAACCCGAAGGGCTATGGTAGGGCAGCAAACGGGAGGAGTTTTTGAAGGTTGTCGGCTATGGGGTCGAGTGGGGTGTCGTTTTCCGTGTAATTTTGAACGCATAATTCTTTCTTTTTTTTGAAGCGAAGCTTTTATACGGACGCCCCCCCGCTCGAGTCTCGGGGAGTCTCCCGTTGAAAATCGTGAGTGAGTCAGATTGATCACGACTTATATATACTCTCTTCCAACCCGGCCGCTGTCAAGGAAGTCGGAAAGACGTACTCAGAACGGGTGGGGCTTCATGGACCTTACAACGGTGGAGGAGGCGGGGAAATTTTGAAGCGAAGTCTTTTTTTTTGCCGACCTTTTAGCTACGAATAGGGGGGGGTCGCAGACCCCCCCCCCTGTCCGAATAAGCGCTCGGCCGAGCGGAGCGAGGCCTTATGTCTGATTAAGCGGTCTGCTTTGAGAACTCCCCCGGCCGAGCGAAGCGAGGCCCTACGGGGGGTCTGGGGGGCGGAGCACCCCAGCTGGGTGCGTAGATGAGCAAAGCGAGCCGGAGCATCTAGTAGGACACTATACTGGCAGCTGATTTTTGCAAAAGCTTCGCTTCCTTTTTCATTCTCCCGAGGAATGAAAATATTTTTTTATTGAAGGATTTTTTTTGGTGGGGTCTCACATCCGTCTACGAACTTTACAAGAAAATAAATGAATGTTTTTAAATAATTAAATTAGTATTTTATTTAAGTTGATATAGAATAATTGTATATTAATTATTATTCTAATTAATTATTAATTCTTGGATAAATTTATCAAAGAATAATAGACCCTTATTAAATTTGCAGTGTTTTCTGGACGTCTTCTAACTAAAAATACATTCTTCAAATAATTTAGACACTAGGTTCTGTCTCTCTTGATTCGAAATATCCGACGTATGATTCGTTAAATGAATAATAAAATTAGCTTTACAGTCAAAACCTTCACAGAGCCCACTAGAGATCATATGATTTAAATGGCTAGGGATGAATCGATGAAGAAATAACTGCAGATTGCTCTCATATGAAAAAAGTGATATTTAACAGGATTGAACCCTTCAAAAAGCCCTACGAATTAGATGATGTTATCTTGCCGTTTCCATAAGAAACAGCCCTCGCAGCTTCGTTGAATGTACTGAGGCTGGTATGTAACCGCCTCTGGTATGTAACCGTTACTGGACGCGAGAAAATTATTCATGCGATCTCAGAGGCATCCGGATTTTAGAAAACTAAGATTAAAAAAGGGTGTCCATTAACTGGCGGTGTCCAATAACTGGTGCTCTTACCCTGTGTCATAAAGAAAATATTTTTGAAACAATTTTTTTTTAAATTGTTTTCTCTGTACAATGTTTGGAAAGATGAGGGACCTTGTAAAAATGGTGTTCACGTCCAAAATTACTCAGAAAACGACACCTTATTTAATCTCCTGGGTTCCTTCAAAAATCCCAATCGTAACCCCATGAAAGCCCCATAAATTCCCACAATAAAAACGGATCGGTCTGGGACCCCCAAAAATGGATTCTACGACCAAAAATACTTCAAAAACAACACTCCACTCGACCCCCATAGCCAAAAACCTTCGAAAACCCCTCCCGTGGTCCCATTTTAGCCCCATAGTGCCCCACGGGTTTGGGCGCTCGGACTAAAAACGTTGCGGGGCAACTAGACGGTGAACCAAATTTTTTGTCAAAATTTCAGATTTAAAAAAAAAAAAAAAAAATCCTACCGCCCAAAACGACTCGGGCGGCGGACGGACATTTCATTTTTGGAATCTACACATCTTGAAACGTACAATGTCAAATTTAGAGGCCGATCAGAATTGTCGACCTCCGTCGCGATTACATAGGTGTTTTATTCCAAGAACAATCAACCAAAAGAAGGCTGCCATCATGAATCATTCAACCGGTCAACGATTTTGGGCCCCGGCTCCCGGACTATTCAGTTGGTTCTAGCTGTTTAGTTTGGCTTTCAGAAAGTCGACTCGTCCACACTACTTCGGTTATGCCATTCGGACTAAGCCAGATCATGCCAATGCATTGCCTCCATTGCAGATTACTTCAATCTGATCACTTACTGAATTCGTTTCACGATGTGAGTTTTCTGAATAATTAGTCGTTCTGGAACGGCATAATCACATCCTCCAAGAAATACGCTTTTCTTGAGAAATTCATGTTTTGAGAGTTATTTTTGAAATGGTTGATGGTATAGTGCATCCTCGAATTGATTTTGATATCTCGTTAATGTGAATTTTCTGTATATGGGGGATACTTCGTTGGCAGTGACTTGGGGTGTAAAAGTTCAGGTTGTGCGGAGAGCCCCCGAAATTCCGGGTACAATAATTGTACTCAACATTTAAAATAATTTTAATCTGAAGAATTTGCCTGAAGAAAAAACGTTGCTAGTTCCACCTTTAAATCTCTTCGTAAATTTACAATTCTTCTTACTCGTTGGTGCATAAATGGTATATATAGCCCGGAATGGAAACAAACTAGATATGGTGGGAGGGTGAGAGGGAAAGGCTAAGTAACTGTTATTACGTTACCTAATATGAGGAACAGTTACTCTAGATTCAAAGTTACGTTGGTGGCGGGAGGCCACCTGTTGCATGCCGTCCGATTGAGAGATAATTTGCCTTCCTTCCGTATTTTTACATCCAAGTGAGCTAAAAAAAATAGATTTTCACATCGCATCGCCACACAGTGGTCTGTGGATGACGAAACCCCCTCTTTTGAAACTTTATTGTAGATACAATTTAAATTTACATCTGATTTTCGAAGAAGTAAACTTTTTTTTTTAGTATGTTAGTAGTAAAGTATTTTAGTACCTAGTATGTTAGTAGTAAACTTTTTTTTTTGTTTTTTTTTTTTTTGTTTTCAATTTTTTTAGAAAAAGTTTAATTTCCCGTTTTTTCCACTTTAGGAGCTACGCCACATGGTGCTACTTATTGGTGGTTTCAGACTTTTCTCGCACTATGCTCGCCAAACTGGATTTTTGGTTTATTATTCTTGGAATAATACACCTATGTAATCGCGACGGAGGTCGACGACTCCGATCGGCCTCAAAATTTGACATTATCCGTTTTAAGAGGTCTAGATTCCAAAACCGAAACTTCCGTCCGCCGTCCGGGCCGTTTTGGGTAGTAGAATTTTTTTTTTAATCTGAAATTTTGACAAAATACTTGGTTTACCATCTAGTTGTGCCCGCAAGGTTTTCAGCCTGATCGCCCCAACCCGTGGGGCGCTATGGGGCTACGGGAGGGGTTTTTTGAAGGCTTTTGTCTATGGGATCTAGTTAGGTGTCGTTTTCGAAGTATTTTTGGACGTAGAATCCACTTTTGGGGGTCCCGGAACGATCCGATTTCGCTGTGGCGATCTACAGGGCTTTCATGGGGCTACAAATGGGATTTTTGAACGATCCCAGGAAGTCAAAAACATTCGTATTTTGAAAAAAAAAAAAAAAAATTGTTTCATAAGTTTTTTCATTGACACAAAACTTATTTTCGCACAAGTAACCTACAGAAAAGAATAATAAACCCTTGTGTAAAATTTGCAGCGTTTTTTAAAGACCAATTTCAGATTTTTCTGACCGCTAGAATCGTCACCCTACTCCTCCTCGGGCTGCGGCTTTAATATATTATATTAAAGCCGCAGCCCGAGGAGGATCTATATATTATTAATATATAGATAATAATAAATAATATAATATAATAATAAATAGATATTGAATAATCAAGGGTGTTGGACCCCGTCACCACCCCACAATGGATGTCGTTGAGAATGGTAGAATGGTTATCACCAGTACCAGGACCATGAGACTTCACAGAAGCAGGACGGGTCAAAGATTTCAGAGAGACAATACGAATCAAAAGGTGTTCATCACTCGGAGGGATAGACAAACAACAGATTATTGGATACAAAAGAAATTGATCACGTATCCCCACCACCAATCGACCCCGGTTAAATCCTTGGGGTAAAAATAGGGGGCTCAACCCTCTGAAGTGTCTGGTTTTGCATGTGTGGGTGGTAAAGGAACACTTTGTCTTGGTTAGGGAGGTGAGAGTGAGAAAATTCAGTACAGATTACCCGGGATCGTTTGAGGGTTTCCGTGGGTCCCCACACATCTAACTTCACACTACATCCCACATGTAAAGAACGTTATGGAAATAACAGCAAAACTGACGGGCCACGTTAGGTATCAATTCATACGTGTAACGGATGGGACAACTCCTTACACAATGTCCTTCTACATGTCATGTAGAATACACCGACCCTGTTTGTAAGACTAGTAAGTAGTATCTTAAAAAACATAAATGCAAATGCAGTACCTATATTATACTATTATTATTATACTTATTAATATACTGCTTTTGCATCATCTGAGTAAATATATTATATTTACTCAGTTAAAATTGTTGATCTAGGTGCTTCTCCCGTTAGGTACCTGTTGCCAGGAGAATATTCTCTGTTCTAACCTCACATCTTAATTTAAAGCGTCCAGGTGGGAATCGATACATGACAGGGTCGTAGGAAGAATGTCTTTTGGGGAATTATTTCAAGGCATTCCAAGAAGAACTCTACACATTACAAACAGCCTTCTTAGCAAAACAAGCGTGCTTGCACGCAGTAGCGAATTCAAGGGATAGTGGAAGAAACCCCCATCCACACTGTCGCAAGCCAAATTTACACCTAATATATTACTACACCACGAACTAGAAAGAGGGCATGCCGATAGATAAGAGAGAGCGTGATTCTTCCACTACCACAATCAGCCCTACCTATGGGGCAGAGGAGCTATCTTATCACATACCTAGAGAGAAATACCCACAGAGTAAAAGAGACCAGAAATACACCCAGAAATGTACCCTAGGAAATAGGTGGTCACGTGACTCCTTCGCCGGGCTTGGAAACCGCAGCACGAGGATGACGGATATAATTAGGGAGCATTGTGTGCAAACATTCTTCGATTCAATACTGAAATTCAATGAGAACCAGCCGTCGCCCCTCGAAAGAACGCTTGACTGGAAAACAAATATATTTGTTTATTACTCTCTGATATAGGTTATTTGTGCGAAAAATTAATTCTATGTCACTAAAAAAAAGATGAAAAAAACAATTTTTTCTATACAATGTTTGGACAGATGTGGAACCCCGAAAAATGGAAGACTACAAAATCAATTTTGACGCATATCATGCGAACAAAATTACTCGGCAATCGACGCCTCATTTGAACTCATCACATCTTTCACAGGTCCCATTTGCAGCCCCATGAAGGCTCCATAGATCCCCACGATGAATTCGGATGGTTCTGGGATCCCCCATAATGACTTCGAAAACTACACCTAACTGGACCCCATTGTCGAAACGCTTCACAAGCCCCTCCCGTAACTCCTTCTTCACCCCACGGGTTTGGGTGATCCGGCTGATCGGAAAACCTTGCGGGTCCAACTTCATGGTAATCCGAGACTTGGCCGAAAATTCAGATTTAAAAAAGTCCTACTGCCAACTAGCCAAAACGTCCCGGACGGCGGACGCACCTTTGATTTTTGAAATCTACGCGTCATAAAAGTTTTATGATAAAAGGAATAATGTCACATTTTTAGGCGATTTTCGCAAATACATCTATACCACCGTGTCTGTGGCTGGCTGGCAGAGTATGTCACAAGCCTTCTCCTCCGAAACGGTAAGCGATAAAAATACGGCGATCGTTTCTATGGGTTCGGGATCCCGTTTAGGTGTCGTTAGGGGGGTTGAGTACCCCCTGAGATGTGCGCAAATAGGCGCATTTGCGCCCAAGGGTCGGTTGCACCTCCCCCGAAGTGAAAGTGACGTTTATAACCCAAAGTATCAACTCCGCTTGTTTACATTTCACTAATGAGATAGATGCCCGACAGCTCCCCCAGCCACCTTTTATTGTTGCTGATGATGTCTGCTGTGATCGAATATATTACCTACTTCGCAACGCGGTACTCAACTAGTAGTCTTGAACGGTCGGCAACGTCGGTCTCTGTGGTGGTTTACTTCCAAGGAAAAGTCAAGTTCAGTATCTAGGTATGACCCTAGACCGTAGAGTTGGAAGTACCAGATCAAGAACGTCAGAGACGCTATGAAAAAGAGGACTTTGCTGGCCAATGCTGAATTGGAGATCCAAGCTGAGCTTGAAGCAAGCAAGCACAACAACACAAGCCAGCACCAACAAGAAGCTCCTTAAACGGCCAGCTTGAACAAGAAGCTCCTTAAACGGCTCTCATAAGACCTATATGGACTTATGAGAGCCGTTTAAGGAGCTTCTTGTAGACCTATATGGACTTATGGCTGCGAGATCTGGGGTACAGCCTGCTACACTTCCACACAACAGATTCAGCGACAACAAAAAATATCATCCGTTCCATAACAGGTGCCCCATGGTACGTGAGAAACGACGTGCTCCGGGAAGTCCTCCAACTATCCAAAATTCAAGAAACCATCACTACACAATACACGAAACTGGTGGAGAAGGCCGAAGGGAACACGAATCCATGCGTCGCGGCAATAACAGATCTCTGGTCATCCAGGGCGAGTTTTTTAAATCTCCTCTGGTCGGGGGAGTTGATAATCGGGGGAGTTGCTAATCTGAAATTGACCGGGGGAGCTGCAAATGAAATCGGGGGACCTGCAACAACCCCGCGCCCAACTTTCTAATTTTAAATGGGAACCCCTAATTTTAAATGGGAACCCCTAGGTCTATTATAGACCTAGTGTATTATAATAATACACGTTGGAACAATAATAATAATTATCCGATGGTAGGACGGTAGAACAATAATAATAATTATCGGATGATCAATGGACAGCATGAACTCATTTGAGCTTACTTTCAACCTCCCCTGATCTCAAAGGGAAGCTGTAGAACATCAACGACTGACACTTATAACCAGGGGTTGAAATTGAGTGATTTTTATTTTTGGGAATCGCTCAAAATCAAAATTTGAGTTTTATTTTTCACTCAGAAAATAATGATTATTTTTTGAGCGATATTTTTTCGCTCAAAAATAAAACTCAAAACGCTCTAGCTCCTAGGCTATTGAACCTATTGAGGTGTTTTATTTGGGGAAGGGAGGGACACTGTATGAGGGAAGCAGTTCAAAATTCCCTCAAGTCATTACCTAATGAAACTACTCCTCCTGGGGAATTAAGGGACCCCTAGGAAGAGGGACAAAAGTAGGATGTCTACTGGCTTCATATCAGATCAGGGTTCAGAGGGGGAAAATAAGCAACAATATGAGAAGGCCGAATCAAGCGTTGGGGGCAGGGGGACGGTTGAGCCTTCAATCTCCGATGTTCTATCATCACTGCTGGTCTCAGTAGCGTAATTGGTAGAGCATCGCACTAGTAATGCGAAGGTTGTGGGTTCGAGTCCCACCTGAGGCCCAATAAATTTTTCGGCCTTCCCCTTCTGATTTCTTGTAATAACTTAAATGAATTCATAATTAGAATTCAATTTCAGTGTGAATTTAATTTAATAACTCCTCCCTTCCCCAAAATATTGTTTTGGAGGTGATCAAGGTGGTTTCATATAGTATTTTGAACGCTGAATCGAATGAGACCAACCGCAGATCTGTAGGTGCAATAGCCTAGGAGCTAGAGCGTTTTGAGTTTTATTTTTTATCAAAATCGTCGAATTCAACCCATATTTTGCACATTTGGAGAGAGCAAAGCCACCATAATAATGTATTTGAAGTGATCAAGGTGGTTTCATATAGTATTTTGAACGCTGAATCGAATGAGACCAACCGCAGATCTGTAGGTACAATAGTCTAGGAGCGAGAGCGTTTTGAGTTTTATTTTTTATCGAAATCCTCGGATTCGACATATATTTCGCATATTTGGAGAGAGCAAAGCCACCATATTGTTTTGGAGGTGATCAAGGTGGTTTCTTATAGTATTTTGAACGCTGAATCGAATGAGACCAACCGCAGATCTGTAGGTTCAATAGCCTAGGAGCTAGTGCGTTTTGAGTTTTATTTTTGAGCGAAAAAAATATCGCTCAAAAAATAATCATTATTTTCTGAGCAGAAAAATAAAACTCAAAAAATAATCATTATTTTCTGAGTGAAAAATAAAACTCAAATTTTGATTTTGAGCGATTCCCAAAAATAAAAATCACTCAATTTCAACCCCTGCGTATAACACGTATTCACACACCCAACCACGCAACAATAAATATTTATTGAATTGAAGCAGGAATATTTATCCTCTGAAGATAAGACACAACCCACAGAACACCCCATAACATAATCTACGTTTTGAAATTCCCCGCATACTTAATATGTAAATCGCGAATATTATAACTTGAAACAACTTCACAACAAAACAACAAGGTACCCTCTTAATAAGAGGGTACCTTGTTGTTTTGTTGTGAAATAGGTATAAGAGCACAGATTAAACTACTGAGGCTCTTATACCTATTGTAGTTGTTGAACTCCTCTTTATAACTGTCTCTTTGAGCCATGTCTGACGTAAAAAAAAGACGATTTAAGACGAAATAGTCTATTTCCACGATAAAAATATATAAAACTTGTAGACGCGTTTCGGTTGATTAGACAATTATGTACAGATTATATCATCAGTACAATAATGTTGATGGTCTAATCAACCGAAACGCGTCTACAAGTTTTATATATTTTTATCGTGGAAATAGACTATTTCGTCTTAAATCGTCTTTTTTAAGATGGATTCCCACTATCTCGCCGCATCCACCTTACATCATGTCTGACGTTTTTGTCGGGAGTTATTACAGTAACTGTCAATCAATTCATGTTTTCGTTACAACGACAAGTCGTTAAGGCGAGTATGCGGTGGGTATAAAGGGAGGGGGAACGGAATTAAAAACGCTACAAATTTTACACAAGTGTTTATTATTCTTCGATATAGAGTAGGTAATTGCGCAAAAATTGTGTCATTAAGAAAATATTTTTGGGGAAAAAAGGTCTGTACGATGTTTGGACAGATGTGTGACTTTGAAAAACGGATTTTACGTCCAAAATAGTTCGAAAACGACACCTAACTCGACCCCATAGCCTAAACCCTTTAAAAAAAACCTCCCGTAGCCCCTTTTTAGCCCCAAAGAGCCCCACGGGTTGGAGCGATCTTGCGGGCACAACTAGATGGTAAACCGAGTAGGTTGACAAATTTTCAGATTTTTAAAAAAAATTTAAGGGTGCCAGTGGCAAAAAGACGTAAGTGCCAGAGGAACAATTTTTCAGGAGTGAAGAAATTGTTTCCAATATTTAAACAATAGGTACGTCTCCAAATAATTATACTCTCCTCAGATTACTAATGACGCTTCTCCTTCACAATGCCACATGTGTTTCTCACAAAATAAGAAAAGGACCGTTAAAAAATTTCCCAAATATCAAAACAGCTTCCTACCAGAATAATCGTATAATGGAACATCAACTCAAGTTCATCAACATCAAGATTTTCGAATGTTTCTGCAGTAATCCTGCTCTTGAATATCGAAACGGTGCGATGAGGTGCTACTTCTGAGTAGGAAGTTTTGATATCCACTTTTCCCTGTGTGTCACATCGACAAACTGCCGTTTCTCACGTCAACCTATGCACTTGAACCTCTATTCATATTTCGAAAAAAAAGGTTTTTTTTTTAAGAAATGGACTTCTTAAAATAGGTAACCCATTCAATTACGTATTGTTATTCCTCAGTAATTGCCTATTACTTTCTTTCGAATCAAGCAAGTCAGTTGAATAGGAATGGATTAAGACCTTATTAAAAAATTTCGGATGAAAGAAATTGACGCTGATATTCCTGGGAGAGCTGTCATTTAATTATTGAACATTAAAATACTTGCTCAACGTGTGCATGTTTCACTATTCAATCCCTATTAAACAAATTTTGTTTAATGAGGAAAACATATAAGTGAAAATTATAAATAGCAAGAGTGGGGGTAGTTGACGCCAGCTATTGACGTCACGAGTGAAGTTAAAGCCATGACGACACCTCCTCCGACTCCCTCTCGCAATTTCGTGATACTTTACCCTTAATACGACCCCCTCCCCCTCTTCCCATCAACGGCTGATCCCCTGGCTTTCACAAGGATAAACTTTTTTTAATTTCCGACTCCCTCCGATGATGATCAGAGTCGAATTCGTCTTTCTTTAAATAATTGATTAAGACTGCTGTTCTTTTTGGCTCTCAAGACGAGAATAAATTATAGGAGTTACAATTGTTTTTGCAATCGCTTGTAGGTAGGTAGGTACAGTTGCGTAAGCAAATAAAAATGCTAAAATTGAATATTTGCACAATAATTATAAATTTATTACAGTATCAATACTTACTATTGCGGAAAATGTGCCACGTCAAGAGCCGCCCTGAGGAGCAGGGGTTGGAGGATGTCCATACTAGCTGAAAAAGGTGTTGTTCTGAAGAATCGGTGGGGCAGAAAGCTGACAAAACTCCGGAGATGGCGAGTGAAGAAGTCCAGAGGTAAACAAGTGTACAAGCACTCGCTCTAGCGACGATGCAACAAAGCTCACTGCGACGACAATGGAATAGAAGCATGGATCAAAGGAAAATAAAGCAGAAGAAGAGGAGAGCAAGACCGGACAGATTGAAGTATGGGATGTGCAAGGCAGAATGAAGTGTACTGCTGCTTATTGTATCTTTTGCTGGGGTTACACTCCGCATAGGTTCGACAGTCGGGGGGACTGTGAGATCTATGCTTTCAAGGAGATTGGGATCCAGTACCAGCCATGGGCATCCTTGCGCACCTTACCTTCATTAGAGAAAATCTTATCTTGTTTCTCACAACACAGAAAATTCATGTCTTCTTTCCGTCCCCCTCTCACGCCTGCACCTAAGTTAAAATTCTACTTCGTGGGTGGGTATTGAAATTCCACGATGCTACATCCACATCTCTCCGGAATGATCCCGTGTCCAAATTCAGAGTATCTTGTAAAATCCTTCTCATTAGCATGGTGACCATTTTATAGCTACGAACCTTTGTCAAAATCTGCAATCCTTATTGTACAATAAGATTTGCAGATAAGTAAAGTAAGCCGTGATAAGTATTTCCCGTATTAATTGAAATTTTCAGCTGACAAAAACAACGCTGTAAAATGCCAATTAAAAAAAAAGTTTTCTGGTTCTAGATCCTCACGTGTTTTGGAAATGGGAAAGTGTTAGAGATGTCTAGTGAGCTTTGGATTAATCATTGAGAACTAGCTGAATGGCAGAAAAAGAAAAGGGCTAGAGCTTCTACTCATTCGCTTTCCAAAATATGACACTTTTTCGCATGTTATTATTATTATTATTTTCGACGTCTGCGCCAGAGACGGAGGTTTCTCACAAAATCTATGTTTTGAATCAAAGCAGAAAAAATGGATGGAAGTTGGTTTTGAAAACAAAACTAGAAATAATTTGTGGTTGCTAAGCAACCAATAGAAAGTGAAGGTTGAGAATAATAATATTATGACAGTATTTAATTGTACAGGAGCAATAAATCAATACAACGAAAAACCAACACAGATCTACCTATCCGCATTGTTGGCCTTATTATCCATATCTAGTGGCACCTTCAAGGCGGTTGGTTCTCTCACAAAAGACAAAACCCTTTCGAGCTTCATGATTTCCAACTGTTTAGGTTCAATGTATATGTTCTTTTTCGCAGCTTTCGTGGGAATTCGACAATTCGGTGAAACCTTCAGAGACACCAGGTATCCACTGTAACAAACCGCATTGTGAGATGAATGCACCGAATGGGATGAAAAGCGACGTCCACCAAGGAGGAGCTACTTACACGCTGTCCCCAACGATGAGCACAGGGAGTTTGTTATTGAATCTTAGTCTTGTTGTGTAGCTGTTTTCGGGGTAGGTTATCGTCTGGACGCATATTGGCTGGTTTTTGTTAACGTTCAGGTCGAACAAGTTTATTTTGCCTTCGGCGGTCGTCGCAGCAAACACTGTGCTAGAATAAGGCGCCCACTGCACGTCCATCACTGAGCAGTACAAATCAAATATGTACAGCGGTTCTCTAAAAAAAAAAGTACGCTATCAGAGGTTAACAGTGTCTTGTATTCTCAAATATATAAATATCTAGTCTTAGGGATCTTTCTTCATTGGGAGCGATTTCAAAACGAACTACTGCCATAGGGTGCAGAGGTCCATTCTAGGCAGATTACGAATGATCTGCCTTGTAACCTTCAGGGATTTGAGAGCTAAAAAAGACGTAGGGAGGAAGGTGTAAGCGGGGGGCAAAGGCGCGGACCCGCTCAAGAAAGGGTAAAAACAGTCTGATGTAACATCGGATTAACAGTTAATCTGCCCTCCGACGCCTGGACGCGGGCTATCTCCCTTTCCTGCACCACCTACCTGCTCGTGGGAGGGAAACACCTCACGCAGGTGAGAGAAGACTGTCCCTCAGTCTAGTCCTTTAGAAGTCCTTTTAGTAGTTCCTCAGGTAGTCGTTACTACCTTACTCTGTGGTCTAGTCAGACTCAGTCTAACGCACACAACAATCACTCAGCTGACTGCGAGATAGTTCATTGTATGTTTTACCCGGTCTTCGTCTCTCTGCCCACCGTATCCATGGTAAATGTCATCAGTTATTTTCAGAACTACAACCGGTAATATCAGACCGTACACCCCAGGATTTCCGTGCCCTTGAGCCATATCCAGGACATCCAAAGTACAGCCTTCTGGCACACGCTTCCAAAACGTCCAGCCTTCCGAGGCACTATGCGCTCGTTTTCGGCTACCAGCACGTTCAACTGGTACGTCCAGCCTTCTCAGGCACTCTGCGCACCGTTCCGACTTCCTTCACGCTCTTCCGGAACCCCAGCCTTCCGAGGCAATCCAGCGACTACGCCCGCGACTACCTTCGGGGTCGCGACCCTGCCCAGACTATTGACCAGACCCAGGACCCAGGCGCCACTGCCGGATATGCCAATATCCATTGCCAGGACGACCCCTTCGAGGACCTTCACCAGCTCAGGGGTAAAGTCAATCAAATTGCCTTACTTAACCCCACTACCAGCTAGATCTGCTACTTGATCAAACATCAGTACAATTATAGGTATCTCAGTGAGAATAGGTATTGCATGACCCCCCCCCCCCCCCTCCCCAATCACCAAATTTCACAGTAATTTAGTTTGTTTTAGCGGCGTTTTGGTGATTTGTCGCAATTTCCCTGTGCAGCGCAGGCACGACTCCCTTCATTTCGTGTATCCATTTGGGATACACATCCTTCCTTGTCTATATATTTGTCTATATATATATTTCATCCCCTTACCCTTCCTTGTACATTAATCCCCTCCACCCTTCGCATAGTTCTTCTATATGTTTACACTCACACGCGGATACGTCTAACTTTATTTGAGTATTCAGCATTTCTTTTCTTCTTTTTATAACAAAGTGGTTGTTTGCCGATGGTGCAGAGGTATAATCCAATGAGTTTGGTTAGGGAGAGAGAACGACTCCTCTGCTGAATACTAAATTGTTTATTCAGGTAAACAATTATAGCGTGGGGACCGGTTTCGAGCAACTAAGCTCATCTACAGCCCAGAGTGACTTGAGGTGGTTGAACGTACAATTAGTTCTGAACTAGTTCAGAACTACTTGTACGTTCAACCACCTCAAGTCACTCTGGGCTGTAGATGAGCTTAGTTGCTCGAAACCGGTCCCCACGCTATAATTGTTTACCTGAATAAACAATTTAGTATTCAGCAGAGGAGTCGTTCTCTCTCCCTAACCAAACTCATTCTTTTTATAATACATGTATTTATACATGCATAGTAAATTATCCGTGTCGTAGTACATTTATCAGCTCCCGTATCCAAGTAAGACAAAGGAGAATTTTAGCAATTGATTATATTCCAATTGGCGAATATCGTAAAGCATCTAATACGCTACCCAAGGAGGTTCTTACAAAGGCGAGCAAGAAAACGGGTTACCAATCAGATTTGTGGGATTGCTTCGTATCTCGAGAATTCATTCGCTCTATGCGGGAATAGTTAGGTGGCTAGAATCGCTTCCAGTTGATCTTACGGTTTGCAGTTTTCCCATATTTTGATTCGCCAGTCGGAGCTGCATGACGCAAATATGTCTGCGGCGTAAGGGTTGTACGATATGCGGTAGACAGGGAGGTCGTGCGCTTTGTAGACGTAGAGATATGAGCACGAATACGATATGCTGCACTTGTAGATCAGACCTTCCGCAGTCCCCACAAGGAATATCTCGTAGTTGTTAGGCTCGAACGCGATGCACTGTGCGTTAGCTGAAAGGAAAGTAACTCCAACAAAATGAGGAAGTGAGATGAGGGCAAACCTCATAACAGGGCAATATACCGTTCAAATTAGTCGAATTCGAGTTGATTCCCATTTCTTGATCCAAAGACAGAGTAATGACAGGAATCATGGAGAGCTCCTGTCCCTGAACTAGCCACTTGAATATTTTCCCATCAGAGCCTGCTGAATAGAAGCCAAGCTGCCGATCTCGAGGGTCATCACACCATCTAACCTGAACATAGGACGAGGATAACACTTGAACACACGAGCATAAGCCTAGATCTCAACCCCATCTGAATTCTTACCTCCCATACAGTTCCAGTATGCTTTCTGTTCAGGTCACTCTCCAACTGCGTGGGACGGTTGCCATTCTTGATATTAGTAACAGCCACCATCCCATTGTACAGCCCAATCGCTATGAAATACGGCTCCTTATTGTGAATGTCCACCGTTTGGGCGCCAGTCTTGAATTTGAACTTGTACTCTGGATGTGATGGATTTTTCAAGGTATAAATACACACGATTCCTTTAGTCTTGTAAGCAAGCACATTATCTAGAATCGAGAGAAAAGATTTTATGGAAAACCTATTTGGGTTTTTTACGACATTCTCGCTCAACTAGGTAAAGCAATTGGGTTTCCATAAATCAGGAACAAGTACTTACTTACAGGTTCCAAAAGATGCGGCAAACATATCGTAGTAACGTGGGCTCCATTTTATATCGGTCACAATAATGTTTTGGCTTTCATCAAACTGGAACTCCCAAAGAGGCAACAACGCTCCTTCTTTGTTTCTGAATTTGTCGGCAGGGTCGTCATAGAACTGACAATCTAAACACACGAGGATTTTATCACAGAATGAGTTTTTACGGAGGTTATCTGGTTTGAAGTTGTTGTGCGTAAGGGCATAAGGTGAGTCAGAAATATCCCGCCCAACGAGCCGGCCACAGAGTAAAAGAGACCAGACGCCCCGTAGGTAACCCCCCCCCTATACGATAAGAACCGCAACTCCTTCTAACACCACCAATAAATTGTACTTGACTTATTTAATAGAAACGACGGAATTGAATGCGTAGAAAAGGGCATGGAAAGGTATTATTGGAAGTTGGAAACACTAGCACTCTGACAGGGGGACCTCGCTTTGCTAGGACGACCACTTTCTCGGGCAGGGGGGGGGGGGGGCCTCGCTTCGCTCGCCCATTTGAATAATAGGGATTTAGTATACAAATTTGTATCTCCAGGAAGGAGGAAACGTCGACTCAATTGGACTGTAAACAACGAAGTTAGGAGGAGTTGCGCGGATTTGTGCGCGTCAGAAATTTCGCTCAATGCACTTATTGGACGCAAAAATGGCAGGTGAATCCAAATTCGCCAAAACATTAGGTGTTCCTATTTACAATACGAAAGTTGGGCGCAAATGCGCCGATTTGCGCGCATTTTGGGAGGATCTCAACCCCCCTATTAGTAGCTAAACGGGATCCAGAGACGAGAAAAAATCGTCATAGTTTCATCACTTACCTTTTCAGAGGAGAAGGCTTGTGACATACCTACTCTGCCAGCCAGAAACCGACACGGTGAGAATGTCTTTTATGATACCTATCATATTTTGTGAGCCAGAGTAATAATTCATAGTAAGAGAAGGTTCTAGTTACGTAGTATTGAAAACACTCGGGAAAACAAATTGGGATTAAACCACGGAATAGAAACCACTTTCTATTCTGTGGGATTAAATGTAAGATAGGAAAGAGCGCGAAAGGCGGAGGTCAATAATTCTGAGAAGCAAAAATTAAGATCTATCATGAAAATTATTTCCAGGAATTCAGAATTTGTACCTTTCGTTTGCTATAATATGCACACGCATACTTTTGGTTTATTATTATTGGAATAGTACACATATGTAATCGCGAAGAAGGTCGAAAATTCAGATCGGCCTCAAAATTTGACATTATACGTTTCAAGACGTATTGATTCCAAAAACGAAATGCCCGTCCGCCGTAAGTCGTCTGGTCCGTTTTATGCAGTTTTTTTTTTTTTTTTTACTCTGAAAATTTGACACAACAGGTACTCGGTTTACTAGTTGTGCACGCAAGGTTTTCAGCCCGATCACCCAAACCCGTTGCACCCCCCTCCCCCTTGCGTACGCCTATGTAATGTACTCCTATGTAACAAGGAGATCAAGTAATCGACAATCCAACTCACCGAAAGCTATGTCCTCAAACGTGTTCTGAGTGACCATTCTCTCCATGATTTTCACTGCGTGGAACATCCTGTGCTCGTGCGAATCATCGCTGTTCAACGACAGTGATCTATCGCTGGCGTTAGCGGCATCGTGTCGGGAAAGGATCTGTTTCTCCTTCTTTTCTTTCTCTCTGGCTGCTAATATGTTGGCATAGTCCGTTTGGTAATCGTCGTATATTACCCATTGGCACAGCTGCTCCTTCAAAGAACTCGAGGGTGGTGGTGTAGTTTGTGTGCTCTCGTCCTACAAATTAACATGATGGTATCGGGTCATCAAAACCGATAGGTATTGTCTCTCATGATGGGGATTCTTGAAAAATAAGCAACATGCTACCTATGATAGTCATGCTTTTCACGACCGTACTCAGATGTAGTAACATAATCCAACTTACTCTCGATATAACTTTATAAGTCAATGCCCCTCGATCGCTGTAGTTAAATTGGTTGGCCAATTTTTTCCTCGTAGATTTAACAGGTTTCGCAGCCACTTTGGGTTCGTCGTCTTCTTGTTCCCCTTCTTCGCCTTCATCCCCTTCCGCCTTCTGCTGGCCATCGTCTCCACCTCCCTCTTCTTCAGATTTGTCGCCAGGTGCTGCTTCTGAATGGTCCGTATCGCCTGCGAAAGGTAAGACAAATATAAGTAAAAATTGAAAACTGCTGCAGATAGGGTCTAACATTCTCAATATCGTTTTAGAGTGCTCTGGCTTGTCTGGGATCCCCGTAAATCTCTAAGACACACCCAAAACAAACATACAACACACCAAACAAAAACCACGTCAGAGGAAAACAGTCTCAGTTCAGTACCTACCGGTCGTTGGAAAATTAGAATTATTGAACAAGTAAAGACTTTCAAGACGGTGGCAAAAACAACGCCCAAAGCATAATATGCTTTATATACGTATATTATACGTTAACTACATAGTGCAGAACAACAAACAATGATAAATCAACTAAAAATTTCGCCGATTACTTAAAATAAACAGAGATCTCAGAGGGGAGGGGGGTCCGGGTTGAGGGGGCGAGGGAACGTGCGAAGGAGGGCGGAGAAACAGCTACGCTTAGGCCTGGGACGTGGACATTTTCAAACAGGGAGATCATTCGGAAGAAATACATTCTGTGTTAAAAATGACGCGTTAACCAAAATTGATAGATGCATTCGAAAAGGGGCAAGAATCTTTCATAATGTATAGCTGTTATGGCTAACTACTGTGCGTATCGTACAGCAGAACGACTTTCACGAACGTATTTCACAAGGAACTGAAATGAAATCGGTTAATGTGAGTGAAATGTTGTTTATTTCCAGTATGTCTATGTCTGAAGTAAACTATCAGGCGCCTATTCCGTTCTTACCCTCCCGGTCACTGGCTTCAGTGTCTTCTCCTTTTTCTTCGTCGGAACCTACACCGGATTCTCCCTCATCTTGGGCTTCTCCGTTTTCTTCTTCAATCGGGTCCACCAATGGCCCTAAAATCCACAAACACACAATAGAGAGCCATCGCACTTGATCAGCTGTAACAACACAGAACTGTACAAATTGTAAATGGGTGATTCTCCGAAAGTAGGGAAATTCGGGTATCATTTTTTGAAGAACTAGTAGTTACATTTTGGATCAATTTTTTCGTAGCATGCCTTACGGCCCACTGCCCTGAATTGAAATAGGAAAAAATGGAACAAAATATCCTTAAATTCCGATTTTAATTAGTTGAACTGTTGACGGACTGATGAGTCATGGAAGGGACTGAATATTTCGGTAGTGCACCTTCTCTCCGACCACTGATTGATGAGTAACCTTATCACCACTGCTGTATTTTCCAGAGCCAGAACTCGCAACAGCATTCAACTATTATCTGAACACTTTCTATTTAACTTGCCTACACATTTTTGGAACCACAACATTCAGGCCCTCTCTTGGTGAAAATCAGATGGAGTTTGAGGGCCTGAATCGTGAGGTCCTGAAAACAAACTATTCTTTGGTTGATTACGACTGAACAATTATATACCCACCTGATTATCCGAACTACCAGGAGGTCGTTGAGGCGCACTTTATCAAGCTGGATGCAGTCACACAGGCCTACCCAGGATATGGGATTCTTATCGCCGGAGGCTATAATGTTCCGAATGTTTGTTGGACGGATTGGAGTCGGGACTCCTTTGTCAGCCCGAGCTCGGACCATCTACGAATCCATCCAGCTTCATAACTTGCACCAGTTTAATTACATTTCGAATGCAGCTGGTAATGTGATCGACCTCCTCCTCAAAAATGTCTCTGACGTATCTGTTAATCCCAGCACATCTCTGACAGTAAAACCGGACTATTCCCATCCTCCTTTCGACTACGTTATCCGCCGGTCGCTCAACTCTGAGGCTCTGCATCCGCCCAACAGGTTCAAGTTCAACTCCAAGAAAGGCAACTACATGGCAATTAAAGAATATCTTTCAGGAGTTGACTGGTCTACCTTCCGCCTGCTGCACTTGGATGAGGGGGTGGAGCGGCTTTATTCCGTGCTTAGCGAGGCCATTGAGACCCACGTGCCGAAAACTAGGCCCTGCATGTACATATACCTTAGATTGTTCTCTCAAGCTCTCAGAACACTGGTTCGCCTAAAACTTTTAGCCCACACGCGCCACAAAATCACAGGTGACCCTAGTGATTATGATGAATTTTCGTTGATGCGGGCCAAATGCAGGGAGCTGTCCCGTTCCTGTTATGCTGCTTAAGTTGAAACCACCCAGCAGACCTTGCCATTCAACATAAAAGAGCTCTTCAACTTCATCAACTACCGGGATGGTGCCAACAGACTTCCATCATAGTCTTGGACGGAGGGTCCTCAGGTTCAATGCAGGAATCGGCTGATCTGTTTGCTGACTATTTCGCATCTGTGTTTGAGCTACCATCACCCTCACGGCCACATTTGCTGTGGCAAGGAAATGTGGACGGACGAACGTACAGACACGGAACCAAATTTGTTCAGGAGGCCCCAAAACGCAAGTGGAAATTTTGATTTTGGAGAAGAAAAAAGTTTTTCGTTTCAAAAGTGAATACAATGCTTCCGCTACCTTGCAGACTTGGAAGCAAAATCGAGCTGTGGGGACATGCGCGGACCAGAAAATTTGGCCATTAATTTAATGATACATAGAGAAGTTGTATATAAAAAATGTCTCGAGGAAAACTGTAGCAGCAAACCCCATGAAATTTTTTTTAATTTTGTATACCCCACTTTCGCTGTTAGAAGCTCAGGAATGGGATTTCCCTAATATCGAAGAATCATCCATCTGGCAGTTTGTTGCTCGCTTCATTACCTGGCGGCTCTGGCAAATCGATGGACATGCTTCCATCGTAGGTGACGTTACTTTCCAAATTGAAGAGCTCTAATATGCCGGGAGCAGGAGTTTTAGCGACGTAAGAGCATGTTCTGAAGTCAAATTCGACTAACGTCTGATCAATCGTCGGGTCATTCGGCATCAAAGTCCTTCGTATCTGTTCATCCAATTCCTAATCCAAACAAAATATGGTGCAAATTTAAAAATTATCATTTTTTGTGCACTATAAATAGGCCGTTTGAATGCCAGGACAACAGCCAATCCAATAGATTTCGTATATGATCAAGACCAGTAAATGAAAACACATATTTTATAAATTTACTGCGTTGGCGACCTCTTTCGACAAAGTGGACTTTTCCGAAGTTCCTGAGCCTTCACCCATGTTGCCACTACAGGACGTCCAAAACTTGATGCTCAAGAGGAAACAATTAATTCGGACATCGAATACATAGTTGTTTTTTCCTTCTGAAACTGGTCCACTATAGCAACTGATATCTGAGGCGGGGACAAACTACGAGCCACTTCGGCAATATGAACAAACAATACCTAGCAACGGTAACCAGGCACGTGTTGGAATCATCGTGAGGTCTATGAATAACTCCAAGAACAGCGGAGTTATTACATCTTTCAAACATTATCATTCAATGTCAACAATTCTGCAGAATTCAATTTATTCAGTAGCATCTACACGGAGAGGGTTGCGACTAGGTTCTCCCTCGGATTCTAAAATTCGGCAGAAGGCGGTCCCATCGATGTTGATTTGATCAACAGCACGATTTCAAATGAAGATCTGGAAAGTGTAACTTGGACTTGGACTTGCGGAACACTCCTGACAAGTGGGAAGGGACTGGGTTCCAGTGCCAGTGGGACGAACAGTAGCGTTAGCTTTTCACAGAATAGCATACTGGATTGGATGAGATCCACAAACTCCCAGCCTCCAAGAGGACTGCCTTCTCCCTAGATACGTCCACCTTAGTCTTAGCTACGTCCGTCTTAGATACGTCCAGATTATTCCATGTGGATCTCCATCCTTTGACCATAACAATTTTGTGACCATAACGATTTGTGATGAAATCACCCACAATGGGACCTACCTATGCGCATACCTCCTTCTCCCTCTCAGTTACCTTTTCGGATCCGAAAAGCCCGTTTGGTGTTCTCATACTTAATGCTTAATGGGGTCAATTCAAGAAACAAGTATGTACTTCTGTCTCCAAAAATCGACGCGAAAAGATGACTCAGACATTGATTTAATAAAAGCCCTTGATAGCAGTCGGTGTATAACATCACTCAACCGATCCTATAAGCAGGACAGCCATTAATTGAATAAATACCCACGCTGAAACCCTCACAAACTACCCTCGTGCAAAATCTTTCGATCAGTAATTGTACATTCGTGGTAAGTAACCGTTATCATCAACTGAACAAACTTGACTGAATGAGAGACGTTTACTTTGGATATAAGTTGCATAAATCACTGGTTTGAGTAGTTTATAACATTCAGTATATTAGAAAACAGTATATTAGAACATTTAATTGATTTTACAGCCAAGAAATATACATCCCGAGGACATGCATCAAAGGCATCGTTTCAATGTGCCGAAAGAAACACAGTTAGTACTGAAATTGAATCAATGGGTTGGTCTACTGAAGTATGACGGTCGCAACCACATCGTCAGCTTATTTCCTATTCTGTTTATTCTGGAATTTCTGGTCATGACATTTTTCTCTGGGAACAAATGTGTTTATCCAAACGAGGTGAAAACCAGAAAGATGGAAGTAAAACTCGCTCGACTGCTCTACGCCATCTACTTCTCATACCTGATGGTATTCCTGGCTTATGCCATGAAATTCAAACACAGTGCGGTTTTAAAAAGGATTCATCGCTTGATTATATCAGTAGACGCGTTCTTAAGGTGCTGGACTACTTCATATCCATCTAAAGGTAGGAACTAATCATCACTTCTACTAACGATTTGAAATGGAGTTTCAAACTTAACACTAACGGGTTTCAATTCCAATTTTTTTGTAAATATACAATAACAAGTAGACCTACTTGTACCTGTACGGGTCAGCGGGGGGCGGTTTCAACCAGTTTTGAACTTAAATGACCTACAGGTATGATTTGAGGTTTTTTTAAAGGATGTTTTACCCCCTATCTTACCAAGTTACCCTGGCCAACTCGTTAACTGTCCCCTGGAAAGAACACTGTATGAACTCGTGAATTTAGTTGTTGTTGTTGAAAGTAACCCACCAGTGGGGTAGATTCAACAACCTGGTGGGGCAGTTTCATCCATGAGGTATAAATTACATGTTTTATCAAGTTGATCATTCATTTTTCTTCGATATACTATATAGAAGAATGTAGTATATCTATAATATAGATATATATCAAATATATAATATATTCAATATAGTATATCAAAGAAAAATGAATGATAAACATGATAAAACATATAATTGTGGAAATGATGAAAGAGTAATACGAAGGAAGGAGGAAGCAGATTAAGGTAGAATGTTCTTACATGAAACGAGTAAAACGAAAAACTCCTCGGTCAATTCGGTAGCTGTCCAGCAAAAAGAGAAGGTATATTCCAGGTTTGACAGACTGTTAAAAGAAATCGACGGAGACATGCGCAGTTGAGATAACTGCTGTTCCAGGTCGATCTATAGGTTGACAGCAGTTGGACGGGAACCGACAGCTCGAATGAGTGTGTTTGCCAACCACTGGTTGGGAGCTGTCAACTTCTGTCGATAGACGCCGTCAGACCTGGAACAAACCTAGAGTTTTAAATCAACTTCAAGGTGTGGCAGAACCAACCACTGAAGGAGAATCACGACCACGGTTGATTCTACCCACGCAGCACGGTGATTCTAGCACTTACCTATCCAACAAAATTTTAATTTGTGGCTAAAATATGTTTCTCGTGTTTTCCCGAATAAAACGCTCGTGATTCGTTAACTGGTTGTAATAGTCTACCGGAAAAGTCGAATTTCACTTTCCTTGTTGACTACAAGACGCTTTGGCATTGACTGGCAGCTGGTAAACATTGTGAAGGAGCATTTTATTTTCTCATAGGTTTGAAGGTGACTATTCCTAGAATGGGGAATCGAGGACAAAAATTCATAATTTGAGGCTTCTGCTAAGGAGATCCCCAAACAAAATGCAAATAAATTATACCTATTGAAATTGTAACGGCCAGAGATGTTCACAAAACCCAAAGACGACCCACAATTTGCGGAAGCAACGTACATGTGTTGTCATGTGTTGTACACACGTTAGTCTAACGTTTTCATCGTTTCAGGCAGTTACCAAAAAATAATGTTGGTCAAGTTTTCATACTTAGCAGCCAAATCCGTGAGCACGACAATGATACTCTACAAGATGTTCTCTCATCAACAGCAGTGTGCATTGCTGAGATACTCATTTTCTTCTTTCGTCAACATAGTTGCAGTTCACCTAGTATTGGACCTTGTAACTCGACAATTCACCTCCAGTGTCACCGCCATTACAAACCGATTTGTAGCACTGAGAAGAGGCTTGTTGAAAGCTTTGAAATCGACAGGGGGAGGTAGAGATACAGCGTAAATGGCGTGAATTAATCATATTTATAACAATGGCCCTCGTGTTTGCAGGGATATCTTTATTGCATTGCAACCAGCAAACTTTGTATTTCGTTGTCAACAATAGGTCTGTATTCACTGTTTTGGTCTAGAAAATGCATCAGCGATCGTGGAGACCTTCATAGCCAAAGCAAACACGCTATCTAGTACAGCTCGTCTGTTGAGCAATAGCTATTCTGCAATACTTCTGATATTAGTATGCGGCATTTTCATGGGTGGAATCGCATCAACCGCTTCCATCTACATTCGCTTATACCAGCAAGTATAATTTTTTAAAAATTGAAACGTGGTCAGAAGTCAGAAGGCAAGACACACTATAGTCCTAATTACAGCACAAGCCCTCATTGGAATTCGCGGCCGAGTGGCTCTGGCCAGTGTTGAGGCCGCGGGTTCTGTTGAAGGCAATGCACACGCAGATGTAGGTAACAACGATAAAATGATATCATCTGACAGCCCCATCATGCCAGGCAAAATCTCGAAGAAACTCACTTAATCCTCGCTGCAATAAGATGTCAGGGTTTCTACCAAATTGAGTAAAACATTCATTTTCACCGAAACCTATAGTCGTACACCAGTAAAAGCAAGAGGGTTTACTTTCTTTTCGTGAATGTAACAAAACTATTTTAAACATAACTATTTTATGCATAACTCTACTTACAATAAATTTAACTGGTTCATTGGGTGAACTTCGTCCAGTAGAACTTTCACAAAGTTGGATAGCAGCTAGGCCCACAGAGTAACAGAGAACAGATGGCTAGGTCCTAGCTGCTAGGGATGGCAACGATACATCGATGTTTTATTTTGGTTGGCTGCCGATGTTTTGCGGACCATCGATGTTTGGATATCGATGCATCGATATTTGTGTTTGCAAAGCTGTTTCCATCCATCGATATAGTTAGGCCCATATGCAGAGTCGGGCAGGTTTTAAAAGGAATCCTCAACCCTTTAGGCTTCCTTTAAAATAAAAAGAATCCTCAAACGACCGTTCCTTTTAAAAACGGTATGCAGAGAACCACTTTTACCGGAAAGGACTGAAAGTTTAAGGAAAGGATCGTTTAAGGGATGATAGCTGCAGTAGCTCCACGCAGACAAAATTCGTGTGCATTGCGGGTTAAATAAATGAGTTTTTGCGCGCCAATGTTGTGGTTTCGAACTCCTTGACAAACATCGGGACAAGAAATTGTGACCAACACATATGATTGATTCCGGGAACTTGAAAAATTGATGAGTATTTTCCATAAAGTTGTTTTGCTGTGCTTTGCTTACGGTTATTACGGAAAACGCAAAATATTTTCAAATCAACTTCCTCAGTTCTCTTTTTCTCGGGTGGTCGACGTCGCGACGCTCTGCATGTCTGCTTTGCTGACGGTCTACCGACCTGACCATTTCCCCCAGTCGGAAGTCGGGCGGCCCGACGTCAGCGGAAAGTCAGCAAAATCGAGTTAGAATCAGCGCCTGCCGCCCAGAAATGTAGGGCCTACCTTCAGGCCGCATTCGGATAGTTGTCGTCCATCGACCGATCATCACCAGTCGATGCTGATTATAGTCCAACCGTCGAAATCGATCCCAGGTCTCCTGGACCTCCACGAGCGTTTCCCGGATCCCCTGGACCTGTGAGACACTCTCCCGAGCCTTCTCCACGATTCGGACGTGGACTTCGTGTGGACACCACGGGGACTCAGGCGGCCTGAGTCAGGCCATCCCTACAACGGCGGCGCTCTCTCGTGCAAAGACAATTTGGAACCGCGATCGGTACTAGTTATTGATAAGTATTATAGGTAGTTGATAATATCTGTCAGTAATGTTACTATTTGTATAATAAATAATGCTTAGGGTCACAACCCTTGGGCTTTCCATTTTCCTGACTGCCTGGAGGAAAGAGAGAGTTGTTGGTATTAAATCAAATTTTGATGACTTATTTGATAATTGGTGCGTAGATTTGATTCCGCCGTTGTTGTAAATTAACAGCACACAAAAGCCGACACCGAGGACTAGCCCTCACTATTCCTCTCCCCAGACGCTAGTGACACCGAGGTTGACCCAACGTTATAGATAGTACAGGACCTGGTACTATCTGTGTACAGGTGTGCTACATTAGATCTGACGGCGACTTATCGGTTCGCCGTTATTGGCAGTACCTAGGCATTTTATTAAAAATCTTAAATTTTGACAAAATAATCGGTTTACCATTTAGTTGTGCCCACAAGGTTTTCAGCACAATCGCCTAAATCTGTGGGGCGCTATGAGGCTAAAATGAGGCTACGGGAGGGCTTTTGGAGGGTTTTGGCTATGGGATCGAGTTAGGTGTCGTTTTCGAAGTATTTTTGAACGTATAATCCATTTCCGGGAGTCCCAGCACGATCTGATTTCACCGTAGGGCTTTCATGGGGCTACAAAATTTGTAAGTAATTTGTATTTTGTAAAATTTGTAATTGCATTTAATGGGATTTTTTGAAGGATTCGAGGGAGGTCAAATAAGGTGTCAGTTTTCCGACGCATAATCCATTTTTTGAAAATTTAATCCAACATCTGTCCGAACATTGCCATATGTAGAGTCCTCCAAAAACCTTTCGAAATTAAAGATGTATTCGTTGGTGGTGTAATGAATCAAACGTGGGTATTTTCGATATATCGTATCGATTAGGTAACCATTAATGCATGTAATGCACTCTAACCTAACCACCCCCTACTACCTAAATTTAAAATTTTACAATAATTATTAGGTCCTAAATTCAACATTTTTACAAAAAGTAACGATGACATTTTTCATCTCCATCGTTATTGGATGTTGAAGCATTAATTAAAATAACCTAGGTGTGTGTAACACACACCTAGGTTGAAACAGTTTCAACTGCTCAAATTAAATATTCGGGGGTCACGAGGTAAGAAAACTTCGGGGGTCTTCTACGCCAACGTTTCGGTTTATTTTTAATCCATCATCAAGTCTACGACATAGAACCACAGCTCAGATCACAGATTAAACTACTGGCTCAGATACAAACCATATTTGAGTGAGAACAACCATTAGAACGAACCTGACCTGAAGTGACACGAAGTTTTGTGTAACCACCTTGAATCCCATTCTCATTGTTTTACGTCTGAAATTCCTGACAGTCAGGATGACACTCCTCATTTTTGTTCGATCAATTTTAAGTCCAAGTACCTTCTGCTGTCAAATACACAGTGTATGACCAGGTGGCGATTCTCTCATCTAAGGTTAGTTAAGTTACAAACATGATTGTTATTACCGTATTTACATGGTTTCCAGTCAAAACGAACATAAACAATTCAAGTAGGTATACCTACCTAGCTTTGAGTGAGAACAACATTAACTGTTGGTAGTGAATAGTTACTATGCACTACCTATGTGAGGCGAATTTTATTCCGATACATCGGAACCTATAGGTACCTAGTTTTGTTTCAGAGCTGTAGTTAGAGGTTCTGTTTTGTAGTCCTGAAGACGGTTTTTATAAATAAACCGAAACGTTGGCGTAGAAGATCCCTGAAGTTTGTTTTTCTGAACCTCGCGACCCCCAAATATTAAAACCGATATATCGGAATAAACATAGGTATCGATAGGTCCATTAATATCGAAGGTCACATACCGATGATTATCTATCGATATATTTGAAGCGAAATATCGATATTTTGTTGCCGTCCCTAATCTAGGGATCGCGTTGTTTTAAACAACTTGTTTATTTACCTTAAAGGTAAGCTTTATTACCTTTACCATACTTACCTCCATGAGTCATGGACCATGACCCAGTGTATAACACCCCCCAGTGTAAAATTGACTGTTTCACAGTACTATTTTCAGAATGCTGGCCCTGGGCACAGGTGTAAGTGACATCTTCAGGCCTACGTTGTACTTGTTTTCATGGATCTGGCTCCTTCTGGACTGCACACAGCACACACGACAGTGTGAAATCGAGGTTCAGTGGCAACCACTCTCATGCTATTAAATTTTGGTTACTTATTCCTTTAACAAAACACAGGATGTTTTGTTATATAAAAAATTATTCATCTTTGATGAATTGAGAACTTTTCAGGAAAATAAATTCAAGAGAACTATTTACACGAAACTAATGATGACCAACAACCCACGGCTGTTAGCAAATGTAAGTTGAAGTCATTTGATTTATGAAATGATCACAAAATCCTGCTAAGAGACTGCTCCAGCCGAGTGACAAACTTCGCGGTCCTCAGGATTAGCTTCTCCAGACGTCTTTATTAATTTGCCTGTTGTTTTTCTGACTGTTTATTTCAGGATGCGCTCATCATATATCTTCGTAGAAAACGTAATTTGGAATTCACGGCAGGGAGGATATTTCGTCTTGACAGCTCATTGCTCCTCCCCGTAAGATATTACTTGAATTACATTAGTTTAAAAATTCATTTTTTGATAGCATGACTATATAAACTGTCTGTGCGAGGCCAGGAAGCCCATTTCTCAGTGGTTGCCCACATCATCAACCCGAGAACTGGTGGACCAGATGTACCTACTTATCTAATGTGACCTGACATTTCCAGATGATGGCATCCATATTCTCTTACTGCCTTACTGTCCTCAACTCGGAGATGCTCAATCAGCCGGACACGATGGGAAGCAAGTTGAATCATTCCAGCCCTTGAACACCAGCGTCTAGTCCATCCAGTTGCTGGTATCTCTGGCGTATGCAAGAGCGAAGACCTAATAAGCGGGCCATTCATACAAGAGCACAGATTAAACTACTGAGATGTACAAGAGACATCTGCGGCAGATTTGGTCATCAGTGATCCATAAGATCGGTCGTCGCCCCTGAACGCAAAGAACATATCCGCAGATCCATCCTGTGCCCCATCTCATCTGTTCTTACAAGGATCATTATGGCAGATTCAGGTCGCTCACCGACGTTCGTCTGGTAGATTCGAATTATCGTTGGTGCTCTATTTTTCTCGAAATCGGTGGCAGACTTGTAGCTTACCTAGTTTACTTCGTCAGGTTGCTTCAGAGTAAAATTTAAAATGAGTTCCATCTGAATATCAGCCCAATTCCAACTTTCGCAGATAGGTATCGCTTAGCTAATCGTCGTCCAGGTATCATACATTTTACGGCGACTAACGTGCAAATATTTTCTCGTCGTTCGGAAAGGCCAAATCGACAGTAGAGATATAGACATTATCTGCTCGTTTATGACCTTCTTTTCTCAGTAGGGTGGCCTGAGATACCTACTGGTTTCAACCTAAATTTAATTTTGTCATTCACGTCAGATTCTGATATAGTGTCGATAGTTTTTGTACATGTTATTTGGGAGGGGGTCTATTTACCTTTTCCAAGTTGATAGTGCATTTGATAGTACATGTACATGTACAAAGTGAACGTCATGTGAGCTCAGCGAGGATTCGTTCATCTCAAAAGCGACCACTTCAAATTTAAAAAAAAAAAACCGCAGAGATTTGGCGACGGGAGATCAAAGTTGGCGCTAAGTTTAACGTTACTGGTATATAAATTATACATATTTTTGCTTTTTCACGAGAGCTGTTCAAATACCAAAAAGAAATTATATTCAAAATTAATAGTTCCCAGTCTCCGTCTATTACCAAAAATTCAATGCAAAGCAAAGACAACAATTCTTAAGTGAGTTACTTGAAAGGTATTTGGATGGTAAGTACCTTGGCACCATATACCCATACCCATGGTCGTGAGGTTCAGCAGCCACTATGCGCCCAATACTGCATATAATCTTGATACTTAGGTAATAATGACGCAATGTTGTAATATAACAAAGATTCTAGTCAGTAGTTTTAAAAATTGTCAGACAATTTTTTGACGACACCAACACTTTTTTGACAAGGCCTATGAGTCGTAGGCTATGACGATCAAAAACTCTTAAAATTTAATTGTTAGTTCATTTCGTTCATTTCCTTAGTTCTGGTGGTCCGAGTTTTCCTTTTCCCAGTTTGGCCGTTTTGGTCATAAACTGAGCTGGTCCGAGTTTTCCTTTCGCGATTGGTGCTCAGCCAGGCCGTAAACTGGGCTGGGCCGAGTCTTCCTTTCCTCGGAATGGTTTGTCCCGAGTTTCCCATCGCCCGAGGACATTACAATTAAATTTAATCTTAATTTAACACAGTCAAAATTTAAATCGTAATCTAGACCTTTCATTTGTGGATTGAAAAAAGTTATTTAAATTGCACATTGCTTCAAAACCAACCCAATTAGTGTACAACTGAGACCAAACACAAACACGTATCACCATAATACGGTATTTTACGTACCTATATAAAAAAGTACCAACACGCACATTAAAAACAAGAAAATCGTACAGGTAACATTTTAAATAAAATGAAAAACATATAGGCTATAAATGTATACACCTTCCCTTGGGGTATTCAATTCAATCAAAGAGGGGCAAAATGTTGCATTTGATTTCTGGGAAGTCTGTATCTTGCCCCCTAGTGAGGGGTAACATGATCGTGAAATTCACCTGAACACGCGCCTGTGCTATGAATGTTGGTAATTCAGATGGATATAAGTACCTACATTATGTTGGATGTAGCCAGGTTCTATTGGATGTAGGATGGGCTGGCAGGACTGCCCCATTATGGTCTTCGTCGCTACATCCAACATGCGGTAGAATAGGCTTGTGCGAAGATCAAAATCCTGCATTCCCAACATTCATAGGTATTTAAATTTAGCGCCCGGCAACTGATAGTTCTCAATAATTGAGAACTATCAGTTGCCGGGCGCTAAATTTATAATTATTATAGTTTAACTATGATTAGTTACACTGGCCGTAGGTAGTAGTCTCGTTGCTGTCGTACGTGACGCCATGGAAATTAAATGTACAACAACAATATAACCTCCATCATGTGTTTATCTCTCGTCAAGGTTATAAACACTGAATTTTGTTATTGTCTTGATAGCAATGAATCAAACGAAACTGTTGCAAATTAATTGTGTACATTGAACACTATTTTACTTACACAGTTCTCGGAGATTGAGCCATTTCTCAAGTCTATAACTTTGAAGATCACTATATAAATCCAGTTGGATTCTGGCGTGCCTGGTGTTTTTGTTGGAGTCTGTTGTAGTGAAGGTAAGCTTCTCATGTTTCTGTCTTTTCTGCTCTATCTAATGATAACTGACAGCCCAGCTCAATCTAATCAATTGCTGTTATTCGAATGCTGACTTATTTTTCTCCACTGAAATCGCGGTGTCTACAATCGCATCTTCTTCTGGCGGTCAGAGGCAAATCTGGCCAGGATCTTCTTCTGCGGGACTTACGGGTTAGTGATCATGGGCTGTGAAGGGTCTCTGAAAACGCGACGTAGGACATTGAGTGCATCGCTGAGGAAGCAGTCGAGTCAGCGACGGTTGTGCGAGAAGAAATTACTCTAATGCCCCATCCCGCCGAGAAACCACCGGCGCTCGAGCCAGAGGAAATATTGACACTCCTGTCGGAGAGAAGTTGGAAGAAACCTGTACCGCCAAAAGGGGACTTCGTCGGGGTCAAGCGACACCGCCCATCACGTCGACTTTCGACCAGAGAACGCTGTGGAGAAAACGTCCGACGAAGCCGAGCTGCTCGTCCGATGGCAGCGTCCCCTGCAGCCCGTCACCGGCCATCGTTTCAAACAACGACGCCTGCATGGAGGCCGGCGTGGACGATTTTGGTGACGATCTTCTCGGCGAACCGCAGGACCCGTAACATGCCGATGACAAAGCCGAAGAAGGTCTGTTCCACAAGTTATGTGAAGGCTCATACCGCCGCCGTGGTCACGAACGACGTGAACGGGATGGAATACTCACTCCGCCTACAGTACGGGTGATTGGTTTGTCAGCGGTCATTCGAGCCAAGGGCCTGAAAAGCCTCTCCGAATGGGCTGAAGATGCCGAGGCCTCCATCAAAGGATTGAACATCACCGAGCTCCATGGACTGGTGGCGGCATCGGAGGCTCAAGGAGTTTGAGGTCCCTCTTCTTTTGAGGAAGGACGAGTGTTAGGCAGGTGCCTCTAGGGGACTATTACAGTTGCCACCCATATGATAAATCTCTTGTGGAATTCGTTGGGCTTGAAATTCTAGACAGTTCAAGTTTGGTTGTGGAACCTGTGTATTTCAAAGTGGTTGTTTGCCGATGGTGCAGAGGTCTAATCCAATGAGTTTGGTTAGGGAGAGAGAACGACTCCTCTGCTGAATACTAAATTGTTTATTCAGGTAAACAATTATAGCGTGGGGACCGGTTTCGAGCAACTAAGCTCATCTACAGCCCAGAGTAATATATATACACGCTATAATTATTTACCTGAATAAACAATTTAGTATTCAGCAGAGGAGTCGTTCTCTCTCCCTAACCAAACTCACCTGTGTATTTGTTTACTCGCCGCCTTACAATATGTATCTATATTCGTATACGAAGGCATACGAAAGGTATTACCCGTTGAACACAGGATAAATGAAGAAAGCCGCTCCGAAAATCAAATATTTAATTAAATTGTGTTTGACGAATGTTTTCAACAATTTTATGGTTATACGGGTCCTCCAGTGAATTTGGTGTAATAATATCATGACCCCAAACTCCTTATTTCTCATATTTGCCATAATCCCAAACCCGTTGGGTCACGATCCCACACCCGAAGCGCTCTCTTCTGCTTGTGTTGAGGGGTTCATGAGTGGAGGGGTTAAGTACCAGAAAACGAGGCTATTAGTAGCCATGAGTGAAATCGTCAGAATGAGTTCCGATCCTCCTGGAGAGGGCGCTTGATCAACCATTCGAGCGAAAATTCGAAATGAAATTCCCTGTTTTTCACTTAAGGCAATGCCAGATTTTATGCTCGTAGTTTAATGGGCCAAGGAACTAGGTCAGAGAAATGGGAAAATTCGGCCGAACATAGCTGAACTAGTAATGAACAAAGTACTCAGTACAGTTAGCACTGAGAAATTAGGTGTCTGAGCAGAGGAAATCACTAGTGAATATTTGGCGTTTTGAATTTTCCCGCGGTGGCACTTTTACTAATCCGCCAGAGCGCGCTAGCATAAGAAGGGACCGACGGGAATCTGCCGGAGGTGACGGCGGAAATGGCGGCCGTGTAGCAGCCAATGAGAGAGTAGCGCCACTTTTCCCTCCAGATTCAAAGTTGAAATTTTCGACAGTGCCCTGGAAATTTGTATTACACCGTAGGAGCCCAAAACTCACTGCTATGCCTTCAAATTATGAAGTTCTTTCAGAAAAAAGTTCCCGGGCCCATTGTAAAGTTGAAGGGCGGTGAACTAACATTTTCATTCGTAAGTCGAAAACACTTACTAAGGTAAACACCACGTCTATTGGGGAAAATGAGGGTTTTCTACAGTTCTTAAGAGTTCGTAAAGACCATGCTAACTGGCGGAAAACCATCCGTTTTAGTGGCGTAATCTTCAATTGAGTTAAACTTGGAAAATCTTCAATTTAGTTAAACTTTGACATTTTCTTCTTCTGGAAAATCTTCATTGAGTTAAACTTGGAAATTTCTTCTTTTTGTTTTGATCAACTCCATATTTTCATTTTCAGCTATGGATCTAATGAACGAAGGCGGTGGTGGATTTCATAAGACATCACCTGAGAGCAGGGCAAAATTTGGACAGTCTAACGTTGAAAATGTATTGAAAAAATGGGAAAAAGCGTATTTGGAGGTAGGTAAAACGTTGTAAAAAATAACTTATCCTCATCTTTTCAATAAATTATTTCACACTCCAAAACGAATGGGTTTGATCGTGACCATTTAGTTTTCTCTGTATTTTCAGGCTTCCTGCGGGGAGGGGAAAGTGAAAAAGCGGAGTGACGACTTGGAGCTGTATTCTGCCGCATACCACAAACTGGTCCATTCACCCGCTCTGGACACGATACTTCAGACGGAACACACTTTTGCGACTGTCATCCACCGGCTGGTGAAAGAGCGAGATGACGAACTCGGATCTTTAGCTAGCAAGTGAGTCTTAAGCCGGAGCAGTTGAAACAGTTTAGAGAATAATTATTAGGTATTACAATAGAAGGAAAGGTTCACCGAATGAGAAGCTTGTGACGGTATCATTGTGGTGTGTCCAGAGATGTAAAGGGGGTAAATACCCAGTGGGTAGGGTATTTACAAACTGGGTATTTACCCGGTATTTACCCAATCGCCGAATAAATACCTTCCCATTAAATACCCAACCAAAAAAATACCGAAAACTTTTTTTTTTCATTTTTTTTTTTTTTAGTTTTGCAAAAAAATCAAGTAAAAGGTCAGTTTTACGACCATTTCTGCACACCTTAATACCCTTTCCTACCTCACGACGCGATTGTTACGTACCTACAGTGTGTCCTCCATGACTGTAACAAGGAGTCCAACTTGATAGGAAGAAAAAGGGTACTTAACGTAACCTACAAATGTAGCCAAGAAGCGAGTTCACGATGAGTCCAGCTCGGATGAGGATGAAGACTCAGATTCATCTACAAGCAAACTTTCATTCGATGAGACCGATGAGATGAGGGAATGATTGCTAGGTATTTAAATGCAAAAAAACAGTTTGTGCAATTTTTTTAAATTTACATGTTTTTTAAAGCTGGAAATAAATAATCTCTAACATTATCATCTTAATTTACGATTATTTTTACCACAAAACATGGTTGATGAAAAGATTTAATTGCATCTTGGTTTTTGGGCACTTAATGACCATGAAAGCAGTCAATTTTACAGCTGTTTAAGTACAGTGGGAAGTGGCATATGATTTTATAGCAGTTTGTTTGTGTGATTTCCATCGAACATGAGTATTTCTTTCATTTAGAGGATGATCGTGAACTCGAAAATTGTTGAAACTTTGGTAGAGGCTGGCTCTCGAGTAGTAAGAACGTTTTACGTGGTTTTTTTTTGCGATCCTGTTTCATTGAAGATAAAATACCCTATTAAATACCCAAAATGGGTATTTACCCGGGTATTTACCCTGGGTATTTACCCTTAAAAAAGAATACCCGGGTATTTTACATCTCTGGGTGTGTCTGACTGCGGCTTGTGGGTCACGAAATGCCTTGTGGAAAAACACTTGTGCGAAACACGTGGAATTTGTAGTCTTTGAAAACAGAGGTTTCCTAAGGCATTCTAGAAACTGTCTTGGCACCCTAGAAGAAGGAAAATGTGGAGTTGGGGCCCGGAATACAAAAAAGCCTTTGTGGTTGGGTCCCGACATCCTTCCCTCGGTACTCGAGTTCCCCTTTACAGAAGCATGAATTGGGTCCAACCTATTAGCGTTACCCAGGAGGTGTTTGGCTGGGCTGTCTCCCAAAACTGTGTACAATTTGCAGGCAGTTTTGCAATGTTCAAAGTTGTAGGCGTGAGTTCAAGGTGTGGGAGGAAAATTTCATGATATGTGTCAGTATTATTGCGATTGACTGATTGAGTCAATTTAAATTAAATTTGTAGTGTGTAGCCGGTGCTCCTATCATCTCCCCTCTTTCGTTAAAAATAGTCCATACGTTGAAATAATGGTATTTCGTAGGGACGAAGACTGGCCAATTGAGGACAGTCCGACATTCATCTCCCTCACTCTCCCCGACCAGGTTCATGTACCACATGCCCTGATATCATCTTCATAGCCCTGATGAAGAGAACATATTGTTCTAAAGCTCGGCAAATGGAGTAGAGTTTTCCCGTTCTTGGCCCTAATCCCAATAAAACTGACACATAATATGTGTATATTATACACTCCATTGGGTCAATATCCACTATTCTCATTTTAAAAAATGTTAAAACGTCCGTATTGTAATGCGTTTTCACTTCTTTCGTTCGGGTTTGGTATATTATTCTTGGAATAATACACAGGTGTAATACATAATAATAGAAGGAATAATACATAGGTCTATGTAATCGCGACGACTCCGATCCGCCTCAAAATTTGACATTATACATTTCAAGAGGTCTAGATTCCAAAACCGAAATGTCCGTCCGTCGTCCGAGCCGTTTTGGGCAGTAGGAATGTTTTTTTAAATCTGAAATTTTTGGTTTACCATCTAGTTGTGCCCGCAAGGTTTTCAGCCCGATCGCCCAAACCCATGGGGCGCTATGGGGCTACGGGAGGCGTTTTATGAAGGCTTTTGGCTGTGGGATCGAGTTAGGTGTCGTTTTCGAATTTTTTTCTGGACTTAGAATCCATTTTGGGGGGTCCCGGAACGATCCGATTTTACTGTGGGGATCTATAGGGCTTTCATAGGGCTGAAATTTGGATTTTTGAAGTATCCCAGGTGGTCAAATATTTTTCGGGTAAAAATCAAAAAACTTGGAAAAAATGTAGTTTTTTTTCTCATAATTTTTTTGTTGATACAGAATTAATATTCGGAAATGTAACCTGATCAAAGAATAATAAACCCTTGTGTAAAATTTGCAGCGTTTCATAATATTCCAACTATCCGGGTTTTCTGATTAACCGTAAAAGTCTTGCCCCCGTCGACTCTGGTTCTTTTACTTAAAAACAAATATTGTGGGTCCGCTGACCGTGTGTCGCCTTTTATCGATATCTGGACCCGATCATCGCACATTGCAACCTTGCAAAGTTCTCTCTGGACACAATTCGTGCTGAAGGGGGTGTCAACTACGGTTCCAATGAATCATTTATTGGACGTTGATGTTATCGTATGTTCCTGGTTTGATGGTGTCGGGTTAGACCCAACTGCAACAATCCGGCGTTAATGACGTAGTAACCAATGTCGTCTATTTAAGAATTTTCTGTAGCCTCATTATTCTATCTTATTTTTTATCGTCGTAAATGTCGTCTAGGCAAACGGAAGAGATGTCAAAAGCCCTCGAAGGCCTCAGTTTGGGTTTGACTGAAGCGGATATCACTGCGATTGCTAAGAGACATCAGGAGGAGCACGGCATGGAAATCGCCAGTTGGGAAAGTCAGGTTAGTGCAGCAGTCTCAACTAATTACGGTTTCCGACCCATTGATTCCATTTTGGTTTATTATTCTTGGAATAATACACCTATGTTTTCGCGACGGCGCACAGTGGGCTAGATCGCATAATTAGGTGGAAAAAACCCCATTTTGAAAGTTACCAGAATGCGATTCTAATAGGTGGGTTTCATAGAGGTTTTGTTTGCGAACTCTGCCCTGGAAGGGGGGGCGCCAATGTTTACACCGAGAGGCGTGAAACTATCGGAATACTCGATTTATCTCTTTTCTCACTTTATAATGTGTTTGTCTGCTGTGGTGTCCAGTTGCTCTTCAGAATTAATTTGACGATGGAGAGTTCCACCTAAGGTAGGTAGAAAACATCCTCGACGACATTTGATTAATTTCAATTTTTTTGCTGTTCCTGCTAAAAAAACTATGAAAAAGTCGATTAAATTAGCTTTAAAATAGTATTACTAAAATCGCAGGTAATTGCAGGTTTTGCGCTTCTTGAATATGTGATCTACTCGAGTTCTATTCGAGAAATATGAAAGAAACGGGCCGTTAGCACCCCGCGATAAAACTCAATGTTGATGTCGAGTTTCTTGGAATATCTCATATTTTATGACAATTTTTGACACAAAAACGAGTATAATTCATGAAATGTTAACTTTATCAAGTGGAGGGCAGTCTAAATCGTTTCAGTACTTGAAAATACATTGAAAAAGCGATTTTTAGCCAAAACGATACTTATTTTGAGTTTTTTCCACCTAATTATGCGATCTAGCCCACTGTGCGGCGGTCGACGACTCGGATCGGCCTCAAAACTTGACATTATCCGTTTCCAGAGGTCTACATTCAAAATCCGAAATGTCCGTCCGCCGTCCGGGCCGTTTTGGGCAGTAGGAAAATTTTAAAAAATCTGAAATTTTGGCAAAATACTTGGTTTATCATCTAGTTGTGCCCGCAAGGTCTTCAGTCCGATCGCCCAAACCCGTGGGGCGGTATGGGGCTAAAATGGGGCTACACGAGGGGTGTTTTGAAGGCTTTTAGCTATGGGATCGAGTTAGGTGTCGCTTTCGAAGTATTTTTGGACGTAGAATCCATTTCTGGGGGTCCCGGTACGATCCGATTTCACTGTGGCGATCTGTAGGGCTTTCATGGGGCTAAAAATGGGATTTTTGAAGGATCCCAAGAAGTTAAATATTTTTTGAGTAAAAATTAAAGAATTTTTGAAAAAACACATTTTTGAAAAAAAAAAAAATCCCCCAAAAAATCTTTTTTGAAATATAAAAATCCAAAAAAAAAATTTTTTTAAATTTTTTTTATTGACGGAATTAAATGTCTGTACAAGTAACCTATATCAAAGAATAATAAACCCTTGTGTAAAATTTGCAGCGTTTTTTTCTTTTGCTGCTATCATCGTAACAAACAAAATTTGTGTAATAATTTAATGATGTATTGAATTAACCATTGGTCTACCTCTTTTTTCGACTTTTCAGTTGGATACTATACGAGTCAGCCAAAAATCTGAGTACCGAAATTGGCTCATGTCGCTTTTGGAGCTGAGTTATGATTCACCTTTAATCACACCTATGTAAGTCAGGAGGTACCTGTGACTTTTTAGGTAACTTTAAATTGAACGTGTCCGGTAAGGGATAGTGCTATACCTAGGGATAATTGTTACGTTTGGATTTCACCCGACGTTTGTCACTAGGTATAACAGCATAACAGATAATATCTGTGTTATATTATAACAGTATACCACTCTCCCTTAATGGTTTAGCGTCGAATGAGAACCTTGTCCGTGAATGAGATGTTTTCACTAGTTAGTCAACATTAGTTGACAAAAAAAATCCGGCTCTTGATTAAGGGGACAGTTCAACTTGCCATAATTTTCTTGCGTTTTATACCCATTTTTTGGTACATGTTCTGACGCATTGGATAAAGATAGCGACTCGCTCTTTCTGAGCCCCAGGACCACAAACCCCCAGGACCACAATCAGACCTCTTGAAGCATGAGATCGATTTTTTTTTTTTTTTTTTTTTTTTTTTTTTGTAGAGTAGTGTAATACTCTTTCTGCTTAAAGCCACCGGGTGGGACAGGCACTGCTTTGTAGAGCAGTTTTATTTCCACGGTTTTATGGTTAAGTTATTAATAATTAATAACTTAATAATATACCATAATATAATTATTATATTATTGTTGCGCGCCTATATTTAGAGATTCATTAAAATTGAACTCTAGAATATTACGAGCTGGGTTGAATTTTGGTTGGGAATTTTATGAATTATGAAAGATGGAAAAAGGGAACAAGCTATGTGTGGAATGCTCTGCTACCACCCAAATTTAATGGTATTTGGGAACAAATGACTGGAAAAAATGTGAATTAATTAAGAAAATTAATTCCTAAGCAGAACCTTCTCCCCAACCAAGAAATAAGGGGTTGAATTGACAAAACGTGTTAAAAATACCGAATGTACTCGCCGTATAAATTGCTAGGCTAACAAAATACATTGGGTTGAATGGTTAGACGCCCCAGAAGGGGGGCAAAATGAAGGGGTTTAAATTAGGTACCCGTGAATTTAATGGGAAGTAATCTGATGTGAAAAGTGTCTCTTGAAACCACGTAGCGTCGACGACAGCTTGAAGAGACGTGTTGTCCTCGAAGAGAATGTTGAGGAGTTGGGGAAGGAAATTTAGGATTTTGGGATAGCGGTATTATGGACCAACCTTTTGGTTATGGCGATGGTGGTTCTGGCAATTTGGTGTTCGGCGGAATCTCGCACGATTATGCTGGTAATTTACCGCAGCGCTTGTCACATTGACGGGTGTCGCGAGGATGTGTTGGTGGCCGTTCTAATGGGGTACAGGCCGATGGTGAATTTTCGTGGAGTAATGGTGAGCCCCACGGAGACCGCGATTTTCATGGCTGATTTTACTCGATGGAGACCGCGATTTTCATGCCTGATTTTACTCGACGGACTCGGGGCCGATTCGGGTGTAATTCGGCCGATGTCGGATTTTACGTGGGGGAAAACCCCACGGAGCCGCGAACGATGGGTTCCTCGTTGAATGCTGTGGACGGACTGAAGAATTTACTTCGAGATGGATGTTACTCCGCTGATAGCCAACAGACAGCGGTAGCGGTCCCAAGGAGGGAAAATTAAAGGGATTAGGAAGGATGCAGGGAGGGTTTTCTCGCGGTGAAGCTCAATTTTTCACGCACTGCACTCACTGATTGATTATTAATTTAACCCCATGAAAAACTTGGGCAAATTTGTCTTAAATTGAGGTGGGGCGGTAATAATAATTATTATTATTAAGTTTCTAAACTCTTTTGCATGTCATGTTGTCACAAAAATGTCGGCCGGACTTTCGTTCAACATTTTCTACCACCAACCACTTCTGCCTACAGTGGCAACTTGAATATGTGTTTCGCGTTAAATCTAAGTATAGAATATGATACGCCCTTGACGTACTCGAGCGTCACTTAATACCCTACAGAATAATTATATGTTTGACTATATTATTCTCTTTGCTGATTTTGAATTATGCTAATGTCAGCTTCCTCATTTTGTTTTAGAAATTCGCCCGTCAACGAAGCCCGCGGGATCGCCGACGACATATATTCCAATTTTGGTCAAACACTCCAAGAAAGTTTCACCATTCATTTAGGGTCTCAAATGAAGCAGATGTACAACATAAGGATTTTGTCTGCTGACATAATGGATTTTTGTAGGCTACGAACTAACGATGATGGGTGAGTTGCGTCCATAAAATTTATGGCATTTAATGCGCCCTAGTGTTATGGTTCCATCGCTTTCTTCAGCCTGCAAGTATGATAGAGGTCGAAATACTCAGAATGCTCTTATCTAGTAACGGTTATCTGAGCTGAAATAACTGGCGTCATCGACAACAATACGGGAGTAGTACAGGATAGAGCGCGGAAGACTGATTACACACTGGGAGAAAGAAGCAAATTAATAACAATATTACCAAACTTTTACTTTTCCCTTCCCTATACGTTGGTATTGGAAATTGAAATAATTAATATAAATTATTTATATGGTTTTGGATAATGTATCTGGCAAATGGGAGCTCTCACTATGAATACGGGTATTTCGGCGATGTTGACTCTGATGTTGTTCTTGAGGGCTTCTAGGGTCCTGGGACGAACATTTTACCGCTTGGCTTTTAGTAAGCCCCACAGGGAAAAATCGCTGGGAGCTAAATCTGGTGACTGCGCTGGCCATTTCAAATCGCCTCTCAGGGAAATGAGGCTCCCGGGGAACCTTCCCCTCCAAAACTCCACCTATCTCTCTGCTGTGTGGGCGGTTGCTTGTTCGGTAGATGTTCTTTAATTATTTTGCGTTTTGTTGTTAATTATATTGAGTGCATGGGTTGTCTCGATATTCCAAGAACTTGTTTGTGACTGTTTCCGCATTGAGCGCCTGGGAGACTGGCGACTCCAACCCTCTCGATGTTTTCTGGGGAGGTGACTGGGTACTGACGCTCCCTTCTGATCGTAGACGCATTACTACTCGTCTCAAATGCGCTTACCCGCGAAATAATGCGATTTCTATTTGGGAAGTTGGCCGCGGGGGCGATATTGAACCTCAAATGGCACGTGCCACGCGGACAGTCGAGCGGGCGTTCTCAATGAAGGCTCTAACGCAAAACGTTTGCTGTTCCACTGACCACAAAATTTTTGAAATTGAAAGGGTGTGAGAATACAAATTTCCCATTCCCCTCTTTTAAATGAACCCCCTCCTAGACACCTGCGACCCTCCTAATGGGTACGGCGCTCTTTACAAATCCGTATGTCTTCCGCGTTCCACCCTGTTTAAACTTTGGTTTGAGCCGGAGATAATTGTGTGCTATTCGTCTTTCACCTGCGATTGTTATGTAATTAAAATATCTTACTCTGACGGTAGTTTGAATGATAAATTAGATGAAATGAAAAGTCGGAAAGGCATACAAATCGAGAATTAAAAAGAAACAGAAATATTTGCGTGGGGACTGGGAGTTTCACAGTAATATGAAAATGAAATTGTTCAGACTTAGAGATAAAAAAAAAAATCGACTCCTTCGGGTGTATTCGGCTCCATATACACCCACTGTGCGATTAGTTATCGTTGATTATGTCAAAATTCACTTATTTACGAAGCAGGAAGTTGGTGCAGAGGACTGGTGAGGTATAAAATCACGCACACTCTACAACATGTTCTTTTACTTTCTTGGCATCCAAAACACAACTGAGGGTGGAACTGCAAATGGGGAAGCATGGAGGGAAGGTCAGTGTTCCGAAAAGCAACAAAAACCTACCAACGACCTCCTTCCCGTTGGCGGGCTATTCAAAACCATCTTGTCCAGGGTACTGGGCAAGAATTATGGGGACACTCGCTATTGTGGGCGTAACTTGTTCAAAATGATTACAACTACATAATGCTTCTAGGAATCATGACTTTACACGGTAATCAATGATCCCTGGAAGAATGAGCTCTCCAAAGCAATCTCATTTGGAGCTATCTTTCATGAAAGAAGATCACCTTGAGCTAGGGACATACCAGGGACCCTGGTCCAGGGTACTGGGGTCGTGACTGACTACCGAGTAATAAATTTAGGAAAAAACGATAGCTTCAAACTTCATTCTGTGGGTGATGAGATGGCACATATCAAGCTCTAAGTGGAGGGTTGTATTGTCTGTGCCGGATCAACCTTTTTAGAGAAAATCATTCGGGACTGAAATTGGGCCATCTTGGGAGAATCACCCATATACGAGGTTTTAATAGTGTTATCGAGCTCTTCTATGATCTATACTGACTGTGTTAGTGTTTAGTCGTACTAACTGTGTGATATTAAGAGTCTTATCCTTAACGTTCAACTTCAGTCATGATTTTTTGTTTTGGTATCATACAATTTCCTTTTCTCTCGTCATGTTCCTGTTTTTCTCTTTCGAGCAGCGACCTGGAACGCCAATCCCAAAGGATGCAAACTGCCCTGGGTTTATATTCAAACGATCTGAGTGGGATTGTTCTGTTGTCGGATAACCATCTTGGAGGATTTTCTGGAGTTACCAAAGGTAAATAATAATTTCTTCACTTATTAAATTACATTGGAGGCTTCTGAATCTATTGAATCTGTGGAAAGTGCGGTTTTTTACGATAAATTGTATTGATATCCAAATAACTGTTTTCAGATTTTGTCGGTATTTGTGAAATGTCAACTGAACTTCATTTTCCCTCTGTCGAAGAACAACTAGAAACCATTCGCGAACACGTCAAGGAAGGCATCGAGTGGCGAAAAATTAATGCTATCTGTGATAATAACCTCCTAAGCTCCTCTGAGCAGCAGGTGAGATGCGGACAAAGCTTTCTATGCCTGTTAAGCTGGTGCTCCACTAGATGTAAGGAGACTTTGAGGCCAAGCTACGAGCGATGGGATCCCATTAAAATAGCGTCGAGTTGTTTTTGAGTCTGGAGTTTCCTTTAACATTTAATAAGACGCTCACCAAGTGGAAAACGCATAAGTCATCTCCTTTGGGGAACCTTCACTGCGTGAACTCACTTGTTTTGAAATCGTATCTCATCGCTCAGTTGCTTCTCACTGAACATTACGTTCAAAGGAGGACCAGACCATGTTAGATGCCTTTTTTGATTCAACCATTTTCAGCAAAGAAAAAGTGGAACGAAATATCTTCAAGTGGGCGATGTTTACATCACGAAACATTCCAATCTGTCTGACGTGCACGTGGTTTTCCACATGGTCGCAGACGACTCCCTTAGATCTGGTGAGTGCGTTTAATGCTCTAATTACTTGAGGAGTTCACAAGCTGTGGTCCGCGGCGAACTTTGAAAAAAATTGATACATTCTTACAAAAATAAATGTAATTACCTAAAAACTTAAAAATTTCACTGAAAATAATAAAGAAATATAATAATAACCATGACTACTGGAAACACCAGTCGATATGTAAAAAATCCCCAGATTTTTTTGGTCGCTGGGGGATTTTGGGAGGACGATGTCGTCAGGGTTTTTTGGGGGGGATTTATATTTTATCTGGGGAAATTTATCGGAAAATTATAAAATCTTTTGATCTTCAGATTACCTAATTTCATTATTAAAAACATGGAAACTTTAAATGTAAATTTTCATCCTCCCTTACAACCATATTTTCCCTCATCTGGATGAAATAACACCATTGTTTCATTATTCTCTTAATAACACATTCCCTGAATGGGAGCGAAAACTTTTATTGGCCTGATAATAGTAACAACTGTTGTGAAATCATTAGCGTCTTTGCGTTTCCTTCTTTGTATAAAAATAAACATATCACTATCAAAGTTGTTACTCGTTAAATCTATTCTCAGTCCATGTACGTTAGGAATTCTTAGCATGAGGAGTAAACTAGCTTAAAGAGAGGGCGCCTGCAGTGTGATGAAACGATAACACTCCATAGACATAGAAGATAGCTAGCTAGGTATTAGCTCCACACAATCCCCCACATGGCGGTCCGTCATCCCATCCCCATTATGGACCATCTGGAAGGAGCCTGGAAGGTCAAAATCGGAGAGAGCCATCTCCTCCAAGCTCTGGGAGTGTAAACGAGACAGGAGGAGTTTAGGAAAAATTTGCTAGGTCGATTGTCAAAATAACCTCAAATTTTTCTACTTTTTTCCGGCTTTTATTTTGAAAACTATGCGTCACAAAGTGGTTGTTTGCCGATGGTGCAGAGGTCTAATCCAATGACGTGGTTAGGGAGAGAGAATGACACCAGCAGAGGAGTCATTCTCTCTCCCTAACCACCTCATTAAAACTAAGAGTTTCTCGTGGAAACGCTATTGCTAAATTAAAGGAAACAAAATTTCCTACAAAATGCGTACACTAGCTTACAGTTGAAGGCGCTCATGGGCCACACTCTATTTCTTTCAATTCGCGAGCCCACCATGGGAAGTGCTGTGACTGACGGTGGCCCAGCTTCTCGTGGGGGAGGCTTCACCTCCCATGATCCGGACCGTCCCTTATCTCACCGTCAGACACCCTTCACTGGTTGTTTATTATCTTGTCAAATAACCGCAGTGACTTTTTGATTGGATCCGCTGTCCAGGCATCCCTTGCTGACACTTCGGTTGGAGACGCCAGATCCGCGGGCCCAATATTTACGCACGGGGCAGCTGCCCAGACACCTATTACCGACACTTCAGCTTGTAGGCGCCGGAAGAACTGCCCTTTCTATGATTGAATTGGACCACCAGGCCTCCATTCGCTTGTGGAAGCCGGTTGGTCAAATTTCGATAAAACTGCCAGCTGTGGGAGAAACAATACCAATCATGACACTTCGTGTTTGATATTGGATTCCCCACAGCCCCACTCTGAGGAATGATACACTCACTGCAGGACAACTAGACTCTACCAGCCATCCTGTGCTTCCTCCCATTCTGTATCGACACCTCGTATTAATATTAATATGTATGTAGACTACGACACTAATTCGTGCGATGCCTTAATCAGGGATGTCTATACACGTCCCTCCTCTTCCTCCACAAACAACTGGAGCGTTATCCTAGATCCAACGCTAGAGGCACTCTCCCAAACACAACAAATAATAATGTTAATCCAGCACACAAATGTTAAACACAAATTATAATGTTAATCCAGAGAAGCAATTAGAAACACATTATAATCACGTAGGTACACCCCAACATTCGTTTAACAGGGTGCTCCTACAATCGGAACAATAGTAAGGCCGTTAGAGCGCGCTGAAAAAAGGCCACTTTTCCGCTATTTATCATAAACAAGCCCAACATATATAGTGAAATTGATAATATCACATATTATGTAATCATCGTAAATGTGATGTTTGTTTTCATAGTAGTGATATTCCCCTCCACCACTAATAATAAGGCACGGCCTGGCTAATTTACTTAACTTTAATTTACCACAAATTACAAATTTAGTATCATGTATCTAAATCTAAAATTTAGATACTTGAGTAAGAGGAGTCCGCAGTCGGTATTGTTCAGTGAAAGGGGACGTAAGCCAAAAAGTTTGGAATGCCTTGCTGTAATAGAAGTTGCTGATTGGTCAGCTCAGACTTATTCCAGACCCTTCGCAATGTTCCAGGAGACATAACGTCCCGACATCCAGCTATCCTTGGTCTGAGGAATATAATGAAGTGTGCATGTTCCAACGACGTCACCACACTGACCATTCCGATCCTTCTGAGCCATGAACTGTTCGACGTAAGTAACGGGGTATGGTATAAGTAAAATCGTTGATAGTGCATGTAGAAAATTTCGAAAACAACTTTTTTTTTTTAATTCAAGGTTATTCTATGTATTTTGGAATTATGCCAGGGAGATTAGCGTAACTTATCATACTGTGTTCCAGGATCAGTCTATCGCATGGTGTAACAAAAGAGCGGAACTTGTTTACAAATGTGTTAAAGGCTTCATGATTGAAATGGCCTCTTGGGGCGGTTCTGAATTGAAAAATCTGCAGTTCCTCGTCCCTCTGGTAAATAGTCTGCTAATTAATGTTGACGTTGATTTTAATACAGATCCAGACACTCTACCCTAGTGCTGTCTTAATATCGATAGTCACGACTATCGATAGTTTCGATACTATCGGGGGAAAATATCGATATTTATCGATAGTTTTAGAGTTTGGATTTTTCCTAAAACTATCGACAGTTTTCTATATTTTTTCTTCGAAACTCGATATTTTTTCATCTTTTTCCCAAAACTGTCCCGTGGGTATGGCTATTTTTCGATTTCATAAGGGAAAATTGGGTTTGACAATGATAATTCCAACATTTTTCCCGGTCAACTAATAGTTCAGGTGTCAGGGAAAAACAATAAACGGTCGGCAGAGACGATAGGAAAAATCGGCGTATTTTTAGGGCTTACCGTTTAGTCAGAGTAGGCGATTGACATACAGACACACAGACAGAGACGATGAGAATTATTGGTATAGATTATAAACATTATTATCAGTTGTCATCTTCAAAAGGATTTATTATTATGAAATATACCAAAATGAATGGAATATTAATGGAAGTATGATAGAAAACATTACTATTGGAGCTTGGAGTCATGATTTAAACTTTATCAATTTTCAAAAGTCCTTTTAGGGTGGCTTTATTTTGATTCAAAAATATTTGCATCCTCGTTTTTTCAATGGACAAAGCATTTCTCTGCTTCGTGATGGTTAATCCGGCTGTAGAAAATGCCCTCTCAGATGGCACGGAGGCAGCCCCGTAGAGAGAGGGGGCGAGAGGGGGGGGGGGCACTGGACCCGTTGCCCCCGGGCCCGGCCTTCGTAGGGGGGCCCGGATTTTCTTGATAATTTTTTTTTTTTTTTTTGTAAAAAAAGGGGGTAGGAGAGGCAAAATGGGAAAAGGGACAGATCAATACAGGAAAATTTGTCATACAACCTTTTTTTTAGGGGGCCCGATGAATTTTCATACCTACAACCTTTTTTTTTTTTTCTTTTTTTTCTTTTTTAGGGGGCCCGATGAATTTTGCCCCCGGGCCCGGATTTTCTCTCCACGGCCCTGCACGGAGGTGGCTGGGATAGAAAAATACTTGTTGGCCTACAGATTTATTGGATGGAATTTCTGGACAGTTGATTCCTGTCCAGTGTGACCACCTGTTGAAACTCTTGAAAGGTCAATCAATTTGACTAGGTACCTACCTAGTTTTGTGAGGATGAGCAGAACAGAGGATCAAAAAATCGGTGATCATCATGAGATAATAATTTATACTTTTTTGGTGTAGGTAATCAAGAGATGGCGGGCCGTAAAACCCAATTTTTGGAGGGTTTAATTTAAATTTTTTTTTTTTACCGCCAAAAAGCATACCTAACTATCGATAGTTTGAAAAAACTATCGATGGTATATCGACAGCCTCAGACTATCGATAGACTATCGATACTATCGATAGACTATCGATATTAAGACAGCACTACCTGATGCGGGCCGCATCCAGAGTGTTGAGGCATCTCATTAGTTGAATGGCTCCCCGCAATAAGGGTGTATCTACCAAAAAAGGTGTAACTGCGTTTTTGGTTGCGGTCGTTTGAGACCTTTCCCATTAAGGGGCTAAGAGGGATTTTCAATTTGTTGTGTTGGCAGAAACACCCCGCCAAAGGGAGGGGTTTTAGTGGATCAACGCGCTAAATCCTCGCGTTTTTGTGCAATACGGGTGTATCTGTATAATATGGCTGCCATTTTCTTACAGATACACCGTTAAGGTCGATCCACAATTTCAGTGATATCAGAGTATCCTTGGCCATCAATGATAAATTGTTCACAGACCAGCGTCGCATGCCGCACGAAGCACTGATGGCCACGAATTCACTGAAACACTGAAATATGTGGATCGACCTTAATTACTCATTTAATGGCAAAAGAAAAGCGGCAAACTCCCTCCAACTGAGGTCAGTGCTATAACGTCATCTTGATGTCATTGAGTTTGAAACTGTTTGATGTTAGTAACCTTGTTGAGGTGCTGCTATAGTGTGCGCCTCCTCGACAGAGTTCGCTATATTGTGCCCTCCTACATAGTTTTACTCCATGCGCAGATGGAAACTGAAACATTTAGGTGGGTATGTAGTTAATGATTATCTGTCATAAGACAGTTACTGTCTTATGACGGAAGCCAATGGAACTTAAGCATCGGTATGCTGCCCATTCATCTGAATGTATAACAGACCCAAATAATTTTGCACTCGCGTTTTATAATTGGCACTAATGTGGCCTTATCTGTTTTTTTCTTACATAAAAGTATCGGTAATCTGTTCCCAATTTCAACCCGAACACCCAAGGCCCATCAATTCTGTTGCCACTTCTGTTCCTATTATTTTCTGTCAGAACATTACCGTCGACTGCATCTGGAGGCCGAACTGAAACTAACGCAACGTTTAGTGAACTAATGCAAACTAGCTCAGACATTGCACTTGGAACGTGACCCTTCGAACTTACAAAAACAACACAAGCGGGCGGCTCACGAGCGGTGCTGAGGAAGGAGGAGGCGCACGCTATAGCAGCACCCCTTGTTGATATAAAATGGGGAGAATGGTGTAGAAGTAATTTCAAACCACAAGACAGATCTGACCACTGCAACTCGGAACGCGCAATAAGGGTGTAATTACTTGTAGAAATACCCTTAGTGCACGGCAAATTGAGGATTTTTTTGCCTGGGAAAAATCTGTTGTTGAAGCACATCAGATATTTGTTTCTCACTCCATGAGAGCCGCCACATTGAAAATAGCTGAACACCCCATATATTCACACCTACATTTTCCCACAAAAAGTTTGTAAAAGTTTTTTCGTTCTCCTGAAAAGATTGCAGTTACACCCTTATTGCGGGGAGCCAACTATCGGCTTAGCAGGTCATGTTTTGTTCGTTGCAGGGAATAAGTGAAGAAATCTTCGCTTCTCTGGCCGGTATGGTGCCCAGCATATTTCGAGTGTCGAATCCGTTGGTTCTGAAAGCTGGTACTTGAACATTTACGTGAATGGCTGATCACATCCCGTACCAGCGAACGACTGAATATAACTAATCCCATGTAATACCTACATATGAATCCCGAAATTATACTAAAAATTGCAATATAATTGCAATCATCGAGCCCTGACAGCTCAGGCGATTTATACGACTTAATATATTATATTGTGATGTACTCCCCCGTATCCACTAATGTAAGCTTGTCTAATTAGATTTATTGAAGTCTTGTTGAACTGGATGGTCATAAGAAGCGCCTCATCTGATCCCCTGAACGTTGCAGTCGTTTATCAGAACTTTCGCGTTCGTTTAGCAAACCATTCTAGGGATCAGACCTGTTATTCAATCATACTAGAATTTATTTTTACTATTCAATAAAATGCTGCCAAAGACTCGTGTTGTTTTTGTTATTATCGCCACTCTGACTACACTACAGTATGCTTGGTGCATGAAAGGTTGATGTCCTTTGAAGGAGAGACTGATAACCATTCACAGGCGTGTGATAATGATTTCTATGACTGAGGCTTTAGGAGTTCGGTTAGCTGCTCTTTCCCTGTAGTCTTCAAGTGTTATAAGTTATCACCAATAATCGTCTTTCTTATATAAATTCCCTCTATCCCGCAGCCACAAACTTACATTACATCAGCAGATGAGCCATCTTTCTCTCTTACCTATCCATCTCCGTATTGGACCTCTGCACCTTTAGCAAACAACCACTCCATAATTGGGGTTTATTACGTAGTAACCTACAATCGAACAAAATTGTAAACGGGCCTGAAATTGCTTCCACGTTTAAAATTACTTAGATAACAACATCTTATTTGACCACTTGCCAAAACCCTTCAAAATCCCCAAATGTAGCCCCGGTTCGAGGCGACCTGAAAACCTTGTGTGTGGGTTTTACCCCTCTTCGTCCCTCACTCTGCTGTGTGCGGTGTTAGGGGCCAAACTCGCAACCTGGACTCTTTTGCTCTGAGGTTTGGGACCAATCCTGACGACCAGGCCTCCCTTGATGACATCTTGCCTAGGAAATGAAGCTGAGACAGTAGGAGAGATCCCGACGCCTGGATCCACTGCCCAGGCCTCCTTTATTGACAATTCAATTAGGCAAGCCAGCGTTTCCAGCTAAGACGGGGTCAGTGGGTCAGAACACCTCTGTCAAAATTTCGTTCGGGGTAGCTGTAGCCACTGACTCTGGTAAAACTGCGAGCCCTGAGCAAAACAATACCCATCACGACACTTTGTGTAGGGTATTGTCATCCTCCTCCCGGAAATGAAGCCTTTGCGGTGGATCCTGAGAATTCATGCCAATCTGCGGCAAGCTCCTCTTCCATTTATGTGGCTGCACTCTCACCCAGGTCGGTGGCTCACGACAATTCGTGCGACTCCATGGACAGAGGTTTCCACACTCCCGCTCTCTTCCTCCAAAACACCGGCGACGAAAACGAGGATTCACGCCTCCGGATCTCCGCCAAACATGCAAAACCTAAATTTGGGGAATTTAACTTCCAATTTAGGAACACAAGCAAACGTAGGTACACATCCATCATTCGTAACTTGCTGTGTTCCCACACCTTGAAAGTACCATTTGAAAAGAAAATGCCCATTCTATCACAAATATGTTGATAGAGATTGAGTGTTGCTCAAAACCATTCGAACTTGGAAAAAATTAGGTCTACTTCATAACTGACAGAAATCAGCTCATCTCACTATTGAAGCTCCACGTGATCCATTCAACTTTAAATTTGGTGTAGCAGCCGACTTGAAATAGACGAGTGCATGGATAGTTTCCGCGTTAACTCCTCCCCCTCATTTTCAAATAGCCACGAGAACTTTTACCCCATGCAAACTACCCATCTTCCCTATTTGGTAAAAATTTCACATTTTGAATTTTTTTTATTCGGAGAATAACAAACCAAAAGGCTCTCAAATGAAACTCAACTTCGGAAAAGAAATAACACGTTTTAATTTATACAAAACAAGGAAGAACTACATGAATACAGGCTCCAATGGCCACGGATGAACACGCATCTACTTAGGAATTGGTACAGTATGGCTAATTAAGGTCAGCACAATTAATACACATTCGGATCAACACGAGAAGTAGAATCATTAAATGATAATACACATTACATTTTAAAACTCACAGGTGTAGAGATTTGAGCATAAAATAAACAAAATAAAATAAAAAATGAACAAAATACACATAAGTTGCTGACCTTTATGTTAGAAACATCGATCAAGTATTACATATAGACATTCAGCCGTATACATCGATTCCAACTAGGGGGATTACGGGGTAAACACCAGGTTGATATCGACTTACATCTAATTTAAAATACTAAACGTGAATACACCAACGTGTTAAGCATGTCGTCCGCAAGATGACCAAGTCGTTGAAGAGAGCTGACACGATCTATTGATCCAATCTCATTACTAGAATAAGGAATGGTCGTGCACTCGAAAAATACTGTGTTCCTAATACTGTAAACGTCAACGTCTGCTTTCACATAAATTCTATCAATCCATTTACATAATGGGAGTTGAACTACCACCGGAGTTTTCACGTCGCTTTTGGTGTTAACCTGGAGTCTTCTTAAAAATACCTTAAAAATAAAAAATGTATAACCTCGAGGCACGTCATTCCTAATTCTTTCGCAATCACTTAAAAGGATGATATTTGTACGGAGATCATAATACAAATGTCACATTACTACTTGGGAGTTAAAAACGAAAAGGGACGAAAGGATTCTGACCTATTTTTTTCATTCATAGCCACAAACATGCTCTTAATGGGCTACTTTTTGACGAGGTCGGAGCGATTTATATTCTAACGCGGCGGTGAACCAAAAACGAGGGCCATGTTGCGAAAAGGGCTGTGAGATCGTTGGCGCAACGAATCGGCCATCCTTGAGACAAGAAGGTACATGAACGTAAAAGGTACCGTAATTTTAAAAAATCACAAAAACGGTGAAAGACATAAGAACTCAACTAGAAAATAATTGGTAGCGCACAAAAAGGAGAATGTTTTAATTTTCCGCGCACGTTCTACAGACAAATAGTTATTTTTACGACATCGATTTTTTTCAATTGATACACGTAAACACTTACCTTACCACTAAGATTCTCGAATAAATAAATGCCTCGTTTTCTCAATACGCATAAACCAGAACTAGATACAAACAGCGGGCCATTCGACCCAAATAGAGTTGACCTTTTCCACATTATTTTTGACTGCAAAGTGGTGATTGATGTAAGATGAACGCAATACACGCATCGATATCAGTTGTTGGTTTTGACCACGACAAGCAGTCCTCAATGAAGAGACAAAACATTGCCAACAACGAACTGTTCAAAAAATAAAAAACAGTTTTATTTTTTGCAAGGTTCAGAATGTATAACGCAAACTTTACATAGAAAACCCATCGAAAATGGCACAGTGGTCAAAACTGTACGTTGAAATGAAAACTCTTTAGCACCGAAAAAACGGTTGTAAAAATATTGCTGAAAAGCCGACTTGATGGCTTTGAAACCAGGTGTCAACAGCTAATTTGCTCTGACTCCAATTAACATTTGGGGGAATTAAAAGGGGGGGGGGTAGAAACGCAAGTGAACGGTGAAGGATGAGGGCGTTCGAACTGGTAGGGGAAAATAACAAAATTTGTTATATTTAATATAACATTAAACTTGGGAAATTTTCCCAAGAAAGTAGTCATGATGAGTGAGACGATTAGTTGTTTCATGACACCGGGGTATTAAGAAGTGTGCTGGATGGGACGGTAGGGAAGATAACAATGGTTTAAAAAACAAGTTAGGGACGAGCGAGGACGAAGTTACAAAAGGGGCAACTGGAGGTACGGCGACCGGTGACGTATGTGTCGTCGACGGCGCACCTCCCTGGGTGAGTCGGATCAAGAGGACGATGAATCATCCGAGTCGTCGAAACGGGGGCGCTTCGTCGACGCACCAGGCTGTTCCTCTTCGGCCAATTCGCGCTTCCGTTCGGGCTGCTGTGAGAGAGGCAGATGATGAATAAGGCATCACATCTTTGAAATTGGTTCCTATGTATACAAATCATGACTCTCTTCCTTAATGTTAAATTTTTTGTTTGTTTTTGGAATAAATAAAATTTAAAAAAATAACATCGATTACATGAAACAAATAATATAGAATGTACTAAAGCGGTCACATTCTGAACGATTTAGTATTCAGAATAAGGATGGAAAACCAAAATTAATATCGGGATATCGAGATCCGATCGGATACACAAAAAAAAGGAAACGGTCCAATGTCTGCCGTTTAAATCCGGATATCCGCAGTTTTTCTGAAAAATCCTTAATTTTGCTCATTTTAGTATAACAACACTATTGCTATCTCAAGGGCGAAGTAGAATGCAAGAATCCGCGGAAATGGGGATTATTTCAAACAAATGGCACACCTAAAACTACACAGAACAGAATGCCATCGCTCGTTGGCCGCTCTGAACTTCAATGAAGTATAAACAGCGACTGCTGACGGTAGCTAGCAAGCAGCGAGCGAGCGAGAGCGAGAATCAAATCAATATCGACCATCGGACCAGACGCCCACTCTCGCCTTCTGCTTTATTTTCAAACGAATAGCTTCGATTTTCACAATTTTTGAAAAGCACGGATATCCGATACCTATATATAATATACCGGATATTTAACCCACTTCTATCCGGCCACAATCTATCCTAATATTAAAAAGAACTGTAGTTCTTTTCCGGATATCGGTTATATCCGGTCACGGTCTTTCCATCCCTAGTTCAGAATGTCAAAACCGCTATGGAAGGGTCATTAGCTCTAATGGTCGAATAAAGCTTATTTCAAAAGAGACGCACAAATGTTTTTACTTGTTCTTTTCTACTGGCTTACATAACAATGTATTAATTCATTCAATAAAAAATTTGAAATATTATTCTATTCTACAATAACAAACATTAATTTAATCGCTTTATATTTAATCATTATACTTAATTGAAATGTTTACCATTAGAATATTCAATTTATTTAACTATGTTCGTTACTGAGGTTTAAGGTGAAGCAGCCACCATTTCGAACCTTGCCACCATGTTGCAGAAGAAAATCCGAGTCGCGAGGATCTGCAAACCTCTCCGACGCCAGGAGTGAGCAGGTGCAGAAGAGCTTACGATTTTACGTCCACCAGAATTCGGGAACTTGTCATTCAACAAGGGGAACTCCGCAGAAACAAGAATATTGTGAGCACAGATCACGGCACTGTCGATTTGCTCGTTATAACTGCCACAACTTTGGACTGTTCTAAGGGCGTCAAAGAAGCCAAGCATTGCAGGATAGGGTGCAGAGATCAGATAGAAGCGCGTAAGGGATCTCCCAAAATGTACAAGAGGGATCCCTCAACATCTGTGCCTTCAAGTTAGAAGATATCAGAAGCAATAAACCAAAGAAGGACGCCGAAAACATTTAATCATCACCGCTTAACAACCATGTGCTAAAAGTAAGGAGACGAGGACACAAAGAAGGAGAAAATGACTTCTTTACGTTAAAGTTTTGCAGCTAGTCACTTGCCAGGTATCAATAGTTCAAACCAGAAATACCGTTTTTTTCCAGAAAACCCGTTCAGAGGTTGGAGGGGAATGATCCCCCACTTACAACCACCATGCTCCGCCCATAGGGTCCATGAGTAACTTAACTTGTCAACTCTTGGTGTGGGATGAAGTGGTGAGAAGATGGCTCGGTTACGCTCCTGAAACCGAGTTACTCCCGTAAAAAGATGTCCTCGTACAAAGAAATGAAACAAGGAATTTTCACTCATGATTTTCGTCCGAATGGCTGCTGCCGTTGCAGACGTCGTCGGCCGTCCTTTCATGGAGAATCGGAACTCGTTCCGACGGCCTCCTGGGACGGGAGGAGTTCAACGTTCGATTGAAAGGTGAAAATAAACCTCTCTTCTCACGCTGCACATCCAAGTTAAGAAATGTACGTGTGTTAAAAAATCAGCCTCATGAGTATCGATATTTGTTTACATCAACAGGCCAGCAAATGGCTCAAAGAGCGTAACTGGTAGTAAATATCAACATTTTGTCCAGTGGTACCCATAAAAAAAGACGATTTCAGACTATTTCCACGATAAATAAAATAATAACTTGTAGACGCGTTTCGGTTGACTAGACCATCATCAGCACAATAGTATTGTTGGAAATAGACAACTTCGTCTGAAATCGTCTTTTTATAATATGGATTCCCACTATTTCGCCGCATCCACCTTACGTTATACAGTGGTACCCATCACCACTCTCGCACGGTTTAGAGGGCTCTGTGGCGACCAAAATCCCAATTCCAGACAATCTCAAGCCTCGTGGGACGATGTTGCACAACTATAAAATCCTCCATCGAGAACATTCCAACGAGGTTCAAGCCATGGAGGTTGTCACCAACAAATGGAGACGTTTAGTTGTTGAAAGGTAATCTACTATTTTAAACTATGTAGTTAGTATTCTCATACTAACTCAATAGTAATCACTTAGGTGAAAAGTATTTCGTACAAGAAAGTAATATAATAAAAGTGTCCCGCTTACCTGTCTCGATGGGTTAACTCGCCTCGAAGTTTCCGCATAACGGAACGACTCACAGGACAGCCACTCACCGTCCGCCTGCCTCAGCGCTTGTCCGGCAAATACTCCCTGTAAATCAGAACATTTCACTGGAGTTCGCCGGACAAACCAGGTCTTGGCAGGGAGGGTATGGTGGCTGTTCCTGACAACTTTTCCCTCCCACTTTGCGTTCAATTATTTCGGTTCCATTATAAACCCCTGAGAATGCTGATAACAATATTACTTACTACAGGGCAACAAAAAACATTTAAGGAGGAAAACTAACAACTAGAGCTATGATTTTTTTAGACCCCATCCCGTGGGTTTAGTGATTTTCTAAGTAATTCAGTTGTTACAGGTTTTGTTAGGCAAACAAAAGAAGGATTTATGTACAACGGATTTTATAAGGTCATTTAAGAGCGGAGCAGTCATGAATGCCTGGAATACATATTAAAATGCCTGGAAGTACGTATATTTTAGAGCAACGTTAATTTAAACATAAAAATCTATTATAATAAAAACGTACTTCTTTTTCCCATTTCTGATGAAGGTAGCGAAGCAAAATGTTGCTCTTTTCAGGAATTATCACTGAAATGGAAGTAAATTGTGAGCCACACACACTATTTTCATTTTCATTGGTATTAAATGCAGGTTGAATACATTTGTCATACCTTGTTCAGAAGGTGACTCAGTAGTTGGTAAATGAACGGCAGGCCGCCTGGTTGACCGACCCTGGGTGTCAGAGTGTCGGGAGAAATTCTGCGCGTCGTAGGACGGAAGCCCACTCAAAAACTCCGAAATCACTGACTGCAAAAAAAGATGAATAAAACTAACATATCAATATATTCTAGTTAGTAAAGTGCTAAAGCCAGAATATTTTCTAACAACAGTAATATTTAGGAGAAAAGGTGGCTAAAGAAAAAGTTAACTTTGGATCACCGATAACCACTAGCGGATTAGCGAGTGGTCTCTCACAACGAATTGTCTTGGTAGCATACACAGACCCGGTGGGAGGGTGGTCCCTGGGCAGTTGTCCCCATTGGGCAAGATCACCAGCCCGCTTAGCTGGTAGAGTGCGCTAGAACACTCGGCCCCACTTGTGGTGCTTAGGCAAACAAGTACTCTCACCTGGGGTGAGAGGATCATGGCTGGGATTCCATGCCCCTGCATACACCGTCTGCCTACAGACGACAGGAGAGGCACAGCCCTGGAAGGGGGTAAGCCCTCCTTAAGTGTTGTCGTGTTATTAATAACACGACAACACACACACGTCCCCATTGGGCACCTCCCCCATTCATTTTCTCCCTTAGAAATGTTTCCCTTAAAATATTGTTAAACCCCAACAATGTATTACATTATTGGGATGTAAATGTAAGCGGGTGGGTAACCCACCCTCCAGCTGTCAACCAGCGGCGGAAAATCGTCTACCCACCTGCCCAAGAACACCTGGCAGGAATCTCCCGACGTGTCGGGAGCTACCGCCTGGGGAGGGGAGGGGACTTCCCAACGAGGGAGGGCGTCCATCATGCTCTCCGATCAGTCTGCATTTGCACAGTTGTGCGCATCCTACGTTTCTCCGCCCTCCGTTCAGTTTTAGTAAATGTCATCAGTTATTTTCAGAACTAGTTCCCATACTCTTGGACCGTACACTCCTGGATTTTCATGCCCTTGAGCCGTATCCAGGAGAGTATAGCCTTCCGAGGCACTCAGCGCTTGTGTTTGACACTCTCTGGCAGGTTTTCCCGGACCGTCTCGCCCCCCGAGGCCCTCAGCGCTCGTTCGATGTCATCCGGCATACTTCCTAGACCGTTTCACCTTCCAAGACACTCAGCATCCAGCCAAAATCTTCCGGTACGTTATCCCGGAATGGCGCGGCACATTTTGAACCAGCCCACAACTATCTTAAGGCTCGTGACCCCAGTGAACATCACTACCCAGGACTCCAGGGACTCAGGCGCCTCTGCAGGACACGGCTACTGTATCCATCGTCAGGGCAACTCCTCAGCAGCCCCTCTTCAGCCCAAGGTAACGACTGTCACGCTGCTTAACTTATTTCCACTACTAACCCGTAACTTTTGCTACTTGTCAGAAATCAGTACGTCGGTTTGGTATCTCAGGTGGCTTAGTTTGGCAAGTCCCCGTCCCCCCAACTTCCCCCATGCATATTTGTACAGTAGGAGTAGATTCAGCATCTTGGTTATTGTGTAGGTTGCCCCGTGCAGCGCCGGCACGAACCCCATTCTTTTTGTGTATCCACTTGGGTTGATTGTGATGTCCGGAAGAGTCAACTTTTTTATTTTATAGTACATACTTTCAAAACATTATTAATTTTTTACACTAATTCATCCTGTGATGAAATTTTTGATTTAATTTCCACCAAGTGTCCGACTTAGGAGTTCTCACGAAAGGATGAATTAGTGTCAAAAATTAATAATGTGTTGAAAGTCCTTAGGGGTTATTGGAAAGACAGCCATTCCAGCTTCTCATTTTGCAGCTAAGAGGAAACAGTGGCTCGAAACGCAACTTGTTATACGTGAAGAAGTTAGACCTTCAATAAGTAGTGGAAGGCCCTCAAAACCATTCAAAAGGTCCTGTCTCAAAACTCGGAAAAGAAAACTTAAAATATGAAATCGATCACCACAGCTTGGAAGTTCCTCCGAGGAACTTGTTTGTACAAGAGAGACAAAGCTTAGGAAAGCTTTGGAAATGTGGGAGTAGGGATGCTGCAAGCATTGAATTTTTATACAGCCTGTTTTTATTAGTTTTAGAATAATGTAAGAAAATCCCTCTTTTAATTGATGTTGATCTGTATTTATATGAAATATCAATTACACTATACGTGCCTACCTTTACAAAAATATAAAACGTGTGTATCATGCGCAAGTTTCGTGAACTTTTTTCACCTTTAATATTCGCTTTGTGACCAACTCTAGCACTTTTCTGATTCTAAAAACGCGTTCTACGATGAAAACATTTTTTGCTAACGGATATAAGGGTACCATAAGCGCAAGGGGTTCTGTACAGCAAGATTGGCGATTCAAAACATTGTGCGGCGGCTTAGCTTGCCTTTGCGTACGCTTAAATCGCTGGTATCGCATAAAATCTTGGGCAATACACGAAATACAAAATGCCAAGTTGATCGGAGCAACACGTGTTGCTAGTAGGATATTATCCTACTAGCAGCCCCAGAGCAGAACAATACTGATCCCATAAATTGAGTAGGCACACAAATTTTGAAATCAAGTACGTACACCGGAAGTTATTGACAAACCTTAATTTGCCAAACTTTCCCAAAAAAGCGCCCATAAAGGTCGATCCACACATCTCAGTGCTTCAGTGAATCCTCGGCCATTCTCCCTGCGGCATGCAACGCTCGTGTGTGGACAATGTATCATTGATGCAATTGAAAGGCACCGTGCACGGACTGCCACGGATCACTGAAATCTGGGGATCGATCTTAACTTAGCATGGCGTCAAAAGCTGATAATTGTGTAGGCGTCGGCTTGACAACAAGTAGGTAGTCCTGTATTTTAGTTCACGCTAAGGTCTCCGCCCCAAGTCGGAGGATTAAGGAACCCCATGTAAATCAAGGAGGAGAGCCTCAAGTGCACACCAACAAACATAAAAATCCTCATATTATGAGCATTCCCAATTACGACTTCTTATTGATACGCGATTAACAAGTCAAGCATCAGGCCAAACACATCAAACAAACAAATATCAGTAAAACTACTATCGGAGAACGAATATCAATAATCGAATTTGCACAGCCCGCAAAAACGACATTGCATTGCTGTTAACATATAGAAGGTACGAGTATAGGTACAAGTCATGCGTCAAATCGCCCCAAATCTATCGCTTACCATTCTTGAAATCGAAATCTGTCACGAATTGATTTAAAAGAACATGACACGATAGCTCGACGAATAAATACTTCAGAAAATGATCTCGAATCAAAAGATGGTTGATCTCTCAGATCGCACAGCTAAGGAAAACTAAGTAGTACCCCGCACGTAACTCCGGATATCTCAAACAACAACACAAGTACGGATAACGTTAAAGTGACGTCAATAACAAGACGGTCCTCACTGAGAAGTTATTAACTTTTTAAACGTGATTGAAGCGACACTAGACCTACTTTCCTCAAGCGTCATGAAATTTCGTAGCAAGGATTGAGGCAATAAAAATTAGTTGTTGAATTTTCAAGAGTTTGGTGAAGCATAGGAAAATAGCGTTTTTAGGGCGCGATATAGATAACGTTACGTTATTAACGTAACGATTGTGATAAGGTAAAGAACCGCTTTCATTACAGCAGTGTTGCCAAGATGCGGAATTTTAAGAACCCAGAGTAGGGGAATACTGGCGTCTGCGGGGGCCAACCGAAAGAAATTTTGAAGGATAGGTAGAGCCCCATTTTAGCACCATAGCGCCCCACGGGTTTGGACGATCGGACTGAAAACCTTGCGGGTACATCTAGATGATAAACCAAGTGAGGCGTTTAGTATCAAAACCAGCTGGTTCCATTTTTGAGAATTTTACAGGGGGGACGAAAAACGCATCTTGATTTAGATGAATGGATTAGGCATTTTTTTAAAGAATGGAGGCCTAAGATTGCTCTACAATACATTTCATTAGAAATAAGGCTTTGTACATCTTTTTAAATTCAAATTGAATATTGGAACGAGCTGGTTTTGTTGTGATGCGGGTGGTTTTTTCCCAATTTCGACCTTGAAATAAGTGTTTTCAGCTGAAAAACTGCTATTTGTGCAGTGTGTTGCTTCCAAGAAGTATTCACTTGCTTACTAAACATCACAGTCATGATAAAAATAGGTAGGTACTATTTTTGCACGAGAAGGGCATAAAATGGTACACATTCATTACCTACCTACAAAAAAATGAGGATTTTAATTTTTTTAAACTGACAATCGTTTTGTTCAACATTGGAATTCTAAAAAGTAATTCTCGACAACAGCCAGGCGGGGATCACTCAACCGCAACCTGTTGCGCCACTAGCGGTGGTTCGTCTAAGCTTGGAACGAGCTGGGTTTGACGGGAACTTCGTTTTTGAGGCCGTTTTTCTATGGGAAGGAGTTGGATTTGGTGGAAACCGTTCTAGGGGGTTGTAAAACGGGTGTAGGACTTGGAAAAAAAAAGAAAAGATTTTCGGAAATTTGTGGAACGAACTGGTTTTGATACTAAACGCCTCAAGTATTTTGTCATCTTTCACATTAAAAAAAAAAAAAAAATCCTACAGCCCACAACGACCTGGATGGTGTACGGACATTTCGTTTTTGGAATCAAGATCTCTTGAAAGGGATAATGTCATATTTAAGGCCGATCAGAATTTTCGACCCCCGTCGCGAATACATAGGTATTGTTTTCCAAGAATAATAAACCTTATTTTATCCGTCAGCGTGATGATGTACCTACTATGTATCACATCTCACGTTTCTACTTCATCTACAGATTTCAGGATAATAATATTATAATGACAAATGTATACATTGCTCTTTTTAAAATTAGTATTCTGAAATAATAAATCCCTTTTTTATTTTTTGTTCGGCGACTTGTTTTTCAAAATTACTGACCGAGGACGGCTGATTCTCTTGAGAGCTGGAGGTGGTGGTAGGTACCTACATCAACTTTCTTCATTAATTGAAGAATTATTGCTGGTCTAGGTAGAGGTACTGTCAACTACCTACCTACATGCCGTAAGTTTTGAATCTGATGAAACGTGAGGGATTAAAAAAGTATCGGCGCCGATACCGGAAAAACAGTATCGATACTACCCTCGGGGTCAAAAGTATCGATATTTACCGATACTTTTTCACCATCCCTAAATTATTGTTTGTAGGTATTTCGATCATGGGTTTGGGTCATGAATTTTAATATTAATACTAAATTTTATGACCCACAACCTTGCTCGAAATCCAAATAATAAATATAAACTATTTAGTTTCAAAAGTCAAACTGATATCACGGGAAGACGTCAAAACAACAACAACATAGCACTCAGAAGATGCCAAGATCGAGAACACAAACCTCTATAGGTTTGTTGGTAGCAATCAATGAAAATAATGATCCACCTGCAGAATCTACCTAATACCTAGTAGGTATTACCTACCATAGGTCCGATAACATCGAAGCTAAAAATCGATGACGATGTATCGATATATCGAAAGCAAAATTCGCAACTTTTGCAATGTATCGATATTTGGTTGGTAGCGATAATTTGTAAGAACATATCGATATTAAATATTTTGGTTGCCATGCCTACTGTAGGCGATCTCAAGGCGATCGCCGATCTGTTCAACAGATTCTAGAAACCTAGTTGTCACGTTGTGACGTTATTTACAATCCCTCATGTGAGTGGCAGCGAGGATTGGTGATTTGGTCTCCAAAATTTGGGTGTTTTGTGAGTGAACAATAAGACATTAACAAATTTTGTTTTGGTTGACGTTCCGTCGTCAACAGTTGGGCGCAGTTTCCTGTGTTCTGGTGCACGTTTTTGAAGGTCGGATGACTCGGATCACCCGGTTGACCTTGCGAAGCGCAAGATGGCTACAGAGAAAATTTTGCTCTCTGTTACTCTGTGCGTTTGCTGAAGTTTTTGTTAGAAGCGCTTACTGCATAATACGAGCGAGCGTACGATGCGTTGGAACATTAAGCAGGTACACTAACCCTACGATTTCCTCCTCCTTGACTATGAATATGGACTTTATTACAGGGAATGCAATGCTGCCCAAAACAAGTTTCGTCTGTCAGTTGGGCGTAGTTCTTTCCTAGGCACAATCCAGGGATCTGGGCCGCCACATTGACTAATGTTTGAGTAGTTTGACTTTAAGCCGTTTTCGGGTCATTTTGGTTTATTATTCTTGGAATAATACACCTATGTAATCGCGACGGAGGTCGAAAATTCTGATCGGCCTCAAAACTTGACATTGTCCGTTTCAAGACACGTAGATTCCAAAAACGAAATGTCCGTCCGCCGTCCGAGCCGTTTTGGGCGGTGGACATTTTTTTTAAAATCTGAAATTTTGACAAAAATACTCTGTTTACCATCTTTTGAGCCGCAAGGGTTTCAGCTCGATCGCTCAAACTCGTGGGGCTCTGGAGGGCTAAAAAGTGGCTACGGGAGGGGTTTTTGGAGGGTTTTGGCTATGGGGTCGGCTATGAGGCTACTAATGGGATTTTCGATGGATCCCAGGAGGTCAAGGATAAGGTGCCGTTTTCGAGTAATTTTGGACGGCAAATCCGTTTTTTTTTTTTTTTTTTTTTTTGTGGTCCCACATCTGTCCAAACATTGTACGGAATAAAAATTTTCTTAAATACCTATTTTCTTAATGATACAGAATTATGTTTTGCACAATCCATCTATATCGTAGAATAATGAACGCTTGTGTAAAATTTGCTGCGTTTTTACCTTAAGTGTAAACGTGGGTAGATTTGGACGGGAGGTTAAGGTGACACCAATCTCACCAGTAATGAAAGCAGGCATGTCCTGGTGGAATGTAGTGGCGTATCAAATAAAATTTATGTATTTTTCATAGCCTCGTATTTTGCAGGCGTTGTACCTATACATGGGTCACACAGCTACCTGCTACTGCGAGGGCACGCACCATTCATGAACATTAAACGCCGCTCGAGCCCTGTGTGTGGGTGTGGCACCAGTTCTACAGGCAGTACGACATGGCTCTTCAGCGTTCTCTTCAAGCGGGAGGCCTCAGGTGGGCAAACCTGGTAAACAAGCACCAATGTCCGTGAAGAAGGTTCAACGCCGCCGGGATTGCTTCGTCGCTCACTGGCCTGACGCATGTCCTTCGGTCCAGATGGAATGCAACCGCTGTCTGAACAGCTCATAGGTTGGCCATGCTTCAACAGTGCACTGGAGGATGGTCCTGAAGAAGTCTCCGCACAAGAAGTGGTTGAACGCCGTTAGCAGTGCGGTAAATGAGTTTGAAATTGGAGTGTTTGCTGACTCTAACCGCCCCATTACTAAGACCGGGGAGTGCAGGGTTTCCTAAAACAGGGGCAGGGTTTTCCTTGTTGGATCAATCTTTTCTGCCCAAGGATGACTCTGTTTCAAGGCGTCAAGGAGTCAGTTATAGTTTGCCTGAGATCCACTCTCACACTGCTGAGGCATTATTCACAAACCCTTAACTCACTTTTCTAGCCCAATTTCATTAAAATTGGGTGAATATTAAGGGAGTGGATTCAAGATTCGCTAATCACTTCATTAGAGGGGAACCCCTCGTTTTGCTCCCCTTTCGCCAGAGATCTCTGAAACCCCCGTTTAGGTAGGGGAGTTTCTGTCAATGTACAGGGGATTTTTTTTCCCCCGGCACGAGCGGCCACACTGGAGGATATAAACAAACCGTCGCGCAACTCAGAAAAACGATTCGCTTGCATTTATTTCAGCGTGCCACTGCGTATATCATCGTCTCGTAATTTACTGTATTATTAGTTCAATTTTCACGGTTGTATGCGTATTACCAGGTAAGCCCGTACTAAGAAGTAACATTGGCCAAAAGCATGACAGAAGTGGTCTTGTTTCCGTTTTCACCGTGCTATCTTATGAATGACGCTCATTACTGATGCGGACAACGTGGGTCACAGGTTTGTGAAAACTCAGCAGTTTATTGGACATGATTTTAATTTAATTATCGCTACAATAACTACGCTTACTGTGCATGTAAAGTATGTTCCACGTATTTTGCCATTTATATGAATACTTCTTTATGTCATTAACAGCCGATTGGGGGATATTACGAGTTCCTAGATACTCGTAGATTGCCTTTAGGATGGCCAGACTCCCCGGGTGTCCTTGCAGTCCTGTCCTGATTTTCAAAGAGTCCTGATGAGCAATTTACGCGTCCTGATGAAAGTCCCGACTTTTGGTTTTTGACAAAATTATCGGTTTACCATCTAGTTGTTCCCACAAGGGTCTCAGCCGGATCGCTCCAACCAGTGAGGCCTACGAGAGGGAGTTTTGAAGGATTGCGGCGATGGGGTCGAGTTAGGTGTCGTTTTCGAAGTATATTTGGGGGTCCCAGATCCATTCGATTTCACTGTGGGGCTTTTGAAGGAGATCGAATGAGGTGTCGTATTCCGAGTAATGTTGGACGCATAATCAATTTTTAGGGGTCCCTCACCCGTCCAAATGCTTGGCCGGAAAATTAAAAAAATATTTTTTCAAATGATTAAATTGAAATATTATCAACTGAATTAATTTTTTCAAAATTTATATCAAAGAATTAAAATCCGTAGCCCCATAGCGCCCCACGGGTTTGGGCGATCGGGCTGAAAACCTTGCGGGCACAATTAGATGATAAACCGAGTATTTTGTCAAAATTTCAGATTTAAAAAAAAAAATTATTACTGCCCAAAACGCAGGCGGACGGCGTGCGTCGGACGGATATTTCAATTTTGGTTTCTTGGATACTACACCTATGTTTTCGCGACGAAGGTCGACGACTCCGATCGGCCTCAAAATTTGACATTATCCGTTTCATGAGGTCTAGATTCCAGGGTTCGGGGGGGGGGGGGGGGGGGGGTTCTAGGGTTTTTGGTAGGAACTGGTATAACCACCAGTTTGCAGCGAATACCACCTGTAGGCCCTAGGGGCCGTATACAAGAACGCTCCTCAAATAGGAGGGAGGTTGTAGGCGGTTAACCGCATACTTTCATTTCAAATTTAAATGCAGAGACCTTCCTATGTGAAGACTTTGAGAGACAGATGTTCAGCTTTCATCTGTAAGGAGCTTACCATCTAGTTGTGCCCGCAAGGTTTTCAGCCCGATCGCCCAAACCCGTGTGGCGCTATGGGGTTAAAATGGGGCTACGGGAGCAGGGTGGCCGCCATCTGGAAAAGTCAGGGAAAACCTGGAAAAGTCAGGGAATGAAAAATTTCAGGAAAAGTCAGGGAAAAGTCAGGGAAATCGGTCACAAGTCAGGGAAAAATTTTTGATTAAAAAAAATCAAAAATTGTATTAAAATACGAATTTCTTTTGGTGACAAGTTTGTCCCTCTCTTCCGTCCCGAAAATGATGATAATTTTTGAATTTTGGTGGGAGCGACTTTGCCGGATTTGTTTTCCCCTCACTCTTCATCCATGTTGCTCTTACAAGTTCAATGAGTTGGCGGAATTCCCGTTACAGATATAATATCCCCATTCACACGATGAAAAGTCCCACTTCATGCACCAATATCCCTCTCTTCATAATGGAATGTTCCACTTCACCCACGAAGACGGTTACTTAGTAACCTATCAATCTTTCACTTGGTATTTTGGTTCGAGATCTCTGTCCTTGTAATCATTACTAGTTAATTAAAAAGATTTTTTTCTGTTCGGGTACTTACCCGAACCCTGCTTTTATTCGCAGAATCTGGCTTCTCGAAAATTATTTTTTGCTAGAAAAAATGTAGGGAGAAATTATCGGGAAATCCGTTAAAACTGATGGGGAAGTAGGGAAAATTTTGAGCATATGATGGGGAAATCCAAGTTCCAATTAAGGTATAAATTATTCTATTATGTTTATTTTTCAAGTGTTACTATTTTTGTCAAATAAATAGTTTTTAAAACGCAGTTAACTTATCTACTTTCCCTGGGTTTTAATTTTTTGGTGTAAAAATTTATGTATTTTCTAATCAACTTTCAATACCTAACAAAAAAAATTCAAGCGATTAAAATTATCAGAATTAATAAAATGTCAGATTAAATTATTATTATTAATAGTTGATGGTGATGTTTACCGTTTCAATTAATGTTGTTGGAAACTTGTTGAGGGTCAGTCAAATAAGTCTTATTTGACTGACCCTCAACAAGTTTCCAACAACATTAATTGAAACGGTCAACATCACCATCAACTATTAATGATGGCTGAGGTAACATCCTCTTCCGTTCACATCCCAGGCTTCTTTCACTACATCCTCGAACTCTATGCACCACAAGCGGTCGACACCCTCAATGACTGGAAATCTCAACTTCAAAAACTTGCCTCACAAGAAAATCGTAGAATATTTTTACTTAGATGCCGTAGTAATAATGTTTTCCCCTCCTTCATAGATAACAATTGTAAATTCAATTTTGAATCCTCCCACCTTAAGTTAGAGGTAGATCGAGCAATACGCCGGTTCAAATTAACTGTTCTTAACTTAGAGATAAAATCAGCTGCTATTAAAATATCACAATTAACCACCCAAATTAATAACTGCAAAACTCAAGCTTCACAATGTCTCCCTGCCCCACTTTTTAACTCAATTGAAACCCATTTTCAGACCAATTACAACAATTCTCATCACACCATGAGAGACGTTCAAATTAATAAATTCAATAAAATCTATGATGAGCAAGTTTTTGATATAGTTGGCAACCCCGATTGGTTTATTAACATCTCCAGTCTTCCTGTTCCCTATGAGGTTTCCAGCCTTTTGTCACTAGGTCCTAAGTTTTGTCTAGATATTTCGAATGTAAAGGAACTGCCAATTGATAAATTAATCTGTGACATCGAATATTTCATTTCAACCAGTGTTCCTCAAACAAATCAGAACTCCATCAGAGGTCAATTTGTTAACGTAATTACAAACGAGGCCAATAGACTCAAAAACTGCCATTCAAAATTAGAAATTAATAAAAGATTTAACAAAGCCAAGAAATTCACAACAGACCATAGTGACGAAGGACTGATAAAACAAACCAGACCATTATTCTTGATAAATCTGACTATATTAGCAAAATACAAGATTTAGTTTCAGATACGCTAACATACACCTTGTTAGATCATGACCCAACTGAACGGTATCAAAATCAAGTAAATCGCGAAATCTCGGAACTCCATAAGAAAAAGTACATTCCATATAAAATTAAAAAATCTTTGCTCAATTATTCGTGTCACAGTCCGCGCCTTTATGGATTAATTAAAAATCACAAAGCTGGGAATCCAGCCCGCCCAATTTGCTCATATGTAAACTCCCCACATTATAAAATTTCAAAATTTCTCAGCGATATTCTTAACGACAGCTTTCCAAGATCCAGGTACACTCTCAAAGACTCCTTTGAGTTTAAAAGTAAAATAGACCAAGTAAGGGTACCTGATGGATATAGGCTGATATCGTTGGATGTCGCCAGTCTCTTTACTAATGTTCCCATAGAAATTATTACTCAGCTAATTGTAGATAATTGGTCTAAAATTAAACGATATACCCGTATCCCTAAACGCAATTTTCTAAAACTCTTCAATTTTTGTACAAAAAAAAAAAAACTTATTTGACTGACCCTCAACAAGTTTCCAACAACATTATTATTAATAATTAAATTATTAAAATCTCAGATTTTGAATAATTTCGGGTCTGGAAATTAGGTATTTTTGCAGGGAAAAGTCAGGGAAAAGTCAGGGAATTAATTTTTCCCAGCTTGGCGGCCACCCTGGGGAGGGGTTTTTTGAAGGCTTTTGGCAATGGGATCGAGTTAGGTGTCGTTTTCGAAGTATTTTTGACGTAGACTCTATTTTCGGGGTTCCGGGAACGATCCGATTTCAGTGTGGGGATCTATAGGGCTTTCATGGGGCTATAAATGGGATTTTTTGAAGGATCCAAGGAGGTTAAATATTTTTCGAGCAAAAAAAATCCAAGAATAAAAAATCAAAAAAAAAAATGTTCCAAAATTTTTTCCATTGACACAGAAATAATTGTTGCCCAAGAAACCTATATCAAATAATAATAAACCCTTGTGTAAAATTTGCAGCGTTTTTCTCTCAAAATTAATGTGGCAACCCTATATTATTATATTACCTATTATAATATTATTATAATATTGCCCATGACTGTCGCGGTCCATTACAACATTAGCATATTTCATGTAGGTAGGTGTATAGTTTTTAATCAAACGTTCATGTTTACAGCAAAATGGCTACTCGAAATTTGGTGGAAGAAGTTAAGAAGAAAATTGGAGCCATATCGTGTATTATCAACACTATCAATGCGGACCTTGACAAGTGGGCTAAGTGTCCAGTAAGTTCTTGTTCAGTATGATCAATGTGTCGTGGGTTGGTCTGATAGATAGGAGTTTATGGTTACCATTCCAATGAAGATGCTAAAATAACGATGGGTGTGAACCGAAACTCATTGTAATTTCTTATTTCAAGCAAGCATTACTATGGAACATATGATGTAATTTCCTAACACTTCGCTCCCCTTCCTTTGTTGAGTGCCAAATCCATCCCTAAAATTAACTTTCATCACGACACCAGCAAGCTTCCCTTACTTCTTGCTGCCTACATTTGTGCGTGTGGCCATAGCTTGTGGTTGTTCTGCATCTTCGCGTCTATCAGGGTGTTGATTCTGGCTGTCCTTGCGGGGTTGGCACAGATAGCAATCCGGTTTCCTATTGTGTGCGCGTCAAACTTGTTGTGGATGGGAGAGGGATGTGGTCTACAGATAGATAATATTGATAAGGAGTTTCAAACCACTTTTAATAATACGTTTCATAGCCTGTATCCATTTCTCTTGCAGCCAGGAGGAAATGGGGAGAAATTTGAGCATCTACTGCACCTCCTCGACAAGGTCCAGTCTGATTTGAAGATGGTCGAATATGAAGGCAAATCACTGGCATCCAACATTGGATCACAACCTACTCAAACCCCCCTCCAGATTGCGTGGCTTCCAATGGTGACACGTAAACTCCCGATGGAGGTGTTCAAAGGTGACGACCCCTGGGATCTTCTCCTTGCATACCCGGATAGAGCCGAGCAATTGATCGTTTTGCAAAATCTTCTGCAGTAAGTCCTTGTGTGCTTGGATAGCGAAACGTAGATAGGTGTGTGCTTGGCTCACAGCGATCTTCCAAATGTGGCAATATGGCACTTTATTTTGGCCTAAGGTGACATCTAAATAAAAAGTGGAACTTGGAAGCATATCAACTAGTTTATTTGCATTTAGGTACGCATATTTACTAGGTATTTAAATTTAATTATAACAAATTTTTAGGTGAGTGGCTATGTTTTTCTTTAATGAATTGAGACGCCCTGTTGTTCAGGTTGTATTTTAATTTATTAATTAAGTTAGAAATTTAGAAGCCTACTTAGCTTATACTTTTTCTAGAAGCCTCTCGAACCATAGCCTAAATGTGCTCTTTCCCTAAATGAACGAATTGTGACATTTTACCGAATAATTAGCCAAATGTGGCATTCAAGTGTGGCGCACAATTCAGCATTATGACATTATACGCCTATACGCGTAATATCCAATATCATTTATCTGTTTCGAACTACCATTTTCAGGTCCAAAACTGTTACCGCCTGCTCTCCACCTCCTCCGGAAGGGTCTCCAGTTGTCGTCCATGAAAACGGCCATTACTACCGTGCAGTCATAACTGGCCCCATCTGCAGAATGGGCAGGTAACAGCTTTCTGGCAGATATTTACCTCACACGGACCTAGTTAGAAGTTCAAGTATCTTTCTATTTTTTTAATCTTTGGACGTGTCCCACAGGTGCTTCTGAATAATTCAGATGGATTATATGTAATATTATTTAATAGTTGTAATCCTCTCAGTGATGATGGTTTTTCTACTGAGAAAGAACTGACGAACATTTATTAACTGTGGTAAGAGTTCGTCAAAACTGTTGCAACCGTTGCCCTAAAAACTGGGATTTTCTATGTTTGGTTCATATCTTAGTGGGTGTTTTGTGAAAATCGGGTTTGTAGCGGGTTTTCTAGCGAGTTGATCAATGGAAGAATTTGTAAACAGTATCGGAAGAAAAACCCCCTCATTTAATATGGCAGGCTAAATTCAGTATTTCTTATTTTTAGGGTTACTGTTCTGAAAATTGATTATGATGACTCTTCGTGGATAAGCGTAGCTAAGCTGTACGATATGCCAGAGGACGTTGCTAGCTTTCCGTGCCAAGTGATGAGGTGTTGTGTTAACGTCCATGTGAGTTAAACTAATGATTGTAAGGTAATCTCTAGTGTACACCTGGGATGATATACGATGGCGAATTGAAGATCGTTATGAATTTCGTTAGTCCTCCGGTATTGGAGAACGTCTAGGAACCCTGAGTCAAGAAGTGGTGCATGGTATGTAACCCCAAAACGGAGTTTTATTAAATATGAACATACCCAACAACTTTGAGTCGATTAGGGTAAAATTACTTATTTGAAGATAAACGCATTAATAATATTCAACACCTAAACCTTTCCCTACAGGTTTTGGACTTGGTAGGGAAGGATTACGATTTTTGAATTGGTTCCCAAATTCCTTGGAATCATGCTAATGAATATGAAAGAAAAGAAAAAAAAAAAAAAAACACTTTCTGTGACATTTTTCTGTTTCAGGATGCATACCTCAAGACAATATGGGGAATCGAAATGAAATCTCATTTTTCCCAGATATGTCAGTCCTACGATATCAATATTGACGTTCTTCAAAAATTACTACCCTCCGAGACACCGAAGTTCCTCGTCAAGATGAGGATTCGTGATGAACAAGACGATGAGGTTGGTATTTCGAACAGACTGGGTCAAAGGGACAAGGTGTTGGGATTGTCTCAATCTCTTGCTCATTCTTCCCCACATAGATATTATGCCGTTGTTCGTATTCCACCAATCCCTCACTGATTACGTTCTTCTTCTTTTTTTTTTATTTTTTAGATGGAAATCGGCCGATGGCTGGACGACCTGTGGTTTCCTATCTTGAAAAACGCCCATAATGCAGGAAAAGACTCCAGCGGTGCGTTCATGGACTTGTATGACGTACTTGACCCGTTCAGCTCGTCAATCGATGAACTGTCCAGAGAGAGTGAAAGCAAAAGCGATCATGTTGAAGTTTCCACTCAGGATGTGTACAGAAATGCCGCTGGAGCAGTAATGGGCTGCATACAAGATGTAAGCGATGCGTCTGGGGATGAGGATGGATGCGAATTCACCGAACCTCACCCTGAGCTGGTAAAATATTCTTAATTGCGCTTGTGAGTTTCGATAATTTATTATATCATCTGCTTCAATTATAGCATCAATAAATTTCGCCTTTTTTTCAGATTAAAGAGTCCGTTGCTAAGGTTACTGAATGGATGAATCCCTCCAAGAATCCCCCCAAAAAAGTTCCAGTGGTTGAGCCGACATTTGACATGACGAAAAAAGTTCAGAGAAAGGTGGCGGTGGAGAGTACATCTAAACCATCCTTTTCAGGTGGTCCTCATCAAGGAAAAAGGAATGGTAGGTGTTTTTTCTATTATGATAAATTTTGAACAACATCTTCAACTCGCTGTGAAAGTGTTGAATAGGCTACAACAATGAAACATAAAACAGTATCATATAATATAATATATTATATTATTATAACATATTATGTTGAATGTTGAATCAACAGCTTCAACTCGCTGTGAAAGTGTTGAATAGGCTACAACAATGAAACATAGAACAGTATCATATATGATACAGTATATATACTGTACAATAATGTATGTATTATACTGTATAAAACAGTATAATGTACATTATATTATAATGCTAAATGAGAAGTCATGAAGGCCTTTTCCAGAGTTGAACAATTTCAATAATTGAATACAAAATTTTTTTCTTCCAATGTTAGCACACGTTTCATTGGAACTCTTGTTCATTGTCGATGGCACAAGAAGTAGACAGTGATATTTGTACAGCGTTGGCGAACTCCGCTGTCACTGGATGTTTGGATGCTTTTGATGTCGAAAGCGCTAGAGCCCAAATAGTAATTACGTTTTTCCGATCCTCCCTGCGCTTGCACTCTGGAAGGCTGGCTTTTCCAACCCACACGGGGACTTGTCTGGGATTTGTCCGAAGCTGCCCTCGTGTGGAGTAACTGGTCCCAGACATTGACCGTAACCGCCCCCAACTACCTAACCTGCCTTATCCAAGTAAGTCAATGTCTTTTCTGAAGACGTCTTCCCAGTAAAGTCGAACGCTGTCTCTTTTGAATCGCTCTTAGAGCCACGTACTAAGATCCAGGTTATTCCCAAAGGGATCCGGCGAATCTATTTATTCCAAGAGAGAGGAAAGGTTGGAACTGGGTGACTTTACTGGCACAATCTATAGATGGCCTTCTATTTCGCTGTCACCAACTTGTTCGGCTCATTTAAATCCTGCAACCTTGGTCTTTTATTTTTCTCAATTAAGTATTCGGGCATGTTGTTTGTTCGAAAACCCTTTCGTAGCAAGAATTTTTTTCCAGGAAAACTCGAACCCAACATGATTAACGCTACCTGTCCATATCTACCTCCGGAGGCTGCCAGAGTAAAACTTTCAGTTCACCACGTCTTCTCAGGAACAACTTTTTACGCCACGATACACGAATTTTCAATTGGTGCGTAATTCATATATTTTCATTTCTGGCCAGACATGCCATGATATTCTGAGTCACTGATATGAGGGAATTTTAACTTATTACGGTCGAACTGAGTATAAAAAAAGGTAGTTTCACCAAATCTACCTTTATACCTCCTCCTTCTTCACTGTTGTTGCTCCGTTTTATTTACAAAAAGTATCGTTTGTATCGATACTTGTGAGTGAAGGATTATTATGAGTATCGACAGTATTTTCTCAGTAGGTGTGTCTGACCCTTTTTCTCTCGAATTTCATGAATTGAGTTGACTTGCGTGTAAAAAAACCAACGCTGATAGAAGCATCCAGCGCCCTCGAAAATGTGGCTGTTTCGTTATATTTTCCTTCGTTAACAGGAACAGGTCTCCCAGGCGGCATTGGAAATTCCATGCAAGATCTCTACGAAGCCCTAAATGCAACTCGTTCGCACCCAACATTGAATTCTTCTCCGTTTGTTGGTCAAACCGTGCTGGCTCAGGGGCTCCAAAGGTTCCTTGGCAAAGGGAAGAAGTGGCTTCGAGCCATTGTGAGATCACTCGTTGATGATTATGTGGTGAGTGTGCAACGATCTTTGTTCGTCTTGATTTTATGGGATTTTAGTGAAAAATACGAAGCAACGTTTTGCTATGTTCAATGAAGTCTTGCAATTATTCGGGCGTCAATCGACTCGGCACGATCTATTGTTTGGAAGCCAATTAAGTGCACATCATCTCGGCACACCTTTCCTCGGCTAAATATGCATTAGTGATGGGGAGCGAAAGAGTGAGCGACTCCTAAGGAGCGATTCTTTTCAGGGAGTTCGTTCACCAAATCGCTCCCTTAGAGGAGCGGTAGTTCAGAGAATGACTCCTGGTTCAACGAACCCGGGGTTCGTCATACGGCACCAGGTAAAAAGGGCCAAGCGCTATCCCCAGCATCGCAAAGGAGGGTATATCGCTTGAACCTTTCTTGGTGCCGCTTCGTTAAGATAATAATAATACCTGCGACGGTAAAGGAGAGTTGGAGATGGAAAATGAGAATCAAGTAACAAATGTTGTAGTATTCGTTTCAGAGTCAACAGACTTAAACACATCTCGCTCTTGCACTTGCCAACTCCCAACTCAACAACTCCCAGTCCCAGTTTCTTACCCCTCGCACATTGAATCAACCTTATATTTTGTTTATTTTTAAATACATTTCTTCAAGCATATCATCTTTATTTCATTACCTCATCTGATTTTTATTAGGTTTTTCGTAGGTATTCCTACAGGAAAACAATTTTTCCTCCTTTTTGCTCTACTAAGTTTTTTTACCAACAACAATAATAATAATTACAATTATTTTAACCTTCAATTATTACAAATTGAAAGGCTTTCAGAAAAATTGTTTGAAAGTTGCGGTGCTCCACCTTGGTCGGAAATGAAGAGACGATTTTTGACAGAGGGGGAATGGGACTGGTACATACGTATGTCAGCAGTTGAGAGGAGTTGGAGTGGTCGAAAACGAACCTCATCGCTCCAAAAGGAGCGAATGAGCGAGAAGAGACGATTTTTGATAAAGAGGGGAGTTGGACGGACAGGTAGGCGTGTCAGGAGTTGAAAAGGATGAACTCTATTGGTCCAAACTGAGCGAAAGAGCGAAATGAGACAATTACTGATTGAGGGGGGAGTTGGACAGGCAGGTATTTTGGGAGTTGTAAGAGTTGTCAACAATGATCCCTATTGGCCAAAAACGAGCGAATGAGCGAGAAGAGATGATCAAGAGGTGAGTTGGACGGACAGGTAGGCGTGTCAGGAGTTGAAAAGGATGAACCCTATTGGCCCAAACTGAGCGAAAGAGGGAAACGAGACAATTAGTGATTGAGGGGGGAGTTGGACAGCCAGGTAGGCGTGTCAGAAGTTGAAAACGAGTTGTCAACAATGAACCCTATTGGCCCAAACTGAGTTAAAGAGCAAAACGAGACAATTAGTGATCAAGGGGGGAGTGGGACTGGCAGGTATTTTGGGAGTTGTAAGAGTTGTCAACAATGATCCCTATTGGCCCAAAACGAGCGAAAGAGCGAGAATAGACGATTTTTTATAAAGAGGGGAGTTGGACAGGCAGGTGGGGCGTGTTAAGAGTTGGAAAGGAGTTGACAAGACACCCTGTTGGCCCAAACTGAGCGAAAGAGCGAAACGAGTGATTGAGGGGGGAGAGGGACTGGTCTGTTAGGAGTTGAATTATTGACCAAACTGGGAAAAGGGCCGGGGGGGGGGGGGGGGGGAGCGAAGGAGTGAGTGAGTCAAAAGGAGTCGCTCTTTCTTGGGAGTGAGCGAATCCAGTCCCAGTCCTTTTAGGGAGCGACTTCTCCCATCACTAATATGCATCAAGTCGGCGCGGTTTTGGTGACGGGACTGTACTGATGCTGCTCTGCGCCTCTCATTGCTTCCAGTGCCAGGCTTATCACAAACACACACTAAGTTTGTCAAGTCTTGTCGTGTTGGGGTCAAGGAGTTCAATATCCCAGGAGGTACGCAGCTATGTTGATAATGAAATGAGTCAGGATGAAGTTTTTCCGGTCAGGTAATTAAAGAAAGACGGGAGAAGATTAGTGATCTACGCGAGAAGTACCACTGAAATGAGATATCACTCACATCTTTAGTGATGAAAATTGGACAAAAGAAAAAACCAGCCAAATTATTTTTATAATTTTTGTACTTATACAGCATTGACGCCCATAACGTGTATGTTATATAAATGACGACGGCTAATACAGGGCTGTGAACACTCAATAGAGAGTTCCTAAAGAAACATCCGAGATAAGTCGACCGTTAATTTTTATCGCCGTAATGGGGTTATCACACTGTCGGAGACCGATTCCAAGCCGGGACGACGAGTGAGGGAAAGTGGGAAAAAAAAAAGGTAAATTTGGCGTCGAGTAGGGAAGAGATAACACTGTCGGACGATCAACTGTTCGGCGAGGCCGCCATTATCGGGCACCCTCTCCCCCCCTCATCTTCGAACGCCCGACGCCCCGCAATCCATCGTGCAGTTCGGACAGTTCGTCCGAATCCGATTCGGGCGGACGGCCTGGCGCGCATGGATGAGGGGGGAGGGTGTGGCGTCGGACCGACGGCTCTCACTTCATGACGTCATTGGCTCTAATTGTGACGTCAATGGCCGCTCGTCGGCTGTCCGGCTGTATCCGACAGTGTGATAACCCCATTAGGGATTTGTCTAGGGAGAATCAAAGAAAAGCTAACTTCACATAAGACCGTAACAGAGATACGGTCTTATCAAAAGTCACGCTAAATTTAAAGTGCCGCTATTTACGTTCTATTGCTCGAAATTAACGGCGATATCCTTAAGACCGTAAGCTTATTGCCGTAACTTTACGGCAATAGAGAGTTTCTACTACCTGCGCGGGGCTTGATGCGGCCCCATGTGCGTTCGTAAATACGGTATACGGGCGGCGCGGGAACGCAGGTAGTCGTACGTGCGGGACCACAACCGCATTAAGGGCTCTTAATCCGGGAAGGGGCCGCATATAGAACCGCAAATAGAACCCCGTAAGGTAGTAAGGCTGTTGAACCAGTACCTTCTGGATAGATAACCCTTCACCGTCTGGCTGGTTATCAGTTGCTGAGGTTGGAAGGGAATTCCGTCCTCGTTCTTCATTAGTATTTTTGTGGTGACTAACTTCGTGAGCTGTCTTGAGCAGAGCGGATTTCGACTTTTTTTCTGGAGATATCACAAACTACTGAAGACTATAGTCTTCAGTAGTTTGTGATATTCTGTGCAGTAGTTTTTCAGTCCTAGTTCCTATAGGAACTAGGACTGAAAAACTACTGCACAGAATAGGTAAGTGATATGCATCTATCTAATCAGTTTTCCTACTTCTAAAATGGTATGAAATGTTTGATGGGCGAAACCCACTCTACTTGAGAGTCTCCTGAGGTCAATTAGATAGATTCAATAGATTAGATTAGAAAATTAGGTAGATTCATGAGCAGTAGGTAGGTAAATAGCAGTTTGTAGTAAAGTAGAGAAGAGCGTGTACATAAAATACACGCGTGTGTACATCAGTAGCGTGCTGTATTAGGTATAGTGCGAAAAACGGAAATCGCTCTGTACCTGTTGGTACTGTGGTACCTAGGTACATGAAATGATATTTTGTTCATGAATAGTGTTACTTGTAATTTTTTTGGTAGGTACTAAATCTAATGAGGCCCGACAGTAATTCAAGAAAACTTTAGGATAGGTACCTACTCAGGTAGGTTTCGAAGTGGACCACTCAATTTGAAAATCGCATGACACTGAAATGTCTAAACATTTTATTATTCAACTTTGGCTTTTTTCACAATCTAATTTACAGCCAAGCTTCGGTACTTTTCCGTTATACCCCCCCCCCCCCCCCCCCCACTCGATTTCGTGTTCATAAACACCCCTCCCGATGGCTTTAAGGCACCCAAATTCGAGCCCTTTTCCGTTCTAACACCCCCCACCCACCCGAACTCGATTTCGAGCCCCTCCCGATATCGGGAGGGATGGTTGGCTTTGGGTGCCTTAAAGCCATATGGCTCCCAAAGCCAACCAAAATCGAGTGGGGGGGGGGGGGGGGGGTATAACGGAAAAGTACCCAAGCTTCTACTTATTTTGTGCTTGGATTAATCCAAGCACAAAATCCATCGTATTAAAATACAATCCATTGTATTAAAATACATACCTACTGCATTTGTGAGTAAAATAGCCAGACAAAAAGGGAATAAACAGTCACTCATGTAGCATAACAGGTTGAAGTAGCAAAATTTTTACACATAGGTATTGCCGTCGAAATTTCCTGGTCTCTTCATCTTCCCTTAAGTTTGCTCAATGTTTCAAAATAATACATAATTAAAAATGTGGGTTTTCAAGCTTTATCGAAGCTTTATCGTATTTATTAGAATTAAAACACAATATTAAAAACAATGTGTATCCTACAACTCACCTCAATTATATTTTTCACTTTCTCTCAAAAAAAGTAACACCTAAAGTCTAAAATCCCTGTATCAACAAAACAATCACACTACTTCTGTCAACACCATGAGAGACACCATCAACCGTTGAGTGACGCTTGACGTGACTTCTCATTCCACGTTGGTGCCCCTACCACTGAAATCCCGTAAATAGCGTCTCGTAAGAAGTGGCTGTGCGGTTAGCATTCACCTTGGCTCGCCCTAGTATTTGCGTTTTCCGTAAGTTACTCCCGTCACCGTAGTTACCCTCGCATCTAGTAGAATCTCTCTAATAGAGACTCTAACGTTCGACGTTAGGCATAAGGACGTAAGTTATCACCGTTATTTCTGCGCATGCGCGAAATCTCGAGTTACGTCGACCGTAACTCATCACCGTTGGGCAAAAAGTGGCTTTAGGAACTCTCTATTATCTCTTGACTTATTTTACTCAAGACCTTAACTAATTCTTCGAGTAAATACAAATATGAAAGCTAGTGTACAGTAACGTTAGCAATTTTTTGGGGGTGTGTGACGAGTTGATTGAAAAGAGGTGTGCCGAGTTGATGACCTCCGAATTATTCAGCTTTTACCACTTTCATTTATTTATTTATTTATTGAGAAACGGGCAATTATACAAAATTAATTCAAATTATACACAAGTAATTATACAAAATTATAAATTATATTATAATTTTGTATACAATTATACACAAAGTATAATTGTATACAAAAGTAATTCATACACTCGTAGGCATAAAGACATACATAAAATCACTAATTATCATAGACAAATGGATACACAACCGCATATGGATAGATATATAATTATAAATGGAGACCTAAATTACATGGATAAATAAATGGGTAAGTAAATGAACTTTATGGCGATCGGGTAACACAGATAAAAACCTACAACCTAACTTTCACCTACATCTTCCCCATCTCTGAAATTTTGAAGTTTTTAATATTAAACTTTGTCGTCTGTGAATACTGCATGCAGACGTTGAACATTATCAGAGGGATTCATTTTCTCCCTGCACTGTAGCGCACTGCTTAAGTGTGCATTCTAGTTTCATATTTAAAAAAATGAAACATGATGTTCTTTTTTATTTTTCCCAATGTAGTGTCATGTTGTTGATATCATGACGAATTAATTGAAGTGTTCAAGGCATCTTTCTCGTATCGTGTTCAATTAATGTCACCTAAGTTCAGAATCTCAAATTAAATTTTGTCAAATTTTATCTGTTGCAGGAGGTGTTTTTTGTAGATTTTGGAAATACGGAATTGGTGCCTGTGAAAGATCTTCGTTCACTTACTCCTGAATTCCCCGATTTACCATTTCAGGTACCTAATAAAGAAATCTCAATTAGATTGGACACAGTTCCTTATCATTTTAGGTACTGCTTAGGTGAAAAATGGTCAGGCAGAGCTGTGACGCCTTAAACGTCCTAAGTTACTTCAAAAGTGACGACCAAAGTCAAAACCCTTCACAAACTCCACCTACAGACCTTTTAAAGCCCCATTTACATTAGATTGATACCAGAGAGGGTATAGAAGTGGGCTCCTGAAGAGCGCCTCACTTCCCGCACATGTTACTGGCAGCGCAATGGGTCTACTGTAGACCCGTTGTGCTGCCTCTCGGAGTTACTTCCACTACTAACTTGCTGTGATCCCGAATAAAGAAGCTGGGCATTGTTGTTTAATAGCACTCCTGAGGAATTGTTAATGAAACTGTGACTTTCACCAACGACAACAACAAGGTTGCCCACATTGAAATTGGCTTGTTGTTGTTCTGTCTTTTATGATTTTGTTCATGTGGTGCTCTCTAATCCTTTTGTAAGAATGCTCAAAACCAAAAGAAAAAAGTTCCTTATTGATGGGTTCAGCTGTTTTATTAATGGAGCGGCCTGGTATGTTAGGTGTGAGGTCACTTGTGGCTAAGACTGACTTCTTCATTTTACATCCTTGGTACTCAATTCTTCTCAAAAATGAATGAGCTAGCCCTCAGCCTAACTTCTCTCGTTTTGAGTACTGAATTGAGAGTAGTTTACTGAGGATTGTTTAAAAAGAAGATCGACCTAGAAACTTCTCTAATACATGCAATTCGGTATTCATTTGGTATTCCTCCACACTCGTTACCTTGGGGGGCGCATTCCAACTACGGGAAAAGCACCCAAAAGACAATCTAACTGGTTTAAGCCTTTACATCTAACTGGGAGAATCAGTAGGTAGGCTTGGGTGCCCTTTAGGTGGGTTTTCCTAGCGACGGATTTTTTCCGTCGCGTCGTACGGAGTACGCTGGCGTGATCGCGTCGGGTGGAGAGTGACGTACCACGCAGCGTGTTAATGTTTTCCTGTGAGAGTGTTGAAAGCCGATGTCACGTGGCGGGACAACCAGTTTCTCTTGAGATATGGTTTCATGTTGAGCGTGATCACCTCCTGAAGCACGCGAGCGTCTTACGCCGGTGGAAGACGCCAGCGGGAAACGTCCACCGCTTTCTAGGAAAACGGTTGGCTTCTTTTTCCATTAAAGGAGTGGTCGACGTGACCCCGTCGGCGTACTCCGTTCGACGCGACGGAAAAAACCCGTCGCTAGGAAAACCCGCCTTTAGTTTCTTCAGTGCCAGTCGCTGCCTACATCCCTGCCATTTTCCAAGAGTTAGCTAAGTTGAACCAGCTCCTTAACTTCCCCAATCAAAGCTTGGTGGATCATAACCAGTTCCTGCCAACGTCCTTGCCATGTAGCAGGAGGTAGTCAAACTGAATCGAATCCTGGAAGTCCCAAAACAAAGTTTGATGGCTATTAGCCTGCCACTGTCACCTGCTGTCCAGCTAACGCGGCGAACCAGATCTTGGAGATCCAGAAATCCGAGCTTGGTGGCTCTTAGCCCGTCTCTGACAACACCCTTGCCTAATCGCAAGCAAAAATAAGAAAGATCGCACGAAGTTTTGGCGTTTACATTCCGCCCAGGGACTCTTCATGCATAAACACGATATGCAATAATAATTATTGTAATTATTGCAATTATTAGTAAGAGCGGGAATCTTCGGCTACACTCGCTTTCGCCTAGCTGGACTCTTCGTCGACCGTGCTGGTTGGGATTGAGTTCCCCCAGTTCGATTGCTTCTTGCTGCTCAACCATTCCCCCAGTTCCGCTGTCCTGCAGACGCTCTCCAACTGCCCCCAGTTCGAATACGCCCTCCCTTGGAACCCATCGGGAAAGCATTTGTGGGGGGCTCTACGGTGTTCTTATAGAAGTAATTTGATTTTTTTTTTTTTTTGATCTGGTGGGGTGCCAGACCTGCCTGATCACTTTACATCGTTGTTCGTATGAACAATCTCCTGATGTTTCCCGCCGGCTCACAGTTGGCTAGATTGAATATTTCGCTGGAAAAAACTCTGAGTAAATATTGAATTCACTAGTTTCCAGTCGCTCAAATACTAAGGTAATGTGGTAAGGGCGATTTAAAGACTAAAATTGCCATTTTGGTTTATTATTCTTGGAATAATACACCTATGTTTTCGCGACGGGGGTCGACGACTCCGATCGGGCTCAAAATTTGACAATATCCGTTTCAAGAGGTCTACATTCTAAATCCGAAATGTCCGTCCGCCGTCCAGGCCGTTTTGGGCAGTAGGAATTTTTTTTTAAATCTGAAATTTTGGCAAAATACTTGGTTTACCATCTAGTTGTGCCCGCAAGGTTTTCAGTCCGATCGCCCAAACTCGTGGGGCGCTCTGGGGCTAAAATGGGGCTACGGGAGGGGTTTTTTGAAGGCTTTTAGCTATGGGATCGAGTTAGGTGTCGTCTTCGAAGTATTTTTGGACGTAGAATCCATTTTTTGGGGTCCCGGAACGATCCGATTTCACTGGGGCGATCTTTAGGGCTTTCATGGGGCTAAAAATGGGACTTTTTAAGGATCCCAGGATGTTAAATATTTTTCGAGTAAAAAATACAGAATTTTTGAAAAAACACATTTTTGACCAAAAAAAATCCAAAAAAAAAAATTTTTTTTGAGATAAAAAAAAAAATTTTTAAATTTTTTTATTGACAGAATTAAATTTCTGCACAAGTAACATATATCAAAGAATAATAAACCCTTGTGTAAAATTTGCAGCGTTTTTTTTTTTTTATAAAGTACCTACTGAAAAAAATTTGAGTTTGTAGACACTTTTGATTGCTTTAGGGTTCTGAAATGAATGAAACCAAGGTAAAATAGTTTAAACTGCTGTGTAATTTAAAAAAAAAGGTAGGTTCAACCTTATAACTTGAATACCACTGAAGTTAAATTTTGTCTTCTTTGGCAAAAAAAAAAAAAAAAAAAAAAAAAAAAAAAATGCGGCAGTTAACGTAGTCAGCTACTATTCCATTTCCCTAAATTAACATATCTCTATTTGGCGGGATCCGGACAGGCCGTTATTTGAATATCGTCGCTGTAGAAGCATCACCGCCAAACCCACATCTTCCCAACTTCACAGGTGTCACGAAAAACTGTTTCGTTTAAAACAGATTGATTCGTGAAACTGTGCCATATAACTGTTCGTTTTAACAGTTTTATTTAACTGTTTCACTTTAAAACTGTTTCTTGTAAAAGCTATTTCATTAAATTAAAATTTTTAAAAAACAGCTGTTTTGTTTTCCGACCGAAGTGGTGTTGCTTCTACAGCGACGATATATCTCTAACAGAACACGTGTAGAACACATATTTGAGAAGCAGGAATTTTGTATTAAATACAAATTTTGTATGCGATTTTTTAATTAATTTATCAATTTAATCAATTTATTTATTTTTTATTGTTATTATTAAAATTAAAATTTCTAGATTAAGGACTGTACAAAAAATATCTATAAAATCGTAACCATGTATAATACTACATTTTCTACTACTCAGGTTTCTACTTACCTTGAGTTGCTTCTTTCATTGAAAAAATTTGGCTCAGCCGACGAACTGGTCGCCTCACTAGATGGAAGCTTAATGAAGTGATTGGAAGAATTATCGTAACTTTAACAGTTTCAGGTCTCATCGTGTAATGCGCCTCACAGTAGAGATAATGACTTCTCCTTCGAGGGTAAAGTCCCTCAGAGTCCTCTCTATCGAACCCACCCATTCAAACTTGCATTTCGGTAACTTGAAAAATCGAATTTTTTCCAGCTAGATATCCAATCTAGCCCACTGTGCGGCTGGGATAAAAATGATTGATACTTGAATTTCATTCTAAACCAAAGGAGATATATCTCCTATGTATAGTATAAATGTATACGGCGTTTACACGCATATTATTTTAATTACTTGACATATTAATACATTACATTACTTATTCGTTTGCCACTTATTATTTGCTCCCAACAGGCCATACACGTGAAGCTCGCGTTATTAGAACCAGTAGAAAATTGTGAACGGGAAGCACGGATCAAGCTAACTCAACTTATAAAAGGGAAGACGCTGCTTGCTGAAGTTGTACAAAGGTGAGAGTGCAAAGACACCGTGGGTTATAGAATACCCTGAATTTTATTAGAAATATTTATTAGATCTGAATATTTTTTAATTTTTTAAAGAAGGGTCAATTCATGACGAAAACCACCAAAACTTACGTCCTAAACAAACGATTTAATAGTGGCCGAGTTTTTCGCGCCAGACAAAAAATTAAACGAAATGAAACAATTAAAAATGTCATGGTATGAATGCTGGTGCTGCTGCTGGTTAATGCTGGATTCAACATTTGCAGGGACGTGGCTTCTGTCGGATTGCAAGTCATCCTGTTCAATGATGAAGAGACTTCAACAATCAACAATCTTCTGGCTGAAAAGGGGTTGTGTTTACCTGCATGACATTTCTTCTACGATTTCTTCTTCAATTTTCTATCATTGTTCTCAGCGCCAGCATAACCTTATTCGTAGGCTGCTCAAAAGGTATGGCATGAACCGCTAGCACATATTTAAGTTTCTTAGGTTACAATGAGTGACTGGCTTCGGTGCAGCAGGGTGGGGGCACCTGGAACCATTGTTCAGATTCTGGTATAATATTTAGGTACTTGGAAACTGACTTACCTCATTCACGAAATGAGTGTGACAAGATCGGAATTGGAGTTTTAGGCACTGGCATTAACAGAAAGGAACCAACCGCGAAATTTGGTGTAGTGCCGTGGCGCTACTTCATTTTATTTGAAACTACCAGGAAACCCGTGCTTCGCTCTAAATATCTAATTCTAATATCTAATTCCTCCAGTTGTCACGATTTTCCGCCGCTAACAAACTTCCTGTTAGCAACCATATTAACAAAAGTTTGGGAACCTACCATTCGGTTGCGAAGGGTAGCTCCGTTTATGAAGTAGAAGAATGGTTTGAAGCTTATGACCTAGCATATGATGTGCGCCGGAACTCGCTGATCATTTTACAAACGCTCCCGTCAAAATCGGTCCCGCAGCTTAGCCGTCTATTGGGAACATTCGTAGATGAATATAAACGGAAGGTTTGTTCCAGGACTGACGGCGTCTATCGACAGCTCCCAACCACACTCATTCGAGCTGTAGGTTCCCGTCCAACTGTTGGCAACCTACTGATTTTCCTGGAACAACAGTTATCTCAACTGCGCATGTCTTCGTCCATTTCTGTTAACAGTCTGTCAAACCTGGAACAAACCTAAACTTTGAGTTATATATATAAGACTTTTGTTTGACTAAGAGTCCGCCTTTCGGGATCACCTCAGTATTTTGATTGTATTGGGATTTTCTTGTTTTATTTTCGAGCCTAGTTGAATTCTTCGTTATAATTCGGCCCCTTGGCCTCGTTTATAGTAATCCAGATACATAGGATGTATAGACGTGGTGGGGACACACTCCCACCACGTCCTAGCTTGCTGGAGGGCCAAGGGGCTCTACACCACACCCTCCAGATTCTATTTTACATTAAAATGGCATTTGCCAGTTTGGCGCTTATTCACGGAGACGGAGTGGACGGGATGGGAGTTTTACCGATGCCTCCCATGGCCGGTTTGCGTGCTACCGATGACTCCCACAGTTTTTCTTCGGCGTCATGGGTCACTGAGGCCGGTGACCGATGACTCCGCAGCTCAACTAGAAGGAGCTTTTCGACTGTCACCCGCACCTCAAACGTCGTTGCAACTCACACCCGGGCAAGTCAAAAACAGACCGCCCAACCTCGAAGCGGAGTTGCGCTTAATATGTAATAAATTCTTGCGCTTATAAAATTCCCTCACAAACCCTCTGCAACCATAAATTTTCTTTCCCCACTTGTAGACATAGGACTATCACCACGTATCTATAGAGGATTTCTTTTTTACCTACCTACATATTTGTGATTACTTAGCCTGTTCATACCGGTACTGTTCGTGGTGGTGTGGTTAAAAATTTGTGGTTCGTAATCTTCCTTTGTGGAAATCGTCAAAACAGACCTAAAACCTAAAATCGCCCTGATGTGGAGGTCGTCGAAAAAATTAAAAACAAAAGTTCAGTCAGCTTCCTCGTTGTCGAAATGTGGCCGAAGTTTGAATGACAGTTTGTTGACGAACATGAAAGTTGTTATTTCGCCTACTCTAAACTTCTCAATCAGACGGACAATCCACCTTTTCTTCTTCACGTTTTTGGGCCTCGGATGGTGAATCCTTCCCTCCTCAATTGACTGAAGTTTCGCCGGCGTGTCTGCACTTCTAACAGTTCTACAATAAACGCACGAGTTGCTTATCTGACCATTTTCATTTCTCGCCCCACTTTAAAGGCTAGGCAGACCAATTGTCTTCTTTCCAGTGCGTTGGTATTTCTGGATGACGCTCCCAAAAGCGGCAGAACCTACGGAAAGAAGAACATGTCCTGTGCCTTACTGCTCCAATCCCAGGAATCTGTCGTCACGGCCACCTCTGCCGTGCGAATTTTATTTCTTGTGCTCGTTGTTTCCAAAAATAAGGGCTGACGTTCAGACCTTGGACACACGATTTGAACTGGTAAAATTGGTTTTTGAAAGCGTGGAAACATGTCATGTGGCGTGAATTAGGATGAAGATTTATGGTAAAATACGCATTGGATGCGTCCAATGTCGATATATATATCTATGGCCGGAGAGGCTTGTCTGAACATCCTGCAGGCTGCCTTGTACCATCAATGGCGTCCATATCTTAGAATTCGAGCCCTACATTTATAAAATTATTATACCCCAAACCTGGGAACGGGAGACAGAGGGAAGCGCACCGGTTGAGATTCATTAAGTAACTGCCTTATATTTCAATATCCTGTAGATAGATCGATACTTATAATCGATGTCTTAACAGGTATTTCTGGATGACGCTCCCACAGCGGCAGAACGTCCGGAAAGAAGATCATGTCCTGTGCTTTACTGCTCCCATCCCAGGAATCTGTCGTCATGGCCACCTCTGCCATGCGAATTTTATTTCTTGTGCTCGTTGTTTCCAAAAATAAGGGCTGACGTTCAGACCTTGGACACACGATTTGAACTGGTAAAAACGGTTTTTGAAAGCGTGGAAACATGTCATGTGGCGTGAATTGGGATGGAGATTTATGGTAAAATACGCATCCAATGCGTCCAATGTCGATATATATTTCTATGGCCGGAGAGGCTTGTCTGAACATCCTGCAGGCTGCCTTGTACCATCAATGGCGTCCATATCTTAGAATTCGGGATGCGCATATCCACTAAAATGCGGTATCTATCAGAGTTCGGTTTGCGTTTTAGAAAAGAAGGGGAAAAACATTGAGGTGCGTCCACCTTTTCTATTAAATCCATCTTTTCTAGTCTGAAAAGTTCCTTCTGAAGGGTCGCTATCTCTTTTTAATTTTTATAATATGCACGACTTTTGAATGGCGTATGATCTAAAATCTTTAATTCGGCATCGGGGAAATGTCTGCGTTTACTGAACTGGCGTGATTCAACGTGATGAAAACGTCCCTATATTTTGGTAAAATCTTTGTTACCAATTTGCTATGATTGTGGGTCGATGGGCATCGTTTCCTAATTTGGCCAATATCATTGCTTATTATCCTGCTATCCATTAGACCTCCAGGTTGCTTTGCGAGAGTGTAATGAGGTCAGTTTTAAAGGTCTGAGGGTGATTTAAATGGAATTAAAATTTTCTGCCTGCCTGTTGCATTTTCTCGAAGGAGAAAGAAAGGGTGTCATTGCTGATGCACGAGTTGCTTAGCTGACCATTTTCATTTCTCGCCCCACTTTAAAGGCTAGGCAGACCAATTGTCTTCTATCCAGTGCGTTGGTATTTCTGGATGACGCTCCCACAGCGGCAGAACGTCCGGAAAGAAGAACATTTCCTGTGCCTTACTGCTCCAATCCCAGGAATCTGTCGTCATGGCCACCTCTGCCGTGCGAATTTTATTTCTTGTGCTCGTTGTTTCCAAAAATAAAGGCTGACGTTCAGACCTTGGACACACGATTTGGACTGGTAAAAACGGTTTTTGAAAGCGTGGAAACATGTCATGTGGCGTGAATTGGGATGGAGATTTATGGTAAAATACGCATTGGATGCGTCCAATGTCGATATATATCTATGGCCGGAGAGGCTTGTCTGAACATCCTGCAGGCTGCCTTGTACCATCAATGGCGTCCATATCTTAGAATTCGAGCCCTACATTTATAAAGTTATTATACCCCAAATCTGGGAACGGGAGACAGAGGGAAGCGCACCGGTTGAGATTCATTACGTAACTGCCTTATATTTCAATATCCTGTAGACAGATCGATACTTATAATCGATGTCTTAACAGGTATTTCTGGATGACGCTCCCACAGCGGCAGAACGTCCGGAAAGAAGAACATGTCCTGTGCTTTACTGCTCCAATCCCGGGAATCTGTCGTCATTGCCACCTCTGCCATGCGAATTTTATTTCTTGTGCTCGTTGTTTCCAAAAACGGTTTTTGAAAGCGTGGAAACATGTCATGTGGCGTGAATTGGGATGGAGATTTATGGTAAAATACGCATTGGATGCGTCCAATGTCGATATATATCTATGGCCGGAGAGGCTTGTCTGAACATCCTGCAGGCTGCCTTGTACCATCAATGGAGTCCATATCTTAAAATTCGGGATGCGCATATCCACTAAAATGCTGTATCTATCAGAGTTCGGTTTGCGTTTTAGAAAAGAAGGGGAAAAACATTGAGGTGCGTCAACCTTTTCTATTATATCCATCTTTTCTAGTCTGACAAGTTCCTTCTGAAGGGTCGCTATCTCTTTTTAATTTCTATAATATGTACGACTTTTGAATGGAGTATGATCTAAAATCTTTAATTCGGCATCGGGGAAATGTCTACGTTTACTGAACTGGCGTGATTCAACGTGATGAAAACGTCCCTATATTTTGGTAAAATCTTTGTTACCAATTTGTTATGATTGTGGGTCAATGGGCATCATTTCCTGATTTGGCCAATATCATTGCTTATTATTCTGCTATCCATTTGACCACCAGGTTGCTTTGCGAGCAGTGTAATGAGGTCAGATTTAAAGGTCTGAGGGTGATTTAAATGGAATTAAATTTTTCTGCCTGCCTCTTGCATTTTCTCGAAGAGAAAGGGTGTCATTGCTGACGCACGAGTTGCTTAGCTGACCATTTTCATTTCTCGCCCCACTTTAAAGGCTAGGCAGACCAATTGTCTTCTTTCCAGTGCGTTGGTATTTCTGGATGACGCTCCCAAAGCGGCAGAACGTCCGGAAAGAAGAACATTTCCTGTGCCTTACTGCTCCAATCCCAGGAATCTGTCGTCACGGCCAGTGCGAATTTTATTTCTTGTGCTCGTTGTTTCCAAAAATAAGGGCTGACGTTCAGACCTTGGACACACGATTTGAACTGGTAAAAACGGTTTTTGAAAGCGTGGAAACATGTCATGTGGCGTGAATTGGGATGGAGATTTATGGTAAAATACGCATTGGATGCGTCCAATGTCGATATATATCTATGGCAGGAGAGGCTTGTCTGAACATCCTGCAGGCTGCCTTGTACCATCAATGGCGTCCATATCTTAGAATTCGAGCCCTACATTTATAAAGTTATTATACCCGAAACCTGGGAACGGGAGACAGAGGGAAGCGCACCGGTTGAGATTCCTTTACGTAACTGCCTTATATTTCAATATCCTGTAGACAGATCGATACTTATAATCGATGTCTTAACAGGTATTTCTGGATGACGCTCCCACAGCGGCAGAACGTCCGGAAAGAAGAACATTTCCTGTGCCTTACTGCTCCAATCCCAGGAATCTGTCGTCACGGCCAGTGCGAATTTTATTTCTTGTGCTCGTTGTTTCCAAAAATAAGGGCTGACGTTCAGACCTTGGACACACGATTTGAACTGGTAAAAACGGTTTTTGAAAGCGTGGAAACATGTCATGTGGCGTGAATTGGGATGGAGATTTATGGTAAAATACGCATTGGATGCGTCCAATGTCGATATATATCTATGGCAGGAGAGGCTTGTCTGAACATCCTGCAGGCTGCCTTGTACCATCAATGGCGTCCATATCTTAGAATTCGAGCCCTACATTTATAAAATTATTATACCCCAAATCTGGGAACGGGAGACAGAGGGAAGCGCACCGGTTGAGATTCATTAAGTAACTGCCTTATATTTCAATATCCTGTAGATAGATCGATACTTATAATCGATGTCTTAACAGGTATTTCTGGATGACGCTCCCACAGCGGCAGAACGTCCGGAAAGAAGAACATGTCCTGTGCTTTACTGCTCCAATCCCAGGAATCTGTCGTCACGGCCACCTCTGCCGTGCGAATTTTATTTCTTGTGCTCGTTGTTTCCAAAAATAAGGGCTGACGTTCAGACCTTGGACACACGATTTGCAGACCAATTGTCTTCTTTCCAGTGCGTTGGTATTTCTGGATGTCGCTCCCACAGCGGCAGAACGTCCGGAAAGAAGAACATGTCCTGTGCCTTATCGCTCCAATCCCAGGAATCTGTCGTCACGGCCACCTCTGCTTGATGAAAACGTCCCTATATTTTGGTAAAATCTTTGTTACCAATTTGTTATGATTGCGGGTCGATGGGCATCGTTTCCTAATTTGGCCAATATCATTGCTTATTATTCTGCTATCCATTAGACCACCAGGTTGCTTTGCGAGCAGTGTGATGAGGTCAGTTTTAAAGGTCTGAGGGTGATTTAAATGGAATTAAATTTTTCTGCCTGCCTCTTGCATTTTCTCGAAGAGAAAGGGTGTCATTGCTGACGCACGAGTTGCTTAGCTGACCATTTTCATTTCTCGCCCCACTTTAAAGGCTAGGCAGACCAATTGTCTTCTTTCCAGTGCGTTGGTATTTCTGGATGACGCTCCCAAAGCGGCAGAACGTCCGGAAAGAAGAACATTTCCTGTGCCTTACTGCTCCAATCCCAGGAATCTGTCGTCACGGCCAGTGCGAATTTTATTTCTTGTGCTCGTTGTTTCCAAAAATAAGGGCTGACGTTCAGACCTTGGACACACGATTTGAACTGGTAAAAACGGTTTTTGAAAGCGTGGAAACATGTCATGTGGCGTGAATTGGGATGGAGATTTATGGTAAAATACGCATTGGATGCGTCCAATGTCGATATATATCTATGGCCGGAGAGGCTTGTCTGAACATCCTGCAGGCTGCCTTGTACCTTCAATGGCGTCCATATCTTAGAGTTCGAGCCCTACATTTATAAAATTATTATACCCCAAACCTGGGAACGGGAGACAGAGGGAAGCGCACCGGTTGAGATTCATTACGTAACTGCCTTATATTTCAATATCCTGTAGATAGATCGATACTTATAATCGATGTCTTAACAGGTATTTCTGGATGACGCTCCCACAGCGGCAGAACGTCCGGAAAGAAGATCATGTCCTGTGCTTTACTGCTCCCATCCCAGGAATCTGTCGTCATGGCCACCTCTGCCATGCGAATTTTATTTCTTGTGCTCGTTGTTTCCAAAAATAAGGGCTGACGTTCAGACCTTGGGCACACGATTTGAACTGGTAAAAACGGTTTTTGAAAGCGTGGAAACATGTCATGTGGCGTGAATTGGGATGGAGATTTATGGTAAAATACGCATTGGATGCGTCCAATGTCGATATATATCTATGGCCGGAGAGGCTTGTCTGAACATCCTGCAGGCTGCCTTGTACCTTCAATGGCGTCCATATCTTAGAGTTCGAGCCCTACATTTATAAAATTATTATACCCCAAACCTGGGAACGGGAGACAGAGGGAAGCGCACCGGTTGAGATTCATTACGTAACTGCCTTATATTTCAATATCCTGTAGATAGATCGATACTTATAATCGATGTCTTAACAGGTATTTCTGGAAGACGCTCCCACAGCGGCAGAACGTCCGGAAAGAAGATCATGTCCTGTGCTTTACTGCTCCCATCCCAGGAATCTGTCGTCATGGCCACCTCTGCCATGCGAATTTTATTTCTTGTGCTCGTTGTTTCCAAAAATAAGGGCTGACGTTCAGACCTTGGGCACACGATTTGAACTGGTAAAAACGGTTTTTGAAAGCGTGGAAACATGTCATGTGGCGTGAATTGGGATGGAGATTTATGGTAAAATACGGATTGGATGCGTCCAATGTCGATATATAAGTAACGTAAAGGACGTGGAAACGCAGCCGCAGGTGGGGGTTTGGAGGAGATCACCAAAAGGGATGTGTGCCTCAGAATTGGTGAATGATGTGCAATGCACGGTCTTGACGTGAAGGGGGCTCTGAGATGGGACTGGTGGAAAGAACTGTTGAGAGATATCGGGGTTAACGAAGCTGGACGAGCTACCAGTGTCAAGCAGGACTGTCAAATTGTGAGGTGGGAGGACGATGAATGGAAGCTCGTTAGAGTTACGGAGGCTAAGGTTCATTAGGTCGACTGTCCCGAGTCGAGGCTCTGGGTCTCTAAAAAATTTGGATCTGACCCGTTGGAATGCTGTGAATCAGCAGGGTGGCAGGATAGGTCCTGAGTAGGATAGTAGGATAGGTCCTGAGGGGACGCCGGGTAGTAGGATAGTTCCGAAGGGGGCACGGGATCTGTGGGAAGGGGTAGGTAAGGTTCCGCAGCCAAAACGGGCTCTTGCTGGTTAGGATCGGGGACCGGGTCCTGTTCGATGTTGTTAAGGTTAGGGTTTGTTGTCTGCCAGCTCATCGGTTTCCAACGCTGAGGTGGAGCAACCTGCTGCGAAGTTTGGGGTTGTTGTAGTGGGGGGGCGTTGGTTTTGCGGCAGTTGGCGTGATTTGGGGGCTGTGAAAGGGTTTGGTTGGGGTATGCGGGGTTGAAATTGGAATTGTGGGCCGGATGGCTGGGGTTTGGGGGCCGGGTTTTGGCGTGTCTGCAGTTGAGGTGCACGAGGGGCCCACTGCCAGGGTTGAGAACCCATATGAAAGTTCGCAGGCGGGGGCCCGGCAGACTGAGTCCACTGTTTGGGGCTAGACTGCAGATTGGGGGTGGACGAGTGTTTGGCGGGCCCATTGGGGTCCCGACCAATGTTCACCTCATTGGTCATTATCCCAAGGGCCGCGTTAAGATCTGCTGGCTGACGGGTACGGAGAACGGCCCCTATGGGGTCCCGTACGTTGTAAACGAACACACGCAGAGCTAAGTTGGAATAGTGTTTTATCATCGCAGTCGGCGTGTTGGTCGGCGGGCAGTTGGTCTGCAGAAACGCCATGATTTTCTGCAGGGCTGCCCGAACCCTAGAATGGAACGCGAACGGATCTTCGGATGGGCCCTGGCGTAATTTGCACAGGTCCATGTTTAGGGTCATAATGTCCCTCTTATCTGAGTAGGCATTCATTAGAGCTGCCTTAAGCTCTTCGAAGGAGTTAATTGGAGAAGCCAGCATGATGTTTGATGCGGGGGGTCGTATTTTCGCCTTCATGCCAGCCAACAGCATAAAGTTTTGAAAGTCCGCAGGGTTGGCTGGGTTGTAAAAGCGATTGTGGAGTTTCCCGGTGACCTCTAGGAAGTTCGGGAGACTCTCAGGGTCTCCCGTGAATTCGGGTATGAGTGAAAGGTGCTCTTTCCCCAAAACGGGGATAGCTCGCTGGGGAGTCCGGGGGGAAGGGTCCTGATTATCGATAGTCAGGTCGGCCACCCCCTGGACAATGTGGGTAGACATGTCGGCTATGGTTTGCCTTTGCTCAGTAACTGTGGCTTGCTGTTCCTGAATGAGTTGGATAGCAAGCTCGCGCTCCTGGCGAGCGGCGTCTAATTCGGCCCTAAGGGCGGTTACCAGCTCTGGAAAGGAGATTCCCTGCTGTGCGGGGGCCGGGGGGGCATCGGGGCAGAACGTCCGGAAAGAAGATCATGTCCTGTGCTTTACTGCTCCCATCCCAGGAATCTGTCGTCATGGCCACCTCTGCCATGCGAATTTTATTTCTTGTGCTCGTTGTTTCCAAAAATAAGGGCTGACGTTCAGACCTTGGGCACACGATTTGAACTGGTAAAAACGGTTTTTGAAAGCGTGGAAACATGTCATGTGGCGTGAATTGGGATGGAGATTTATGGTAAAATACGCATCCAACGCGTCCAATGTCGATATATATTTCTATGGCCGGAGAGGCTTGTCTGAACATCCTGCAGGCTGCCTTGTACCATCAATGGCGTCCATATCTTAGAATTCGGGATGCGCATATCCACTAAAATGCGGTATCTATCAGAGTTCGGTTTGCGTTTTAGAATAGAAGGGGAAAAACATTGAGGTGCGTCCACCTTTTCTATTATATCCATCTTTTCTAGTCTGACAAGTTCCTTCTGAAGGGTCGCTATCTCTTTTTAATTTTTATAATATGCACGACTTTTGAATGGAGTATGATCTAAAATCTTTAATTCGGCATCGGGGAAATGTCTACGTTTACTGAACTGGCGTGATTCAACGTGATGAAAACGTCCCTATATTTTGGTAAAATCGTTGTTACCAATTTGTTATGATTGTGGGTCGATGGGCATCGTTTCCTAATTTGGCCAATATCATTGCTCATTATCCTGCTATCCATTAGACCACCAGGTTGCTTTGCGAGAGTGTAATGAGGTCAGTTTTAAAGGTCTGAGGGTGATTTAAATGGAATTAAATTTTTCTGCCTGCCTGTTGCATTTTCTCGAAGGAGAAAGAAAGGGTGTTGTTGCCGCCAATCGCTGTGTGGTTGGCAATTAATTGGTGAAGCTAATTAATTTACCAAATGGTCGATCGCTATTTTACAGCACGAGTACTTTAATGGAAATTTGGTCTCCGGCCACACAGGAATGGGGAACAAGTTTTAACTGGAATCATTTACTTAGGAAATGACCCAATGAAATAAAATAGAATCAATTAATTTGAGCGGGCCTTTAAGCCCGTCGTTGCTTACCTTCGTCCGCCTGACAGTCCGTCGGCTGAAGTGATTACGTGGAGACCTGGAGTGGATCTTTTAAAGTGTTGAAAATAAATTGTTGTGGAAATAATGTCACTTGTCAGGCGTTCTCGAATCAGCTTAAAGTATTAAATGATCGACCTATGATGTGACGAGAATTTTCCCCTTCCCAAGAATTCGGGTCAATGATAAGAGGTTGATTACCCAATTGTCTTGTAATCGACGTTAATATGAAAACAAGACACAAACAAATATTGAAAGGGCCAACGGGCCAACGAAATGGTACGGGTTACTCCCCGATAGAACTTGTGTGAATAATAAGTGCTTCGCACTTGATAGGCTGATGGCCGCTTTCTATTAGCAATTTAAAAGTCTCTTGATCGAAGTGACGGTCTGATGATGACGACGCGACGATCGTGAAGAGGATAAAGGAATTAGGATATTGTAAAGGAATAGCGCTTTTTGTGTACGACCTGAATTATCGGAGTCGACGAGAGAAGTTGTTTCGTGCCGGTGTGGAACTGAACCGGGAGTCGTTGATGCCAATCCGAGGGACGACCGGACTTTGGTCGTGCGAGATGATGGTACGACTTGGCGAGCAATTGGCGTGATGCCGTGTTTGCCAAAAGTTTGCTGCTGAGAAGGGCCCTCTCGAAGGATTACGTCTGGTTTCTAATGACGCTGGATCAAGTCTGACAAGACGGAGCTTGGAGATTTCCTTCTGCGTGATATTTCAACTTCCCGAGAGGCTGCGCCACTCTCGGTTTGGGTCGTTGGGAAGGAGAAATTAAAGGGAGGTAATTTAGGAAGGGAGGCACGGCGGGTGTTTGGCGCGAACTGCACATGGTTTTTACTGTCACCTTTTTGTCCCTTTAAATTCATAATAACTTCCTACTGACAATGGTTGGATACGCACGTTGTGCGTAAACAGGTGTCATTGCTGACGCACGAGTTGCTTAGCTGACCATTTTCATTTCTCGCACCACTTTAAAGGCTAGGCAGACCAATTGTCTTCTTTCCAGTGCGTTGGTATTTCTGGATGTCGCTCCCACAGCGGCAGAACGTCCGGAAAGAAGAACATGTCCTGTGCCTTACTGCTCCAATCCCAGGAATCTGTCGTCACGGCCACCTCTGCGTGATGAAAACGTCCTTATATTTTGGTAAAATCTTTGTTACCAATTTATTGTGAGCGTGGTTCGATATGTCTGGCCCAATTGTCATAACTTTGCCGTCCAGAATGAAGGGGATTTTAACTTCTCAACTCAACTCAACTCAACATTTTATTTGTCCAAAAACACAATGATTTATAGACAATAGTCAGCGTAACACATGTAGATAAAAAACATTATAGCAACAGTAAAAAATCATCAGTTAATAGGGAACCACATTTTTAAAAAACCCCGATAAATTATTTCAACTATATAACCAATAGGTAGGACTAGGCTGACGGGAACCCATTGACAACATCAGATAAAAATTCCTTCACCTGACCCGGGAGTCTTCCGTGCTGAGTGGGCAGCAGTTCTTAGCGTAGTTCTGGCTTGCGATCCTGCTGCCATTGTCTCTGGCCTCAATGGAACGTCAACGACCGTCTTTTTGCTGACTGCTAGTTCTTTGCCGACTGAAGTCGGTGCGAATGACCTACACTTGGAAAAGTAAGCACATTCTATGAGGGGCCGAGCTGTGTTGCTTTTGTGATGGATCAAAAATGAGTCCATTCCTCATTTTCCTTTCCAGGGGGATTTAACACGATCCTATGATCGATACCTAAATACTTTGTGATCCCTAGCAAATCTTTCGGGGTCGAGTCTGTAATGGGGGAAATTATATTTGCTCCTTTCTTTGCCGATTTGAGCTTATTCCCCATTTTTAATTTGGATAACTCTGTAGTTATTAAACCGATTTTAATTTGGATAACTCTGTAGTTATTAAAATTTATCCGCAGACAGGGTCACCCCAACCATATTGCGCAACTAGTTTTTCCTGTCTGCTGTGCCTGAATGGTAGAATTGACTTAGGGCCGGTTTCACCACCTCGAGTTAAGGCCTCGAGTTAGGCTAATCCACGAGTTAGCGAAAAAAATGCGTTTCACCAACTATTAACTTCTAGTTACCAGGACGGTAACTTCCACTTTTTTAACTTGTGGATTTTCGGAAGTTATCTCCTTAACTTGAAGTTATGTCCCACTCTTCCTCCTTCTGTCTCCATGTGATCTGATCACTTTTGATTAATAAATCAAGAATAATAATTCTTGGAATAATACACCCATGTTTTCGCGACGGATGTCGACGACTCCGATCGGCCTGTAAATTTGACATTATCCGTTTCAAGAGGTCTTGAAGGAGAGGTCCGTCAGCCCTACGCCGTCCGCCGTCCATTATGGGCACCCATCCAAGTACTATCCACGCCCGACGTTGCTTAACTTCTGTGATCGGACGAGAACCGGTGTGTTCAACGTGGTATGGCCGTTGAGGGCAGTAAGTAGGAAGTTTTTTCGAATGCAGTGAAATTTGACATTTGCCGTTTCAAGACACATAGATTTCAAAACTTTAATGTCTGTCCGCCGTACAAGCCGTTTTGGGCAGTAGGAGTTTTTTTTAAACAACTGACATTTTAACAAATTACTCGGCTTGCTATCTGATTGTACCCGCAAGCTTTTCAGCCCGAAATGATAGTTCAGAAAGGACGATTAGGGACGGGTTTGGTACATACTTCTGTGGTTGAAAACAATATCAATCAACAAGGAGTGCTCCTCGTTGGAGAAGTTCGACGATCGGATCTTCCTTTTCTGGTCCCTGTCACTGTCCATAGTATGTAGGTATGTAGTAATGAATAAATATCACAATAAATATGAATCAATTTCACAAGGTCGATGACACCGATGATAATTTAATCAGAAAATTCCTTTTTTCATTCACATTCAATGTGAAAGTAGAGATGATGTTCGACCAACAACACACAAAATGAGGGAAAATGTTGCCTAGAACCAGCACAGTCGATGCTAACGTTAAACTCCACTTCTTAATCTTCAAATTAGTTAACATGAGGTGGTGAAACGATGACACTCACTAACTGGTAGTTACCCTAACTTGAGGTCTAACCTCCAAATAGCTAACTTGAACTTTAACATGAGGATGGTGAAACCGGCCCTTAATGAATTTGTCAGACACCGAAAGTATTGCTAGTCGATTAATGATGTGGTCTAGTTGGGGTGCCACTAAAAATGACACAGTCAAATCCCGGTTGTGAAACTGGAGGGTTTTCGACTGATAGTTTAATCTAATCTGCTCGTTGATGAAGAAATCACTCCCCAAGATGATTTGAGTCTGATTGTGTGTATCTACGTTTGAAATAAAGAAGGTATGGTGAAAGACTACCGTTGAACCTTCAAATGTAATTTGAATTTTTGCTTTCCCACTTATTGGAATGCTATTATCCTGCGCATCTCTTAGATAGCAATTGTCGCTACAAATGTTAGATTTTACGGCCGTTGACAGCAGGTGCTTCGGCCACAAAGATAGGTAATGATGCTCCAGAATCGATGAGAACTTGCCATGTGTCATGGCCGATTCGGACTAACGCCCATGGCTGATTTGCGGGGCGTGTGTGTGGGTTAACTGACTGTAATGAAAAGAGTTGATTGAAAGATACATCGCGAGCAGTATACTTCTCATTCGTTTGTGTCGCGATGGTGCTCTGATGTTGGGGGGATTTTATCACTGAGAGAGGTCCCCCCGCTTCCCGTTTTTTGCAGAATTGTCTGCATTTTAAGGAAACGTCACCATTGGATATGGCGGTTGGTAGCCGCCAAAGTTGGGGTATGCACCTGGCATGTTTGTGTCGTAGTTGACCCAAGAGGCTGACACCATGTTAGCCTGAAAATAAGGGTTTCCAGGGTACATAGGTGCATATATAGGGCCCCAACGGGGGCCGCTTGGTCCCCCGCGAAAGGGATTTTGATGAAATTGGCCTCTGTGAGGACCATCCCGTCTTAAATAACGGTCGAAAGTTGTTGTGACGGGAAAACACCGCTAGGCAGCTGGGTCCTCACCAATTCCAATAGGACTCCGCCTGAAAAGGGAGAAGGGGAAAAGAACTCGCAGGGGCCTTCCCTACTCTAAATTGCCACAACCTATTTATTTGGTATCTGCACTTCAACAGCAACTTATTCCCCTGAATTACACTACGACTACGAAATCTTCAACGGACTTTAACAGCAACTTATTCCCCTGAATTACACTACGACTAAGACATCCCACCAGGGTCCGTCAGCAAGCCAACCCCAAACCAGAATATTTGAGATAGAACTCACCGAGTATCAGCCAGAACATCGGGAAAGGGAACAAAAACACCCTTCACGAACCGAACCCACTGCCACGACTGCCCAAAACTCGTCACCTTATTTTTTCCCTGGCCCGCGTTCCGGCTCGGGCGGCCCCCCTTGTCACCATTCTTGGGTGCTGAGGTAAGCAGTTCCCGAGCATCGAGCTCGGCGATCGGCTGTTTTTCTCCCTACCTTTGGCAAGAGTTCCGCCCAAACATTCTGGTTCCGGATTTATTTTTCCACCCCGGCCCCCCCTTTCACAGCTGGATGTTCGTGACGGTTTCCCGTCACAGTTGTTATTTTAATTTTGCCTATTGTGATCCTTGATTTCGGGGCTCCTGATAGATTCATTACGGGTTTCCTGAATTTGAACATTATTCACTGTCTTTATACCTTTTTCATTCCCGTCAGCTGCTTTGCGATTTCGCATAATGCTTCAGGGTGAAACCTCCCTGTCGCGACGTGGGTTTCGTTATCTTCACGACGTGATCACGAATTTGTCTTTGGGTTCGTACTATGTCTTTAGGTTCTCACTGTCGAGACCGGTCTGGCACACTTCTTTAACTTGTTGGAAATGACCTCGAGCACACGGACGTTACTGGTTTTATACAATTACTTCGAGTGGGGGTAATTGTGAAGGAGCTGAAGATTGGTTGTTGATCTCCATTTTACAGAGACAGAGGGAGTGTCGGAGGCTTTGATTGGATGATCCAAATGTATCTTGATATTATGGAACCGCCTCTGAGGTTCAACTGGGTCAGCGGCAGTTTACCGACCTGCCTTAGCGAAGCTTGTTTTCTGGTCTGGTGTCAGCTTCAAACGGGAGCTCTTTCTGCTGAGCTTGGCATAGTGTTGGTTGCAGCTCCCGCGTGTGGCCTTTGTTCAACCTCTCCTGTTCTCAGAATCTTCCGAGCAGGTGGCCTTTCCTGCTGACGTGGGCGTCTGGTGACAGCCTCCACTCAGGTCGCTGGATTATCAGGTTCCCTCCGATGTTGTTGAGTTTTGCAGGAATCAGATAATCATTCCCACAGTGCCACGGGGTTTTTCCCTCGCCACGACGACGCCAGTCGTATTCTGTAGTCGCACATGGAGAAGAAATGTAGCAACCGAGGAAAATGGTGACGTTGCGAGGCTGGGCCTGGAGACGTAGGCGTGTCTGGTGTTTTTCGCCATTTCGAGGTGCGACAGTAACACATAATCTACGTAATGGCCTCCTAAGTACCTGAAACTATAAGCCTCCCTAATTTTTTTCCACCCTTGTTCTTTAAACGCTCCCCTCATCTTTGTTTCCCATGCGTCGAAATGTCCGGTCAGTCCCAATTCAACGAGAGTCGAAGAATACCAATTTTTAGCCGTTCCCTCCACGAATAAACGCAAAATTAAAATCTTATCCTCCGAGCCCGCCACTTCGCATCTGTCGCACTCGCGGAGAAAATCGTCCATCCATCTTCCGACCTCCTTGGTTCTTCCATCGAAACTGTCCAATACAAAGTCTGATTTGACTTTGAGTAGATTCCTCCTTTTCGGGGGTGCTGCGACGGACGGTCTTCGAAGATAATCCCAGGAGAATCTCCAGGATCGCCGCACTTTGTTCTTCTGCTGTTGTAGCTAGACTAGGTGACTTCGTTGAGGTGGAGATCGTTTCCAGTTTCCAGGACTGGTAGTATCTTTCTTGTAAGAAGTACCCGTTAAAGACGATGTTCCCGTCGTATGACGGAACCACCTCAGCAGGCAGAGTCACCGAAAGCATTCGATAAGCGCTCCGTTTAGTCAACGACTTCAGTACATTCTTAACAGTAGGCACTTGTTGTTACAAGTGCCTACTGTTAAGCCTTGAGGTTTGTGTTCAGTGGTTGGCATTCAGGTGGAAATGTGTAAATATCGCTCTCATCCCCAGACTGAATCCATTTGAGATAATGGAGAGACGTTTTGGGATCAGTTGGATGTGGTTGTCGTGGTATATCGTTTCGATTTATAAGTGTGAAACGTCAGGAAGGCAACTGCGATGCGTCCTGAAAAACGTTTATTGAACAATTATTGTCTACAATAATAACGATTAATAACCAACGAGAATAATAATATAACATCGAGAATAATAATAATTATTCTATGAATATTTATGAATAACAAACAGTTTAGCAAATGAGCGTACATGCAATATATAACTTTAATGATATTTTTGAATTTAATAATTTCATTACCTATCGATTACCTAATAAGATATGGTTTAGTAGTAGACTAGGTTGATTCATAGTATCAAGTCTTATTAATTCTGTTTTAATTTTCATTGCTTCACACACAAAAAATACAAGATCATTTATCTTTGTGGGCTCCTCTAGAATAGAATAGAATAGAATATTTTTTTATTTGTAATAGCCAAACGGCAGTACAAACGTCGAGCACAAAGTAGTTCAAATACAGTAATACTTTTGGATACATAATGCAATAGCAGCAAAGAACAGATAAAAATAAAAAACCGCACATGAACATCTAAAAAAAAACTACATCAAGTTTGAGGTCTCTACATACAAAACAGATAAAAGTGCTAGAGACTCAACAAAAAACCCAGTCAATTCCTATAAACTCCTCCAGAGAGTTCAACTCAGCCCTAATAAGTTTGCGTTTTACCACCCTGAGGAAAGACTTTATAGGGAGCTCTCGTATCTCCTGGGGAAGAGTGTTGAACAGACGAGAGCCCACCAACATTGGGTCACCGCCAATAATCAAATAATTATCTCTTTTTTCCATATCCTTCACAGCGAGCTTGGAGGGATGTGACAAGCGTCGGCCAAAGAGATACGGTTGAAAGTAAGCGACGGCCCATACAATGGATAGAAGCTCTTTCTCAATGGCTGAGTATTTTTGCTCTGAATTGTTTATTGTGCGGCTTGCGTGGGCAAGTGGCTTGTCCGAGCCCTGAAAAGGTTGACTGAGGATTGCGCCGAGCGCGACGTTACATCAGTCGTTAAATGGAAAGGTTTCGAGAAATCCGGGTATTGCAGGATCGGGCTGTTAGTTAAAACGGTTTTGCATGTCTCGAAACATGTCTGATATTCCGTGTCATGAATGTCAATACTGGCCCCCTTCTTCAGACACTTGGTCATAGGTTTAGTGAGGCGGGCGAAGTCAGGAATGAATTTCCTGTAGTAGCTAAGCAAACCCAAAAAGGCTTTAATGGCTTTAGGGGTGGAAGGCATCGCCATTTATCGGGGGTGAAATAAATTTAAATTTTACCTTTCATGGGGCAAATTCATTTGAAAGAAAATTAAAAACGATTGATTGGACTTACCGTGACTTGCTTGATCTTCTTGGAACAGACCGACTGCTGGCTAGGTCTGTTCTTACCTGTCCTTAGTTTTAGTTATTGTTTTCCCCCAAGTTTGAATTTCATCGTAAAATTTAATTTTGTTTTCAGACTCTCAAATTCGTAAGTTTTCCCGACCCGGGAATCCAAGGTGCTTTAATATAAATTCAATATTCAAAAGACACTATTTATTGAGACGATTTTCCGTTCAAATTTAAACTAATTTGGACTCATACGGTCATGCCGTTCCAGGAGGTCTGTTCTATATATTTGTCTATGGTACCTTTGATTGTGTCCGCTCTGGGAATACACAGAGTCAAATTCCGACGAAAACTCGCGACGCGGGTTCAGTTCACTTTCGCGGCGCGATCAAAAATTTTCGTCCGAGTTGGTGGGCACTCACTGCAGACCGGTCTTTTCACTAACTCGTGACTTGTGGCAAATAAGACGAGGAGCACACGGGTGTTATAGCCTTTATACAATTACTTCGAGTGGGGGTAATTGTGAGGAACTTTGGAGATTGGTGGACGATCTCCATTTTTCAGATGAAAGGAGGAGTGTCTGGCTCCGTATTGGTCACCAGACGACTTCACCTTTTCCAGGGGGACCGCCTCCGGGGTTGAACGGGGTCAGCGGCAGTTTGCCGACCTGTCTTAGCGAACGCTGTACGAAACAGCGGACGACGGAATTTCTAGATCGACTGCGGGAAGCTGGTTTGACACTTTCCACTAAAAACTGCGAATCACAAACCAGTCCATCAAATAAGCGTTCGAATTGGTCCCAAATTGACAATCCGCCGCCAACGAACGTACTCTAGCCACCCACTGATTCACTGTCTCCGCCGGTTCTCTTACTGCGTTATAAAATTTGAACCTGTATGCGTAAATAGAATCACCTGGTTTGAAATGCGTATCAAACAAATTAGTCATAGTCAGTCTTGGTTGAGGGTTTGTCCGGGCAGCCCATCTAATACATTTGCCACTTCCTTGCCAGTTTTAGTCTTTAGAGGGTAAACGTACGCAAATTTAGAGAATATATCAATTATCGCGAGAATGTACTTGTAGTTCTTATTGGCTTTGGCATAGTTTTCCATGCAAATCAGGTCAATTTGCCATGTCTGATGTAGCCCTTTCATAACGGTTCGACATCTTGGGAAATTAACTCGCGGCGTTTGGAAAAGTTCTTTGTAAATCAGCTCACGGTCTGTCATGATGATGATGATGATGACGTTTCCTCCTCCTCCTCCTCCCCAGTAGGCACCTGAGAATTTCGAATGTAATCTATCATATATTGAAGGGTTACTACATCATCATCAGGTTGGGTTGGAGGGGCGACATTTGATAACTTCCTTTCCAAACAGTTGAATCCTGAATAGATGTTGTTGTTGTTGTTTGAGTCAGTGTGGGTGAATGAGTACTGAGATAATGCTTAGTGATAGCATCATTATCATTCTCAGGTTCAGCTAGGCCTCGGATAATTTTTCCACCAAAGTTTAGAACGCGATCTGTGTTGCTTCCTCCTCCTCCTCCTCCTCCTCCTCCTGAAATGTGGTATCTGTGTAGAAGTTTTTTCTCCACACTCCAGGATATGTGCCGTCCGTATCTATCAATAGTCATGTTTAAACTGACTAATGATACCGAGTTCAGCTAGTTCTTTAAGTATGGATTCATTTTCTGATGGGAGTTGTTTCCTGCCGCTCGGGAACTGATGGGGGGAGGCTTACCGAGTAGATTCTAAGGGAAATTTCAACGCGTGCGTTCCTTTAGCGCATTTTTTGGGGTTTGCGGAGGACTTTAAACGGCCAATTTTAAATTTCAAGCACGAACTAGTCCTTTTACGGAGTTTTAACGACCTGCAGTGCATCACTGGACACGCCGAAAATGGGAAAAACGTGAAAATTAACTTGCGGAAGATAATTTGGAAAGTTCCCCACGTAAAATTGTCCGATGAATACAAAATTGAAATGCTTCGCGTCATCAACTCTGGCGCCAACCTACAGATCCCTTATAGAACGAGGAATTACAATGAGTTTCCAAATCTTCAAACTTCGTCTCAATCTTTCGTTTGGCCAGTCAGAAGCTCAAGTCATCTTGAAAAAGCTAGATGGATTCTCTTCGCCTTGCAAGTGGACCGACAGAACAATGTCACCAAGAGCAGTGCGGTTTTCGACCATGCGGATTTATCAGAAGTGCAACTTAACTCGGCCAAATTCCCTTACGAACCCCTCACAATGGATTTTAGCAAGAATCAATACGCTTTGGCCTATCAAGCTTTCAGCTCTTTTCAAGGGAGTTATTACAACCGCGAAGCGTCGGGACCTATTTTAACTATAAACGACTTCAAAGACTAGGCGCCAATATTTTTCGTGAATTGCGCTCGGCAAGAGGAGGCGATAAAACATGGCTCCGTTGAAATCAAAATTGACTTTAAATCTGGCAAACCTATGCCTGAAAAGGCTAAAGCGAATGCCCTCGTGATACACGATCGTATTGTGGAATATAACCCATTATATCAAACAGTTAGAAAATTGTGAATTCAATCTATCTCTCTCTCTCTCTCTCAGAGTGTGTGTATTAATTAAGAATAATAAAAATTGTAAAAACGAAACAAATGCGTACCTTTATAATGTTCTACTGTATCCTCCATCTTGCAGTATCTTGCCGGAAGGTATACGAGTGAATGTACCCTCGCGGCGTCTTCGTCAGAATCCAGAGTCGTGTCTACTATGACGGTGAGTGACCGACGTCCGTATTTCGTGTCTACCCCTCTGAATTTGATGATGGGATATTTCCATCCCTCCATCAAGTCCTCTAGTCTTTTATAGTCGTGCCCGACTGGGGTGTATTTACCCACTTGGTTGAGAATTTTTGCGAGATCCATTTTCTTTTTTGAGGTTCTGGAAAACAGGAAAACTATTGGTAACTTGGAATCCCCCACACACACTCATGATCGCATCACAATAATTTATGATATTATCATTCTATGTACTTAGGAAAAAATAGACTCGTGAACTCTTACCTTCTTTTTCTTCTTCTTCTCGATTGGCGATCAGTGAAAGAATGTTTTCCACGAGCGACAAAATCGGCTGCTGCTGCTGCCGATCCCCACTCGCAGATTTTTCCCCACCACCACAATTTGGATTATTGAGTCCATCAGAATGCTGATCCTACACTTTTCAAACTTCTTGCATCACCCTTTTATTTCCCACGGGCGGGTTGGTTCCATCGAGAAAAATATTTTTCAAAAGCTGAGCTCAACACCTCGACCTCAAAATTATTTTTTCGGATGTTCGAGCTAATCAAACCAGGCAAATCCCACGCTCGATAAGCATTTCCTTTCCTGTCGTCGTTTCCTTCATCATCAAGGAGGTGAATCAACATTTTCCACCGAAAAATCTTTTTCCGAAAAATCCTCGACCTCGTCACACGACACCCCCCTCGTCCCACCCATCTCGAGCTCGCCACACGACAGTCAAAACCTCGCATAGCCATGAGTCAGCATTTTCCGACGGAAAATATTTTTCCGAAAATCCTTGAACTCGTCACCCGACACCCACCTCCACCCACCGCACCACCACAGCCTGTACCTCTACCCACCCGAACACCATCACCTGTGCCCGGAGCCCGCTTTTATACCTACTCTCAACCCATGGGACCGGATCGACCCAAGTGACTGGGCTATCCGCCTGGAATGCCATGGTCTGTGTGAGTGGTCACCGTGGACATTGGTGATGGGGTGTGTGGATCTGTTGGATCCATTTGTATCGTGTGCAAGTTAGGGTTGGTGGTTTGCCAGCTCATTGGCTGCCACCGTTGGGGAGCAGGGACGGCCGGGCTAGGCCGCGACGGATTTTGTGGCTGGCTAGGCCGCGGCTGTTGGTATTGAACAGGGGCCGGACGCAACTGCGGGCGGGTGAAAGGGTTAATGGAACCGGGGCGAGGATTATGGGTAAACTGAGGTCGTGGGTTGGAGGGCTGTTGCAGATAATGCTGCTGCTGTGGCCGCGGTTGGTACTGCTGCTGCTGCCGAGGCTGATGCTGCTGCTGCGGCCGAGGCTGATACTGCTGTGGGGTCGTCCTGGGACCTGGGTTTGGGTCACGACCAATGTTGATCTCATTCGTCATGATCCCCAACGCTTGATTTAAATCGGCCGGTTGACGTGTGCGCAAAATGGCGCCAACCGGGTCCTTCACGTGGATCATAAAGACCCGGAGTGCGAGGTTATCATAGTGGCGGGTTATCGCCGATGTGTCGTGGGCGGGTGGTGGGTCTGAATGTAGGCCCCGATTTTGTTCAGGGCCGTCTGGACCGGGGAATGGAAAGCGAAAGGGCTTTCCTTTTCACCCTGCCGGAGTTTCACCAGGTCAATATTGAGGGTGAAGAGGTCCCGCTTGTCCGAGTAGGCATTTAATAGTTGCGTAATTGACCAATGAGCATGGTCGTGGAGACAGGGGGCGGATTTTTGCTTTGATGCCCGCCTGGAGCATGACGTTTTGGAAGTCTTGGGGGTCGGTTGCGTTAAAAAATCTCGCGTGTAGTTTGGCGGTTATATCAAGGAAATCGTGAAGGGTTTCTGGATCCCCAGAAAAGTCGGGTATAACACTGAGGTGCTCTTTCCCAAGGACAGGGACTCGTGGAAGGGGGTTCTCGCGGGGGTTACGAGCCGACGTGGTACGAGCTGGGGTGTCACCAGCCTGTGTGTCACACCCCGCAGTGGGAGGTGATTGACGTGGGGTTGCCGCCCTGGACGAAATGTCAGCTCTATCAAGTGTAATATAGTGGCGGTCGAGTTCCAGAGCCTGGAGGCGTTCTGAGATGCCCTGGATGGCCGCATCCTGATGAGCTAAACGGGCTTGATTGTCCCGGATCATCTCTTGGAGTGCTGCCATAAGCTCGGCATTTGTCACCTGAGCAGGGGCTTGATCAGGGAGAAGAAGGGGGCCGACTGCACCAAGATCCGGATCGTTATCCATTTCGGGAATGACGGGAAGCCGACGGGGAAGGGGCGAAGCTGGGCGCGCAAAGAGAGGCGCGCTGATTTAGGAATTTTGAAACCGGGAATTAATGGAGTTAGTTGGAAAAAATGGAGTTGATTAACTAGAAGCGGATTTAGGGATTTTGAAACTTGGGAACTGGAATTAGTTATATGGAGTAACTCCAAAATATTAAATATTGGAATTAATTAATAATTAATTAATTATTAAGTAATCATCATACTATAATATAAAATTGTGTTGGCCGCCGTAAGCCGTGTGGTTTGTTGGTACGGGATAACGCGTTCCCGAATGAGTTTTTTCACTTTCCGCTCGCTGGCCGTTTAGGGGGTCGAAAAAATTACGAAAAAATACGAGCCATAGATCAGAACTGGAGGAAGACGTCGGTCAAATCGTAAATCCGAAATTCGCCCGGGAAATTCGTCGAAAATTCGTCGAAAAATCGTCTTTCTCCCGTTTGTCCTACGTTTTCCACTTTCAACTCGCGCCAAAGCCCGTTTAAGGGGTCGAAAAAATTACGAAAAAATACGAGCCGTATAGATCAAAACTGGAGGAAGACGTCGGTCAAAACGAAAATCCGAAATTCGCCCGGGAAATTCGTCGAAAAATCGTCTTTCTCGCGTTTGTCCCACGTTTTTTCGGGTTCAAAAATACCCAGTAAGGAGCCATTTTTTGGGTATGGTATCCGCGAGCCAAATGCGCGCCAAAATATGGCCAATCCGATTCCGAAGTTGGATTTCAAAAAAACCGAGGGGGAGGGGGCGATTTCACGGTGAGAAGACAATTGGATCGTTTTAATTCGCGCGGGGCCAGGGATCTTAGAAAACGGAGGGTCCAGGGAACTTTGATAGATGGAGAGGCCTTTATTTAAAAAAAGTTGAATTGAATTAAAAATAATAATTTCCTAAACGGTAAGCCCTAAAAATACGCCGATTTTTTCTATCGTCTCTGCTACGAATAGGAGGGGCCGAGCGGAGCGAGGCCTTATGTCTGAGTAGGGGTTTGAACGTGTCCATCGATGCTACGCACCCCACAGGCGGCAATACACCCCACAGGCGGCAATACACCCCACTAGGGGAGCGAGCGAAGCGAGCCAGAGAGACTAGTTATTAATAATTGGAATTAGTCGGAATGCCCTGAAGCAGGATTCACATGAGCGGAAATGAAGGCGGACACGGCAAAGACGGAACGATGGAACGCAATTTGATTGGCTGTTTGCACCACATTGGAGAATGGTGGTCGCCATCTTGTCGGAGTGTGCGGCAAGCTATCGGCGGTAGAAATTTTTATACCGTTTCCGGATACTCCGTCTTGTCCGTACAGCTCTGGGCATGCGCAATGGACATCACTGCCCAGAACGTTATAACCGCTAGTGAAGGTTGCACATTCGCGTCCATTTGAATTTGCAGTGTTTGAAGCAGTGTTCGCGTCCTTTGTTGTCAAATTCGTCAGAAAATGAATTTTAACGAAAATTTAGTGGAGTTGGTGAAGCAACGGCAGGAGATTTGGGATCCGACGTCTAAAGACCATAAGAACAATGAATTGGTGAGGCGGCTGTGGGAAGAAGTAGCCAGTGAGCTACAGGAAGACGGTGAGTTGATTTATAATATATTCTGATACATACCTACCTTACTACTACATACCTACCCTAATATCCTATTAAACAGAAATTGTCTCTCTTTGTTTGTTGAATACCCGTTTTAGCCCGGTCATAATATGACGTATGATATTATAGTTACTGTAATACCTAGTTTGACTGTAGTACCTAGTAGATATAACTCTGATATTACGTATAAATAATACGTAATATCAGGGTGTCACCTACACTAAAAAAAGGCTAAAATCGCAAACTATCGGGTTTTGGGATCATGTCACAAAATTTCAGTCTGACCCGTTTTCCAGGCTATATTATAGTCATATTATATTTATTACGAAACCTAATGAAGTCATAACCATGTGAAGTAATGAAAATGATTTTCATAAAGGTCATGACATGAATGTAAGATGCCAAATGTAAAGATAAAATAATATTAAATATGTGTAAATTTTACATTATATTATATTGTAACAAATTTTGTTACTATTAACGAAATACGAATATCGTTACTAGTTAGCTGTTGAAATACGAATGAGTTGGCGGAAACACGCTGAAGGTTTAAAAACCTATGTTTGTAGAACGTGCAAAACCTATGTTTGTAGCCCATTTTAAATGGATCATGTATTTAAGTCTATTTATTTTAGTTGTCTATTTACTACCCATGTCCCAAACCTCCCCAGTCTCCCCTACCCTTTAGTTTGCGATTTTTTAATGTAGGTAGGTACCCACTGTTATATATTACAGTACCTACGTATTATGACTACATTTATGGCTACATAGTATATTTTCATAAATATAGTCAAACTATATTATAGTATTTCCTATTATGACTGACGTTCACTTCATCAATGCCTGGTCTCATAACGACTGCACTCATTATCGAATCTTCCCTATTGCAGTGGAAACTTGCAGAACACGATGGAAGACACTTCGAGATCGCTTCAGGAAAGAGAGGAAGAAACTGCCTACTGGGTCAGGGGCCAGCAGCACGATCAAGTGGCCCCTGATGCAACAGTTGGAATTTATTGTTCCTTCCGTTACCCCCCGACAGTGAGTACGAGAACCATGTATTTACCATTTAGGCGATTAGGATATGCAAAGTTTCCAAATCCTCTCTTGTACCTACCTTCGTAATTATCGACTTAGTAAGTACGGACAGCAAGAGAGAAGTTGAGCTCATGAGTGCATGAGTTAATCCAATATTTTCGAATTCACAGAACCATCTCCAACTTCCACGCGCCATCCCTGTTTGAGCAACCAGGCATCATGGATGAGGCTGACCCAGGTACACACCCACCTACTACCGTACACATTTGTCTTTATTTTGCTCACCTACGAATTTTGAAAAGTGATTCTCTTCTCATGTTTGTGATCGACATTTTTCCGTTATTGCAGATGAGATAATAATCGAGGAGACTCCGGATACCGAAACCGAGACGCAAGGTATTTATGAAACTGCTCAATACTATGAACGTCGCGTTAGAGACGGTTCCAGAGTACATAGCATGTTTGACTCCAGCGATTTGGAAACGACAAAGTTTGAGGCGGGATTTAAAACATTTATCTGTACGATTACAAAGGCTTACTATTTGAAATAATAAACCAAACTTTTTGCCCCCAGTGCCGCCAACGCCAGTGCCGGTTCTGAATACAATTCGCCAGGCCAAGGTCGCCAGTGGGTCGTCGTCCCCGGCGTCGTCGACCTCTGAGGGGCCTCTTCGCAAGAAAAGTGAGTGTCTTCATTTGTTTAGTTTTTCATTGTGTGTTTCATTTGTTTAGTGTTTCATTGTGTGTTTGGTTTTATCAGGGCGAACGATCAGCGAGAGCTCCACGTCGGAGTCGCTGGAGGCAGCGATTTTGCAGCGGCTGGGTGCACCATCGCCATCCAGACAGCTCACGGGCAACGAATTGTATTTTATGGCGTACGCTCGGTTTGCCGAGGCTCTCAGCCCATCTTCAGTGATCATCCTTCACCAGGGAATGACGGATGCTTATCAACGTGCCCTCATCAACGAAGAGTCAATCAAATTAGGGTATGTACCTCACTTATCTTTTGGTTTATTATTCTTGGAAAGGGTCACCTCCTGGGATCCTTCAAAAACCCTCCATGCAGCCCCACAGCGCCCCTTATGCCATGCGTTGTTGTTTAACAATATTTCATGTAATAGACTTTCTTTTGTTTCTGATTAAATCGTGGCGATACAAAAGTAACGGAAACTGTATGGGTCTAGTATTGATATGTAGCTGAATCGGAAAGCATGATTTCCAAAAAAAGAAAACATTCTAGGAAATGCTCTTCTTGCACGCATCCCTTCTACTGGCTGTGATACATCTACAATACTTTTGACATTGCTACATCCTTTTTTTTTTTGTTCCAGACTGCTGAAATGAAGACTGATAATTGGAATAAAATCTGTTTCGTTTCTTATTTTGTAAATACTTTTATATTATGTATACAATTGTAATTTGTAATCTTGTAATTACAAGATATTAAAAAAAAAAAAACAGCATTTTTCACAATGGTCCTCGCAGTATAGGCAGATGTCGCCACTGCCATTCCACTTCGCCATTACTTAAGAAGTACAGAGCCTGGTGATCTCGAATTGCTTTCGCCAGATTGGTCGCGTTGGTAGTGCTGCTGTTCCTGGGAAGTGGGACTAAACCTGTAACATTACCCAACCAAAACAATTCAAATTTCGGCAACGTCGTCATTGTAGTTGAGGACACCTATTAAAACGGTTTCAAATATTCCAAGGACATCTGATGCTCATTCCAACGGTATTTGCAAATGAGAATGTAGGGTAAAAACCCCAGTCATTTGCATCAAAACTTCGAACATGTAACCTCATCCTCAGTATCACCGGAAAACCTTTCACTGTCTAATGACTGGGGAGTTGTACCCTACACAGCACAATAAAGGAGCCAATTTAGTTTCAACATCACGGGGAAAAAAAAAAAAAAAAAAAATTAACGTCACTGTCATGAGATTTAAATTCGCATAATTCACATTTACGTTCGTTAACAATTCACACGTTCTCACCATCCGTTTGAGGTTCTTGTCGCCATTGTCCCTCATGGAGTGTCCCATTGGCGTCTTCCCAATCTGCAAACCCTGGAGGCATGTAGACAGCCTTTCTGGACTCAATGTCCCTGGTTCGCAGCCAATTGTGGAGAACGACAGTAGCCTGGACAATCTTGTCCACCGTTTCCACTTTGGCGACTATGGGGCGCCGAAAGATTCTAAATCTGGATGCAAGAATCCCAAAAGTGTTTTCAATTACCCGGCGACATCGGCTGTGCCTGTAGTTGTAAACTGCGGCAAATGAGGGAATGCCTGGTCACCTGAAATAAGGACGAGTTCAATGTAAGACAAGCTGTTAATAGGTGAACATTATAACTCCTTATAACAGATAATGTTGTAAGCCACATACCAAGAAACACTGGGGGCAAAGGAGTAGGAAACCCGTCGAATATCCTGGGGGGTGGCAAAGGAAGCCTCTGTCGCAGAATCGCTTGCCCCATATCACTCGTGTTGAAAATGCCTCCATCACTTTCGCGCCCACGAGAGCCGATGGATACAAAAATGAAGCGATACTGGGCATCACAACAGGCCAGCATTGATGTCGAGAATGTGCCTTTGTAATTATAAAAATCGCTGCCTGTATTAGCGAAGCACTGTGAACAGAAAGGTAATACTATACAAAAACATGGCAATCACATGAAGCTCAAATTTCTTTTTACAACAAGAAGTAGGTAGGCCCTAACAGTGTGCTCTTCCGTACCTGTACTAAAACATGTTTTCCATCTATTGCGCCAACACAATTAGGAAAGTTCCATGTTTCGTAGAAGTCCTCTGCGATCTCTCGCCACTTCTCAGCTGTAGGAGGATGGAGAAATTCTGGTTGTAGTACCGTCCATATGGCCTCACATACTTCCGGAATTATAGACGAGACTGTGGATGCGCCGATTCGGTATTGGTAAGACAACGATACCATACTCTCACCACTGGCTAGGTACCTGCAACAGGAAACGTATAACGACTGCAGAATATGCCGTAAAAACTAATTACAAATGATACAACCAAATTATTGTAGGTAAAATGTATAGGAATCCGGTTTCTAGTTTGAGGAACGCATCCCTTGTGTAGTGAACTTAAAAGCCCTGAAGCATGATTTTATTACATCAATCAAAAAATTAATAAATTAAGTAATGTAAGTAACCTCAACGTCAACGAAAGCTTCAGCCCAGCTGGAATGGGCTCGCGTACGACGGTCCTCCTTTGCACCATGTTCTGGATCTTGCCCAGAAGAATGGTGAACTCGTCAATTGAGAGGCGGTGGAAATTACGGAATTTTTCGGGTTCCTCAGCAACTAGTTCTTGAACCAAATTGTCCCAAACTCCTTGTTGAGTGCGTCGCCTGTTGCTGGGACACACCCAATACCGCCTAGACGCACGACGATGTGCGCTCCTCCTTCTCCGCAAAAGATACAACAGCGTGAGCAGGGTCCCAGTTTCCTCTAACCGTGAAGACTCCTGCGAAAATTTCGGATAAATTCATTGCAGAACGCTGGTACAGCTTGATCATTGTGCACACTAGACTCTTGGATACAAGAAGGTATGCTTAACCTGACTGTAAAATGACATGGGCAGGATCTACTCACGTTGACGATGTTCGTTCCATCGATTGCTAGATCCATCATCACTCTGAAACTGAAAATTAAAAGATTGGTGTGTAAAACTAGCCAGGGTTCACTGAGTAAACGTATACCTACTTTCAAACAGTAATGACCGATCAACGGGTTGTAAGTAAAAATTTGCTTCCACAAAACTACAATGACGTTGTGCTAGTGCTAGTGAGTAGGTACTTTCGACTTACCTAATCACTCGATTATATCGTGCACGATAATTTCACGCAAACTCCTTATTAACTTATTCACTTGTTCAACTTAATATTTAACTTGAACACAACTTATCATTTTTGAAGACCGTCAACAACGAGAGAGGTTACACATCAGAGAGGCTTCCAGGAGGAAGGTTATCATTCCGTCTACCGCGTAGACCGCATCATGTGAACAGTCTTCCCACTCCGCCTACCCCCTCCGCTGATATTTCGTCGTTCCGTCTTTGCCGTGTCCGCCTTCATTTCCGCTCATGTGAATCCTGCTTGAGAGTCGTGCATCCGACTGTATTCGTCGGGGGGGGGGGGGGGGGAAGAAGAAAAACATACTGTTACTAGCGGTGCAAAGTTGATTTTAATTTGAAGGAAATAGCAAATTCTTACGCTGCTCATCAACCGGCTCTAGCTCCACCACTAAGGGTTGCCCACTTGGAGAAGGAAGCGGGGGTTCCCTGGGCGTAACCTGGACGGTATCTGGAGAGAGGTCAATTCTTTCGGATTTCGTGTTAAAATTAACAATTGTGTTATTTCTGGCCCGGCCTTTACCGCCGCACAGGCCCCGAAATTTCCAAACTACTTATGAGGAGTGCGACTACCACTCCTAAGGCAATGAATGCGTGGCTGTATGAGCTAGAACGAGCTGCTAAATGATTTCGGAATTGAATGTCCTCGGCTCGTTTTGAAATTTCCCCAAGTCGCATGCTAATTATGTCTAAATTGTCTGTCCGTAACGTACAGAGGGGAATTGACGTTGGGAGAGATGTAGAAAGATTAACCATTCTAATCTTCTCCAATAGGTCAATGTCGAAGGTAATGTTCAAGTCGGGAATGAAGGTTGAAACGACTTCGCTGGTAGCCAATTGTTGCGGTATCATGACGTAATTGGGTGCGAACCCTGTGCATGTAGCATCTATTGCCAAGATACCTATGCCCTGTAGGGTGATCGCCTCATTTTCCCGTTGGGCACACTGAAAAGTGACCTTCAGGGAGCTGTGAATACAGTATAACCACTGATTCCCGGATGAGAGAGGCTGCCACAGGGCATTGTGTACTCCAAAAATGCGGGTCTCGCACGAGAGTGGAAGACGAGTGGGAAAGTAAAACATAGATGCTGTACAAAGTGAGGTTGAAGTTAGCAACAACAAGGGGTGGAGTCCCTTACAGACTCTGTCGTCATTGTTATCGAATTTGTAACATTGAGACAATTCAAAATCGGATAGGATTGAAAATTCGGCTGGTGTTGAGTCGACTAAGAAATACGGCTCCTCGGGTTTTATGTAACCATACGTGTTGTTTTCAATATGGAACGGCAAGGAGTGAACAGAATAATAAACAAAGCTTGATAGGTGGACTAGCGGGACGAAAATGAGAAACACCAGCCTACCATTGGTAAGATAGGCGGTTAGGCGTACCATCCTCACTAAGTTGTGTGCTTGATCGGGCCCCAGGGCGACAGGGAATCTTGTCTCCTGAGGGAGGTGGGATTCCGCCTCCTTGAGTGCGTCGATCAAAGCGTAAGGTGTTTTAACGTGAGGGTGTACCAAACCTATTTTGGCAAACAGAATAGAATCCGTAAGTGATTCTACGTCCGCCTGATATTTGTTAATGTGGTACATGAGTCGTGAAGCGCACTCATCTACCAGCTGTTCGATGGTCACAGTTGAAATTTTCTGACGTACTTGGCTCGCTTCTGCTGAAAGAGTTTTGTTGAACAGAACTTGTTCATTGAATTGTACATCATTTAGGGTTTTATTGCACCTATTGTGAGGTAGCCGGGATTGACGGTCTTGTTTTGTCAACCCGGCGCCCACCGTTAAATTTGGCAGCAAAATAAGGTCTTAAGTCGTGACCGGGAGGAGCTTTCTTACGTGCTGCCGATCCTCCTTTTACCCCGTCCCCAGGTCCTCCTCAAACTCCCTTGATGGAATCAGGCTAAAGAGAACGACAAAGTTTCAATATACGACTTTTATATTGATGTTGAACTGTTCAGCCTAACCTCTCCAACAAATTGATGAATTGCCCTATCCGTGACCCGGACGCGATGCGCAAACCTTTCGGAGGCAATTCGGGATTAACGAAATGTTTGGTAGGATCTGACCTGTGTTTTATGACGAGGGTGGCCTGTACCAAAGGTCCTTGGCTGTGGAACCTCGGGGACCGTCGCTGGCGACTTGCTTCACATCCCAGTCCTGGACGACTGACCGCGAGCTCTCGTTCTCTGTCTCCCTCCTGCCTTGATCCAACTGCTGACTCAGCGTCTCCCGCCGTTTTTAATTTACAGTGTGAAGTAGATTTTCACCTTCGTTAAAATCCCTTCTAACACTATCTATGCATGCGCGCACTATTTGGGACTGGTCTCAAATCAAAATGAGGGAATCGTCCAGATTACTAGTAATTTGTTGTAGTTGTGCGTCGTAATACTCGCCCACGTCCGCATCGAGGGTACCAAATAAGAACTTATGGACTGATCCTACAGCGTTTAGTAGGCCGCGTTTTTCGCGATGGCCGACCAAACTCCTAACGACTAATCGACTATTAGAAATCTCATTAAAATTGATACGTAACATGTGTGCGTCGTTAACGGGATTAAAATTAAACTGATAATCCAGGGAATAAATTCCTTGAATGAAATTTTTAAAAAACAATTACTTGGACTTACCGTTACTTGTTTGATCTTCTTGGGACAGGTCGACAGCTGGCTAGTTCTGTTCTTACCTGTCCTTAGTTTAGTTATCGTTTTCCCCAATTTTAGAATTACAGGAAGATGTCATTTTACTCAAATTCTAAGACTCTCAAATTTTTATGGTTTCCCAACCCGGGAATTCAAGGTGGACTTTAAAATTGAAATCCAATATTAATCTTTGCTTTTATTATGGAACTTTAAAAGATTCAAAATTGTGCTAGTTAATATGTTTACAGATATAATTATTTATCGTTCGTTATATGTAATTTTACTGACCGCTCCAGGAGTACGAAATTTACTTGAGTTCGGTAAGTACCTGTCGAATAGTCCGCTCGGGTGTACACGAGCTCTGGTTGGATTTTCCGTTGATTATGGTGATTCGGAACTCGCGGCGCGATCACTAAATGTTCTCGGATTTTAACAGTGTCTTTTAGGTTCTTACTGCGCAGACCAGTCTTGTACGTTCTTATGCACTGATTGAAAATAGACCACGAGCACACTGCGGTTACTGGTTTTATACAATTACCCGAGTGGGGGTAATTGCTTGGGACTTGGAGATCGGTGGATGATCTCCATTTTTCAGATGAAAGGAGGAGTGACTGGCTCACTATTGCTCACCAGACGACTTCACCTTTTCCAGGGGGACCGCCTCCCGGGGTCACCCAGGTTCAACCAAAAGGTTGTTAACTTTCTGATCTAAGCGGGTTCTCACCGTGGTATCCGCTAGATCTAGGACTCGTCTTACAGGTGTTGGATGATTCTCTGGCGAGCCCTTTCTGGTAAACCTTTGTCTTCTGGGACGTTCAACCTCTCATTTCTCAGAATATTGCGAGCGGAGGTTCATTCTTGCTGATGTTGGCGTCTTGTCGTGGCTCCGCTCAGGTTCCTGCTGGTCGAGATATCTGCAGATGTTGGATTTCTGCGCCGGTGTCGGTTCTCGCATTCCACGGTGTTATTGTTCTTCTTTTCGTCACGTTGGCGCCAGCTCGGTGGATTTTGCTGTCGCACGTGGCATTGTGTCGTAACCGAGGGATGACACGGATTTGTAGGAGGAGCATCACGATGTATCTCTATTGGAGGCGTGGCGGAGTTGATGTGTCATTTCGAGGTGCGACAGTCGTTGGTGCACACTGTGAAATTCAGGAAATAATTTTCGTAGCTCAACCCAGGATTTTTACAAGCGGCCTCTAGTCTCGACAGACCTTGTTCTATGACACGAAATTCTCTCTCCAACCCGTCCAAGGATACGAATGTAATTAGAGTCCATTCGGACTGATAAAATTGTAGATTACCTAACTTCTCAAAGTGTAGTCCTCTTGACGTGACAGGTTGCACGTTGTAGGGGTTTTCGGCGAGGGAGGCTGCCTTACTCAAGATGAAGAGAATGATTGATAAGGGAGACATTGCGCCTGGAACGGTATTGTTCATTGATAATATTTTTTTTAGGCGGTTCACATGAACCTTCTGGGTTTTTCTACTCATTGTAATAGTAGCATTTACGCCGTCCACGACCTGTATAGTATAGGGACCTGTCCAACTAGGGGACAATTTTTTGTTTACTCCCTTTTTTGTTTGTTCGTTCTGTAGAAGAACTTTGTCTCCTACCTGAAAGTCAGTTATGTTAAGGTTCCTATCATAATAATGCTTGTATGCACGTTTGCTTTTCTGCAAATAGTCCCTTGCAAGCTGATGTGAGAGCTGAAGTCTTTGTTTCAGCTCCATTAAGTAATCGTCGTAGTTGTACGAGAAAAGGGTTGGCGTCTGAGTATCGTCGCTTGTCGACCAAAAATAAGTTCGAAGGGTACTTGACGAGTACCGCTATGAGTGTTCGTGTTTATTGTGAAACACGCGAAAGGGAGGAGTTTACACCAGTTGTCCTGATTTGTGTTTATAAAATGTGTGGTGGGATACTCGTCCCAGACAGCAGGATTCCTCACCTTGTCCGGCCAACCTTTCTGAAAGGGAGAAGGGGAAGAGAAAACCAGGCGGGGCCTCCCCAACTCTAATTTTTTTCCGAACTTATTTATTCAACGACAACTAACTACACCCTCAACTACTAAGTCCCCAGGACTTACTTACTTAACTACAGACTTCGACTTCAAAATCCCACTGCACCCAGTAAGCCAAACCCAGACCGGGATATTTGAATCGGGGCTTACCAGACAGCCGTCGGATCGAAAGCGGGGGCGCGAACACACCCGGTCACTCCACCGAACACACGACACCGACGACTGAAAAAACTTTTTTGCTTTTTCCTCCGTCAGGCGAGCCGGCTCGGCTTGCGATGTCCCCGTTTCTTGGGTGACAACGTCAGCAATTTCCGAGCCTCGGCTCCGTGACCAGCTGCATTCTTCACCCCATACTTCCCAAAATTCAATTACTCGGTCTGGATTTTCATGCCCTGGCCTCCCCCTCTCCGGTTGGAGGCTCGTGACGGTTTCCCGTCACAAAATGCTTTAAATATTCCGTAAATAGTGCTCTACTGAACCATTTAGTCTGTGAGGATGTATCAAGGTGAACCATAAACCAAGAAGATCTCCTTAACGAAGGCACGGGCAATTGTTTCCGCTTCTTGATTGGGGAGAGGAATTGCAATATTGTACTTGGTTAGATCACACTGAGCAGTTAGGATGTACTTGTTCCCGTTTACTGTAAGAGGGAAAGGGCCCATGGCATCCAAATTCAACTTTTGGAAGGGCTCATATGGAGTGAAGCTGAGTTGCATCGGAGCTTTGGTTTTCTTCTGAGTCCTATTTTTGTGAATGTGGCATTCAGGGCAACGTCGTACATAGTCCTCTATTTGTTCTTTCGTATTGTCCCATTTAAAACGACTCTTTAATTTTTTATATGTGCGATTCATCCCCTCGTGTCCATGCAGAAGGTTTCCATGAAATTCCCCAATCAGCTGCAATTGCTGATCGGGATTTGTGACACGCTCTACACGATGAGCACTAAGCTAAACAGTTAAGCAACCAACCCCAAACCAGAATATTTGAAATAGAACTCACCGAGTATCAGCCAGAACATCGGGAAAGGGAACAAAACACCCGACACGAACCGAACCCACTGCCACGGCTGCCAAAAACTCGTCACCTTATTTTTTCCCTGGCCCGCGTTCCGGCTCGGGCGGCCCCCCTTGTCACCATTCTTGGGTGCTGAGGTAAGCAGTTCCCGAGCATCGAGCTCGGCGATCGGCTGTTTTTCTCCCTACCTTCGGCAAGAGTTCCGCCCAAACAGTCTGGTTCCGGATTTATTTTTTATGGTGCATGGTGGCGGACTGTTTCGTTTTTTATTTAGTGTCCGTTCAACCTCAAGGAGATGCTGTGGCGAAATTTGCTGACTACCTAGTCAATACCTACGTATCCGACGACTCTAACTTTTCGCCAGATGTGTGGGCTGCCCATTCCAGTTCATTACAGCGTACAACTAACGCCTGCGAATCTTGTCATTCGCATTTAGCCCGCTCTTTTTCACTGCATCCCTCCATTCCTCTTTTTGTGAATGTGCTTCTAGAGTTTCAAATTGACAAGCATATCAGGTGTGGAAATAGACAACGTTTTTTCATCACCCACCTTTCGTTTGAAATGGGTTTCCTCAATTTCATCGCGAGTGACTTAGTTCACTTTCCTACCGTTCTTTAAAGACAGCTAACTGGTAACCGGTTAAAATTGTAACCGGTTACCAGTTAGGTGTTATCGGGAACTGAGACGAATCAGGCCGTAGGGGAGAAGGCGCCCATCTAAGTAGGAGACGAGTCAGGCAGGATATGGGTTTAGTCTCTAATAATTATTGCTAACAATTATTGCTAACGTGATACTAATAATTATTGCTAGCAATTATTGCTAACGTGATACTAATTGGAGACGAATCCGGATCCACCCGCCTAAGGTGGTCGTCTCTTGGTCAATAACAATTAAGCAATGAAAAAGGAGCTAATGACCTGCTCCCAGGCCTACCGAAGGTGCAATGATATCTAGAGAATGTATTATCTGATGGATAATACATGGTATATAAATATATTACGTTGGTTTTCGGTGGCCTCCGTCATTATTCAATAGTTCCAATGTTACTGGGTTGAGTTCAATAAGGCCAATCATATAAATATATGACAATATGATACGGTCATATAATTTATAATAGGATATTCTATTATATTATAATAGGTATATATATATATATATTTTTTTTTTTTGCTGGGCTGTGACGTTGGCCGATCCCGTCGGCGTTAAATTGGCGACGTGACTGGGTGCCCGATGAATCCCACGTGGGGGAAAACACAATAAATTTATCGCCGATCGTTGGATCGCGACAATATATACACGCCCTTACTGGGCAAAAATAAGGAAAAGGAGAAATAAGAAATAAAATATTAAACGTGAAAATAAAAGGAGATTTATTCAGTAATAAATAGAAGATAAGAATTAAATAAATAAGAATTAAACCTCTTGGCAAATTAAGAGAACTGGCCGGAAGGCAAAATGGAGAAAAAAGGAAATGGAAATGAAGCAAATTAAAACAATAAAAAAAGGAATGATCTCACCAATCCGCTTGTGTAAATGTCGGGGCGTTGGCCAAGTGACACACGTGGGAGAGATTTTTATATAATAATCGCTCGAAGGCTAGAAAAGGAAGTCCTCTAATTAACTGCCTCATTTCCGATCTCCTCCCCGCCCAACACCCCCTCATCAAGAGGGGGAATCGGATGTCCGGGTTTCCACCAATAAAACATGGCCCGCTCCCCCCCACCCCCCCGCCTCCTCACCCCGAGACCCACGGTGGTTAAGGGGACACCAATCCCGGGTTGGTCGGGGTTGGTCGGGGTTCTACGGCCAAACCCGTGACGGTGACGTCACAAGTGGTTTCTCAAGTTGTTGATCTACTTTCTTCCGTTATTTTTTTGTAGAAAAATCGAGCTGGCGATCTATCTTTCTTTTGTTAGATGGATTCACTTCTTGGAGCGGCAGTCGTAAAACTTGGTGACGAACTGCTTGGAGTGTCGGCTGAAAGGGGCGGATTAACTTTTCCACAGCGTCAAGTTCTTCTGAGGAGTTGATCTTGTGCTTATCCTGTAATCACAAATAAAAACAATTTTATTTTATTTATTCATCCGATGGATTGATATCAATGATAATAGCGTGGACTACACAGCACACCACTAGCGCCCAGTCGGTGTGGCGAATGCGAATGTAGATGGCTGGGGTTGCAGTGACCCCTGCGAGCTAGACTCTGTGTTGAGCCTAGATTCACGAAGAACATCGAGGTATTGCCTTTTGGGAGGAGGACTCCTAAGGATTTTCTGTCTCGTCGCCCCAACTTGATGTTGAGGCAGGTTTTGTCGACAAATTAGTCTGACTAGTCTTTGACGCGATAGTCAAATGTGTCACACCCTTAGTTGAAGTCAGGAGCGTAGTAACTCCCATCCATATCCCCTGGTCGTAACGATCAGTTATGAGTGATCGGAACTCTTGTGACAATAAATCAGCACGGATATGAGAAATAATATTGTCAGGTAGTTGGAAATGGTTGTTGGCCAACTCAACAAGGGTGATGCTGTCTCGGATCAATGTCCAAACCCTCTCCTTAACCAAAGCTAATAGAGTGGGTGAAGCAGATAGCGCGCTAAAAAGCGCTGCGAGGTCTTCGTCCATCACAGTCTGTACTCCGTACAATTGGGTGATAACGAAAGCGAATGGAACTATGGATCACTCGTGCTTCGGACGCCTGTCTTGAGTCTAGGCCTATAAGTCCGGGACCTGTCCAGGCCTCATTCACTACCGATAAGTAAGATGAAAATGTGTGCACCGAAACAAAAAAAAAAACAAAAAAACGTTTTGGCAAGCATAGATCGGTGTGGGGCATTTATACTAAGCCTTTACATCTAACTTATGTTAATACGTACAAATAATTGAGCACATCAATGTATCATTTCTGAAATCTATACCGATTGATGATGCTCCGAGACTCTCATATTCTTGCAACCAGTCGATGTTTACGTCTAGGGTGGTATAAACAATCACGCAGCACGCTTTGTTTATAGTAGCTGTAGATGAGTGGAGGTCGTAGCCTTGTGTAATAGGCGTAAAACCCTCTTGATGCCAGGAGAAGGGAGTAGCTGATTTAGCGGACTCCGGGAAATGAAATGGAATAGAATAGAAATGTATTGGTACGGATAAATACCTTTCATCAGGATGAGACTTCTCAAATTTGGCTCAGGGAAGCTATTCTCCATCTCAGGAAACTCTTTGCAACTCTTGACTAGTTTTTCCAAAGAAGTTGGTAGAAATCTGAATGAATCTATGAATCTTCACCATAATTACAACCACCGAGAAACTTATGTATTTTTCCTCATTTTGAGGGATGACTAGAATTTATGTGAAGGCCTGTGAGATTGCATGAAGCAAACTCAACAGAAAACTTTCAGGTAGATTAAATCGTTTAAAATTTGTCCAGTAAATGTCTACAGCTGTAGAACCCAGCTTCTTCAAAATAATTTTACCATTGTCATTGTCCTGGGAGGTTGGTGGTGGTGTTGTCAATTGTAGTGTAGAAGTTGATGGCATGTAGAATAAATCCATAGATCGCATAGATCGGTGTGAGGCATTTATACTAAGTCTTTACATCTAACTTATGTTAATACATACAAATAATTGATCACATCAATAATCAATTCTGAAATCTATACCGATTGATGATGCTCCGAGACTCTCATATTCTTGCAACCAGTCGATGTTTACGTCTAGGGTGGTATAAACAATCACGCAGCACGTTTTTTTTATAGTAGCTGTAGATGAGTGGAGGTCGTAGCCTTGTGTAATAGGCGGAAAACCCTCTTGATGCCAGGAGAAGGGAGTAGCTGATTTAGCGGACTCCGGGAAATGAAATGGAATAGAATAGAAATGTATTGGTACCTACGGATAAATACCCTTCATCAGGATGAGACTTCTCAAATTTGGATCAGGGAAGCTATTCTCCATCTCAGGAAACTCTTTGCAACTCTTGACTAGGTAGTTTTTCCAAAGAAGTTGGTAGAAATCTGAATGAATCTAAGAATCTACAACATAATTACAACCACCGAGAAACTTAAGTATTTTTCCTCATTTTGAGGGATGACTAGAATTTCACTGTCAATGGCATGCAAATTGGAAATGAGGAAATGAGGAAATATCGTAGCCAGAAAGGTTGTGAAAGAAAATTGGTATGAAATTGATTTTCCTCAATTTTTCTAAATTGCATAATATTATGTGACATATTATGTGACAACAGCTGAACCTGAAGGAGCCATCAAAGTGGTCATGATCGGCACATTTCCGAATATTCTCTGAAAATTGCCTCCCACACAACTCGCAATGAGTAGCTGCTTCATGTTTCAGCCTCTGATCCAAATTAAAATTGCATGATACGTTAATTTTATACAATTCCTGTATTTTTTTGACAATTTCCTGTAGCTTTAAGAGAAATTCCCGGACACAATCACCACCTTTGAAGATGAATGTTTCATCTTGCATCAAGTGTGGATAAGACGATTTTAGGTGAAACCCATTACAAGTGGGAATATGCTCTTCGTCGCGAATGGTATAATATACCATTATTGTGGTATAATATAATATACCATATTATGGTTTATCGCTATCTTCACCGCGTCGTTGTCTTCTTCAAACAGAATTAAGTGGAGCGAGCTGACATTCTAAATCGGCGTATAAAACAAATCCCACCTTTGTCATGAACTGATAATCGTCAAACTGAATGTGCGACTTTTCGGGGAACTCGTACCTACATGGTTTAAATTTATTACAAAACAGTTTTGCTCCTCGAGCCTAGTAGCGGCTGACTTTCCATCAATCGTTACCCGGGTTTTTTTTAAATGTTTTGAAGCAACTTCTACACATCAAGCAAGCATTTTTCTTATCAATATTAAGCTGATGGTTGACTAAACGTGGAAGGTTTTTTATCCAGCAGAAATGAGAGTTGCTCGCATTTTCAAGATACAATAAATCGATACAATCTGATCCGTGCACATTGACAATCTTTGAAATTTTGAGAGGGTACACTCGATTGTCATACCCCTGTACGACCGTCCCATTTATCCGTTTTTTTACGTATAATCTGATTTTACATTTTGTGGGGCTTCCATTGTGGAGTATTATTTGTTCGTAAATAATTATTATTATGACCTCTTCCGCGGTACCGTCTTCGTATTTGAGGATTGAGTTGTTGCAAAATCGTATTTCCTAAAACACTCGCCAAATTGTTTGGATGGTAATTTTGACCACCCCTGTATCCTGCTCGTGATCGCCCGCGGTACGTTCCCCTGTAATTTTCTTGGATTTGTTGTCCATCACTGTGATTTTGATTATACTTAATTGTTCTGTTGTTTGTCTTGGATATGCTGTCCTTGACTATGATTTTATTGACTTGCAGAGCGAAACCTATTCCCTGGAGTGCCGGATGAGATGGAAACACGTTTTATACGCACTGATTTATTAGAACGAGAGGGTTACTTCAGTACACCACACGGGTTATGACAAGACTACTCCCCTTCCCCCAATCAGAGCCACCTGATTAGGTGCTACCTAATCTGAGGTGGGGGTGAATTAAACCTGCGGAACTATTGCCGCCAACACCCCCCTTCAATATTCCAAAGGTGCAACTCTGATTTTACTCAATAAATCATTAAAATATTCAGCACATAACATGAGCATTAAAAAACTAAACTAGATTCAATGAGATCAACACATGAAAAACTTAACATCAAATCCATGATAAATAAAAGAAATAGACACATAAAAAACATCACAGTTTTCAGACTTTCAATCAAAATCACTACATTATTTCTGACCATCAAATTCAACTACATTTAGCTTTTCACGAAAATATTCAAACTTCTTAATTGACAAACCCTTCGTCAGGGTATCAGCAATCTGCTCTCCTGTTTGCAAATAAATTAATTTTACAACACCACTAGCTACAAGATCACGTACAAAATGGTGAATTATATCAATATGTTTTGAACGCTTAGTCTCCAAAGATTCTGCAATATCAATCGAAGATTTGTTATCCTCATATAAAAGAATTTGACCAACTTTAATTTTCAAAGAATGATCCAAAACTTGCTTCAGGAAAATTGTAATTATTATAATTCTGTTGATAATATCGACCGCGGAAATAATTATTCCGTCCTCGCCCGCGAAATGATCCTCGTCCACGATTTGAAGTTCTGCTTTGAAAATCAGCCTCCAAAACCGCGATCCTTGCGTGCAAAGGGTCCTCTAACGGTGTATTCGGAGTTTGTGGTATTGAAGATGGCTGAGGATTAGTTGTGTTTTGATTAGTTCGTTTTTCCCCTGAAGACAGTTGCAATAACGCTTCTACCTGGTATAATTTAGTAACCGCCTTTTCAAATTCGACTATTCCCGCCAAACAAATACGGTATTCGTGGGGTAAGCCTGCCGCTAATATCCTGAGTTTTTCTGTAGCTGACATAGATGGGGCAGCTTTCCATACTAAATTTCTAAGTCGGTCCACGTACTGTTTTGTTGTTTCCGTGTTTGTTTTTTGTAAAGAATACAGTTATGTCCTTGCCAACTCTATTAAACTGTGATCCTGGAATTCTTGTCTTAGTTGATTTTTAAAATCGTCCCATGAAGGTTTCAATGTCCCCGATTTTTCCATTTCATCGTACCATATTTGTGCATCCGCCAGAAAAAAGCTCGGAATGCTACGCATAATTTCTGTGGTTGCCCATTTATTGTATGTAGCCAATTTCTCCCAACTATTAATGAATTGATTTATGGCCTCGTGGGGTTGAGCCGAAAAATAACGTGGAGTTATTCTAACGGTATTCGTCATGTTAGTCGTTGCCATTGTAATACTCAGATTTGGTTTTATATCCTCTACCAGTCAGTTATTTTGTTCATGTATTGGTTCTCCTATGTTTGCATAAATTCTTTCGTTGTCTAATTCGTCTCCCATCGCGGACGATGGGTGACTTAAGATGTCCAAAACGGAGTTCCGTCGTCTTTTAATTCCTCGGTCGGAGGTGGGGTTACCGCTGAGGCCGGTTCCCTCGCGCCGAACATCGGCGGTCCGAAATGAGGCTGCTGCTGAGGTCGGCAGTCCTCACGTTGGAGCCGACAAGCTATTGTATTGTGAGGTTTTTTGAAGTAGTGGGTAATTGAATATTTAGGTGGTATTATGGTAGACCATAATACAATAGACAGCACAGACCTGTGTGCTATTGCACGAATGGGTTTGGGTATTTTTTAGGTTAAATTTTACTTTTTTTCTCAAAGAGAGATGGGAAGAATTGGAAGATTAAGGGGTCAAATCTGGCTTAGCATAAAACGAAAAAAAAAAAAAAAAAAATGCTGGTCTCTTGGTGGACCTGTGTAAGTAGTACGTCGATGGATGGACGGGTGGACGTGAGAAATCGCATCCCACCAGATCTCCCTCGCCATGAGTCAGTTGCAGCGTTCAGAGCCGTGATTATGGCCATGATTATTTGCTGTCGGTGGTCTTCCATAGATAGAGAGAAAACAGAGAGAAAGTTAATGGAAAAAGAATAAAATAAGTATGAGAAAAAAAGAAAAAAAGAAATAATAATAAATGGAGAGAAACGAGAAAAAAATAAATTTTGAATGTTATATTGTATAAATATAAATCCTTATATATTGTATATACATTTAAACATTTTCCCGTTGCTAATAATCATGATTATTATAATCATAGAACCACGTACATACTAGGTACCATAATAATTATTATTATGGCACCTACCTAGTATGTACATGGTTCTAATATCAACAGAAAAGAACACACCAAAGAATTTGAGCCAGACAAATGCATAGAATGCTTAAATTGAAAGCTTAAAATAAATAAAAACGAAGCCTGCTAGCTAGTAACTACTGCAAAATTTGTACTAATACAATTTCTACTACAAAATTTGATAATTAATATCATGAAATAACTTCTCACCTGTGGAATAAAAGTCCGCAACCTTAAGGCTTAGTGTGCCTATTGTTGCAACCATATGCAACACAATAACTCACCATTTCAACGAATTATTAATAAAATAAATACGATATAAATATCCTGTTTTAAATATCGTTATAGTTTTTAACCAAATTTTGGTTAAAAACTAAGTAATCCCTGCGATGTTCAATGCAAAAGTGAAGGCCTGAGTCGGTAGCGGTCCCTCAAATGGTGGGGGAAGGCAGGGAATTTTTCGGCTCGCGTTCAATGCAGGCCAATGTAGGGGGAAGCCCGGGGTTGGGCACGTCACCCGATAGCCACGTAATCAAGTTCCTAGCGCCAGGCGAAGGGAGATGAAGATGATTTTTGCTGGTGTCAGCGGCTACACTTCGTATGACTTCCTCCCGGCGGTCGTTTGATCGACGTACGCGTCCACAGGCATGACTTAGATCACGGTGACCCCAAAGTAGGTCGGTCACCCGTGGTGGAAAAACTCGTGAAAAGAAAAAAAAAAATTGATGAAAAAAAACAACCAAATAGTAGGTACTTACCTATTGGGAAAGCGGTCCTGTCCGACTGCGCCACTTTTTACGCTCCCTCAACTTCGTATCCTTCGATGCCCCGCTACTCGATTCTCAAATTCAATGATATATTAATTTTTCCACAAAGAGTTAGCTGTTTCCTCTGACGTTCTATTCACGACTCCCCTACTGCTCGCCTCAGCTCCCTACCCGTCATTGGAGTCCCCTCTCCCCCCTCTTCTGCCCACGTCGTCAGGTTTTACGTTGGACTATTGGTCAGCCTGCACCACGGCAACCTCCACCCTTCCTCTTCCCGTTCCATGGATGTAACACAACCACTAGCCTTGCACAGCTCACTTTCCCATGCGGGATTATTGCCCTCGTAAGAAAAGGATTGTAAGTCCTGTAGTCCGAAAGTCGTCCTTCAGAATGTCGATGTCTATTATCAATCAATCCCTTCTGACTGGGCCCTCCAATATGGTACCCGACAGCAGGAGGTAGTTCAACCGTAGACGGAGCAATTTGGCAAAGTCTCAGTCCCGAGTTCAAGTTAGTATCGGAGCTGAGCACTGACCTTACCTTATAGAAATCTCTACTTCGGTTCGGTATGCCAATTTCTGGTGTACTTGCTCGCGTATTTACCACTTATTAAGCACTTTAACACGGAGCCGCACTCAGAGCAGTGTGCACATCGAGAAGAGTCCGCTGTGCAATATTTTTGCACGTGATATAATCCAGAGCACTGAAAATATCTCGCAACTCGAATGTAGTCCTTAACTCTGCAAGAACTCCATGCTAAAAATACTTTCCCTAAATTTAGTATTTTCTTTCGTAGGTTCGGGCTCACTTCTACAACCCAGTTTGTCATCAGCCCGCCTCTTTTTCCGAATTTGAAGAACAGTTTTAGTTGCTCATTTACTTCATTTTTTCCTAATGATTAGACACATTTTTATTTCCTTATCAGTTAACGCTGTTGGGACTCCATAAATGGCTTTGCCTGTACCACAGTTCGTCCCCAACTCTGGATTTCTGTGGTGCCGTCATAGCACTTTGTTGTAATGAAGGATTGGATTTTTTTGGAGGAGTCCAAGTGTTTAGGTGTCTGCACTGTGTTTTGTGAACTAGGGTTTTGTGTGATACCTTGGTATAGGGTCTCTTGAAAGGAACTGTATTTGTTTTGTCAGATCCCAATTTAAGAAAGGGGGGAATAAGGTAAAAGTTGATATTAAACACAGATGATGTTTTAACTCTCTATTGTAACAATCAACCCTTAACCTAACCCTTCCCTAAAGTTCTCCTCATGTACCTTCCGAAGTCTGATACGACGAGCGAAGTGACGATCTTCCTCCGGTGAGACGTTGAGAAGAGACGGGTTGAACGGACCAGACGGGGCTAGTTGTCTTCGGATCAGAAGTTCCACGGTTCGGAGTAAGGTGTAACAACGGCCAATTGTTACCGACGAACGATGGTTGACTAAAGATGCCCAAAACGGGGTTCCGTCGTCTTTTAATTCCTCGGTCGGAGGTGGGGTTAACGATGAGGCCGGTTCCCTCGCGCCGAACATCGGCGGTCCGAAATGAGGCTGCTGCTGAGGTCGGCAGTCCTCACGTTGGAGCCGACAGTTTCTGTTGTGCCGTGAAGACGTTAGTGAGTTCTTTAGGAAAATCTTGCGGAAGCCCCTCTGCATTTCTGATGAGTTTGTATGAAGGTGACAGTTCTTGGTGTTATTTTCTGATGACTTGCATCATTATGTTGGTATAACGTTCATGCATCTCAGTGCGTGAAAAGGGCTGGAACTTATGTGTTAGCCCCTGTGACGGGATACTCGTCCCAGACAGCAGTATTCCTCACCTTATCCGGCAAACCTTCCTGAAAGGGAGAAAGGGGAAGAGAAAACCAGGCGGGGCCTCCCCAACTCTAATTTTCTTCCGAACTTATTTATTCAACGACAACTTCGACTACAACCTCAACTACTAAGTCCCCAGGACTTACTTACTTAACTACAGACTTCAACTACAAAATCCCACCAGGGTCCGTCAGCAAGCCAACCCCAAACCAGAATATTTGAAACAGAACTCGCCGAGTACCAGCCAGAACATCTTGAAAGGGAACAAAAACACCCGACACGAACCGAACCCACTGCCACGGCTGCCCAAAACTCGTCACCTTATTTTTTTCTGGCCCGCTTTCCGGCTCGGGCTGCCCCCCTTGTCCCCATTCTTGGGTGCTGAGGTAAGCAGTTCCCGGGCATCGAGCTCGGCGTTCGGCCGATTTTCTCCCTACCTTCGGCAAGAGTTCCACCCAAACACTCTGGTTCCGGGTTTATTTTTCCACCCTGCCCCCCCCCCCCCCTCTCAGCTGGATGTTCATGACGGTTTCCCGTCACAGCCCCAAACTGCCCTATAGGTGCCAGGAGGAAGGGGAGAAAAAGCAAGTAGGTATCTTGGCGAGCGGTTTACAGCCGTGAACGCGTTTATTCTTGAAACTCACACCTTGCAGGCCTAATCCTCTACAAAATCCCTACCAAACCTTCCCCTTACACACTACTAACAGTACACAGAAATACCCAACTCAATTACGAGCTCCCGCTCGGTCAAACCTCCTTAAGGGGACTGGTCACATTTTTCAGCCAAAAAATCGATTTTTTAATATATTTTATATGTTTTGATTTTCTATAGAACTTGACAAACATTAAAAAATAAATAAATTTGTAGATCGGACGCCGGGAACCCTTTCAAATTTGAATTGGAAGTCGCCTACCTCTAATGTGAGCCTGCTGCGCAGGCCGGATCGTCGCCCTCCTCTTCTTCCCACTGGTCCTCCAGCATTTTCTTCGCTCTAGATCTCTCCACTCGTGAATCCTTTGACATATCCTGAGCTGCTCTATTTGCATTTCGAATTCTTGCATGCTGCTACGAAAAATTCTCCAGGGTCAATTCCAAGGGCTTTCATCATGCGGCATCGGCTCATGTTGCCATCATTGAAAAGAGATACAGCTTCGTGAACACCCAGTTTCAGTGTAGATATACCCACAAACGTTCGCTTGGGTATGACCTTCCACAAAACGTTGTGAAGGATTCATTGGTGTTCTGTGTCTTACCATGCAAGCATTTTCAGAGCAATGCATCTGCCGAAAGATCTCGGAATATGGGTTTTTATCTCTTAGCACACTGCGAAAGGGAGATGTCCATGTTCTGCAGAACATATATGTATGTTTATATGTTTTATTTTCTGCCACAGCCTTCTGATATTACCACACAGCTTTTTTCATGTTGGCTAGAGTTTTCGTACCATTTCTCATTATAGCTAATCCATAATATGTTTGGATTTTATCAATCCATTCGTTGTTCAGTCTACCTCTCCCCCCCAAGTGGCTTTTTGTCCATCAAAACCTTTGTACAGTTTTTTCAGGTTTCGCAGCCACCCGGCACCCCCGGGGACCCCCCCATACGGTTTTGCATATGACCTATGCATTCCAACTTCTGTATTTCATCATCGCGGCCATTTTTCTGCTTGGAGCTCTCATATATCCGTCTAACTCCTTCAACCTCCATGCTCGATCCTCTATAATTGGCATTACAGCTAGGTAAATAATGCTCGTCTTTGCTTCGCCTAGGACAAGGACAGTGTTTAGACAATACTTCAGTATCTATGACTTTGCCACTGCTTCCAGAAGTAGCTGTTACGACGCCGTTCAGAAATTGGTGGCCTCTTTTCTGCCACGAACCGTCAAAAGCCACTGTTATATCTCTCTCTCTCCTTCATTTTCAGCAATGGATTCTTCCAATGCAGCATTCATGCTAGCTTCGCAAACTTTTGTGGAAGCAACATCAATGAATTTTTCATATTCATAAAACCTTGGTGGAGGTTTACGAGTTTACCGTTTACCGTTTACCGTTTACGAGTTATGAGCGAAAAACTCATCTCATATCTGCTAAGAAACCTTCAACAATTAATTAATTTGCATCAGATCGATTTGAAACTCATTTCAGACCATCCTCAAGTTATCCTGGAGGCGGCGAATTTCAAATTTGATGAAAATTTGATTGAATTTAATTCTCTCTTCCCCCCCATTTCACAGTTCACATTTCGAGTCCACACCGTCGGTCGTTATAGGAAGGTTATCGGTCTAAAAGTCCTTCCCTGCTGTTGACCACGTTACACCACCAGACGAACAATACGTATAATACGGGTTTCCTCATTGAGCAAATAAATCCCTCGGAAAACGGAGTAGTTATTTCTTGTTGGATGGACCCCATCTTTCCCAATCCTCTTGACTGAGTATGTATATGTATAGGAAAAGGGCGTATTGTTCCCGCATCACTCACTCTTGCTTTACTCAGCAGGTAAACATGTTTGCCCCATCAAATTAACATATCGGCTCTACGTGGGTATTACTGATGACTATTCAATCACCTACCATTTTTAGGAAGTTACATTATTATTGTAAGCTGATTTTCTTGGTAGCGTGATTTCAACTTACATGAGATTTTCCCGGGAAAATTCCCGACTTACTACTTGACTCCTGTCCGAGTGAAATACAAAATGTCAAAATACTGGAAATCACTAATATCCCATGTAGCACAAGTGTATTGTCCCACGGTTGGCCAACCGTGTTTTTGGCCATATACGAAGTAGGCATCTGGTAGGGTTATTGTTGGCCCACCCATGGTAAAAATCGTTGGTAAATCGTTGGTTAGCAGTTGGTCCACCCATAGCAACAACTTAGTAAGCTACTCTTCAGCGGGTATGAGAAAAAGTCCTGTTTTCTGTACACATTACAAAGCAGTTGCGTCTTAATAGGCTCGTCTGAAGACTGTAAAATGTCAACTACCGCAACAACTTCTTTAGTTTTAGTCAAGAAGAATCGGTTGGAACTGCTGACTCCAACAACTATTCCGTTGTCAGTAATTATTTTCCGAGTACTGATTGAAATTTTACTTGGTTGGGGATCAACAGGTGTGTTTCTATTCTCAAATTCAAGGGTTCTTTTGGCCACTTGGGCCAAAGGGCGAGAAGGGCCTCGAATAAGTTTTTTGATATGAGACATGAAATTTTCAAATGGAAAAGCAGAAAATTGATCAAGTGGCCCGAAATTTGAAAAATCAGCCGCAAGATGAAGTAAGGTATGGAAGTTATAAATGAGTAATTTCCATAAACGCGAGGAATAATATTATGGAAATGACCTGTTGCGCTCATTCGCATATTGAACGAATTATAATTTCGTCTAAGACTTTCCTCATTCGCCGTCTTTTTGTCCTATAGGACTATAGGACTTGTTCTATAGAAGAGGAACTTGACACAATAGAAGTTGACGGTTGTCGTAAAAAACCCAACAAACCAGGAAAAAAATGGCTTAACCTCAAATGAAAACCTAAATTCAATAAAAATATACCAGAAAAATTTGGAAAGAAAGAACAAGTTAGGTATGCACGTTGCACCGAAAACTAAACTTATCCGGCCAGATTTTCTTGGGATACTTGTTGTACTTTGCGCAGAGTGAATCGGCGAAGAGTTTGAGCAGGATCTTTCTCGTAGCCTCCTTCACAGTCGATCTGAAATGAATTTCAAGTTAGCCACTTATAGCATTGAGCCATCATAATATATCATGATAGAAGTACGGCTGCCACTGCCCAACTAATATAATGTATTAGATATTATCTCTCTCTCTCTCTCTCTCTCTCTCTCTCTCTCTCTCTCTCTCTCTCTCTCTCTCTCTCTCTCTCTCTCTCTCTCTCTCTCTCTCTCTCTCTCTCTCTCTCTCTCTCTCCAAGCTTTGGACTGAGAATACAATTTGTAGGAATTCAACCTAGGATCTTGTCAAAAACGCACCATCGATATATCGATATAATATATATTATATATATGCATATATGCTCCCGTGTAGGGGACGGCGATAGAAGAAAAATGAAGTCACATGAAAAGGAACATTTCAAATGAATTAATCACAAAAATGCAACAGAACGTACCAGTCAAAACTTTGTAACGCGTTGCGGATATTTTGTATGTTTTCTGTCGACACGGTCGTGGGAGGGGAAAACATGTCTCCTGGGAGCCGCACCTTCGTTTTGAAAGTTTTTTCAAACGGCGTTAGGCCTTCGTCATCGATGGCTGTTTGTAGGCCCAACAAAGCTGCTGGAAGCCTGTCTATCCAGGGTAATTTGTCGCCCTGGCACATCATGGCGTCCTTGAGAGCCCTGTTTCGTCTTTCTGCAAAGCCGTTGGCCTGTGGATGATATGCCAAGGTCATGATAATATCATGTTAATATCATGATAATATCATCATATTATGATGTGCCCCTAGCATGTGAGGTGTTTGAAGAGTTCGCATTCGAACTGTCTTCCCCTATAGGGGAAGATATATCAGTCGTTATTCGACTTGGGGCACCGTACCTGCATATCCACTGCTCGTAGATATTTCTCGCTGCTGTGATGGCAGAAATGCCCGCAATAGGGGAGGCTTCAATCCATCCCGTCGCCCTATAGACCATGGTCAGCAGATGGTCTTTCCCTCTTTGTTTTGCGTTCATAGCGACCATAAATAATTTACCGAATTATCAACTTGAAAACTTGGTATCACAGGCACTTTTTAATACATGAGTAGGTACCTACATTATATTCAGCCTTGAGCTTTCAGCTCTAAATTAAGTCGGAAAATGATACCTAATTGAGCGAATAGAAACAAAAGTCTTTCAGTTTTTATTTAATACTCGTAACTCACACACTAGAATTGAGCGATTAATAAAAACGATAATTTAGTATATTATATTAATAATATATAATTAAAAAGGGTTTGTACTCATATTGTGAGTACAAACACTTTTTAATTTGAAAAATATCGAAGCAGAGGAAGTAAATTATATTATTTGATCAGCAGGGAACACAAAACCTTTTTTTAAACATCATGTATTATTTTTAATCTGAGCGTTTCTAGCTTTTTTTTTCAGCAAAATGTTCAATTATTTGCTGGAAATTCAATTTTCTTGCCAGCTCGTGTTCGATACTGAGGGTACCAATACAAGCCCGTCAGTCGATTCTGGGTTGAACAGGACCTCAGGTAGTTTTTAATTCTTGAAAGAGTGCTGAACGATCTTTCAGCGGAGGCAAACGAAACTGGCAAAGTGCAAAATATTCTCAGCCCTACACACACATTTGGGAATAAGGCTTCCAATTTTTTGTCATAAATATCGTTCAGAAGATCAAAGGGGGACTCGAACTGGGGGGTTAGCCCCACAAATGCGCTTTAGGTGAGTAATCGGTCGAGGCCCGCGCACATCGATGTGTATTCCGCTGACCAGGTGCCTCAAACCGCGTCCAGATCGTACAGGGATGGGGAAGGCCTGAATTGATCTGTCCCTTTTCCCATTTTGCCTCTCCTCCCCCCTTTTTTTACAAAAAAAATCTCAAGAAAATCCGGGGCCCCTACGAAGGCCGGGCCCGGGGGCAACGGGTCCAGTACCCCCCCCCCCCCCCCCCAATATGGGGCTGCTCAGCTCCCCTACCACTTTACGGTCTGCAATTGTTTTATGGATGTTTACAACATATTGGACGATAGTTAGAGCCAACATTGTATTCCTATAGGTCGACAACTTAGAGAATAACTAGGGGAGTCACCGAGCCTCCTTCGGAGGGGAAGTTTGCCTTCCCTTTCCAGGTAACCCCTTTAAGCTCGGAAGGTGCGCGCGTAATTCGAAAACTCAGGCCTCTCCCCCCATCGACCACGTGATCTCTGACCGCTTGGCGAGTTTGCCTAATTATGAGTATTTCAGACCGTACATAAAGTGATCCTATGTACCTTCATGAAGATTCAATTAAAAAAAAAAGAAAAAAAAAAGAAAAAGATTATGATGTATTAACAAAAGAAAAAATTGTATTGTTTTAATAGGCAGGTAAGTACCCATTTAAATGTGTGGAAGAAAAAAGGGGCTTCTGAGAAAGAATTATCACCTCACGAAATTAATAGATGTACAGTATATATATATTATAACAGTATCATTACATTAAATGTAAAACAAATTTTGTTTTTCCGCTTCGAATGGGGCTTCTCGAGGGTTCGAGAAGCCCAACGGCCTGGTCAGGAGGCCCATTTTTTGAAAAATGCGGGACGTGAGCCCCGGCGGTGTGCCTAGGAAGGGGACAGATTTCACTCTCGGGATGCCGCCAGGTTCGCTGCACGGTGTCATTCCTTAAGTTGTCGACCTATAGCTAAATAAATTGATTTCTGAGACCAATTTGAAGTACCTATTACGCGAAAAGACAACAGATAAAATCGACTTTGATAACTCGCCATACTGATAACTGTCAAACTATTCAAAATCCCGTGGCTCAGTAGTTTAATCTGTGGGCTCAGTTGAAAGACGACAATGCAGCCAACAAAATTAAAAAAAAAAACAACTTCGGATTCTGAACAGTAATTCTGTAGATATCGGGATAAACGTACTGGAGAATCGAGGTTTTCAGGAGAGCCTTTTAAAGATGCGCTCTGCAGTGCTTCGGTTTTGGCACAATGACTCCGAGAATTCCCAATTTCAGAAGACGAAAAACTGTTCCGCAGGTGAGAAAATATAAACCTATCCCCGATAATATTATATCATCTGGGAAACTATAATAGTTTCAACTCTGTCAACGTCGGCGTCAATTCTAGCCAGGGATTGCTAGTGGATCATTGAATTAGAATCGCCCATAATAAAGCAGATTTCAATACAAAAGATGCTTCTTTTGTATTGAATTCTGCTTTATTTCGGATCAAGAGAAGCAGGGCGCGGAAGAAATTGGTGAGACGATGACCAAAGCAGATGGAGCAGAGCCATGTTACGAGATCGGAGGTTACTGACTTTGGGAGACGATAACTCGGTCTGTAGTTGCAGTATTTACCTCTTTTTTAGTGTTCCTCTGATCCTAAGATTAATTACAAAATTTTTGAAAATTTCAAAATTTGCATCAAGTTCGTTAGACATCAAAGTATGTATCGTATTAGCAAGCCCCCCCCCCCCCCCCCCCGAAGCTTTTAAGTTATGATCCAACGCATATTGTAGCTCAATATGGAAAAATTGTGCATTAATTAATTGAGCATGGCGCCTTTTCGAGCATTCATTAAGAGTGGAAAACTCCTAGCCCTTGTTGGCAATATTCCGCAGTAATAAATCTCCGGGTCACGTGCTATTACAATTAAGCAAACCTACTTCCAAGTACCTAAATATTACCTAATAAATTGTTTATTCATTAACGCTAAGTGATTGTTTGCCGAATGTGCTGAGGTCTCATGGGGAAATTAGGTAGACAGATGACTCGTCTGCTGGCGGTCCAAATTGTATATCCGGCCATGAATAAATTTAGAGTTGGAACCATTTTCGAGCTGTTGAGCTCATCTTCATCCGAGAGTGGTACCAACCTGATTTACACTGAGTTAACCTGAAAAAAACAACTGATTTTAGTATGTATTCAACCACTTCAAGACACAAGTTTGTTTATGAGCTCAGCAGCATGAAACTGGTCCCTCTTTCTTTGTTTACTAGGCAATGAATTTATTTATGAGTTTATAAACTATTTTGACCACCAGCGGACGAGTCATATTTCTCTCTAATCCCCTTATTAAGCTAGGTAGGTAACGACGTTTGCCGTAACAAGGCGAAGTTGGCATTAAAAAAAATTATTTTGTAAGTACTACATTAGGCATATATTTCACGTTGTTGACTGAATGTGCATGTTTACAGAAAATTGAGCGATGAATGAGTCGTATGACGTCTTAGTCTAATCTTACATGAATATTTGATGATACAACGAATCGTGAGGATCAATTTTCCTGGCAATGTGTGTTATCAAGATATTATGTAGTCATTGTTTATATTATTGACTGAATGTGCAAGTTTACAGAAAATTGAGCGATGAATACGACTTAGTCGTATGACGTCTTAGTCTAATCTTACATGAATATTTGATGATACAACGAATCGTGAGGATCAATTTTCCTGGCAATGTGTGTTATCAAGATATTATGGGTGATTCTCAGAAAAAGGGCAATTTTCTACCCCTTGTAGTTCAAAAAAATTCAAGTGCTCTGATTGCTTTTCTTTTTTTTTCACGCGTTCCTTATATGAAAACCGACAGAATATAGTACTTTTTAGAGGTCAAACTCCATTTTCAAGCCCAGAATTCGAATTTTAACATTCAATAGAGCCACGTCACTGACCATCCCTCCACGCGACTGACAACACTGAGGATGTTTAACAAAATACTGAGTCAACGAGTGTATTTGTTTATTAAAAATTGTTTAAAAAAGTAAAAAATAAATTTTCATTTGCAGGTAAATGTTGACTTCAGTCAAATTTCAGTCTTAGCAAGTCTCAAATCGACCTGTCCTTCATATTAATATAATAGCTAAGAAAACAACGAATTAACATCTGAATAATTGACGCGATTCATAAACTAGAACTAAGAAAACATCGAATAAACATCTGAATAATTGACCCAATTCATAAACTAGAACTTAATACTTTTGGTAAATCAAGACTCAAGAGCGAAAAATAGCTGAGCTGATCTGAGCTGAGATCAAATTATGCTACTTTTAAGGAACTCAATGTATTTATAGTTTTCCACTTTCATTAGGCGGCTTGAGACTGATACAGGAGGACTCTTCAATTTGCACAACAACCCATTCAATGGAATAATCTGCCTGTCGGGAATGTGTGGCCACATGAAAAGAATATTTGGGCCAAAACGGGCCATGAAGTTAACCAAAACTTGTTGGTCTTCAATTTTTTCCACAATACCTGAAACAAAAACAAAAAATTAATAGTAAAAACATGAAATCATTATTTTTATATCCACATCTGAAATTTCTAGTGGTGGGAAGACGCACGAATAAATTAGAAACCAAAATTTGGTTTCTAATTTATTCGTGCGTCTTCCCATTCATTCAATGATATTCGAAAAAAGAATTTATACACTCACCGGGGTACCAAGCGTCTCCAAATATTGCCGCTACCCAGTTCAATTCCTCGATGACTGGGGTAAACAGTGTTCAGAACAGGATTCTACTGCTGAGGTCCCTTGGTAATGGCCAATCTGGACAGGAGGGCCAACTGAATAGTGGTGGCACGTTTGCCCTAGCTCACAATTCATGCAGCTTAGGGAGTTGAATTGCAAGCTTCGAAGTTCAGTGTTGTAGGTGACTTGATGGATCTTCATTGTCTAACGAACAGGTGCAATGGGAACATCATTAAATGATGTTCGAGACTTGGCAAAAATCACAAATTTTGTGATTTTTGCCAAGTCTCGAGCCGCTTTCGACCGATACCTGCAGACTACTTTTCTTCCAGCCTTTTTCCTGGAAGATTCAGGGAGTCCAGCAGATGATGAAGAATTTTGTGGGTTTTTTTTTTTTTTTTTAGCAAGAAACTTCTCCTTTGCTCTGGATTTTTTTTTTTTTTTTTCTGTTCCTTCCAGATTTTTCTCTGAGCCCGCTTCGATCTGTCGGACATTTCTGAAATCAGCAGCTTCCTCATATGCTGCTTAATCTGGTCCTCCTGCTTCAGTTCTGGGTTATTTCGTCTTTTTTCTCTTCTCTTTTTTTCTGCCAGGCGCTTCCTCTCTTTCAGCTCTTCTGCTGAAAACCTTTTTGCTGGTGCCATTTTCAATCTGCAAAATTAATGAAACTGCTATACTAGTGTCTCTGTCTCAGCAAGAAAATATAAAAACAGTTAATTAGGTATTATTCCTCTGTAAAATTGAATATATAAATGGTTTTGTCGATTTTTGGTAAACTGCTCAGAAACGTGGAAGTATCGTCAGTAACGGGGATCAATGATACTTCCACGTGACTGACTACGATTGTTCCACGTAACTGACATTTCTAACTTTGAACTCTACCCACACCTTTCTCCTGATGCCAATGGAATAAATAAAATCGTGTCAGTATTCTGCACGATACATACTACAAAAATGGGCAAAAGTTAGATTTGAAATGTAAACGTTAGCCAGGGAAACATTGAACCACGTTACTGACCTGAATAAAAACACGCTGCAACCTCTCCTCTTCCATGCCGTTTTGCTGGCGACTGATGGGCCCACGGGGGAGAAGCTATGTACGTTCGCGCCAGCCAGTACTGCCAACACAAAATGACTGCAAAAAATTGTCCCTACCTTCGGTTTTGCTGGAGGGACGGCACCTTTTCCATTAATCCACGTCACTGACGGACTTCGCCGATGCAAAGTTTGCGAAACTCCTTAGAAACCCGTGATTGTTTCACAAGACTAAGAAACGGCGTAAATAGTTGAGCGTAAATAACAAAATCAGGATATGAAGCTCTTTTCACCCACCGGCATTTTTCGCATATGCTTGGTTCACCCCAGTACTTCTAATCGTATTCTGATACACCCACGTTACGGACATTTCCTAACTTTGCACTAAAAAAACTACCATAAAACCATGGTTCTGTGGGTAAATAATGTATTAGCGAAATAGGAGGAGCGTAAGAGAATGAGTGGTGAAAATTTTTTTTCCAGTTCACGCTGGTTTGAGAGCTGGGGTTGATCTGATTCATGAAAATTGCCCTTTTTCTGAGAATCACCCTTATGTAGTCATTGTTTATATTGTTCTTTTGTAATATTGTAAAATAAAACGGTATTTTCAGACTTTTCATATTTAATCGCTTATCCTATATAGGTACTGAATTTAAACTGAGGGTTGTAAAATTCTTCTTGAGTAAAGAAAAAGAAAGGCAACCATATTGAAGTTGACATCCGCCCATAGGTTTGTACCACAAGCGATGGCAGATGGTCATTTAGTTTTTGGAATCTACACAATGTGTAGACATGTGTTCAATATGTCATATTGAAATGTAGGAGTAGGGCACCCTGGTTACTGGATGTTAAAGGTGTACCTTCATGCACAAAATGAGTGCCTTGCTATTTAATAGGTCTATCATTAATTGTGTTGTGTGTTTGGGGGAATGCCTCCAGCGTTACTGGGATTACGCCCCTGGTGTCTTTGGAGAAAGAGGAAGGGAGTACCTGAATACCACTGCCCAGGGCATAACACGATGAGTCATGATCTGCTGACTTGGGAGGCTATATCGAGGCAGTAAAGGAAGACCCGCTATCTCCAGACTGGCAGGAAGTGTCATGATGGTCTGGAATGCGTTGGTCTCTGGAAGGAAATTCAGGGGAATCCAATATTGAAGTTGATGTCTCAACATCAATATTAGTTCTCCCTGAATCGGCGGTTATTACGGAAATCAGAGGGCTGGCTTCCCCAAACAAATTGTCGGCCCCGCTAACACCGTCTTACGAAAATCCTGGTGACCACAGTTGATTTGTCAACAATGTTTGCAAATTCTGGGGTTATCAAAATTTTCTGCCTCCAACACCTAGGTGTATTTTCCTTGAATAGTAAAAAAAAAAAAACAACGTAGTTTTGAGTGCGCATCTAACCTCCGGATAAGTAGGTAGGAAGTGAAGAGGTGGATAAGATGGGATAGAGGGCTCTACAAATAATGTAGACTGACCAATTTGATACGATCTTCTTGAAGATGCAATCCGTGCACAGTTGGTTTTTTTGCCTCATAGACGTTTTCGTGTCTGTCAAGACGGTTTTTGCAAAAATTCCAATTTGAAATCTCTGGAACCGGATGTTTTGACCCAATGCTCCACAACAACGCGAAACCTCAAGACAAGCAATGGAATCTTGATGGAGATAAAGACGTCTATGTTGCACTGAATCAAAATGGTAGCCTATATGGTTGAAGACAACGAGTGGGGTAAGATGGGATAGGATTACCTATGCTGAAGAGGAATCACTTGACGAATGGCTGCTATTGACTGATGAGGAAGAAGACTATGGCGATGCCTGTATGCGTTCTTTATCTTCTAATTGCAGACACATTCTATATCTTCTAACTGTAGACACAGCATTGACTTGAGAGTTTTTTCAAGTCTGCAAGGATGGAGCTCACAATAATTGTTGCATCAATTATTGATGCAGCGGTTTTGAAGGACATATTTGAATCATAAACACGTTGAATTAAAAAACATAATAGGTATTTATTACATATATTAGTGGGTATATCAACAATTTAGTACTCAGCAGAGGAGTCATTTCTCACCCTACTCATCTCATTGGTTATATCAAGTACAATTTCGCGGGCTCGCATTTCACTAAGAATATTTTTGTAATGATAAATTGTCACTTAAGTTCTAACACCACCTAGTTAATTCACATTTTGTCGATAACGTGTTTTTCAAATTTAAAAAAAAAGATCATTTGATAGGACCTATCAATATAATATATTATATACCATGCTATATACCATGCCAGTCACCTGGAAACATAAAAATGACAAAATGACAACAGCGCATAATAAAAACGCTGCAAATTTTACTCTAGGGTTTATTATTCTTTGATATAGATTACTAAGTAAGTCTTGTCCAGAAATTCAATTCTGTCAATGAAAAAGAATTTTGGATTTTTATATTTCAAAAAAGGTGTATAATAATAATAATTATTCCAAGAATAATAAACAAAAACCAGACCAGTAACCAGCAGTGTAATCTGCCTTCGCTCCATCTTCCATCATCTTCTTCTTCTTCACCAATTGCGTTAGCGCTCACATACCTAGGTAGGTAGATAGTTGCTGGGGGGTGCTAGGTATATCTATTAGATAAATACTTAGGTAGGTACCAATAACGGTTATCTACTTACAAATTTACCTATATGTTTTCTTTTTTATCTAAACCATTTGTGGGAAAAGGGGGACTTATTTCCGAAAAAGGGTACTTCTCGAGTAGGGGGGGGAAACCAAGCTCCAGAAAGGGGACGTCTGGCAACACTGCGCTTATCACTATCTCATGGACTGAGATAACAGGTAAAGCGGCACATGGATACATAATATGTGCCCATCCGCCGGATGAAGGGCAGTCCGAATTTTTCACGCTTTTCTTCAAAATTATTTGAGCACTGTCCCGAGGTAACAAGCGTCCCAATGTACAAGGACTTCCCCTGCTCTTCCGCGATGCTTGAAACTTCAACCCATTTGGCAACACAGAGTGAGCTAGTCGGCGACATGGGTACACTGCAAAGATGACGTCATAAATGTAGACGCTAAGCGACAAGCCGTTTCAGATTTCATAAGGATTTTTTTTCCTAAGTACAGCGTATAATATCACAGGTACATAATATTATTATTTAGGTGAATTGCCAGGAAGTGAACTGAGTGAGTCAATAATAGGAGCATGTCGATAATAGGTGCCACCAGCCTCAGTGAAGCCAGGAATTGTAAATGGTCGTAGGAAAAAAAATCCCCGGAAAAAAAGTCCCCGAAGTGACCCCCCCGGAAAAAAGATCCCCGAGGTTGCCGGAAAAAAAATCCCCATGAATACCATCCCCGAGCTTGAAGACTACTCGGAAAAAAAATCCCCGACCAAGCGGAAAAAAAATCCCCCAGTCAATATGAAAAAAAAACAAACAGGAAAAACATAAATACTTGAATGATGGTGCCGTATAATCACAGTATAATCATGTCGTCTCATGTACAATCGTCATAACTCATTCATGTCAATCATTCATCATTCATGTCGGTCGGAAGCACTTCCATGACGAACTGAAGGTTCTCCCTCGCTTTGCATTATCGCAACAGGCCAGTCGTAGCATTTCCTTAAGTCCACTGCTGACGCGTTCACGCATTGACGGATTGCCGCATGGATGTGAACCCTGCTTCAGAATGCACCTTTTGGTGGAAACGTTCTTTTTGAAGAGCAGTGCAGAGAATTTGAATTGTAATTTTTATGTAGAGGAACCTTTTTGATGACAACATGATCCTCTGCCCCTCTGTGATAAGGCAAACAGCGAGCATCCATCAACTAACTACGACTAACGCACAACTCGGGGATTTTTTTTCCGTTTCGGCAATTTCTTCTCTCGGGGGTTTTTTTTCCTAGGACTGTGGCTGATTCGGGGACTTTTTTTCCGGGGACTTTTTTTCCGGGGTGGTTACTTCGGGCATTTCCCCCCCCCCCCCCCCTCCCGGGGATTTTTTTTCCGCGAGCCATTGTAAATAGGTTGTTTAGTAGTCCACTCGTAGGATTCAAAATTTTAATCATAAGCATTTCCTGGTTAATTTCTGTGATAATATGATAGCGTTGTGAATCGTTTAAAACAAACAAAAAAATCACAGGTTTAGGGATGCTACTCCTTACTTACAGGAGACAGTGATGCCAGAAAATTTGCCTCGGAATTCCCTACCGGCTGTTTCAAAAAACCCTACTTTTCCCTACAAAATCCCTACCATGTTCGAAATTTCCCTACGCTTTAATTTCTAATATAATTACTGTCGTTTTTTAGACGTTGAATACAGCAAAAATTATCACTTCGATTTCAAAAGTCAAAAAAATGCTTCAGCTAGTTTCGGTAGTCTCGGAAGCAAAATTACCCATAATGTAAGTATTGCCATCAAACTAAGGATCGGTGTTTCCGAAACATCGATGTTTTTTAAGTCCGACGTTCGATATTCACATCGATGATGTTTCCGCCAGGCAACATCAATGTTAATTTGCCGGAAAAAATATTTATTAAATAAATAAATAAATTTAAATTTTAAATCTTTTTTTTAATAAATTTGCAAAAGATTATTTTCCCTGGCAAGTCAATCGTCTGTATCTAATTGATGCCTACTTAGTTGTTGTGATGATAATTTTGACGGAATGAAAGAAAAGAGAGAGAAGAATAGGTACTTAACTTCTTATCAATTTTCGATAACTGACGTCTCTTTTCTTTACAATGCAAAGAAATCATAACGTCAAGATGTCATTATGGATTGACGAAAAGATAAATAAATGTATAAAAAATATATATAAAAATAAATAAATGTCATCTTTTAAGACCGTTAAAACGGTCATGTTGTTTTTTGTTTATGGTTTTTTTGAATTTAATAAAAATTCAAATTTTGTGCACGTATAGTTAGATTTGTCGTCGAAGACAACAGTTGTCTTCGGCACTCCCAAGTGCCGCACTTGAAGTGCGAGTGGTGGGCTTTTTTTTTCTTTGTTTTTGTGAGGGAGTCCTGTGGCATGGCAAAACTGTAGCTAGGTAGATTCCTAGGTAAAGATCAAAGCTCAGTTGAGTTGCGAATAGAATCTACATGGTGATGGTGGTGGTATGTAAATACAATTATTAGAATTATGCGTGTTTACCTCCTTGTCTATAAATCCCTACGTTTTGCGTAGGGATTCCCTACGCTTCAACCACTCCCGAAATTCCCTACGTGTAGGGAGAAATCCCTACATCTGGCATCACTGACAGGAGATGCAGATTGCAGCTCCTAGTGTCGCGGCACCTGCGCTCCTGGCGGCCAATTGATGAGGCTCAAGCTGGCGCCTAATAATTCTAAATTTTGAAGCGAAGCTTTTATACGGACGCCCCCCTCCCCCGCTAGGAACGCTCGCCGCTCGTTTAGAATAGGTATTTATTGTGCCTCACGTGCAGCCCATTCACAAACCTATAAACCTATGCAAATATCGCCATTCTTTTGGGTTTCTCTTGAAATACACCTATGTAATCTCGGCATTTGTCAAAATTTTATCGGCCTCAAAATGTGACAATTTATTCGTTTCAAGAGGTCTAGATTCCAAAAACGAAATGTCCGTCCGTCATCCAGGCCGTTTTGGGCAGTAGGAATTTATTTTTAAATCTGAAATTTTGACAAAATAGATACTTGGTTTACTATCTAGGTGTGCCCGGAAGGTTTTCAGCCCGATCTCCAAATCTCATGGGGCGCTATCGAGCTACAGGAGGGGGTTGTGTGGAGGCTTTAGTCTATGGGATCGAGTTAGGTATCGTTTTTTAAGTATGTTTGGACGTAGAATCCATTTTAGGGGGTCCCGGAACAATCCAATTTCACTGCGGGGAAAAAAAAAAAAAAATGAAAAAACATTCTTTCCATTGACACAGAATTAATTTTCAACAAGTAACCTATATTGAAGAATAATAAACCCTTGTGTAAAATTTGCAGCGTTTTTCTAAACCTAGGTTTAGAAACATAGCTATGCACAGTAACATTCATTAATGAAGGGAACAGGTTACCAAGTTAGTAATTACCTACTGGTAACCTGTTCCCTTAAGAATAGAGTTCAAGGCGAAAAATGGCCATATTATGAAAATGAAAACTTCTTTATTTGGGAAAGACAGATGAGTTGGTTGGTACCTAACAACTTCATATTTTATAACCTACACAAATATTTTCTGAAACATCACAGCAACAGAACGGACAGAAGAATAATCTCGCGAATAAATTTTATCATCGATGCAATTGAAGGACACCGTGCACAGACGGCCACGGATCACTGAACTGTGTAGATCGACCTATTTATTTTTTCTAATCCCAGACATCATCAGATCAAAGTGAAAGGTATCACGTATTTTTAGGAACGCAATGTAATAGCGACGATTTGATAATATTAGCGAAACAGGCCCGAAGGCGGCCTTGATAAGTTATCAATGATAACAGGGGAAGAGCTTCTATTGGCCGCCCGGAGCGCTGGTGCCGCGACACTAGGAGCTGCAATCTGCAAGGAGTGTCTGCAGGGTGCCCTCCGGGCATCCGTGGGGCGCGCATGCGCGAGGACTTTATCAAATCGCCTCTATTTTCAAGTTAGCATCTTGTTGTTCCCCTTAGAATTGACAGCCGACCACGAAGGCTTCATGGCTGTTCTGTTTCTGTCTTTCTTCTGTAAGTTGTGTCCGTTCTCTGTTACTCTGTGGTCCGTGCTCATACAGTTTCAACTAGTGCTGCAAAAAAATCGATTTTTTCAACTCTTCGATTTTTCGATTATTTTCGGAAACATCCGGAACGATCCGATTTCACTGTGGCGATCTATAGGGCTTTCATGGGGCTAAAAATGGGATTTTGAAGGATCCCAGGAGGTCAAATATTTTTCGAGTAGAAATGGAAATATAAAAATCTAAAAAAAAATTTTTTAATTTTTTTCATTGACAGAATTAAATTTTATTATTTATTATTTATTATTATACAGAATTAGAATTAAATAATAAACCCTCGTGTAAAATTTGCAGCGTTTTTCATCTGAAACTACCTATGAACAGTTGTATTTATACTTGTGCTTGAAAGTCGAAAACCTTAGATTTCCTCAGGTCACTTACGTGCAATTACACGACAACAAAAGTTCAATGTGCCTACTGTATTCTTCCCCCTCATAACTTTGTGGGTTATTCCTTATCAAGAGGTAGGTAGGTATACCTACCTACTTATAAGTACTATCATCATGGAGGAATTATTCTCTATTATAGAGATCTATTCCTCCATGTACTATCATATTATACTGAAACAGCAATTACTTTGGTAATTGGTTGACGACAGAGAAAGTCATTGGGACATGAATGCCACGGTTAACAGTTGGACATTGTATTAACTAATACAATTTCCACTTTTAGGTAGGTAGGTACCTATCCCTCTACTTACTTAGTAGGTAGGTAACAATAATTGTTACCTACCTACCTAATAAGTAAGTAGAGAGGTAATTATTCTACCTACCAAGTAGGACTGCGCCAGAAAATTCATAAGAAAATGGTGAAATCATAGGTTCGTAGTAGTTTGTGCGTTTCACTTCGAAGTTATGTCGCTAACTCATAAAGCAAATCTCGGCGTTTTTTTTTCTTTTTTTTTCATAGGTACCTATCATTTAGGTAATTTAATTTACCTAATGCGGTAAACCGCAGGACCGAAAATGCGACCTGAACCCGGTTATTTAATTTTATAATCGGTAAACAGTAAAGTTATTTTCACTGATAATATCAGTGAAAATATTATTAAATTGTTATTTTCACTGATAATATGAGTGAAAATATTATTAAATTATCAGTGAAAATATTATTATTAAATATTATTACCTACACTTGTATTGTATTATAATAATGTAGGACTAGCTCTGCGCCTTCGATTGCTCACTTTCGCGCCGAACCCAAAAGCTCTGCGCCTTCGAACCCGCCTCTACGTGCACGTTACCGAGATGCTAACTTGAAAATAGCGGCGATTCGATCAAGGCCTCGCGCATGCGCCCCATGGATGCCCGAGAGCACCCTCCAGACACTCCTCAATCTGCATCTCCTATGCAACTACCGGACAACAGTATCGATATATTGACTATCGATATTTTCAAACAATATCGAAATAGTGCTACGATATATCGGTGAAAAGTATCGACATTTTGATTTAGGTATCGGTCTTTGATATTTTTTTGCCTATTTTGTTTCCAATGCAAAATATTTTTAAGCAATATCGAAATAGTGCTGTGATAATATCACTAATATTATATTATATTGGTGAAAAAATACCGATATTTCGGTCTTCAACATTTATATTAATTTTTAGTCCAATTTGTTTTTCACAGAACGAACCTAAATTTCCAAATTCCCTTCACGAAATCAATTTATAAAGTTTATTATGTTAGTATGAGCGCTACTCATTAAGCAGGTAGGTACATAAAAAATCCTTACAATGTATGGATTTTTATCTAACTACTTATACCAACCTAATGAAGTATTTCATACCAACTAAAACGCACATAATATAATATTAAAACACCTGAGCGCCCAAAGGGCCAAACTGGAATTTAAACGACCTGTTATTAGGGCCAAACTGCTCCATCTACGTGGTTCATAGGGCCAAACTGCTGATCATACCAACTAATCCGCGGCCTCAAACTGCTCCAAGGTCGCTATTAATTTACTATTATCATGAAGATTTGTGTCAGAGACAGATACAATGGTACAGAACCACAACAACTTGCTAGCAAATTGATCTCTGCCCGTTACTGTGTTCACGTCCACTATAGTGGAGTAGGTAGGTATACCTACCTACCTGTTGCATCGTGAGCTTTTCGTTTGTTCTTCAGTTTGATTTTTCCATCCACTCATTCTTTTTCAAATGTGGATTTGAAAAAGGTGATAATTTCAAACGATCGCTTGTACTGAAGATGGGAAGCAGGGGAAAGTGTTCTCAACCACACTCGCTCATGGTTTTTCGGGCCTTACAACAACAGTTTTGGCAGTTACTGCGAGAGGAAACAGACCTAAAGAAAAGATAAAGATTTTGATTCTAATCTAATTCCAATCTTTATGTCTTATGGCTAAGAGTCAGCGAAATTTCGCGTAAATGAGCTTCATTCTAGCATGTCCTGATTTTTGCTTATATAGGTACCTACCTAACCAAATTGCATCGAATCAGACGAGTTGAAGTCTGAATACCAGAACGGTAGGTACCTTGAGAAGTGTTCTGATAATTTTCTTGTCGTCTAGTTGTGATTTGGGTAACTGTAATCAGTCCTGATTTCCCCCTCAGATCGAGAGGATTCAATTTCGCGACAAAGTGACTTCGAAAAATTCCAATTAGGTAGATCAGATCACGCCAGCGAGCCAGCCCCTGAGGCAGAATGGTTGGTTCCTAATCACCATGAGTGATTTTTTAGTTATTTTCAGACTAGTTGTACAAAGATCTTACAAGTACAACATGTAAGATCTTTATACAACTAGGCGATTCCTCAGCAGCAGGTACCTACCACGCTGAAAACTTTCAGATGAAGAATGCGCCCAACATACATGTTGTACTTGTAAGATCTTTGTATTGTATGATGAGCTCATTCAAACAGAATCTGTTGAAGAGGACATAGATGACTATATTATTCTATTCAGGAATAATGATTATTATGTTCCTTTCAAACGTTACCGTCTTCGTTCACTTTTGGAATAATTCAAATTTTAATATGGGAATAAACCATGTTTCCGAAATTAATTGCTGTTTTTTGGTTTATTACTCTTGGAATAATAAGACTTATTAGGTACTTAGTACACCTATAGGTGTACTTACATAATATGTAATATTATGTAAGTACATATATTATATGTAACATGTTACATATATTATATGTAATCGCGACGGAGGTCGACAGTTCTGATCGGCCTCAATATTTGACATTAATGGACGTTATAATAATTATACGTTTCAAGAGGTCTAGATTCCAAAAACGAAATGTCCATCCGCCGCCAGCGGTCCGAGCCGTTTGAAGAAATTTGACATTAATGGACGTTATAATAATTATACGTTTCAAGAGGTCTAGATTCCAAAAACGAAATGTCCATCCGACGCCAGCGGTCCGAGCCGTTTGAAGAATACCTACCTAGGAATTAAAAAAAAAAAATCTGATATTTTGAGTATAAACTCGGTTTACCATCTAGTTGTGCCCGCAAGGGTTTCAGCTTGCTCGCCCCAACCCGTGGGGCTCTTTGGGGCTAAAAAAAAAAAAAAAAAAAAAAAAGGCTACGGGAGGGGTTTTTGAAGATTTTCGGCTATGAGGCAGTATTTTTGGACGTAGAATCCATTTTTGGGGATCTGTACGGATCTATGGGGCTTTCATGGGGCTACAAATGGAATCTTTGAAGGATCCCCGGAGGTCAAATAAGGTGTCGTTTTCCAAATAATTTAGGTCGCAAAATAAATTTTTTCGATGTGCCTTATCTGTCCACACAGTGTATGGAAATAATATCATAAATAATTATATTAAAAATTGATATTTGAGGTAGGCATTAATATGTAATTAGGTTAACTTTATATTACAGCACATTTAGTTTACATGTTTTTTGATCTCAAAATAGTCTCACTTCAGTTTTATCCTGGGCATCATATTTACTATTGACTGTCTAATGCTGTTGGCCCATAATATGTTTTGTCTAACGTCCTCTGGTATATTTCTGTAGCCCTGAGGATGGTTTATAAATAAACCGAAACGTTGGCCTAGACGAAGAGTTACCTTTGTTGACTGAACCTCAAGATCCCACAACATATTTATGGAAATAATTTTTTTTTTAATTTTTTCAAAAAGATTTAAAAATACACTGCCAAGGAGATGGCACAGCAGCTTCCTCGTTACAATCAAAGTGACACCATTATAAAATGCGCTGAGCATACCCCTGATTCAATCTTAATTAAACTGATAGGGGATCATCTAGAGCTATACGCACACAATTCCTGAAAATTTGATTGAAATCCGATCAAAATTGTGAAAGTTATGTCTGTTTCAAGAATTTCACGTTAGCGCATGCGCAGAGCGTACCGCTGGTTCAATTTTTTACCCAAAGCCTGGGTAATCATCTACGGCACAACCCGCGTAATCCCTGAAAATGTCATCAAAATCGGATCAATATTGGCTGAAATCCCCACTCCTTCCCTTCTTTAGGGAAGGAGAGGGGGTTGAAGGAGGGGAAAACGGAAAAAATCCTTGAGGGCGCTCAACCTATCTCAGAACGTACATCATTTTTGAATTTCTCGAGATTTTCAAGAATATATATATAAATTACGTTCGCGCATGCGCAGGGAGTACCACTGATTCAATCTTAATGAAACTGATAGGGAACCATCAAGGGCTATACCCACACAATTCCTGAAAATTTGATTGAAATCCGATCAAAATTGTAGGAGTTATGGCTGTGGCAAGGAAATTACGTACCGCTGATTCAATCGTGATGAAACTGACAGGGGACCATCTAGAGCTATACGCACACAATTCCAGAAAATTTGATTGAAATCCGATCAAAATTGAGAAAGTTATGCCTGTTTCAAGAATTTCACGTTAGCGCATGCGCTGAGTGTACCGCTGATTCAATTGTGCTGAAATTCGTATGGGACCTCAAGGAGCCTGATCCACATATTCCCTCAAAATTTGAGCTAAATTCATTCAAAATTGTGGAAATTATGGCTGTAACAAGGAAATGCGGACAGACCGACAGACCGACAGACCGACAGACCCACAGACCCACAGACACACAGACCCACAGACCGACAGACACGGAACCAAATTTGTTCAGTAGGCTATGAAACGCAAAATGCGAGTGGAAATTTTGAATTCGGACAACAAAAATTTTTTTCTCCCGAAAGTGAACACAAGGCTTCCGCTGCTTCGCAGACTCGGAAGCAAAATACGAAAACGAAAGTGATGATGGATTGGTACCAAATACCTATAGAGTTGGAAAAATAGGAAATTAATTATTATTACAATTTATTAACGTTTAATTTCAACCGATGTATTAATATTGAAACAGAAATTGCAGATTGACCTGAGCAATTGTGACGGAAAGTTGCTAATCTTAGGACCTAGGTAACTGTCAGTTTAGCCCCTTGTCGCTCACAAAATTTGTGAGATTTAATCTCAACGTCAAACCATGCCCATAGGCCCCAACTGGCTCTCTTCCCAGTTTATATTTTCCTACAATATTACAAATAGCGAATGATCCAAAAACGGATTGGAATTCGATCCTATATAGATTTTCCGACCAATTACAAAAAAAAAAAAAAAAAAAAAAATCTAGTTGACAACATATACCTAGACAGGAGTTGCTACAATCGCTGGCGTTTTGGAAATGATAGTTCCGAAAGCAGTTTGGCCCTTTGGGCGCTCAGGTGTATATTATATTCACTCAAAAACATGATTACCTAATGAATAAAATGCAGGAAATGAATATAATGAAATAGGTTAATCATTGTGCTTGGTTAATCAAATCCTCAATACCCATCAAAATATCCTTCAGTCTTCAGGTGAGCCTTCAGGTTTAGCGAAAACGTTTTCAAAAAATTAGTTTCTTTACAAATTATTCTCTCTTTCATAAGCCGACAATTCCCCTTGAATGATGATCATTAAATGATTTAATGATCATTAAATTTTGTAGATTAACAAGTACAATTTTATTTTATTTAATAAATATATCGGACCCGATCGTGCCATTTTGATATCGTTATTCCGATATATCGAGATAAAAAATATCGGCAAAAGTATAGGTCGCGCACAAAATATAGGTACCGATATATCGATATTTTCTATACACCCCCTATAAAGGGGGTAGGGATGGGTATCGATGAACAAAACATCGATGTTTAGACATCGATGATTTTTTTTAAAGAAACATCGATGTCTTAAAAACATCGGAGAAAAAACATCGATGTTTCGATACATCGATGGTTTTATATGTATGACAAGGGGGGGGGGGGATGTTATGATAAAAAAATTCTTTCCACTGTAGTTTTAGTAGAAAATTCGAAAAAAAAAGTCATTAAAACTTGAAACGATGAAAAGAAGTAGGCAGTAAAAAAGTCGGTAAAGAATAATATTATTTACTAAAAAAAAAAATTGACGCCAGTTCCTCTGAGAGACGATTTCTCAAGGAGCTTAAAATTAAGCCTGCTTAAGAGAATAGCCTCTCAGAAGGAACTGATGTTGCTTCGTTTGGTCCATTCTTGGAAACAACTTCGGAAATGATGGAGTTGCCCGCAGTTGACCATCCAAAACCCCAAAGTGTTCTGTTCGATTTTTTCGTTGGGAGCGTTCAAGTACAGCGAGAGCTCAGCAGGGATTGTTTCGTTTTTGTGTCAGGAGTGATGCCGCATGAACACAGATAACGACAAGTGATAACGAATCAACATTAAAATTTAATCAACATTTAATGTTGATTGGAATTTTCGATTCCGATAACTACCTACCTACTGTTCGATCGACACATCGAAGTTTCTTGAATCTGTACCTATTATTTTTATTTAAAAAAAATAAACAACCGAGTAAGCATTTATAAAACATGAATAATTACTGTTCAGGTATAAAAGTATCTACTATTTTTACGTAAACGACCATCAAAACAAAATTTTTTTTACGCGAAAAAACATCGATGTTTGGGGGAAAAACATCGAAGAGTAAACATCGATGTATAAAACATCGATGTTTGAGAAAAAACATCGATGTTTTTGAAACATCGATACATCGATACCCATCCCTAAAAGGGGGGAGTTGGGCTTTGAATGATCGGTGTACCGAGGTATGTAACTGAGGTATCGTTGAGGCTCAAAATGGCGTTCGATTCCCCGAATTTCGGCCGCGTGGTATGTATTCCAGTTTATCCGTAGAGAAATGATTTCAAGACTGTACTGCCTCGTTTTTTATTGTGAATGTTTACCACGGAATAGAATTCTATTCCGTGTAAACACATTCACCCATAGGGATCGTCTTATTTCTTGGTGCGCCATTTTGTGTGATTGAATGTCTCTGGTGCCCACGTTTGTGTAATCTGCTAAGTTGTCGTGGCAGGAGGGGTTGTTAAATGTACATCATATACTCAGGTAATGAACACCTCACTTTTTAGGCAGATTATACACGTAAAGCTATGTACTTGAATGAAGGCTTCTCCAAATCAGAGTCTCCTAACATTTTCTGTGTGCGACAAGGTAGGGGAACGGTAGAAGCCTGGGACTGACAGCGGATAAAGTTTGCCCCTCATTTCTTTTTCCTCGCTTAAGGGGCCATAGAAAAAAGATGTAATAGCTTGTCTTTAATTGTGTCATTTTTGTCCGAGCTCCCAAAGACTCGCCTTCCTGAAAGTGAGGCACAAGATGCCAGCGCTCGGATCCTTGAGTGTGTACTTGAGTGTTTCCCGCGCACCAAACGCTTCCACAAAGCGATGGAACAATCAAGCTAAGCATTTTTCAAATTATTTTGATAATAATTCCTATCGTAAGAATATAGTCACGAAAAGTGTGCCTCGTCAGCTGTTTGAGAAAAAATGAAAAAATCAACATTGTAACGAAACCTAACAAAATTTGTTATATTTAAGTTATTTAGTTGTTATATTAAATATAAAATTTTAAATTTTAAATAAAAATTAAATTTTAATATCGTCACAAAAAGTGTGACTCGTCAACTGTTGGAAAAAAAATATAAAAAAATCAACATAGGTACCTACTTACCTAATAGGAAATTCAACCAAACAAATATCGTCACAGATAAATTGTGACTCGTCAGCTGTCAAAGATCCTAATTTGTCGTCCTCGTCTTCTTCTTTAAATCCTCTTTAGGTAAAAAGTTTAAGCTCACGTTTCGCACGAATTTTTACATAGGTATCGATTTTGCCCGAGCTGAGCAGAGCTGCATTTGCTCGGATAGGAAAGCCGGAAAGATAGGAATTCTATGGTGCCTTCCGACTTCTGCACTTGACGTACGTGTCAGCTTGTATTTCCAGAAGTGTTCTGACAAGTAGTTAAGTAAATCGGTGGATGCGGCGCAAAGAAGGCGCCGTTCAACTTAGAATGAAAACTTTCGCAGCTGTGGTACGGTTGCATTTTGGAGAGTGCTGGTCCCAAATTTTTGGAGGAAACGTACTATCCGGCGAAATGTTCGTCTCAAAAAGGTAGTCCGTTAATGAGGCTCTCGTTAGATTCGGTTGCAGCTCCAACTCATCTCTTCCCCTCCTTCAATATCCAATCTTCTTGGCCATGAAGTCATCCGTGAAACAGTCCTCCACTTCATCAGGGTCTAGGAATCACAAAGTGGTTGTTTGCCGATGTTGCAGAGGTCTAATCCAATGAGTTTGGTTAGGGAGAGAGAACGACTCCTCTGCTGAATACTAAATTGTTTATTCAGGTAAACAATTATAGCGTGGGGACCGGTTTCGAGCAACTAAGCTCATCTACAGCCCAGAGTGACTTGAGGTGGTTGAACGTACAATCAGTCCGTCTTCTCCTTATCTGCCTTATCCATGGCGATTTGCCAATACCCACTTCTCAGGTCCAGGCAACAAAACCACTTTGAGCCACTGAGGGAATCCAGCATGCTCTGAATACATGGGAGGGCATATGAGTCCTTCTTCCTGACTGCATTCAATCGACGATAATCAACACAGAAACGCGTAGACCCTTCCTTTTTAGGCACCAGCACAATCGGGGACGCCCGCGGGCTCTGAGATGGCTCTATTACATCCTGCTCCAGCATCTCTTTAATAATTTCGTCAACATGTTTCTGCTGAGAGTAAGGGATCCGTCTCGGGTTTTGCTTAATGGGCCTACTGTCCCCAGTGTCCACTGAGTGAGTCGCAATACAGCACTTCCCTAAAGGTCGGTCGCCTAGGGCAAAAATGCCAGCAATGCTGGCCCAGCATATTTGACCAAAAGGGCTGCAGCTCTGTTGTACTCTCCACAGCCCTCTTGCAGAGGCCAGAGCTTGCCGTACCCAGTCAGGTAGGTTGGGTGTCCCAGCTACTGTGGTAATCAGCTGAAACCCTTTTCCGTCCCGATCCCGCTTGTGCAATGGAACATCCTGGTCAAACATAGACACCACCTCCCGGGCAGGTCAATCCCGTGAATATACACGTTGTTGAACATTGTTCAAGAGTGTTTTTGTTAAAATATTATTATTATTGTAATATAATAAATAAATAGTTTACTTATAATATGTTTTTGTTTTGGGCTCGTCCCGTTCTATAAATAAATAAATAATATGATATTATTATTGAAGCAAACCATATTTTATAATACGGTATAATATAACATATTATGTACGTTACGTAAATTAAACTGAATCATCATCAATTCCCTGCTGGGCGTTTGCCCAAAACGGCCACCACCATGTCCCCAAATTGCCGCCTCTTCCAACCATATGGATATTATCTATTAGGTATATTGGAGCTGCAGTCCGAGGAGGGGGAGGAGGACTGAGAATGCTCATTTTTATTCTAAGGCACTTCTAGATGATGTCGCAAAAATGTTAATCACAAACCAAAACATTCGTCTTGGCGAGCATATAGTACGAGAAAAGTCTGAAAACACCAAAACCTCCACTTAAAATGGCTCAAATAACGGGCTCAGTTTCAATTTAATACTGGCTGGCTCAGTTGGGAAAATTTTTATTGAAGGGGGACATGGAGAGGAAAATATGGCTCCGCTGAAGCTGAATCCATATTCAAATTAGAATTTCAAAAAACCCTCATCCTCTATTAAGAAACCCTCGTCCTCTAAAAATTTTCTTTAAGAAAAAAAACTTCATTTTCGAAAAGCGAGAAGAAGTTGTCAAAGGCCAGGTGTGAGAGGTCGGGGGTTGGCCCCCTAGTCTATTATATTAAAGCTGCAGCCCGAGGCGGAGGAGGAGAGCTCATTTTTATTCTAAGGCACTGCTTTGAGTCAGAGAAGTGTCAACGATTTACCAACTTGCTTTTAGTCGGAGGATTATCCATGACTCACTGTTTGATCACTGCTCTAAGTCCGAGGAGGATCCTAAGGGGCGTAGTGGTGCCACATTTGCGACACCACTCATCAAGTTGATTCCTCTGGCGGCGCGTCGCCTTGGCCTCTGGCATGTGGGACATGCACGACATGCCTAGAACCGCCGGTTTTGTTATAGAAAATATTATTATTATTATTATTATTATAAAACCTTCCACTTTGGCATGTGGTCGCACACTCACGAACGAGTTTTGAAGCGAAGTCTTTTATACGGACGCCCCCCCTCTCGCCGCTCGGGTAGTCTCCCAGTGAAATTCGTGAGTGATAGTGATATGAGTCTCGCGTGAGTCTCGGCTCTTCCAACCCGCCGCTGTCAAGGAAGTCGGAAAGACATACTCAGAACGGGTGGGGCTTCGTGGACCTTACAACGGTGGAGGAGGCGGGGAAATTTTGAAGCGAATTCTTTTTTTTTGCCGACCTTTTAGCTATGAATAGGGGGGGGAGGGGGGGGGGGGGGGGTCGCAGACCTGGGTGCGTAGGCGAGCAAAGCGAGCCGGAGCATCTAGTAGGACACTATACTGGCAGCTGATTTTTGCAAAATGATAAAAGCTTCGCTTCCTTTTTCATTCTCCCGAGGAATGAAAATATTTTTGCTCGATCGCAGACCCCCCCTGTCCGAATAAGCGTTCGGCCGAGCGGAGCGAGGCCTTATGTCTGATTAAGCGGTCTGCTTTGAGAACTCCCCCGGCCGAGCGAAGCGAGGCCCTACGGGGGGTCTGGGGGGCGGAGCCCCCCAGCTGGGTGCATAGGCGAGCAAAGCGAGCCGGAGCATCTAGTTTCAACCCACCGGGTTTTTCGACGCGCCGGGACAGTCCGTTTTCCAGCGGCTCAGGCCTCGCAAAAAAACCGGCCCGTGTATGGCCTGCTAAAGGTCAGATTAGAGCTAGATACCAGCTTGGTAACTGCTTGACAATCACGGGCTAAATATTATGGGATACTTAGTCCTCAAATTTACTTCAAAATGGTTCTTATCTATATTATGGATAACCTTTCCTTATCAATTCAATTCGAGAGTATTGTAGGTACATCATACGGATAATATCCGTATTTATGTTGGTATATTATGCTATTTAATAAGGTAAAGACCTACTCTTGGTGTCGCTAAGGAGTGGCTACCCGTAAATTTACTTGTCCAATTTATTGGACAAAAGTCGAAATAGGTTGAAATTGTTTGCGACCACGAGATCAGTATTTTGATAAAGTTTCTCTAAAATTGTCGCCAAGTCGACTTGTTAGCAGTTACTGCCTTCTGGCACAATTCTGGCGGGTACGGAAGCCTCTATCTGACATACACAATAAGGCAATACATCTGAAGAATGCGGGACAGGTACAATGGACATTCACTGAGATTCTGTCCCACTGGGATATGACCGCGAAGATAGGGTCTTGTCTTTGAGGAGTCTGATGCTTGACCGTTATGGTGTCCTTTACATCGTTTTAAAAGCCTTCGTATTTTGTGAGAGAAGCCATAGCAGGCGGCGAGCGAGTTATCTCACCCAGATTGGACGAGATACTTCTTTTCGCTGAACTAGCCCCCTCTTCAGCGCTCCAATCCATAGGCTCCTCTTCTCGCTCAGCCGTGATTCACATCCTCACGTGACCTCCCCTCCCCGCACCATTTTTTTTAATACTTCAGCTGAGCCGCTCGACGGTGGACGTAGGCTCGTGTTTTGGTGACTTTCATACTTATCGTGAATTTGCATGTGTTCGGTGGTGATCAATTACGTTCATTTGGTTGCAACCAATAATTGGAGACATCAAAACTTGATTTAATTTCCAGATCGTTTTCGTCTTACAACCTTCGGCAATCTTCCTGGGCGGATCCTTCTTCTGATGGTTGCTGATCCTCACCCGCGGTTACTCTCGTACACGCCTACCAGTTTCGCCATAATCTTCATCTCTGAGAACATCAAGGTGGGTTGGTGAAGTAGATATCGATTCTCTGAACAAATCACTCAGAGCTTGCATTGTTTCAAGTAATTGTGCCTACCGATATATTTCGGTCACATCCATAATAACTTTTGGTTTATTATTCATGGAATAATACACCTATGCTTTTAGCGACGGAGGTCGGCCTCAACATTTGACATTATCCGTTCCAAGACACGTAGATTCCAAAAACGAAATGTCCGTCCGCCGCCCAAGCTGTCTTTTTTTAAAATCAGACATTTTGACAAAATACTCCGTTTACCATATAGTTGTGCCCGCAAGGTTTTCAGCCCGATCGCCCAAACCCGTGGGGCTCTGTGGAGCTAAAAAATGGGCTACAGGAGGGCTTATATGAAGGGTTTCGGCTATGGGTTCGAGTTAGGTGTCACTTTCGAAGTATTTTTTGACCGGGCATCTTGAAATTTGAATCGTGGAATTTTAAACGGTAGGTTGCGCGGAATTGTCAGGCATTACATGGAAGAACTATTCAGCGTATTTTAGCTAACACAAACCGATCAACTAGGTACCTTCGTACATAATAGGATAATAGATAATTTCAACTAGCCATTGCTTCATCATGATGTAATCCATGATGGCTTCTTCTTCTTCTTTGGGTGCCATACCCGTAATCGGGCGTTGGCGACCTCTCGCTACTAACATCTGTTGAGCGTGTTGACCAGCTTAATACAGAAGTAGTAGGGACCTACTGCTTAACGCCGGTTCCGAACAGCAAATTTGAGAGGTTTTCCACGGCAGAATACTTTCGGTGGGTTGCCATTGCCTTCCGAAAGGTGATTATCAGTATGAGGAAGATGTCTTGCGGCTGCTGGGATCGAACCAGCAACCTTTGACTCAGTAGTCCAACGCTCAAACCACTGAGCCACTGATAACCACAACCATGATGGCTAGTTGAGCAAAATTTTATTTATATAAAATTTGTACATATTATCTGGGGGGGCTTAACCAACTTGGTTTTCCCAATTGGGTCAGGAGCCAACCCCGTACTGTACTTAGAAAAGCGTTAGAAATTCTTGCTCCAGAGAAACGATTCGCTTAAACCTGAGTTCAGAGGTGAATTGTCTGCCGACAAGACAGGTATGACAACAAGTGATTGACTTTTGGTCAAATATTGCTGTTCGGCCCCGGATTTGAATCAGGCTGATCAGCGCTCCGAGCAAAATTTTATGAGCATAATATGCTCCATTTTGCATATTATCATGGTCCATTTTGTAAATAAATAAAGCGTGTGCCATGTTCTTTGCTTTAATCCTTGATGTAAACTGCAATAATCTGGGGGTGTCTCCCCAGCCGGGAACTGGCGATCCATCCCCACCGTCGAAAAATCATGGCTACCCATCCCCGTTAGCTTTTCAGTGATCCGTCCCGCCTTAGGCAATCCATCCCCTCCCTTGTCTCTCTTGTTCTCAGTTCATCCCCAGCTTCGCTCCAACTTTGCAAGCCTTGAACGGTCTGGAACGCTTGGGTCCATCTTGATAAACCTTAGAAACCCTTATCCAGCTTGACAACAAAATTGTATGCCTTGGACAGGTCTGGAAAGCTTGAGACCATCTTGGCATGCCTTGGAAACCCTTAGTCAGCTTGGGACAAGCTTAGCAAGCCGTGAACAGCTCTGGAAAGCAGCAAGGGGCGCTAATTGCACCCTTCACTTTGTTCAGGGACGGGTCGCCCCACACCAGTCATAGTGCAATATATATTATATATATATTATAATATACATATTATGTACCTACCTACCATGCTGAAACAATGCTGACTAATTATCTCTTGTCTTTTCTTTTGATTGAAGAAATGCCGTTGAAACGCGAAATGTTTATACTTTTATTAAAAAGAAAAAAAAAAAAAAAAAAAAAAAAAAAAAAATTATAACGCGATACCCCCGCTCCTGCCCCTGCTGCTGGCTTGCCGTTTGATCAAGAAACTTCCATCCCACCACTTGGCTCTAGTGTCACACTCCCAGGTTTCTATATTGAGAATAATTTAAAGAGGAATTTTCTTATGAACATTCGTTGACTAAGCAATCCCAATTAGTCCTTTGCCTGAAATGCTGCTTTGACTGTTGAGGTTAGAAGTTAGAAGGCCTGGCAAGAGGTGTGTCCTTGGTTACATCCTTGGTACTTGCTTATTTACACTTTGACTACATATCCCTGCGAAACTTGTACCATTATTATACGTTGTCAAGTTGGGAAGATCTGATATTATAATATAATATATTATATTATCGATTCAACCTAAGAATAAATCTACATGCAATGGGTCTTGACCTGTTTCAGATGCTGACCAACATCCACTATACACTGCACCACCTCTCAGGCTGAAAGCGAACTTCAGAGCACTCTTCGCTCATCGTATTCGTCAATCCTAATTCGCCTGGCATACCGAAGAATCCAAGAAAACGAAATGTCCGCCATTAATTCGACCGGCTCAAACCTACCAAGGGGTGTAGCAATCTTTCGCACTCTTCTATTTGGGTTTGATGAAATTAACGAAGAGAGCAAGACTATTTTGACTAGACTGGCGAACGTTAACATATATCATGCATCATTAATTGTGGACGTATTAGAGTCTAGGTTACAAAACGCTCACCCCGAAAAGCTTTTGCCATTATTATTCGTTGTCGATTCAATTCTAAAAAAGGTCGGAGGAGAATATGTTACGTTGTTCAGTAAAAGAATTATCAAGTGGTTGGTGATCATTTTTACGCTGCTAAGTGATGACGACAAATTGAAAATGATGGTGTTGAGGTCAACGTGGAAAGGTGTACTATCGCCGACGGTGTTGTACTATTTGGATGCTAGGCTCAACGCGATGAATGCTGACTGGTCGATAACGTCCGGGTATTCGGGGAGTTTGCCTGAAACTCCCGACGGAAACGAGCAGATGGAGTTTTTGGAAAATGAAAAAATGAGGGTTGAAAAAGAGTTGGAGGAAACAGAAAGACTGCTTTCCAAAGTAGAAAGTACTAATTCACCATCCTATGTGAGGAGGGATCCACGTCTTCGGGGCTCTTTCAGTAAAGGCAGTTCAGCTGCTTCCGAGAATCCATCTTTACTCAGTGAGGCGGCAGCACTGCCAGAAGATGTGCCACCTTCAAAGTATGCACGTTTGCCTTCTCATGAAGCTGTTAAATCAGTTTCTCAGCTTCGTCCGAGAGATAAGATTGTATGGAAGATTCCACGAACAACAATGGATTCCGACGACGGTTCATTCAGAAACAGGTTTTCAACTGCAATCGAAATTCAACCACCTAGTCCAGTCGAGCTCAACGAAATTGAAGTTCCTATAACTCATTTGATGATTGACGGAAAACAGAAGAAGATTCGTTTTTACTGGGGCACTTCGGTTGCACTGGAAGAAGATCCTATAGAATTGAAATTCGTGAATTGCGCGCGAACTGTTTTAATTGATGATCATCATTACCAACATCTTCATATGAACGAGCCGGCCATCACGATCAGTGTAGGCAACTTGACCTGCGACATCCGCCTCGGCTCGCCGTCACGGGAATTGTGCATTAATGAAACATTTTACTCCGCTGTATATGATGGACCGCCGACTTACGTGAGGGTTGGAGAAAATGTTCACAAATTCGTTCTGTTGGGCCCACCGCCCAATATCACAAGAGGTCCAATCCGGAGGGATTTAGTTGCAGGATGGGTCTACGTAATCATTAATGGGAAGGATGCATGGCCTATGTATCTGGATTCTAAACCACAGAGATTTGATGTCAATGGTGTGCCATTCATTTTGCAATTCATCAATAGGTTGCAAGGGCTCGTGGTGAATGGTATACCGATAGAGCTGGATATGGACACCACTCCTGTGGAAGTCTCATTCGGTGGGATCAGACATTATTTTACTTTTTCTCCTCTCCCTAAACATGTCATTCCAGGGAAGGTGTACCTCAGTCGGATGCCATCTGACATCAAATGCGTCAGACAGATCTCCACTCCACTGGGCCAGTTACTGTTCTCGCGTTCCCCTTGTACACCATCTGCTGCTGACCCGATGCCGCCCAGAAATGGGATCCAAACCAGTTCGGGGTCAACCACACCAGTGAAAGATACCAACGGGGTCGACGTCAAAGAGCTCTACAAGAAGCTGCTGGATGCTGGGCTGGTGCCTCAAAGTCCCTCAGTTGCTGAACCCTCTTCCCAGTCACTAGTTTCAGTGAGCTTTGATGATGATGTGACTTTTTTGCGCAAAACACGTCAACCTGGCTTAATAAATCGGTTATATTCCGGTGTACAGTGTAGCCACTGCACGTTACGATTCTCGGCTTCTGACACGCAAGAGTACACCGATCATTTGAAATTGCATACGAAAGAAATGGACGATCCAAATCAAGGAAGCTGCAGGTCGTTCATGAAGGTTTCTGATTGGAAAACTTTTAAAATGGAACAATCCAGCACCTGTACTGATGAAAACCAGAATGAACACTCCAAAAAGCACCTTCAACCAGGGAACTAATATGTGGACCTATAACCCAACAGTATTCAACCACCATTTGTTATGCCCATTTGTGACCTGAAGAATTAGTTAAATAGTTCCCCTTGCAACCTGTTGACCGATGTACTTTAAATGTGTTATTTGAGCTTGATAGTTAGTTGAGATTTTTAAATTTGTCAGTTTTCTGCAAAATTTGCATTTAATGTTGGTTAGTGGTTACTGTGTATTTCAAAAATAGTTTTTATGTACCTGTTGCAACTTAACAGTCATTTTCACACCTGTGTTACCTCGAATAGTCAACTTAGTAGGGAATAGGGAATAGAAGACCCCTCTAGGGATATTGGTAGGGAATTTAAAAGAAGACTGATGTTGTTCTCTGTTACTTAGATTTATTGAGTAGGAATGTACAAGTGAGTAGAATGTGACTAGATAGTGGATCCCAAAAAACATTGAACGTTGTTGTTGGATCGTGAAGTATGTTTACATTTGTTCAGATTTCTTAAATTGTTTTTTGTAAGCATTTGTATCTAAATTATTTGAAATATATGTTTTTCAAAGGTTGTTGATCTGCAATCTTCACCACTGAATATTCTAAAGGATCTACCTAACAACTTGACCGAATTGCCAAAAATAGAACATGCCAATTAGTTTCTTTCGGGTTTTTTAAGGAGTTCGCAATATTTTCCATTTGTCAAGTGTTTCATTCCCCTCATGAGTTTAATTTTGAGTGTCTACTGGGATGAACTCAACATATTATGTTTGTTATTAATCTGTGTACATTCTGATATAGGTAATATAATATATTATGGGGGTGTTGAAATGAAAGTTCCAATGCCATTATGCATTTATCTTTGTTTTTAATAATTTCATATGTATTACGATTACATACATATGTTCAGAATGTAGTAGGCACAGGATTACATTGGTACCAACCTTACAGCCTGTGGCAGTAGATTCTACAGTAGAATGATCAACTTGATATTATCTTAATTCACACGTTTCCAAACTTTCTACTGACCTATCATGACTGATTGTCATCTGAAGTTAGTAGGTCAGAAGGATGAAGGGTGCTAGCGCATTATAGGTCCCGGAAACACGATTGTAAAAAAAAAAAAGTCGATTTCCGCTATTCGATAAGGAACGTTCGATTACCTGTCCCGTGACTGAATTCGTGGCGGAAATCGATTTCTTTACAATCGAGTTTCCCAGACCTATAATGCACTAGTACCGAATAAATGGCTATAAAACGCTGATGCCAATTTATGACTCGTTCAGCATGTTTTTATACCCCTCTGTATGAGGGAAACTTTTATTAATTGAATCAGTTCATCAGCGTTCATTTGCGGCACGCATCTGCTCATCTTTATCTACAGTGAGCACTGTGGGGGGTTGGAAATTTTGAGATGGACATGTATTACTCTTTACTTTTTAGGCTCTTCTAGTTGGAGAATGATCCTTTTTTTCCCACTCAGTTTCAACTAGATATGTACACAAGTGTGGTGTGGGGTGCTTCATCCATTTAAATAAATCATCCAAATAAGTCGTTTGAGGGTTCTATCACAGATACAAAATGTCGATGTTATCCGAAGTCAGCTACCACGGCCTCCAGACTCGCTCTTTCTTCTTCGTGTGGGCCCTGTAAATCGAAAAAATGGATGTTCTCAGCAATGCATATGAAACAATTTTTTTCTGAAGGTGAAATTGCTTCAAGGGTTTTTTACGCAAGGGTTTTTTATTCTTTGATATAGGTTAGTAAAATGCAAAAATTAATTCTGGGTCATTAAAAAGAAAGAAACTCTTTGGACAGATGTGGGACCTCGAAAAAATGGATTTTGCGCCAAAAAATTGGAAGTGGATTCTACGACAAAAAATTCATCGAAGACGACACCCCACTCGACCCCATAGCCGAAACCCTTAAAAACCCTCCCGTAGCCCCACAGGTTTGGGCGATCGAACTGCAAACCTTCTGGGCACAACTAGATGGTAAACCGAGTATTTTGTATGTCAGATTTTTAAAATTCCTACTGCCCAAAACTGCTCGGATGGAGGACGGGCATTTCGTTTTTGGAATCTAGACATCTTGAAACGAGTAATGTCAAATTTTGAAGCCAATCAGAAATTTCGATCTCCGTCGCGATTAAATAGGTTATTATTTCCAGAATCTAGGTACCACTAATTTAGTACGTGTCCGTGGCTATCTGATTATGTGGGTATGTCACAACCTCCTCCTCCAAAACGGTAAGCGATAACAAATACACCGATTTTTTCCACCGTCTCAGTGACCTGTTTAGTTACCACTAGCGGGGTTGAGATCCCCCGAGACACGCCCAACTTTCTCATTTTAGCCCCTAAATATTTTGGATAATTAGAATTCCTCGGCGAATTTCGCGTCCGATAAGCACATTGATCGCAAATCCGCACAACTCTTCTTATCATACAGTCCGATTGAGTCGGCGTTTCCACAGTATCCTACCTGGAGATCACTTGACCTATTATTCAAACGGCCGAGCGAAGAGACCCCCCCCCCCCCCCTGTCACAGTGCTAGTAATAAACCAAAATCCTACTGATTTAGTGGTGGAATGGGTCTAAGAATCCCCCTAAATGGCCACACGGGATCGGTATTTTTGACAAAGTTGTATGGGAGGGTGTCACGAGCGTGGCCAACTATACCGATTTTCAGTACCTTTTTTTTCAGTATCTTCTAATTAGCATGGCTACCAAAAAACGTAAAGTTTAAGTTGGCAACGCTCTATCTAAAGTCTCTATGAAGGCGTGTCCAAACTATGCCAATCGGTATGATCTGGTTTTGGCCGAGTGGCAAAGCCAACATAATGTGGACGCATTGTTCTTGCTGCGTGGCCGAAAACATGTGAACATAATTTGAAAGCAAGTTTTCCGATTTAACATGCTGCTTGAGCAACTTGGACTCATTTGGCATATTGTGGACGCGCCTCCTTTTTATCGGATCAGACGACTTGACTAGCTGCCACTCAAGTTGAACCAAAAATCAACAGAGAGCGCGATAATCACGCTTAAGTCATCACTAAGCAAACTCATTATCTTCTTTCAAAACTGCGAGGTCCAGCACTATGTGCGCCTCTGATGGTAAAAAAGTTTGTGTTTTGATTCTAGTGCCGACGATCAACAAGCTACTGCGGACAAGGTAAATTTAAATGAACATTCTCTGACCTGCCTGTGATGGCGTTTGATGAGATGGTTTTCTCTGTCGTGGGAAACAGGTAGTAAGAGAGGAGCTGCTTGTCCTTAGGGAGCAGGTTTTCGTAGTTATCAATAAGTCGCTTCGTGGTTTCAACAGCTTCCCGATATCCTCGCCTGTAGTCGACACCCTTTTCTTGACCGTTTCTCGCCTCAGCCGCCCCGCATTTCCCTTTTCTGAGCTCGGCAGGCGAGCCCAAGTCAGTCAAGCGCTTGAGCAAGTCGACCGTTTGCTCCAAGATGTCTGCTTTTTCCAATTTTGAAGGCCGGCTTTCGGGAAGGCTCTGGAATCATGCAAACTTGTTACTCAACTCTTTCCCGGAAATTTCTTACACACTCTTCGTTGTACATTTAAATTATTCATGAAGTAATAAATCAGTTGGTCTCTTCCGCTCATACACCAAGGTCATTTGAATAGTGACCTCATAGGGTGAATTCACGTTACGTGAAACTGGTTAGTTATAGTGCAGTAAGTAAATAGTGCCACACTCACCTCTTTTCTGGCGTGAAGGAGGATCTTCTTCATTTCCTCCAGGCAGTCATTTATCCTAGCTCGCCTCTTCTTTTCCATGAGAGGTTTCCTGATCTGAAATTGCCCATAAACCCTGTGTTATCACACATAAAAAAAAAAAAAAAAAAAACTGCAAATTTTACACTAGGGTTTTTAATTCATTGTTATAGGCTACTTGTGCAAAAATTTAATTCTGTCAATGAAAGAAATGTTAGACAATTTTTTTAAACATTTATTTTATTTTTTCAAACTTTTTTGTTTTTACTTGAAAAATATTAAATGTTTTTCAAGTAAAAAGTCAAATTTTGACCTCCTGGGATCCTTTAAAAATCCCATTTGTAGCCCCATGAAAGCCCTATAGATTGCAACGGTGAAATTGGATCGTTCCCGGACCCCAAAAAATGGATTCTACGTCCAAAAATACTTCGAAAACGACACCTAACTCGATCCCATAGCCAAAAGCCTTCAAAAAGCCCCTCCCGTAGCCGCATTTAGCCACACAGAGCCCCATGGGTTTGGGCGATCGGGCTGAAAACCTTGCGGGCCCAACTAGGTGGCAAACCGAGTATTTTGTCAAAATTTCGGATTTATTCGACTACCCAAAACGGCCCGGACGGCGGACGGACATTTCGGTTTTGGAATCTAGACCTCTTGAAACGGATAATTTCAAATTTTGAAGCCGATCGGAGTCGTCGAGCTCCGTCGAGAAAACATTCCAAGAATAATAAACCAAACTCGGATCGTTCTGGAACTCCCAAAAAATGGATTATACGTCCAAAATTATTTCGAGAACGACAACTAACTCGAACCCTACTGTAGCCCCTTTTAGGCCCACGGGTTTGGGCGATCGGGCTGAAAACCTTGCGGACACAGTTAGATGGTAAACAGAGTATTTTGTCAAAATTTCAGATTTTTAAAAAATGCCAAAAACGGCTCGGACATTTCGTTTTCGGTATTTATACATCTTGAAACGTAGGTATCGTGTCAAATTATGAGGCCGATCAGAATTTTTGTGTATCATACCAAGAATTATAAACCAAAAAATCTGATAGGTAGTGAATATGAATTTATGGAATTAATGGAAACTGAACCGTGCTGACGTCACACGGAACGGATTTCAATTGGTTGACGATCAAAACATTGGCTAAATTTGTTGATAGAATTCAACAAGAATAAGATTGTAAACTTTGTTTGCCAAATCAAGGGAAGAAATTATAGGTGCTGTACCTTTCTAGTTTCGCTCGGCATTTTCGGTCGCACTTTTTGGCCGCACATCCTATGACTTGGGTTTGATGCACAGTTATCGAGGAATAACAGAAAACTGAGCTTGAATGCTACCTGCAGCCCTTATAAGGGTTCGGTCGTCTGTCCTTAAAGAGCATCAAAACCCATTGGTGGGGAAGGCTTCCCTTCAAAAATTTGTAACTGGTAGGGAGACACAGGTACATCGTCATGTACCTGTCTCCGCCCCTCCCCTGAAAAATCGTAAAAGGAGGTGTAGTGTTTAAAAAAGGTTGATGGGGGGTCCTTTCCTAACTGGATAATAGACCTCAGTTCCCATTGTGCCGAGCTGAAGGGCCCTTCTCATTCATGAGGTGGTATGAATGAACATCAGTTATCCCTCCAGTCCACCAGCATAGATGTATAGGTTGATAATCATGTGTGGGGCCCTTGTGATAGTAGGTGCCTTCAGTTAGACCTCGTAAAGTCCATTCAAGCTCAGAAGAACCACCGGTTCTCCTAGAAAGCCTAGACAGGCCAAATTGTAAATAAATGCAGTTCAATTTCTACAGCCACGTTGCAAAAACCTAAGTGTTGGTTTTTTTTGGTAAAATTCGGGCTAGAGCATATTCTGGGACCAAGAAAAGTGGCCTACAGCCCTCATTAGGCCCTACAACCTCATTTGTGACCTAAATGTAGGCCTCATTAGTTGCTACCGAAAAATTCTCGAAAATCCACTTACAGGTTTTTGCAACGCGGCTGTCGATTTATTGTTTAACTTGGACAATCACCAATTATCGTTCGATTATCTCTCGATAAACGAACTCTGGGTGAATATGACTAGGTGCTAACAATTGAGAAATAAGTTATTTCATGGAATTTACCATTATAAGAAATTCTCTGAAATCTCTCGGGGGAGTTTTCTACAACATACCAAGCACCTCCAATACAAGAAACATTCACTTGAGGGAAGAACATCAAATGAACCGAAAGTTTTGAAAGGAACAATAGATGCGGGAAAACGGTCACGCTTCTGGGCAGTCGGGTTCCCTTCAACCGAAAGGGCTTCCTCTATTGGGAACAATCCAGCATCCAGGCTTGGGTTTTACAACTCAAATACCTATCGACAAACCCCCTTCAGGGATTTGATTATACCCATGCGGATAGGGGGACCTCGCTTCGCTCGGCCATTTGGGTGGGGCTATAGGGCTGAAAACCTTGCGGGCACAACTAGATGGTAAACCAAGTATTTTGTCGAAATTTCTACTGCCCAAAACGGCTCGGACGGCGGACGGACATTTCGGCTTTGGAATCTAGACCTCTTGAAACGGATAATGTCAAATTTTGAGGCCGATCCGAGTCGTCCACCTCCGCCGCGATTACATAGGTGTATTATTAAATAATTTTCAAGAATAATAAACCAAAACCAACAAATCTGAAATCCTCATATGAACAACTTTCTACTTGTTGTACTTCAGGTTTGCACTCAAAAGATGAATTTTATCTAATCTGGCGCTCGCAATGATGAACATAGCAGCCAAAACAGCCAATGACCACTTTCACCCCGTGCTCCCCTGCACCTTGAATTTTTACCATCACTCATCCTTGCTGATCCCAAAAGGTTTTCAGCCCGGCGGGGCTGGTTTTTGAAAGATATTGAATAGGGAATCTAGTGAGTGTTGTTTACGAGGTAAGTTAGAACGGATAACATCCATAATTGAATAGTAGTTACCTATTCAATGTATGGGGGTTCTAACTTGTTTGGTTTCTCTATGCCGGTCTTCACAATGGCATCATCACTGCTTATCAAATCCTCTTATGAACAACTTTCCTTACAACAGTATTTATAACAATGATAAACTCCAGTATTCCAATTCACACCTCTTTTGGTTTATTATTACATATCTCTGCCCGTTTCTCAATAAATAAATAAAATAAATATCTGAAAAATGTTTCCCGGAGGGCTCAACGGAACAACCATGCATAATTTAAAATTTGTTGGCTGCTCTTTAAACGGTGATCTACTTTTGATTTCACCGTTAAAGTTCGGAAGTTGCTTAAAAAACGAAAGTAGGTAAAAGGGAAGTTCGTTGGGATTCCTATACAAAGACACAGGATGTAAGGACGAGACGGGCTCCAGCAGCGAAGAAAGGGTTCGCGTTTAAGAGTTTCGGATGGGCGGAGGGGGTTTTGATCATTATGTAAAAGAACCTGCAAGGTGAAGGATGATAAAGAGTGGAGTACGCCCATCGAAATATTGTGCTAAGGGATGAGGCCGTGGGAATCGCGCCAACGGCCAGGATCAGGGCGTGTGGCAATCCGAGCACGTGAACTGTCCTTACCGTTGGGGCTTCTGGTCGGGATCAAGCTGTAAACTGCTGGCGTTTCGAGGCGTAAAACCAACAGTTTGTACATACGTACGGAAACTACATTGTAGATAGGTGAAACCAAGCTACGTGACCTACCTGATGAAAATACTACAGAATTTGAAAAGTGTCCAAAGACGGAGAACAAGAGCAAGGAATGTAGAAGTTAGCTAACGGATTGTTGTTCAAACTTACGTTCAAAATTATTGTCAACTCATTGGTAAACGTCAAATATTAGTAGATATTTATGTTCCTTGTCGGTAAGGTCGTAGTTCATCCTTGTGCTCGAAAGATGCAGTGAAATGTACATCGTATAATATACGACACCATATTATGGCTCGACAGAACACCCCATATATGGCCCATATACCTACATATATGGGTGTTCCTACCCCTCTGGTCTTAAAAGAAATGTCTTATGTCTAAACATTTCAACGGACACAGATTTACAAACCACCCATTGAAACCCATTGCGTAGGGAGCATATCCGTCCATATTGGGCTGTCTGTATTTTTAGATTGTCCATATTTTCTCATCCTAATGATATGTCCTCTCATCAAATCATTTGAAAATTGTTGGCAGTGATCGTATTTCATTACCTACTTATCTTCCTATCCTAGAGGAATGCCAACAAAAAGTAAGATGTAGAAGAAGGCTCTATCAACTCGCCCACCTGCTTTTAACAGACCAGATAAAGATTATTTTCATTAAATGAAAAAAAAAAAAAAATTACTATAAAGCGTAAAGTGAAGTTCCAATTTTTGACCCACAACAAACCGAATTCGGTTCTACAACACAGCCCAGTTCACGAACCTGTAACTCACCCTATTTAGGTACCTACGCTAAAAACGAAATATTTACTCAATATTTATGACAACAAGGTAGGTAATATTACACTCTCCTAGTAGGTACTCATTTACTGATATTACAAGTTGCAAAATTTTGAGTAGGTACCTAGCTCAATCTTTCATTAGCCTAATGAAAGATCGTAAGAATTTGGCCAACAGTGAAGGATTTTACAAGCCCTGACCGAGAAAATATGACTTTTACCACCACCATAGAAATAGTGAGGGCAGTAAACTTTCGAAATCCCGAGTAGTTACAAAGGGTTAACATTACATTAAATGTAATGTAAGGGTTAACATTACATTAAATGTAATAAACCAAATTTTGGTTTATTATTCTTGGAATAATACACCTATGTTTTCGCGACGGGGGTCGACGACTCCGATCGGGCTCAAAATTTGACATTATCCGTTTCAAGAGGTCTACATTCTAAATCCGAAATGTCCGTCCGCCGTACGCCGTCCGCCGTCCAGGCCGTTTTGGGCAGTAGGAATTTTTTTAAAAATCTGAAATTTTGACAAAATACTTGGTTTACCATCTAGTTGTGCCCGCAAGGTTTTCAGTCCGATCGCCCAAACCCGTGGGGCGCTATGGGGCTATAATGGGGCTAGGGGAGGGGTTTTTTGAAGGCTTTTAGCTATGGGATCGAGTTAGGTGTCGTTTTCGAAGTATTTTTGGACGTAGAATCCATTTTTTGGGGTCCCGGAACGATCCGATTTCACTGGGGCGATGTTTAGGGCATTCGTGGGGCTAAAAATGGGATTTTTGAAGGATCCCAGGATGTTAAATATTTTTCGAGTAAAAAATACAGAATTTTTGAAAAAAACACATTTTTGAACAAAAAAATCCAAAAAAAAATTTTTGTTGAGATAAAAATCCAAAAATTTTTTTTTAATTTTTTCATTGACAGAATTAAATTTCTGCACAAGTAACGTATATCAATATCAAAGAATAATAAACCCTTGTGTAAAATTTGCAGCGTTTTTTCATGGGGCTCAAGGAGGTGGGAATAATATTCCCATTATGGAGATTCCCATACTGTGGGGCTTCACTTACCTACTTTCAAGTAATTATCAACTTAATTATCCTCTTACCTACTTTAAGTAATAATAAACTGTAGTTGTAAATACCTACAGTTGATTATGCTCGGAATGATTCCGAACACCTGGATTTTCGTGTAGGTGTCCGAAATTTTCGATTCGCCTCAAAATTTGACTTTGCACGTTTCAAGATGTTCACGTAGGGGGAACGGGGATACATTGGACGGCAGTGAAAATGATATAATGCTGACCACTGGAAATGATCGGGGGTCTAAAAAGTTGCCTAAAAAGAAGGATAAGCAGTAATGAGTGGTGAAGGGTACCACTAACTTCAGAATAGGAATAGGAATAGGATGAAAAACAAGCAAGCAGCTATTTTTATCCTGTGCTTTTTCTTGCTGCTCGTGGTAAGTAGTCTATTCAAGTTAAAATGCCATTGCATTCGAGGTTATACGGTGTTGGTGACAATTTAAGATAATTTTAACTTGAATAGACTGCTTATCACACGAGTTAATCAAGTTTATTTTTGCGATCCCGAACATTTTTGTAAAATGGAGACTTTTGTAGAATGTTACCCTTTTTCCCCTGTACCCTTCAGTTGTGGAACAGGCCCCTGCCAACCAATGGTAAAATGAGTATTAATTCTTTATCACTTTTAACTTTTAAGTTATTTTCTTTGATTTCCAATAATGGTACTCAGCTAATTGCGAGATGATTGCATGAAATGGGACAAATTTGGCTCTCCTTCTAAAATTGGTTTGATAGCCCAGGCTGAAAAATCTGAAGGATGTCAGACAACCGTAATCAGGAAGAGATTTTTCATCAAGTCTGGTTTCAGATTGTCATCGATTATCATGTAAATCATAGGGGAGATATCAAATGAAACCCGGGACGATCCAGGTATAGCATCCCGCCCATTGCTCAACTGAAGCTGTCCTGCTGCTGGATTATCATGGGAGGAAGGAACTATCCTTGAACACGAGCTATGCTGTCGCAAGTTTGAAACCCGAACTGAGGCCGTTACCACCAGAGAACGGCCTAGTTATTCGCTAACGGCTCGACGCATCCTGTGCTTTTTCCATCACGAAGACACGCGCAAGTCGGGGTTTGCATCATTGTGAGGCTTCCTGTAAACGGTTACCTGACCCCCCTCCACCAAGTACACTTGAGGCACCAGGGTGCACCCCACCTGCGTGCACTTGTCAACTTTGATAGCCCTTTTTGATCAACAGGGGGCGTTTCCCTTGGTGAAAAGACGCACTTAAAAATGCAGAACACAGCAGTCAGAGTCGGCGAAAAAACTCCAGAGAAAAAGGAGAGTTTTCCATACTAGGTACACTAATGTTGAGCATTTCTAGGATCTGGAGAATTCGAGAGTAGGTATGAGACACGTGTAGAATTTAAGCAAGGTACCTTGCTTAAATTGTATTGTTTTGCCTTCTGGACGGGATAGCTGGATGTGATGCTAAAAATTGTGGATCCGCCACTGATCGCACCTCTTGTGCCTCGAAATTGTTATACTACCTATGATCTGTTGGAACCTGGTGAATATGTTTGTACTGAGTGGGCATTTGCCGAAGGTGCACTGGCTCAGTTCATTAGGGTAAAACAATTTGGCATGATTAATCGTGAATTATGAGCAGGCAAACAATTTAATTTAATTTTGGTGGTTATCAGTGGCTCAGTGGTTAAAGCGTTGAGCTGCTGAGTCAAAGGTTGTTGGTTCGATCCCAGCAGCCGCTGGACATCCTTATACTGATTTTCCACTTTCGGAAGGAAATGGCAACCCACCGAAAGTATTCTACCTATAAAACCTCTCAAATTTGCCGTTCGGAACCGGCGATAAACAGTAGGTCCCTACTTCTTCTGCGATAACTGTTCAACACGCTCAACAGAAGTTAGTAGCGAGAGGTCGCCAACGCCCGTTTACGGGTATGGCGCCCAAAGAAGAAGAAGAAACAATTTAATGAAGCTCAGTCGGTGATTTTTGGAAAGCTGAGATCCCAGGGGTTCGAAGTATAGGTACCAAAATTGTTGAAGAAAACTTGAAGAGGCCCGAGCAATTTCAATATGAGTAAAATGAGACCACTTTCACCCCATGCGATTGTACGCCCAAAATCACATTGAAAACGGCACCGTATTCGATTCCGATGCCAAAACAAAACATAGCTTAATAGACTCAAGGGTTTTATCAAAGTTTTAGAATGAAACAAATCATTTGTAGAATGCATTTACGTGCATCGCATTTTCAGAATCTCCATAGGTTTCATACTACATACAACGAAACATTTTCAGGCGGATCAATATTTTGGTCTCAAAATCAGGTTTATTATTCAGAGGACAATAAAACAAAATGTAGGTACCTATCTAGGTACTCCCAAAGGTAAGATTTCAAACTAAACGTGGAGTGCGGGCCAACTTCCTCCGAAGGCATCCTATCATCACTAGATCCATCGCAAATATCTGACTCCCGAATTCTCTACCTTTTTCGCCTCGAGTGATTTCAACGGGCAACTTGAAAAGCCAAATTCTACCACTGGGGGTGAACGGGTGATCAACGGAGTGTATCATTGCAGCTGCCCTCCCATTGACTAATAGTGACAAAATACCCTGAAAACTGACTTGAACCGGAGGTTCATTTAGGACTTTATGGTCCTTTTTTTTCTGTCATCCCCTTTTGAGTCGTCGCACAGGTAAAGTTGAAGGGCGTCCTCAACGTTTTGTCCTTCGTGATAGACGAAGTCAGCTCTTTTTCAAGCATCTGGACCCAGCTTGGGCTGAAGAGACTCCCCTTTTGTAGAAAGAGGTTCATGGGATCCCATTCACTGTCCATTTACGAGAAATTACAAAAAAGCCGAGGCATTGACAAACACGAAACTTAACCATCCGAAAGGCCTATTGGTTAATAGAATCTATTGACAATTCCCAATGCAGATCAATGAATCACAATTATAATTGATCTGGCCTAATTAAGATATACCTATCTGTAATTACAGATCGTAATTAGGTCGGATAGGAATGATTTTAATTTCATTATGTGTAGGGCCGCTATAAAAAAAAATAATAATAAAAAACAACGCTTTCCACGATTTTGATTTCAAGCTTAGAAAAGCTTATTTAATTGGATTTTCAAACATAAATTCTTTTTATCGCACGAATTCGGTCTCCAACATCGGAAGATACGGAAGGTTTTGTTTTCGTCCAACGTGTTCCATCAAAACCATCCAACTCCAACGTGCACACCGTCCGAGTTAGTGGATTGGATCAAACACCCATTATTTTCCAGAACCAGCAGATTGCGCTGTTAGCAACTACTTATGAGGGAGGTGTGGCCGCATGGGCCAATTGGTTTAAACTCTTCTGGCTTAAATTCATTCGCCCGCCCCACTTAGTTCAGTCGCGGGCCACGGGTAGCGCCACTTCCGGCGGCGTGATCGGGAAGTCCAGCTTCTCTCGCTAATGAGAGAGCTGCTAATTACTCGGACTCACTGATCGCGACGCCGGCGTTATAATATACCTAACTGATCGGCCATTCTTATTGTTTCGAAACTCTAAGAATGTCAATATCAAATGCATTTTTGATTGGGACTGAGGGCCGGGCCTCCCCTGGCGACAATTCGTCTGGGGAGCCAGGTCAGCGGACCCAATTTTTCCCACAAACCCATTGCCCCGGGCAGCTGTTGGGGACAATCCCTCTGCAGCCGCCGGGGGAGTCTCTCCCGCTACGAAATGCCACCGGCCGTCCCCCTCAATTGGAGTTGGAATCGAGGTTGGTCGTGGTGATAGCTCGCCTCATATGTTCAGAGGGAGCTAGGGTACCAGCCTGTAATCTGGTAGAGTGAGCTAGAACACTCGGCCCCACTTGTGGTGCGTATGCAGACAAGTACCCTTAGAATAAGGGGTCCCAAGCCTTGCCATTCGCTTGCGGATGGCAGGAGAGGCACAGCCCTAGAAGGGGGCAAGCCCTCCTTAATAAATAGACAATAACTGCAGCCGCCGGGAGAGCGGGTTTTCGTAAGACGGTGACAGCGGGTCCGGCTTCCCTTGGCGACAGATCGAAATAATATTGATGCTGACATTTCAGCTTCATTATTGATTCTCCTGGACTCCCATCCAAAAACCAACGCATTCCAGATTACCACGACACTTCCTGCTGATCTGGAGATAGCGGGTTTTCCCTCAATGCCTCGATACCGCCTCCTAGGATAGCCGATCGCGACATTTCGCGTTATGCCCTAGATAGGGACATTCAGGTACTCCCTTCACCTTCCTCCAAAGACATCGGGGGAGGAATCCCAGTAACGCTGGAGGACTTCCCCCCAAACATACATCACAAATATTGATATAACTAAATTGAATTTAGGAACCCCATTTGTGCACGCAGGTACTCGCCCTATACGCCTACACGCCCAACACTCGCATTATTGGGCGAACCTGGGTGATGAAGAGTCAGGCAGAACACTAATTTGCATTGAGCTGAATTGAGTGAGAATAAAAGAGTTCCGCCTTCAAGGAGGCAGTTTGGATCCAAATGAGCTTTCACAAACGCCCAACGGTTTCTAAAAATCGTGTTGTGTGACGCCCTGAAGAGGGGGGGGGGGGGTACTAGGTACGGAATGTCAATGTTTCACTTCTATAGACGAGCACCTCTTTGTCACTCAAGTTCTAACAAATGGAAGAAACCCCTAGTAAAAAGCCGGGCGGACAATAAAATTTATTATTCATAGAGCGAAGAATGAATCGACTACATCACTGTCGGTGGATTGGATATCAAAGGTTTCTGTATGACGGTATAATCAATCCGAACAATTCTTCTCTTTCGGAAGTAATCGCTGATACACTTTGAGCCCATTTCACAGTTGAGATAAACGTATCGAAATAATATTATACACTAGATCGTGATTTGCCCAAATAGATGGTTAATGCGTAATTGAACTGTTGCTAACAATGGTGACAGACCGTTCGGTACGAATTGTTGGCTATAGATACAGGTGTCTGCTGACAATTCGAATTCCTGCTAAGGAATCGATTTCAACGAGGAAGTTAATGAAAGTAGGAACAAGCATTAAAAGTAGAAACAACAAGATTTTTTTTCCTTTACGACATCACAACTGTAAGCATGGAGAGAAACACTCACCTACCAGTAACATCTCGGAGGCTCCTAAGGAATGTTCCTAGTCATCGCCATCATCTGAACACAGTGTGCACACTCATTGGAGTACATCCCCATGGCAACGGCAGCACAAGCACATACGCCATGAGTACCACCATAATCTTCGCCACTATCAGCTGCATTGGAATAGTCTATAGGATTATTCAACTCAATGAGTTCCTAAAACAAGGTTCGAATAGCATTTACAGACGTATGAGTATCGGCGATGTGCTCTTATCAGCCATGCAAATTGCAGCAGTTTTGGTTCATGCGTTCAAAATCATCAAAAACGTGAATCATCCACAGCACGTTCTGTATGAAAATGAACTTTCCACGTCAAATCGTCGGGACATCTTAGGCGAGGCTTCACTGCTGATTAGTGTCTTTGTTTTAATCACCTGCTCCTACTCGGTGTATAATATGAAATACGACAGGATGTTATACATAGCTGTAAATGCATTTGGCGCCTTTCAAGATTTCTGCATTACTCTCCAATTGTACTACTTCCTCCGACGATCTCAGGCTTTGATATTGAATGCCGCAGCATCTAAAAGAGGCCCCGACAAAAGGAAAATCATGATTTGGTGCAGCATCGCCAGAAGATGCGCATTTGCTATGAAACTGTTTGAGGTGCCTTTGTTACTTATATACGTAAATTCCTTTGGTTTCACGGTCTGGTACTTGTACAAGTGGCTTGGGCGGTTCATTCTGTTTGGTAAACCTCTTACCTTTACTACGGGTCGGTATTACGGGGCAATCCTAATGCTAAGAGCACTGACCATGTTTCTGCCCTGTGCTGCTTCCCAACAGCTATACTCACTGGTAAGTAAACCAACGACTGTCTGCTGATCAGTTAATGATGTTTTTCAAGAGAGTTGAATCTCAAACATCACATTAGTTTCATACACATTCAATAACGATGGGAAAACACATTTTCAGATGGACAAACACTATGACACGCTTTACAGGTTAATGATAAACAATCCTTCACTCTACCATAAGGTGAGACCGCTTGAGACTTCTTGAGCCTTACCACCCTCTCTGATGTAGATATTTAACAGAAAATTAAACGATTTATACAAAAAGGAAGAATTGGATCGAAATTGCGAGAATCGGCAAGTGACCATCTTGCGAAAACGCTGCAAATTCGATAACCATAATGAGGCATATTATGCTTCATGGTGTGCAGATTCGTTTTGGCCAGTAGGAGTGTTCTTAAAACATTGCAAATTGTGCACAAGGGTCTTTTGTATAAATGAGCTCCTTGAAAAGGTCGGAGTTTTGCATTTCTAACATCATATTCGAATGCAGCACATTTTAAAACCCACTTTTATATTTTTTCTGTTCGAAACTCCGTAGTGTGGTGACTCCAAACCATTTTCGTGCCTACCTTATCAGTTATTCGCGTTTAGGTATGATTCATAAGCCAATGGCGACTCAATGTGTTTGTGCTCTACTTAATTCGATAATATACATTTTATTTTAAGTGATGATGAGCTTCATTTAACCATCAAACGTAATAATAGTTGGCGACAAGGAAGAAAGAAGTTCGTGAGTGCCGTACTAGTCTTCAAAAACAATTCGGAAATTCGACTCAACACGCAGTAAACGTATCGTTTTCCAGATCTTTTTCAATTCTCGTTAATGCAAAATGGATTCGGCTCAGTTTGAACAGCTCATGTTAGCTTTCCAAGAGCAGCAACAAACACCAAACCAGGCACCAGGGGATCATTATGGCAGTTTCGGCCCAATTTCAAGCTGTTATGAATCAGGGGATTGGCCCATCAACCAGTATGGACTCGACTCCTCCGGCGAACCTTTCTACCGTGAACATGGCGGTGGTGACCCCTTTCGACATTTTGACGCACGTCGGGAAAAATTTACTAGCTACTTAGAGCGGTTCGAAAACTATTACACAATGAAGGGTCTTATTGACCAAGTCAAGATCGCACAACTTCTGTGTACCTCAGTGGGTAGTGACCACTACAATAACCTCGCCGCGTTTTTGGGTCTGGATAAACCTCTAAAACACCTGCGGCTCGAAGATCATATCGCGGAATTCAAGAAATTGCTCACACCAAAGAAAAGCACCGTCGTTTCTCGACATTATTTCTTGAATATTTTTCAAAAAGATCGCCGACGATTCTTCAATAAAATGCCAATGCAACCAAACCGTGCCAGTTGCTGACGTTTTTCTGCGCGCAGTTTATAAGAGAATTAAGGGATGATTGGCTGAGGGAACAGATCTTGCAGCCAAGCAAAACAAAGTTTGACGGGAATTCTTGAACAGGCTGTTGCCCTTGAGGCGTCAAGGATTGAGAGCAAGCTCACTCAAAGCTCTCCTTCGAACAACTCAAATTTCAATAACAATGACGTCGATAAACTTTCTGTTCCTTCCAGAGGATCCCGATCACATGCTCAACCCAACGTGCAGATTGTGGTCAGAGAGCCTATGAAGGCAAGCTTGAAGGTTGAAGGTACATTTTTCTATCGTTCTATCGTAGCTCCATGGCAGATAATGTCGTCGAAATATGCCTCTGTCTTCGGCAATTCCTTCAAAATTAGTGAAAGAACTCGGTTGAACTCCGATGGCGCCGTTTTGATCCCGAAGCTGAGACCGTTGACCCGATACATTCCACAATGCGTTGTGATCGTCTGGATTACACCGGCGTCTTCATCTACTTCAAGGTGAAGGTATGCCTTGTAGAGGTCGATTTTGGAGAAGTAACGAGAGTCTCTTAAAAGCTGTTGAGGACTTCATCAATTTTTCGAATTGGGTGATTAGCTTTGACAAGTCGATCCCACATTTATAATCTACGCAGAGACGGACACCGCCATCTGCTTTTGGGATCACTACAAGAGGTGAACCCCAGTTAATTAGAAATTACGCCATCAGCCTCCAGGGAGTCCAACTCACGATTGACACGGTCAATGAGCGCGTAGGGAACCCTTCGTTCTGTTGAATATCGGTTTGGCTTCCTTTCTGAGGTGAAGGCGAACATTGAAACCAGGCGCCCGTCCCAACTTCTTCGATGCTTTTGAGCGGTTTTACTTGAAGCGCTGGTGAAGTCTGTCTCATCTCTGCATCCACTTTATGAAGCTCGATGCCCAAACCCCTGATCCACTGTCGTCCCAGGAGTGCGTCAAGGCCCGTTGGTACTAGGCCCGAGGGTTCACCCTCTATTTGTTTCCCTTTGTAGGATATGTTGAGTAGAACCTTTCCTTCTGGCTTGATGAGATCACCAGAGTATGCTCGGCCTGGATAGGTACGTTGAGGTTGAGGCGCTCAAAATCGCTTGCAGCAAGCAGGCTATATTTTGCTCCACTGTCGACTTCAAAGCTTTGGGGCTTCCCACTTGGATCAACGTAAATACTGTACTTGTCTGACTCTTGGCCCATTTCGAACAGATCCACTACATTGAGGCGCTAGTTTACGGTGACTAACTTGTTGAGTCCGTAGTTGTTGAAGTTGCCACTTGAGTTGGGAGAGTCCTCCTGGAGATAGTGCGTTGAACTCGTGTGTCCTGATTTCTTCCGGGCGGCCATCAGCAAGGTAATGCAGACACGGGAGACAAGGCTTCTTTTTTGTTGCATGCTGTACACTTGAGTTTTGACTTGTCAATCTTGCACGCAGAAGCAACGTGTGAATCCTTTCCACGTCTCAGGCAGAGTTTTTCAATGCGCTCAACCCATTCGATATACCCAGCTCGATATACGCCGGCATCTTGGAAGAGGCACGGAAATTGACGACATGAAGACTTGGACCCACCTATCATTGCTCAAGAAACGTCTGTGATATGCTGTGATCTGTTGGATAATTTTAAATAGAGCAAAGTTTTGTGTCTGTCATGAATCATGATTGTTGGTTGGAGGAGAGAAAAAGGAGGTGGAAGATTATGGTCTTATTACATTGTTGTTTTCATTAGCTTCAGAGTGAATTTTATGTTTTTAGCCACATTTAATTTACTAGTAGTTGCCATTTAAATTGATGCTCTTATATCATATTAAGTAAGTCCTAGTCTGGCAAGTTATTCTTGATTTTAGTTTGTTGATTCGTTGGAAGTTTATTTAGATGACGAGTTTTGTTAAGGTAGCAATTTGTTTTGTTAGACACACCAACGCTGGACTCCCTTCCTTCTCTTTCCATCTCTTCCAGTCTGCCAACATTGTGGTGAAATGCTACGTGCATAATTATTAATCTTTGAGTAAGTTTTGTTAAAAAAGATAGTAGCCTACAAGTCCATGCCTTGTTTCCTTCTATGACGAGTTTGTTTTGCTATTACAGGCCCTGATGAAGATCATATATTAATCGAAAGCTCGGCGAAAAAGGCGTCATTCTGTTTAGGCCCCGTTCCCGTTACCTGACCAATTCGTCCTGTAGAGTGTCTTCCCTCAAAATGGGGCTGTAGTGAATACAATATCAAACACGAGGAGTTGTGAATGGTATCAGTTCTTCCACCGCTCGCAGTTAAATGCTAACGTCGCAAATTGTCGCTAATGTTGGCTAATTCAATCATGCGAAGGACAGTTCTCCCGACTCCTACAAGCAAAGTGTCGCCAATAGGAGCCTGGGCAGCTGTCCCGCGCGAAAATATTGGATCTGCTGATCCAGCGTCCCTAACGGAATTGTCGGCAGGAGATGCCTGGACAGTGGGTTCAATCAGAAAGTCACTGCATTCATCAGACATTGCTACAGAATGATCAGTGAGGGATACCCAGTTGTGAGATGAGGGACAGTCTGGGTCGTGGGAGCTGAGCCTCCCCCGAGATAATATCTCCTCCATATTATGATGAGCCGCCTAATCTCACCACCAGGCGCAGCGCTTCCTGTAGCGGACTGTCGAATTTAGAACAATAGTGTGAAGCCCATGGGCCCATGGGCGCCACAGTCGTATCCAAGCCCTAATCATAATGTTTGAGAACAAAACCAACCGACAATTTTTGATGAATGTTTACAGTCGAGCTTGTTCCTGTATATGACCTTAAAACGTACGGTGAAACTGACAGTGTGTGGATTCTTCACTCTGGGTTATCCACTGGTCACTGCGGTAAGTCTATTATACGATATAATTCAATGATTGTTTTCGAATTTTCATCGGCCAAGGTTGAATAAAAATGTTTACCCACTACCATACGAGGTGGATTATCCATGGGCGTAGACAACATGTCATAGTTCCGACGTTTCAAAGGCTTGGGAACCTCCATCATCATCAGAACTCTGGCAACATACATAAAATCCTTGAGTTAGGCTAATACCACAGATTAAACTACTGACGGCTAATACCCAACATTAACCTAAATACAAAAGCTTTTTGCTCATGGGCACTTACTTCATCTATATCACAGGATCTGAACACATGGGCGTCGCGACGCGTCGTCGTCATTTCTCAAAGGTTCACCCATTCAGTAAAGAGCAAAAAAGTGGGGGTACCTGCCATGTGCCATACCAAATTTTTAAATAGTGATAATAAGCTACAACAAGAAATGTGAAAAGCCACTGCACCTACCCCAGTCCATGGTCGTCAGAGGGTGAAATAAGTTTAGTCAATATTACCTATAGGCTATGCTACCTCCGATACCAACGCTAATAAACCTACTACTTGGTGGTTGACAAAAAATTATGGTACCTAACTATAATAGAGCTGGTAACTTTTGAAAAATTTCGTAAAAGGAAGCACGTTGCAAATTTTAAATTACATTGCGATATCAGGTGAAGCACCCTTATCACTTTTCCAAAAGGGTTGTCCTGGACAACATGTCCAATGCAGCACTGGCGGACACACACATTACGTCACAGGCACCATTCAAGTTTTGGTTTATTATTCTTGGAATAATACACCTATGTTTTCGCGACGGGGGTCGACGACTCCGATCGGCCTCAAAATTTGACATTATCCGTTTCAAGAGGTCTGCATTCTAAATCCAAAATGTCCGTCCCCCGTCCACCGCCCAGGCCGTTTTGGGCAGTAGGAATTTTTTCTGAATCTGAAATTTTGACAAAATGCTTGGTTTACCATCTAGTTGTGCCCGCAAGGTTTCCAGTCCGATCGCCCAAACCCATGGGGCGCTATGGGGCTAAAATGGGGCTATTTTTTCAAAAAATTCTTTATAATTCTTTTTAAAACAATTATTTTTTCGAAATTGTTTTTCACTCGGAAAATATTTGAACTCCTGGGATCCTTCAAAAAGGCCATTTGAAGCCCCATGAGAGTTCTATAGATCCCCACAGTGGAATCGGATCGATCTGGGACCCCCAAAAATGGATTCTACGTCCAAAAATACTTCGAAAACGACACCTAACTCGATCTTATAGCTAAAAGCCTTAAAAAAAAACGCTGCAAATTATACACAAGGGTTTATTATTCTTTGATATACGTTACTTGTGCTGAAATTTAATTCTGTCAATGAAAAATTTAAAAAAAAAAATTTTTTTTTTTTTATCTCAAAAAAAATATTTTTTTGGATTTTTTTTGTTCAAAAATGTGTTTTTTCAAAAATTCTGTATTTTTTACTCGAAAAATATTTAACATCCTGGGATCCTTCAAAAATCCCATTTTTAGCCCCATGAATGCCCTAAACATCGCCCCAGTGAAATCGGATCGTTCCGGGACCCCAAAAAATGGATTCTACGTCCAAAAATACTTTGAAAACGACACCTTACTCGATCCCATAGCTAAAAGCCTTCAAAAAACCCCTCCCGTAGCCCCATTATAGCCCCAGAGCGCCCCACGGGTTTGGGCGATCGGACTGAAAACCTTGCGGGCACAACTAGATGGTAAACCAAGTATTTTGTCAAAATTTCAGATTTTTTAAAAAATTCCTACTGCCAAAAACGGCCCGGACGGCGGACGGCGGACGGCGTACGGCGGACGGACATTTCGGATTTTGAATGTAGACCTCTTGAAATGGATAATGTCAAATTTTGAGGCCGATCGGAGTCGTCGACCCGCGTCGCGAAAACATAGGTGTATTATTCCAAGAATAATAAACCAAAAAACCCTCCCGTAGCCCCATAGAGCCCCACGGGTTGGGGCGACCGGTCTGAAAACCTTGCGGGCCCAACTAGATGGTAAACCGAGTATTTTGTCAAAATTTCGGATCTTTAAAAAAATTCCTACTGCCCAAAACGGCTCGGACGGCGAACGTTCATTTCGGTTTTTGAATCCAGCTGGTCTAGACCTCTTGAAACGACGAATAGGTAATGTCAAATTTTGAGGCCGATCCGAGTCGCGATTACAAAGGTGTATTATTCCAAGAATAATAAAGCACAACGAAATGTCCGTCCGCCGTTTTAGGCAGTAGGATTTTTTTTTTAAATCTGAAATTTTGACAAAATACTCGGTTTACCATCTATACCATCTTATAGTTGTGCCCGCAAGGTTTTCAGCCCGATCGCACAAACCCGTGGGGCGCTATGGGGCTAAAATGGGGCTACGCAAGGGGTTCTTAGAAGGCCTTTGGCTATGGGATCGAGTTAGGTGTCGTTTTCGAAGTATTTTTGGACGTAGAATCCATTTTTGGGGGTCCTGCAACGATCCGATTTCACTGTTGCGATCTATAGGGCTTTCATGGGGCTACAAATGAGATTTTTTATGTATCCCAAGAGGTCAGATATTTTTCAAGTAAAAAAAAAGAAAAATTGAAACAAACATTTTTGAAGAAAAAAAATTAAATATAAAAATCCCCCAAAAATTTTTTTATTAAATTTTCTTCATTGATACAGAATTAAATTTCTGCACAAGTAACCTATATCAAAGAATACTAAATAAACTCTTGTGCACAGTTTGCTACGTTTTTTCTCTCTGAAAAAACGTCGCAAACGTCTGATATAATTTAAGTGACCTTCAAAAGAATCAGCTCTGTTCTTTAGAACTTCTGAATAATCAGGCAGGCCACGGGTTTCTTGCCACACCGGTGTCGGAGGAATATTTATAATTAGTATTGGCCAATACTAATTAGAAATATTCCTCCGACGGAAAGAATCCCTTATTAAATAATTCAAATTGTCAAATTTTGACTTCACACGTCGGAATGATAGTAAATATTTCAAATTAACAAATTCACGGGAGGACGCGTACCATCTCTACTGCTATACAGAGAATAATCACGAATCAACCGATCAGTTGAAGGAGATGATGGAGAATATTTCAGATGATGAATAAGACAAGGGTTCTGTTGCCAGGCGCTCCGGTATTCTTCCTCCCCTTCAGTTTCATTCCGCCTAAATTATCTGCTTAGTAGGCATCAATTACATGCAGACAATTTACTTTTGGGAGAAATCAACATTTTTTAAACATTATTTCATCAAAAAGAAAATTTAAATAAAATGTATTTAATATTTCTTACAAACCAATATCGATGTATCTATAACATCGTTGGGTTCATAATCGATGCTACATATTTATCGATACCATACATCGAAACGGACCTAAAACAACTGTATGAAAGCATTTGCACCGATGTGACATCGGCGATGTCCATAGTTCATCTTTATGGTTGTTTACTTATTGTGTGATTTCGGTTAGGTACCTACTTTGGTTAATACTTACCTAATTATCGGCAAGTTGTTCTCTCTGTGCTTGATTTTCTATCTGTGGAAAAATGGCCAACGATGGTCGACAGGAGATGGTGAGGATGCTTCACGATGGTAAGGGGAGCAGTGAGTTTAGCGATTTCACGATTGTTGTCGAAAACTCGGGGTTTCCTGTCCATAAAGCCGTCCTGGCCTCCCGTTCATCCTACTTCCGTGGTTTGTTCGACTCAAACATGTCCGAATGTGAAAACAATCTCCTCATTCTCGACGACATCGAAGCGGACGTTTTCCAGAAGTTACTCAAGTTCGTCTACACCTACGAGATAAAACTGGACGACGAGTATGCTGTGAAATTGATCCTCCCCGGTGATAAATACGGGTTGGAGGATCTGGTGGACCTCTGTGAAAATCATCTGCTTAACAATATGAAACCTGAGATAGCTGCACAGTGTTTCCTCGTGGGACATTTGTTGGGGAAGAAAAAGCTGAAAGATAGAGCGTTCCCCGTGATGAGAGCAGACTGGGAAAGAACGTTTTCTTCCGATGGATGGAAAGAGGTTGTAAAAAATCATTCGTTGATGACGGAGATTGAACGGACAGAATGTGCTAAACAAAACCAACCCCCTGAAATTTCTTCACCGATTCATCGGAAGGAAGGTGAACTTAAATGGCGAGTACAAGTTAGAAAAAACAGCCTCAAACTTTCCCCCACATTTTCTCTGTTGGAGGACGATCAGTCGTTTTGGAGACTTCGAGTGGTTGGGTCCCACAGTAACGGCTGTATCTGGTGCTGTGTGTATCTCACACACATCGGCCCACCACTGACTACTCCGGTAAAGTGTGAGTATTCCGTATTTACAGGCAGTGCAAACCCGTACAAAGGAACCGTCGACACATCTTGCTGCTTTTATGAGAATTTCAGATGCACAACGCTTCTTTTGGACTTCAAAGATCCAGTACGTCAATCCGCTACGATTTACGTCGTACTGGTGCCAATCAAACCAGAACCCTCACCCCTGGGTTTCATCGACAATTTCCACCCAGAACGCCTCACTGACGCCATCGTCATCGTCGGCACTGAAACATTTCCCTGTCACAGACTCGCCCTCGCCTACGCCAGCCCGGTCTTTTATGAATTGTTCAAAAACACAACCGAACTACAACTGAACGATGAAATAAAACCTGAAACGTTCAAAAATTTGCTCCTCCTCATTTACCAGAGCCAACAACTCCCGGAAGACCTTCACCTCGACCTGCTGACTGCCGCCAAATTGTTCATGCTCGACGACAAGTGGTTGAACCGCTGCCGGGCTTTGGTATTCCGGAGCATGAAAGATAAACACTTGATGGATTTCCTCATTCAATCGCATGTCCAACAAGACCCGATACAGAAGAGGATGGCGTTCAAGGAAATGGCCCACAGGTTTGAGGAAGTCGTCGAATCGCAAGACTGGCGCCGGATGGAAGAACACGAGGGACTTCACGATGAATTTTTCAAGTTTTTGTTTGAAAAAGGAAGAGTTGATTCTAACACATAATAATATTATTTCATCACGTAATATAATATATTGTCATATTATGACAAGTGTACGTGAATAAATGTTTGTTCTTATCACGTGTTCCTTACTGACCTTCATGGGTGGAAAATTGGGAAATTTTGCATAATACGCACATTGAGCGTCTTGAATGATGAGTTTTTTCCTTGAAAGGTTACGATAATGGGTCTACATTGCGGAAAATCATGTCATATTATATTACGTTTCTTTAAAAAAAAAATATAGGCACATAGGCATAATATTTAATAATAAATATTATGTATAAAATATATTACCTATATCTTAATATTGTTGAAATTTCGTGGTTAAGGGGTAGAAGACGTGGGCTGCTTCATCATCTTTTGAGACAGATAATATAGATATGCATAGATCTATGCATGTTAGCTAACACAGATAGGTCAGTCATATACATCAGCTTGTGCGAAAGATGGTAAACCGATGTTGTTTGAGGAATAAGAAATTGACGTTCAGGCGTAAAACAATTCATTATTAAACAAAAAAATTATTGGAAAAAATATTTCTTATATAAGTACAACAAAGTTGTGCAGTTTATTGCACATGGAACCAATTCACAAGTTTTCTCATAATTTTATGCGCGTTTTCATGGGTCTCATCCGAAGTACTTACTTCCTCTAACAATGATAGCAACGTCATCAGCAAAAGCGATAAACTTACCTGTTATGTGTATTGAGAACATATCATTGATGTGTATAAGGAACAATATGGGGCCTAGTACTGATCCTTGCGGAACTCCATAGTCTATGACTTCTGTTGAGCTTTGCACGTTTGAAGTTTGGACATATTGCCTTCTATTTGTGAGGTACGATCTGAACCAGCTCTGTGCCACATCGTCCAGGCCTAGCCTCCCCAGTTTTAATAAAAACCTAGATGTTTCAATCGAATGAAATGCCTTAGTGAGATCTGCAACAATTCCCATCACCTTCTCACTTTTATTAATTCCATTAGACATTTCAGATACTACATCAGCTAGTGCATCTTAAGTGCTCAAGTTTTTCCTAAATCCATATTGTGATCTAGCTATGATATCATTTGCATCAAGATAATATCTTCAATATTATTCAATTAGTTGAGATCTGATGATTTTCTCAAAGATTTTGGCAAAATTAGGCAATAGAGATATAGGGCGATAATTGGTTTCTGAGGTCCGAGAGCCTTTCTTAAATATGTACCTATAGGACGTACCTACCACTGCTATTTTTATAGCATTGGGGAATTCCCCATATAAAATACTCAAGTTCACCAGATATGTTAACGGCGAGTTTATTGCCACACTTTTAATCAGATTTGACGATATACGATCCCCCCCCCCCCCTTAACAGACAGAATTGTACTGTATACCTCCTCCTCAGTGACTATACGGAGGCTCATTGCCGATTGTACGGGACTAGGTAAATGTATGTTTGGATCATAGTTACTAAATTCCGCATTCAATTTACTCCCAATTGTGGTGAAGAAGACGTTCAATCGATTCGCTATTTCTAGCGGATCTGTCGTTTCATTATCTTCACAGATAATTTTTTTTATTGGGGCCGATTCATCCGGGTTCCTACCTAATGCAGTTTTAATAGTTTTCCATACGTTAGAGGGTGTGTTCGAGAGTGTTATCTGTTCGGAAAAGTAGTCATTTTTAGTTTTTCCAGGAGGAAATTTAAGTTTGTGAGGATTAAATTGCACATAGGTATTCATAATACGTTTGTAAAATAGCGGCGCTTGGGAGTCCCCCCTCCCCCCCCCCCCCCCCCATGCTCAATCCTGCCTACGCCTTTGGGTGGATACTTAGTTTTATTTGTCCTATTTCGCTAAAAAAAAAAAGAAAAAAAAATCGTTTCCCACTAAATTAGTCTTTTAATATTACACGATAGTGCCATTAGCTTTCCATTTTAATCACTTAAGACAATTTACAGCCCAATTGCCCCGTTTTTACCGGATCTGTGCAATCGTGCAGACCCACTCTTCTTTTCTATGGCGAAACACCAGCAAACCAAATAACAGCACCCTCGCCATGACCCTCAGCATCCTTCATGTTAACGGGCTAAACTGAGGGAATCGGCGACCTTCATACCGACCTCCATAACGTTGAAGGAATATTGTATGTGGACGTCTCTAGTAAAATCAAATCCTCTGCCTCCAGCGGCGAAGCCACAGGAGACCCCCTCAACGTCTCGAGGGTGGTTGTTGGGGAAACCTAACTAGAAACTCTTACTCAATTCCACAAACACAAACGGCGCCTTCAGTCTCTGCACATCACACAACACAAATTTTAGTTACAATAAATTCCCAGCATATCAACTACACCTACACAACACACCCACAGTTCGGGCTTAGTTATAATTTAAAATACCTAAAAAATTTGCTGTCCGTTTGGTGCACTTTTGAGCAATCGGCAATAGTCTAGAATGATTCAGTGGGAAGTTATTTTTATTGTATGATTATTTTTAAAGTCTGAATTTGACCACACAAAAAGGGTGGAGCATCTAAAAGGTGTAGTCTTAATAAATTTAGATGAGTCTTCCTGTAGCTGTCTTCAGCTGTAGAGTCTTCATGCGGCTACTACGGTGGGTCTACTACACGCACCACTGCACTCACCCATTGAAATTATTCCTAGTTCAAAAACATTAATTACAGAACGTAACCAATGGTTACTAACCATCGATAACCTGAGAGTTATGTGAATATCGGTGGGTGCCTTAATGCGTTGATTTTATTGTCATATTTTTTTTTTTTCTAGATAATCACTGGTTGTGCGACTTATTTTGTCGTGCTCGTACAGTTCAATGCGTGAGACGATCCAGCGGAAAGCACCACTACCTACCACGCTTATAATGGATTTGAGATTTTCGCTGCATCACTTGATATGAACTATAATTATGTAATATAAGAATAAGTATTAAATCGAACAGTAAAGACGGAGATACCAAATACTTTTCATTCATGTTTTACCCAACGTGCCCAGAAGTTTAGCCTACGTTGTAACCTAGAAAAACATCCAACTAAACCATGAGGTTTAAACGATGATTTAGCCTGTGGCTCTACCGAATCGGAAATTTCAAGTTCCCCTTTCGAAACAGTCCGGGGAAAGTCTTTAGTTTCTCGTCTACCTCTCCTTCAGGTACTAGGAATAATACATCTAAATATTCGCGACGGGGGTCGGCCCGTTGACTGCCATTTGTCTCCCAGCCCGCATGTGTCACTTTATGGATAAATATATATATTCATGTTAATGTTTCAAAAATATACTCGATAGCGTCCAGATGATTTAAACTCCGATAATGCGGGGGGCTAAAAGTGGGCTACATGAGGGGACTTCAAATAGTTTACCGTAGGTGATCGAGGTGTCGTTTTCGATATTTTTGGCAGGTGAGACTCAATCCTTTCTTAGACGTAGAATCTATTTATCTGGCACCTGATTTATTTAGCACCTGGCGGTTATTTAATGGCGGTTATGGGAATGAGACTAGAATAAGGTGAAATTATTTCGATCGTGGAATCCATTTTGGTTTATTATTCTTGGAATAATAGGTACACCTATGTTTTCGCGACGGGGGTCGACGACTCCGATCGGCCTCAAAATTTGACATTATCCGTTTCAAGTGGTCTAGATTCCAAAACCGAAATGTCCGTCCGCCGTACGCCGTCCGCCGTCCAGGCCGTTTTGGGCAGTAGGAATTTTTTTTAAAATCTGAAATTTTGACAAAATACTCGGTTTACCATCTAGTTGTGCCCGCAAGGTTTTCAGCCCGATCGCCCAAACCCGTGGGGCGCTATGGGGCTAAAATGGGGCTACAGAAGGTGGTTTTTGAAGGCTTTGTAAGGTGGTTTTGAAGTTACTTCGTTTAGGCGGTTCGGGGGCTGTAGCGTGGAAATTAAAAAGACTTAATTTGTATCAGAAGCAACTTGTATCAACCATACCTTGTTCCGAAAAGAGAACCAAATTATCACTCTGACTAGGACAAGGTGCAAATAATGCAGACGACAATTGGTAACAATTTAGGTTGTAACACAATTTAATGGAAATAAAATAATATGTATCAAATGTACAATAAAATATGTATCACGTTATAAATAATAAAAGCAATTAAAATAAATGCGTATCTAGTGATTATATACAAAGCAAACAGGAGGGAATATATAATGGGGGTGTATCGGAAGGATACAAGTGGAGTATCAGGGGTGACACAAAGTGTGCCACTTGATGACGTGAAACCTAACAATTATACAATATTTACTGGTGAAAACCTACGCTTGTATCAGGTGATACAGGGAGTGTATTATGCGACGTTGACAAGTGTTACGCCTGAAGGGCGTGTACCACGGTGCCTGAAGGGCACTTACTGAACATATACCTGAAGGGTATTTTGGGGGATGGGACGCTGAGGGCGTCGGAAAGAGAATAACTTCTACTCACAACTGCTACACGAATAGTATCAAGTTCAACAAACTACAAAGTAAATACAAAACTGGCAATGGGTATGATAAGGGGGAATGTTGGCTTGAATTTACCGTGGTGGGCGGATGGCTGGAGGTCGTCTCGACGATGGTACGATGAGTGTTCCTGCGAGGCGTCCAGGAATCCAGTCACTGCGGTGAATCCAAGGGACTACACGGGCACGAATGGATCCGTGTGCGGAGTGAAACAGGGGGAACTGGACTTGGTACAAGACGAGTATCACAAGTCGATGGGGGTTGTATCAGGTGATACAGGGTGGCTATCAGATGATACTGAAGACGTATAACTTGATAGAAAAAACGCACTGAAGGGCAAAGACACGAAGGCCGATAACAACTTTACACGATGAGAGTTCAAGACGATCTGAGCGCTGGTGGGGGCCAACTCCCTTGAGGCCTGGGGAGGGAGAAGGGTTCCCCCTCTCCTCGATGGGCAGCCTCAGTCTGAGAGGGAACTTCTCCCAGGAGTGGGAGGGGGCCCTGTCAGAGGAAATAAGTCGTTGATTCCCCCATAGGTAGCGCTGGGGGGTCCAACTGGAAGCGGTGCCCGCTTACACCCTTCCCCTGGGGAATAGCCGTCGTCCTCGACGGCCAAATCCACACTTTGCACAGATGGGATTGGTAATGGTCTTCCGGGGTAAGCCTTCTTCATAGCTTCTCCTCTTCTTCCTCTTCCTCCATGAGCAACCGGAGTCTGGGATGCTGCATCTCGCTCCTTGAATTGCTGGATGGTTGGGAACTCCTTGGTTGTAGCTTTTAGGGTTCTCCTCGAGCCTTACGCCCCGGTGGTCGTGATGTCATTCGGCCAGAATGAGTCTGCGACAGTTGCCGTCCTGAAGAATCGACAATTCAATACAGACCAACACATCCCTTACCACACCACACTTTCCAGAATTCCCTAACGGCTATCTCATGGGCTTTGCCTCTTTAAGTAATTATCTTCTTTCTTTCTTTCTTTTTCATTTTCTTTTTTTTTCTTTCATTCATTTTTTATTTTTTTATTTATTTTATTATTACTATTATTATTATTATTATTTTTTTTTTTTTTTATTTTTTTTATTTTTTTTATTTTTTTTATTTATTTATTTATTTATTTTTATTTTATTTTTTTTTATTATTATTTTTTTTTTTTTTTACTTAAGTACCTACCTACCTATGGCCTCGTACCTACATGGTATCGAGGGCCGTACCTAGTGGGGACCATACCTAGCACCGACTCACTTGCCTCCTCTGTCCCTACCCCAAGCACATTGCCTTTGCTGTGCAGCTTTTGGTAGTCCTTGGGGGCCATGTTCGGAAGTTGGTATGGGCTATGAGGCGGTTGAAGGCCAGTGTCCAATGCTGAGGCAGATACGCCGTTATTAGGTCCAATGTTGTAGGTCAAATCCGGTGCAGCCTCCGTCTTCTCTGCCGGTCCAGGATCTGGGGGGACCGTATGGTTCTGTATCCATGGGTCAAGTTCCTGGGCAGCTACTAAGGGTTTTTTGGGGACTTCCAGCCTGATGGTCCATCTCCCCATATGGGAAGTGGGGTCTCTGAGCCTTAGCGCTGTGTCATTGGGCCTGGAGACATTCTCAAAGCATCCGGTGTCTTGGAGTTTGTGAGTCCTGCCATTGTTGGTGTTGCCAGGTTTTCGTGTCAGCACACCGATGGTTGGATGTACCTCCGCATCAGGTGGTTGACGTACCTCCGTATCAGGTGATGGATGTACCTCCGTATCAGGTGGTGGATGTACCTCCGTATCAGGTGGTGGATGTACCTCCGTATCACCCAGGTGTATCACGGTGGCGTCGGGTTGTAACGTCTCTGTCTCATCTCGGAGTATCCCTACGATGGGCGGTTGTACCTCCAAAGTGTTCTGGAGTATCTTCTCCTCGACGAGTTGTAGTTGGTTCATGTCGATGGGTTGGTGTATCACTGAGCTCATCTGAAGTACCTCCCCTTCGACAGAGAGGGGATTTTGTGGATGGGAGAGTCCTCGTACCTCCGACTTTCTTGAAGGCACGTTTTTTGCGAGACGTACGTTCGGTGTATCATCGGGCTGTGATACATCCAAATTACTCTGGAGTATCACTCCTTCAACAGCAGGAAGCCCTTTTGTTGTTTCACGAGCAGGCAGCGACGAGTTTGAGTTTGTCACTGTTTGTTTACACATCCCATTGGACTTTGATGTTATGGGGTTGATCCCTTTGTTCTTTTGTTCCTGGTAGATCCCGCCGATGATGAAGCGTCCTACCTCCTGGGGGGCCGGTGCCGGTTCGTTGTCTGATGATGCTTGTCTCGGCAACGTACCTCCAGGATGTGATACAGTTGTCAGTAGCTTCCTCTTGTGGCAGTCCTTTTCCAAGTGTTCACGGACCCCACAGTAGTCGCAGAAAATGGTTTTCTGGGGGTTCATGGCACAGTCAACTGGGAAGTGGGACTTGTCCCCACAAAACATACATGGGTATCGGGGTGCTGGCCTGCTGTGGACCCTTGATGTGGAAGTCGTGGCAGTCGACGTGGCTGTCGGGGTTGCACTGGCAGTTGCCCCAGGTGTACCAGGGGTGGTACATCTGGATGTACCTCGCACCGGGCACTGCGCGGCGAAGTGTCCAGGCATACCACAGGCAAAACACCTACGCTTGCCAAGTTGTACTGCACTCAGGTCGCAACGCACCCCTGCATCCATAGCTGTACCTAGGGACTCCTCAAAAGCTTCTGCATCCAGAAGGGCCGCCTCAATCGTAGCTGGTTTGCTCGCAAGCAGCAGTACAGTTAATAGACTACCCACACCTCGGATGAAGGCATACAGTACCTTCTGCTGTATCCACTGTTCCACTTGAACAGGTGTCAGCCCATTTCCTGCTGCAAGTACTGCAGTATGAGCCAGTCGTTGTAGTTGTTCGGCGTATCTTCGTAGTGTTTCTGAGGTTTGACGTTTTGTGGTGAACAATGCTACAAGAGCTTTTTCTGGATAATCCTGGTCGTACCACCTGGTCATAGCCTCTTTGATGTGGGTGTAGGGTGTGTCACCCTGGATGGCGTGGTTGGCAACGAATTGTCGCGCTGTACCTTTCACTTTGGAGCGCAGCAGGCGCATACGCTTGCTTTCTGGAAGGTCACCTACCACATCCTCAAACATACTGAAGAACGCCGTAATTGAAATCGCGTCTGGTTCATCAGGGTCCCACGTATCTATTTCTAAAAACATGGACCTCGGTACGTCGTTGTCGATGGGCCCACCCCTACCCCGCTCCTTCTCCACGTGTCCATCGTTGAACGCCTTAAGTAGCGCTTGCAGTTGATTAAATGTACTGGCCATCGGGGTGTCGTTGGCTTTACCTTTACGTCTCGACATTCTAAAGTTATTCAAAACGTACCGGACAGTCAATGAGGCAAGACTGCTACTTTAACGATCAGAGAGGCAAGTGAGTTTACAATGTAAGGGTGGCTCTTTGTTATGGGCTAACTGTAGCACTCCTAACGGTCAGATTTGAACGTACCTATTAGCAAGTTGAGCCACTAGTGACCCTAACTGTCAAAAAACGGTTCATATCTATTCAAAATGCAACGCAAATTGAACCAACGGTCCAACACCTGCACTGTCCAGTCAAGAGTGTTTTTCGTGGGAAAGAACGAGGCGTACCACGTTGTATATCCCACCGAGTGCCACCAAGTTTTGTAAGGTGGTTTTGAAGTTACTTCGTTTAGGCGGTTCGGGGGCTGTAGCGTGGAAATTAAAAAGACTTAATTTGTATCAGAAGCAACTTGTATCAACCATACCTTGTTCCGAAAAGAGAACCAAATTATCACTCTGACTAGGACAAGGTGCAAATAATGCAGACGACAATTGGTAACAATTTAGGTTGTAACACAATTTAATGGAAATAAAATAATATGTATCAAATGTACAATAAAATATGTATCACGTTATAAATAATAAAAGCAATTAAAATAAATGCGTATCTAGTGATTATATACAAAGCAAACAGGAGGGAATATATAATGGGGGTGTATCGGAAGGATACAAGTGGAGTATCAGGGGTGACACAAAGTGTGCCACTTGATGACGTGAAACCTAACAATTATACAATATTTACTGGTGAAAACCTACGCTTGTATCAGGTGATACAGGGAGTGTATTATGCGACGTTGACAAGTGTTACGCCTGAAGGGCGTGTACCACGGTGCCTGAAGGGCACTTACTGAACATATACCTGAAGGGTATTTTGGGGGATGGGACGCTGAGGGCGTCGGAAAGAGAATAACTTCTACTCACAACTGCTACACGAATAGTATCAAGTTCAACAAACTACAAAGTAAATACAAAACTGGCAATGGGTATGATAAGGGGGAATGTTGGCTTGAATTTACCGTGGTGGGCGGATGGCTGGAGGTCGTCTCGACGATGGTACGATGAGTGTTCCTGCGAGGCGTCCAGGAATCCAGTCACTGCGGTGAATCCAAGGGACTACACGGGCACGAATGGATCCGTGTGCGGAGTGAAACAGGGGGAACTGGACTTGGTACAAGACGAGTATCACAAGTCGATGGGGGTTGTATCAGGTGATACAGGGTGGCTATCAGATGATACTGAAGACGTATAACTTGATAGAAAAAACGCACTGAAGGGCAAAGACACGAAGGCCGATAACAACTTTACACGATGAGAGTTCAAGACGATCTGAGCGCTGGTGGGGGCCAACTCCCTTGAGGCCTGGGGAGGGAGAAGGGTTCCCCCTCTCCTCGATGGGCAGCCTCAGTCTGAGAGGGAACTTCTCCCAGGAGTGGGAGGGGGCCCTGTCAGAGGAAATAAGTCGTTGATTCCCCCATAGGTAGCGCTGGGGGGTCCAACTGGAAGCGGTGCCCGCTTACAGCTTTTGGCTATGGGATCGAGTCAGGTGTCGTTTTCGAAGTATTTTTGGACGTAGAATCCATTTTTTGGGGTCCCGCAGCGATCCGATTTCACTGTTGCGATCTATAGGGCTTTCATGGGGCTAAAAATGGGATTTTTGACGGATCCCAGGAGGTTAAATATTTTTCGAGTAAAGAATAAAGAATTTTTGAAAAAAACAATTTTTTTTTTGAATAAAAAAATCCAAAAACAATTTTTTTGAAAAAAAAAAATCCAAAAATTGTTTTTCCAAATTTTTTCGTTTGACAGAAACAATTTTTGCGCAACTATCCTATAGGATATATATATATCAAAGAATAATAAACCCTTGTGTAAAATTTGCAGCGTTTTTTAACTCCCTAATCTGTTCCAACAAGTATACATGTTTTTTGTAGGCAGCGTTTTCGTTATTAATCATGCCACATCAAAATTGGAAACCACGGCCAATTTTACACAGGGGTTGATTACTGACTTTTATATAAATTGTGAAAACCCCGTATTCACCTTACCTGGCGCACAGTGCGCCCAAATGGCCATTTTGAGGACGAAAATCTAAACACATAACATTCTTATAGGAAATTTGACGCTGAACAAAAACTTTCCTCAGAGCTTAGGGTCTAAAACGCCTCCTTCAGAAGTTACAGCCCAAAACACACACAGCCCCATAGCGCCCCACGGGTTTGGGCGATCGGACTGAAAACCTTGCGGGCACATTTAGATGGTAAACCGAGTATTTTGTCAAAATTTCAGATTAAAAAAAAAAAAAAAAAAAATCCTACTGGCTCGGACGGCGGACGGACATTTCGGTTTTGGAATCCAGACCTCTTGAAACGGATAATGTCAAATTTTGAGGCCGAACGGAGTGGTCGACCTCCGTCGCGATTACATTGGTGAATTATTCCAAGAATAATAAACCAAAATGACCCCACATCTACAAGACCTGCAGACTTAGTCAAACTTAATACGCCTTGATTCTGTTTTTATAATATATCATATTATGTACTCATTCATCATCAAAGTCACTGTTTGAACTTATAGTATATTAGTAGGTAGGGACCCTTTATTTATAAAAAAATTAAAAAAATCAAAAAAAAAAAAAATCGTCAAAATCGCGGATGAGACCTTTACTACTTCATAATATACTACCTGTGGGATCCATAGCATCTAAAAGCGCAGGAAATTTTGGAACTTGAAACAAAACAAAAAAAAAAAAAAAAAACGTCAATTCAAAGTTTTAAGTATTGCTCCATAATCAATGGGAAAGAAATAGTTTCATTTCCTGAAACACGGAAGTGGCTCTGGTACAACTGCACTCAAATGAGCGCTCTGAAAACCTCCTTCATTACACCCTCACATCAGGCGAATGAATGTTCATAGCCTTGTGATAAAAATTGAAAATCGAAGTGACAATAACGAACAAGTTGAAGACTCTGCATTTGAAAAGCAATCTTGTTCAACACTTGTTTTCGTTTATTTATGATGTTAGCTAACTGATGTGCGTTCGATTTTGATCGAAGCAGTCTTTACAGATGAGCAAATGGATGTTTACAATTACCCCATAAATTTTGCCCTATGGGGTAAATGTAAACAAATGGTTTTTTATGCGTTTCCATTGGTTTTGAGCTATTAAAGTAAAAGTTTTTCGTAAATGGTCACTTCATATTGAACATACTACATTAAATTTAGTATGTTAATAAATCAATGTTAATACATTTTATTTGTTTCAGATGCCTATCAAATAAAATTTGATTTTAAATAGGGTGAAAAAACAGCTTGGGTACATAAGGGTGAAAAACAGTCAGTTGTTGGGATAAAAACATGTTTTCATCACGAGAATAATTGAAAATTATTTTCGCCTGCGGATAAATGCAACTAATCAACTGACTGCGACTCATAAATACCTGTTTACAATAATTATTATTCCATAGTTTCTGGGGTAAATGTAAACGCTATGGGCTAATTGTAAACAGGCTCTCAATCACCCCCAAATGCAGTCAGAGCGAAAATTTGGAGTTTAGTTAATCTACAGATAATAAAATTTATTATTACCATTTAATGGTTGACGCAACTGTGTCCCTCTGAGTTAACACAAGAAGTAGAGTGGAGGTTGAAGTTGAAACTTCGCAATTTTGTTTACAATTACCCCGCCTGACGCTGTTAGCGGAGAATCACCTTCAAGCTTATTTGAAGGACTTCCAAAATTTTGAAGTTCAATTTTTATCTCTACCTAATAAAAGGAGGATGGTTCTTGTATTCAATATAAGTGGGATTATTCGGGAAAACGTAAGAACGCGAGTGTACAAAATAAGTAAAATAATGCGTAAGTAAGCGAATGGTAATTCCTTGCGAAGTGAATCATGGTAGAGGATAAGAGACACAAGGTGCTTGAGTCCTATTTCTTCTTATCGCTCGAACTCGGCCTCCAACATCGGAAAAGATTCGTTTTTAAGGGAAGGCGGGGGATCACTTTTTGTTTAGGTCAATCAACACGTCCCATCAAAACCGACAAATGCCTTGTCCATTAGGTCCGTTACCAGCGAGACCCCAGATAACCCTGCCATTTTTCAGCCAGAGATTTCATCAGCCGCCGTGGCGTCGCCTGAAGACGGACAACCACGCTACAATGATGGCAGTGGTGGGGGGGATTTTACCTGGTCGACCATAACAAGTCTGGTATAGACAAACATCCAGTTGTGATAACTAAGGGGCTCACTCAAAATGCACCACAGAGTCAAATAAAAACTTCTTTTGAATACTGCATATTTCTGTCTGGATGATCCAGAGGGAATCAGTCCGTAGAGGGTTAAAACTTCAAATGCCGCCACTTTCGACTCGAGTCAGAACCTTCAAACCCGTCCTCTTTAACTGAACACAACTATGATGGGTGGTTCGAAATATTTTATTAATTCTTGATTGTATCACTCTTCTAATAATTAGAAGAGTGATACAATCAAGATTATTATTGCTTATTGTGTCAATATAAATCTCCGAAAATGTAAGGCTCCTCGGCATATGAGAAGGGATGCTCGACCTAGTGTTTCGGTTTCTTTAAAGCTCATTGGTCTAAGGTATTCTCGACTATATCAAACCTATCAATAGAGCTTTCATCAATGAAGCAAGGAAATAGAACTAGATACCTATAGGGCTAAGGTCAGACTTTCATAGTATTGGGTATAATACACACTACACACAACACATAAACACACCGGGGGGGGGGGGGGGGGGGCTTACATAATATTATACATGCTTGCTCAAGGAGCTGACCAGGCGACTTTTAATATCGTGTTCGGCAGCAACTCAGCCATTGTGCAGACTGAATTCTATTTCGTCGCTGTAGTTCTAACATAGCATAATATGCTAAAAATTATCTACTTTTTGCTCATTTTCAGGAGAGTAAAAAACTTATTTATTTAGTTCTAACAGATGTTGTCTTTAAACCCATTCCTGATTGCTAAACATCAGGGACACTGGGATATTGCTGCATAATTACCTAATCTTCCAAAATTCATTACCGTAACAAAAATAAATTGTACCTAATTGTAATTCTGTAATTCGCATTGGGTACGTAAATTTTACGTACATTACATGGTGTTTACCAGTTTTATGAGATTAAAAGAATTTACAACCAATTTTTAAAAATAAAATTGAAATGACACGTTGAAGAGAGAAAAATATGATTGGATCGTCCTACAGGGTTGGCAGAACCATGGGATAACCGATTTGTTTTCTGTTTGGCAAAAAAAATGGGTGGTAAAATTATAAAGATAGACTTCAATGGATTAAAATCCGTGCAAGTAGCAGCAATATTAGATCAAGCACCAAGGTTAAATTTTTACCTATAATAATTTCTTTAACAGATGAAAATATCATGAATTATATTGGGCGATTTCCCATTGCGCCCAAATCCGTCTTGAGATGAGATTACGAGATCTCATTAAGCAAAGAGGCTGGGAAAAGTGGGGAGGGTGGTATTGCTCTATTGCGCCCGTCTGAAGGAAAACCCAGTGGACTTTCGCGCCCAAGACCTGAGATTGCGAAAGGACGCAGTCGAACAGGGGCTCATGGCCGATGACAACGCTAGATCATGATGCACGAGCCAGGAGTTTCCGAAATGGGCTCCGCGACTGAGGCATACGAACGAGATGGGCCCTGGCCAGTTTGTTTGTCACTGAAGGTGAGGACCGAAACGGGGCCCAATGAATTTGACAAGGCTTTTGGGTCCGACCGAAATGGGCCCCAGATTCCAATTATTAAACTAGGGAGCCGACTCCTGCTGGCTAAAGCCAGCCTAACCCCGACCTCTCTCAACTGGCCTCAGACACCTTCTACTCGCTTTTTTTTATAATGTATACCTACTTATCTTTTTCCTAAAGAAATTCGGAGCTACCAGAGCTCAGATGCGCTACCATGGAGCAACAATTTGGTGGTTTCAGACTTGTTTGTTAGAAGATTTAATCAAATTTTGATCTCTGTGAAGCCGAACAACAGCAAGGTAGATGCAATTTGCAATTACGTGTATGATCGCTATTTCTAACGTTCCATTAGTGTTTGTGTTACTGAAGGATAAGCCAGAAGAAACGTAGGTACATGGGCGCTATTAACTAACACATTTGGGCGCAATTGGGCACTGCATATTACAAAGTGATTCATTTTATCAACTTTCACGAGCCTGATAAAAAAAAAATAAAATAAAACACTTTGAAAAAAAGCACTTGATATCACAGGCTTATAAGGAGGCTAAAAAGGTTCGGAGTATAGTATACAAAAATTCTTAAGAAATCGATTTGAGACATCGATTGGAAATTCTCACAAGCAAGAATTACAAGGTGAAGTGGCTGCAACTTACCTAATCATCTATAAAAACGAGAAAATAATAACAACTTTTTTATATACTATTGGGATACCAATTCAGTCCTCAAGCCCTTAAGTACTTCTTCATTTTACAATTATTGATTCAAGCTGAAGAGGTGCAGGGAACGCGTGACATAGTACGAAGTATTTACAGATAAAGGAGTACAATTGTACTCCTTTATCTGTAAATACAGTCAAAGTATTAATACAGTCAAAGGTCAACGAGCTGAGCAATTGATATCACAGGCTTATAAGGAGGCTACAAAAGGTTACATAAAAAGGTTCGGAGTTTAGTATACAAAAATTATTAAATACTTTTTACAAGTCATCACAAAGTTGCAATGTTTTCTTTCACTTTCACCTCTTCTTTTAAACCTTAGGTATGTTCCAGGTTTGACGGAATGTTAACAGAAATCGCCGGAGACATGCGCAGTTTAGAAAGTGCTGTTCCAGGTCGATCGTAAGTTGACAGCAGTTGGACGGAAACCGACAGCTCAAGTATGTGCGGTCGGGTTCTGTCGACAGCTGTCCAACTTCTGTCGATAGACTCAGTCAGACCTGGAACAAACCTCTTATAACATTTCATTGGGTGTTATTATGGTTTACTTACTAGGTTGACCATTGGAGTAATCGTAACTTTTCGGCGTGAGGTTGAAGGGCGTTTATGTTTCTTTTTTGGATACCTATTTCTAGGCATGTTAATAGTCAGTGGGGTTTTGATTGGAGGTTTAGTTGTTGGGAATGGCAGGCACAGAGGATCTTCGGTCGAGTTCCATCTCCCTCTGACGCAGCGAATGGTCGCCAAGTGTCTTTGAGTCTTCGGTATGAAGTACCCGTCGAAGCAAGCCAGCTCGCAGACAGTGCCAGGCGCCACGTACTCAGCTTTGGCCATTTGATCGCCACCTTTGCATGCGAACTTGCCATAAAACGCTGGCAGTTTACAATCCCCTTTGGCCGTTTTTGCTGAAACCAACGGAAGGTTATCAATATTTTCACAGGTGATACCGAAATAAGGTGAATAGAAATCCTTCAGCCTCTGAATCACTCCCAACCGCAAGGTGAAAATCGTCGTTCGAGTTGACCACCACCACCTAAATGACTTTTTCCAACAAAAAAACGTATTTCTTAGGTTGATGAATACATTTGTCTTAACTTTTCTTTACTTTAAACCAACTACTAGGTACTCCTATCAAAAATCGAAGCGTAGATTGTTCGTAACAAAGCGTCCATTAAGGTGTTAACCAAAACCTGCTGCTTTTTATCTTTTCTGTTAATCTGCTATTTTTTTATTATCTTTTCACCGGTCGGAACATGCAAGGAGTGGTACCTAATACACTTTTCGGCCTAAAAAAAATTCAGGCGGTGTGAAAACTTTTACAGAACAACGAAATGAAGAACACAGCAGCAGAAAGGGAGAACAGTTTTTAAGATCCGCTCAGACCGTCATTTGCCCCTTCAGGGTCTATTTTAATGGTCTCAAGAAAATACACAAATCGCACGAACCAAGATGAATGCCAGTTTGAGTCGAATTCATGAATATTTCCATTGATGTGGGTGAAGCGCCAATTCTCTCATTATTTCTAGAGGGGAAAACCGGTCCACATCCCACACGTCAATATTTAGATTTAAGTCAATATAGATGGTCATTATTCATCCTGCTAATAGGCACGGTGAATAATTGATTTAAATTATATTTAAAGTTGAAATTGGCATTTACAGTAAAATCAATCACTTCTAAAAGGCAATCTATAATGAATCAGTCCACCGTCGTTTGGTGATTGAAAGAACTTACGAATACACTTGGGTGGTTTGTGGCTCCACGTGAGGTCATTTTGGCACCGCGATTTGGCGAACCCTTGTCTTTTGAAGCCACTCAAACATGAGAAGGTGCAGTTGGAGCCCCAGGCGTTCTCGTGCGTGCAAGCTATGTTCACGTTCATCCCTTCCAAAGGCTCACATTTGTTCACTGCAACAGAAAAATAAAAAATAAAAAATAAAAAAATAAAAATAAGAGTTGCTACCGTTGATGTATTGCATTGACAAAGATGTTGAAATAATCAAGAAGTTTGGGGATGTCACCCAGTTCGCCCTCTCGTTGGATCCATGAACATCTAATCATTAGATTCTAATAATGAATAATGTGAAGTCCTTGGCACGTCGAAGGACGCTCAGAATCTAGACAGGGGGGACCTCGCTTCCCTCGCCAAAAGGAAGGGGGATTGTCGATTAACCCTTTCGCGACTGAGCCTTCGTGGGAACTGAACATTGCACGGACCCGACTTGCCATATAATAATGTTGTTACGAATAAGTAAGTGTATTAAATACACTTACAAATTTTGTAAACGGCTCCAAAACAGGTCCGAAATAATATTTGCGGATATTCGCCTCACGTGATATCTTGTCTCTGGTCCAGCCAAGCCACCTCATTTTGCTTGATATCTCGTCTTTGGTCCAAGCAAGCCACTTCTTTTTGCTTGATATCTTGTCTCTGGTCGTGAAAGGGTTAACCTGGCGCTCAAAATTGAATGTTTGGTGCATGTCCACCACAAACACAAGGCGCTATTAGTTTCTTTGATGTTTGCAGGAATGGTCATTGTAGGTAAATTACATTATTATTGGTGATTTGACAAAATAAAGTATCTGGAGAAGTTGGTCCACTCGGTGAGACGAAACACTCCTGGTAGCCAACCAAGAAACCCGTGAGAGGATGTTCACAAATTCTATTCATTCAACATTCAAATTTCAACATGCGAACTTCAAACTTCAAACCATTCATAAAGCTTCGGACACCGAGTTGGACCAGCTCTGGATTTGTATCGAATTGACGTTTTTCCTTCATTGAAACTTACTAGTCCAAGAAACCAACAAGTCAGGCACGACAGTCATGCACCTGAATTTTGGGTTAAATCATCCTGTACTGGGGCGTCCTTTCAAAATTTGAAACATTTAATGTGGAAAAAATAATTTTTTTTGCAAAACGCCTTTCACGTTGTTGATATAATTTATCAACTTTGTATAATAAATATATTATATTATATTATTTGATATATATTATCACTATATACAAAGTAATCCTGTCCGTGACGTCGCGAAGGCGTGAGTTGACACAAACCACTGACCAATGAGGGGCTGCGTCGCACAAGTGGCGTCAATCCAAACAGCTGATTGCTTGTCTTGCCGCAAATTCAAACTTCGACTTTTCCAAGGATTATTTTCCGCTTTCACTCTGTTAATAAACACCTACAAGAAGAGCCGTCGCGGCGGAGCTACGCCACTCACGCCCACTCAGCCTCCGCAAAGGGGGAGGCGGAGCCATCCGTCCACCTCCGCGAAGGGGGCGGCAGAGCCACCCGTCCGTCCCCGCTCGAGGCAGCGACGCGTCGCGACGTCACGCCAAATCGGCGACAAATGACGCCATCTGGATGGTATATAAGGAGCACCGAGCGGCTCCAAAAATCACTTTTTTTTCTCAAATCTTGCACTGGAAGGGCGAAGCTCTGCCCGGCACTCTATTCAAATCAAATCAAATCAAATCAAGGTTTTTATTTGCAGAGGCCAATATGACACAGCAAACGTCAAAAATGAGTTGGTACAAACACGAAATACATCAGGCAATTGCATGGTACAAAGCAAAAGAAAACAATGGTACATGATAGGTGTGGTCATATAAACAGGACGTCTACAGGACGTAAGTAGAAACATGACAACAGGTGAGACAAGGCTTCCCCATCCACGATCCACTCAACTCAAGACACATCGCTCCATGAAATACCGAAAAACTCCTCCAAAGAGTAGAGTTCGGCTCTGAGAAGATGTGATTTTATTACGTTATTAAAGGATCTATCAGGGAGCTGTGGTATATATACAATCATATATGATTTGGCAGGGCATTGAAAAGACGAGAACCCACTTGAATTTAACTTTGTGTTTTCCTTACCTTATTGCTAACTGTGATCCAGTAAGTTCCCTTCGCGCATTTACACCTCGTAGCATTGATGGTACGAGCGGCCGAAAGATCATCCACCATCAACCTGCTAGGATAAAACACCTACACGGCCAATCCTTGGACGCGAGCGATCTCTAGCCATCCCTTACGAGATTCCGCTCTCGTAACGCGAGCGGCATTGACCATCCCTCCATTGAGCAGCCAAGCTGCGGCGCGATTGCCATCCCTTACGAGTAGCTATCAGCTCTTGTAACGTGAGCGGCGAAAGTGCCATCCCTTGTGAGTAAGCAAACCACACACGCTGTGGCAATTTAGGGCGGCCCGACGGCCACCGAATTGTCATACACAAACAGACGAATTTAAGGGAAAAAATTTGACGCAAATTCCGTGACTAGTCGAACTACTGATTGCTCTTTCGTCACGCTTCCCGCAACTGGAACCTGCACGTGCACCGCAGTACCACAACGCAGCTCCAGGAAAAAGTCAAGAGGGCTTTTGGGTACTTCTTTCAGTCAATTCGCCACACGCAACGCCCACGTCGCCCACGGGATAAAAGACTCAGGATAAAAAACTCGGCCGTGTAAGGTTAGCAAAATTCGAACTTAAAATTCAGTGCAAACGCAAACACTCAGTTACTCAGTGCAAAGCTATTCTCGCGAGTTCTGGACACTACCGATTATATAAATTGATATGAGGTTGAGATCAGCGTTTTGATCATATTTTAAGTGTTATTAGTAAGCCTTCTATCGATTAAAAAAAGTCTACAAGCATATATGCTTATGTCCATATAATATATTATATGTATCCACTCATAAATAATATTATATCAATCTGGATGGTAAATCTTATATCATTATGGACGTATTCATTCCTTATTGAGCTTGATGAGCCTAGACGACGTAAAACTTGGTCCAGTAATCGAATGTGGCACAAAATTGGGGTGGGTTACCATGTTACGAGTAGGTAAATAAGAAAGTTTGGCGCAAGTGCGCCCATTTGCGACGGACTTCACCCTACCCAGCAGACGGCAGGGATCTGGAGGCATTGAAAAAAAAAAGTCTGGTTCGTAGAACCTAGCCAGCTGTCACCTATCTCAGGTTCAGCGGCAATTTGAACGAAAAAGCCGGGAGATCAAGCAAGAAGACAGCATCACCTTGATTTGGTTGTGTTAAACAGGAAATAATGTTAGAACCGCCAACACGATGGTTCCGGAGCCGAATGGTATGTAAAATGAATGTGCGAACGAATAACCGGTTCCAACAGAAGCCTTCCAAACGAGATATCCAAGTTATATTTATGATGAAGCTTATAACTTGGATTCGCTCAAGGATTTTATGTTGCCTTGAGGCCTTTGGGTAACATATTTCGTCTCTGTAAGACAATAATGGCTTTGAATCGTATTGAGATTCGTGATAAACGTTCTCAAAGGGGGTCTATTGATACACAAAACTGTGTACAAAGTCGCATTGATACCTGATTGATATAGGTCGGTACCTAAAATCATACAATATGGTGGAACACATCTACCTCGAGTCAAATTGTTACGTTAAATCGGTGCATACAAATTGAGGCGCCAGCTGGAAAAGGGGCTTCATCGCTCGAAGGCCTTCAAAAAAAGTTTTTGCAGTTTTGAAATCCTCTATTCATTGAAAGTGTGCTCACAAAATTTCAGATCGATGTCTAGAAAACTCAACGAGATATCGATGTTGTAATGATGAGAAATCTCGTTCTTATGAACGTTTCTTGCTCCTTGAGCGTACAATGGTTGGGTTCTTGACAATGAAATCCCCAAAAATGGATGCTAGTTAAAAAAAAAAACTTCGAAAACGACACCCCACTCGACCCCATACCTGAACCCTTCAAACCCTCTTAGTTCCACAGAACCCTACATTTTGGGCAATCAGGCTGGAGACCTTAAAGGCACAACTAATAGGGAATCGAGTATAATATACTATAATAATAATATATATTATAATAATATTTTGAAGTTTAGAAGAAAAATAAAATTCACATTAAATAGGTTTAAAATTATACCTTACGAGACGCGTTTCGGCGATGCCGTTATCATAATAACATATATATGATATTATATAATAATAGGTATATATTATAATAATTATTATTCCCTCCCCTCACTCCCTTGTTCCTCCTTCTTCCCCGCCAGTACCTATCCCAGCTCCTGTCGGCACCACTACCGCGCTGGGTGGCTCGCGAAACGAACAACAACCACCACAAACAGGAGAAGAAGAGGAATGTTCTGGTTCCCGTCACGCCAAGATCCACCCCCACTTGATAACGCTGAAGCGAAACGTCGTGATTTTTGATAAAACCTTTTGGTTTATTATTCTTGGAATAATACACCTATGTTTTCGCGACGGGGGTCGACGACCCCGAACGGGCTCAAAATTTGACATTATCGATTTCAAGAGGTCTACATTCTAAATCCGAAATGTCCGTCCGCCGTACGCCGTCCGCCGTCCAGGCCGTTTTGGGCAGTAGGAATTTTTTTAAAAATCTGAAATTTTGACAAAATACTTGGTTTACCATCTAGTTGTGCCCGCAAGGTTTTCAGTCCGATCGCCCAAACCCGTGGGGCGCTATGGGGCTATAATGGGGCTACGGGAGGGGTTTTTTTTAAGGCTTTTAGCTATGGGATCGAGTTAGGTGTCGTTTTCGAAGTATTTTTGGACGTAGAATCCATTTTTTGGGGTCCCGGAACGATCCGATTTCACTGGGGCGATCTTTAGGGCTTTCATGGGGCTAAAAATGGGATTTTTGAAGGATCCTAGGATGTTAAATATTTTTCGAGTAAAAAATAAAGAATTTTCGAAAATAAACATTTTTGAAAAAAAAAAAAAAAAATCCAAAAAAAATTTTTTTTTGAGATAAAAATCAAAAAAAAAATTTTTTAAATTTTTTTATTGACAGAATTAAATTTCTGCACAAGTAACGTATATCAAAGAATAATAAACCCTTGTGTAAAATTCGCAGCGTTTTTTAAAATGTTATTTCGAATCCCCGTATCGTAATTTTGTTCTATAATAATAATAATTATAGTCCAATATTATTAATGATTAAAAAAAAACAAAGGTTTCTTCTATTTTGTGGCTTTTAATTAGGTACCTTTAAAGTAGGTATGCCGAATCACACAATATTACCAGTGAAAAGTCAACTGGTGGAAAAAGGGCACACTTTTGATTTTTTTTCAAACTCAAATGTAAAACATTTTAGGTAGTATCATTTCGTTTAAAGAAAGACCTGAATGAAGGTGTGCACTCTTTCCATCAGACGTAATCAGACGTAAGCAAACTTTAATTAACACGTTATTAAAATTTTTAATTTGATTAAATGGCAATCAAATGAAAACTTTGACGGGTGACATCGGAAAACTCAAATCTTGCAGATGGGCTCTTTTGACAGCTGCCGCGTCAATTTTCTGGATAATGCCCTCATTAGGTATAATAAATGAGGGCGTTTTCGTTCGCCAAAATAACTGACTCACCAATAACTTCGTAGGTGTAATTGCACTGAGTCGCTTGATATGGCGGTGATCCGGTGAAATGAATCAGCGTGATGTAGACGGGGAAAAGGCCTGGCCCAAGATGTTGACCCTTCCAAGGACCTCCATTTATGTGCATAATCAACCTTCCACGTTCTCTACGAGACAAACAACATTTACTGAGAAATCATTTTGTGACAAGAGTTATAATAACAGCTGGTTGGTTCGATAGGAACGTTGTGCTTAGGACGTTGTAACACAGACCGGAATATCAAAGTATGGCATTAAATGTAAAACGTAGAGTTGATAACATACTTCGATACTAATTATTAGCATTAGGTATTATACCTGCATAAGTGACAAATTGACTCACTCACGCAGCTACCGAACCTACAAAGTCCTTCCCGTTGACAGAAAAATCTGAAACTTCACCTTTTCTCGTCACCAACACGTGAGAAAATCTTGAATTACAAAAAGAGAGAAACGCAAGATTTCACAAAAACAATTTGCTCGGGAATCCGAATCCGACAAACAATTTAGGTGTTACGAATAGAAACAAGAAAGTAGGGCGCAAACGCGCGCATTTAAGCGGATCTCGATCCCCCCCCCCCCCCCAAACTGTAGTAAGAGGCAGGGATTACGAGTCTGTAGAAAAACGCTGCAACATTTACGCAAGAGTTTATTATTCTTCGATATAGGTTACTTGTGCAAAAATTGAATTCTGTGTCAATGAAAAAAATGTTGGAAAAATTTTTTTTGATTTTTTTTTTTTCAAAAATTCTTTATTTTTTACTCGACAAAATTTGTCGAGTAAAAAATAAAGAATTTTTGAAAAAAAAAAAAATCAAAAAAATTTTTTCCAATATTTAATATTGAACCTCCAGGGATCCTTCAAAAATCCCATTTTTAGCCCCATGAAAGCCCTATAGATCGCCACAGTGAAATCGGATCATTCCGGGATCCCCAAAAATGGATTCTACGCCCAAAAATGCTTCGAAAACGACACCTAACTCGATCCCATAGCTAAAAGCCTTCAAAAAGCCTTCAAAAAACCTTGCGGGCACAACTAGATGGTAAACCAAGTATTTTTTCAAAATTTAAGATTAAAAAAAAATTCATACTGCCCAAAATGGCTCACACGGCGGACGGACATTTCGGATTTAGAATGTAGACCTTTTGAAACGGATAATTTCAAATTTTGAGGCCGATCCGAGTCGTCGACCTCCGTCGCGATCACATAGGTGTATTGTCCCAAGAATAATAAACCAAAACAGAGTGGGAGTCAGTCGGGAAAATCCCGTAATTTTATGCATAGTATACGTTATACTTGTACTTGTACGCATGCTTCTGTTAACTATTTTCAGGACGAGAGGTCGAATACCACCTGCAGGTCAAATTTATTTTTAGCTAGTTTTGAGAAGATTTTTTTTTTTGTATCGGTTACATAACGAGTTGGCCAGTGGTCAGTTCCCCCTAAATAGTTCAAACATTTTTATCAGAAACTTGGGTCATTAAATTGCCCATGACGGCCTTTTATATCCGTATAGCGATAATAATTATATCATACTCTGGTTCGAACGGTTGATGCTTTGTTGCTCAGCTGAGCGCTGGTTGATTTCATGAGGACTAACAAAAGCAGTAGGTACTAGCAGTAGGTTTTGAGGTGACTACAAACACTTTTATACACTGAGTCGAACAGGGAATGATGGTGCAACTTCTCCCAAATAAGTCTATCGCATTAGTATGTATGTACTAGCAAGCAGACTACTGATGAGGGAGGGGGGGGGGGGAGCTTTGCTCGGCCATTGCGGATGGGAGCACCACTTAAAAAAAGAAAAGTTTCCTAAAGAGTCCTAAAGCTCCCTTGTCTTATGTATAGGCCCACAATGCCCACAATAAACCTGAATTTGATAAAATTTATAAAATTCTAAGTTTTAAGTTCTGGATAAAATTTAATTCCACGTTCTAAGTTCTCCGCCGTAAAAGAAGACATTCTGTATGCTCTTTCATGTCCTGGCTCAGCCATCATGGTATGGTCCATGGTGCTAGTGTGGTTTTCATCCCAACTTTCGGTAGTGCTATGTTCTTTGCCACTGACAATGGCGCTTTTCTGCGAGGTTGTATGTCATACAACCTCGCAGAAAAGCGCCCCGTGATACCTGGGCAGGGTTCAGGCGGCACCACCGAGATACATGTACGGTCCCTGCTGTCAGTGCAGAGCGTCTGCTTTTTTGTTCCCCGATATACCGGCATGTTTGGGGGGGGGGGGGGGGGATATGTGTGTGTGGGGGTATCTGAGAATATTCCCATATGATCTCATGTGTTACCAACACACGAGCGGTGTAGGTTCACCCAATAAAACGGATGATGGGGGTGTACCTACGTGCAAATATTGTGTTCCAGGTTGATTAATAGGTTTATCAATATTTGTGATGTGTGTGTGGGGGAAGGCCTCCAGCGTTACTGGGCTTTCGCCCCCCGGTGTCTTTGCAGGAAAGTGGAAGGAGTACCTGAATACCCCTGCCCAGGGCATAACGCGAGATGTCGCGATGTGCTACCCTGGGATCCTGTATCGAGGCAGATATGGGAATCCCGCTATCTCCAGTCTGGCTGGAAGTGTTGAGTTGGCCTGGGATGCATGGGAGTCCGTAACGGAATTTAGGGGATTCCAATACTGAAGATGATAAGCCAACATCAGCATTACTTCTCTCTAGATTCGCAGTACCTACGAAAGTCAGATGACTGGCTTCCCCAGACTATTTGTCGCCAAGGGAGGCTGGGCCCGCTGACTCCATCTTACGGTAGTTGCAACTACCAGCTTCATGAAGCTCCTGGCTGCCTCAGTTGAAATGTCAACGAAGGCGGCCTAGTCCATCAACTCGCGCGAAAATATTGGATCCGCTGACCTGGCTTCCCCGGAGGAAGTGTCGCCAAGGGGGGCCTGGTCCTCGGGTTCAATGAAAAAAACACTGCAATTTGCCATTACGATACTAATGGAAATAAGCGGTCAGTATAAGATGCTGCCGGCGGCGGGATCGGGGAGCCCGAGTAATTAGCTGCTTGTTAGTGGGAGAAGCTGGATACCCCGATGACGCCGCCGGAAGTGGCGCTTCCCGTGGCCCGTGACTGAACGAATTTCAGCCATATAGTTTGGCCACAAGCAGTAACACACATGAGAATCTTAATTCAGCTGTCCAAGCTAGGAGGCCTACTCACATGTCAAATGAGGAAAAATGAAAAGATTGAAGGAAAAGGGTGAGCTTACCGTCAAAAATGACTCGATTGCTGCGAAAGGTAAGAGGGCAAGTTATCCCGAAAATTGATAGACACTCCTTTGTTTTGTTGTTGTACATCACAACAAAATATGTCTTGCGAGCCCAACCCTTCAAGAATCTTAAAAATAATGTCCAATTCAACGAGTAGGATGAGCCAGATACGTCCTATTAAAAGTTCAAAAAGCAATCGCTTAGCAGACGACGCTGGTACATGAGGAATGTGTGTTATGAGGTTTAACCATGTTTTTGTTCATTCTAAGACCAATAAATCACAGAGTAGACGTATAATTGATGTTTTTGTGAGGGATTCAGGTCAGATTTAATATATTAGATAGGATTGACAAATCAGGAAGCCGAGATAAGCCTGATTATGGGATTTGTAGAAGAGGACACGAAATGCACCTTTATTTCAAAATTTGAATTCTCATTTAATGAGAATGACCCATATCTCGAATAAATGAAGTATGGTTCCTTCTACCCTCTCCCGCAGTCTATGATTTAAACCCTCCCAACGTCATTTGTTCAAAGTTTAGGATTGAAATCTCATTTTTGAGGAAGTACGGAGTCCAAGCGCCATAAAACAACGAAGACGCAAATAGTTGCGCCAAGCGCTGGATGGACATAAAATTTGGCGTAGAATTCGAAACCGAATTGCGGGTAACATTAAAAATGAGGAAGTTGGGCACGATCTCAGCACGAGGGGGGAGAGATCCAGAGTGGGTAGGGGAAAATCCGTGATTTTATTGCTTACCCTTTAGGAAGAGTAAACGTTTGACATACCGTATGTTCATACCTACATCTACTACTATTACTCTCATACGCCCTCACCCACTGAGTCCGTCTGAATTAGTGGTTAAGATCGTAAACCCATGTTTTTCACGTGCCAAGCAGCGCTGCATAATGAGACAGCGCTGTTAGCGACTACTTATTACGGGGTCTGCATAATAATGAAGTCATGACACAATTTTATGGAGTAAATCCTGAACTTGCTAATGTAAGATGTGCAAGTGATGAACAGGACTGCCAGCGCCACCAATAATTATTTGCATCGAGTTGGATTAAGTAAGGATGAAATAGTTCCGCCGTCAAGGAGACAGCTTGGATCGAAATTAACTTTCAGAAACCTCCTCGGCCCAACTTACGCCACTTTAAAAAACCAGATAGGTACGAGCAAAACTTCTAATCGGTATCTAAAAATCGTGTTATGTGACGTCCTGAAGTCCTGACGTCGTGTTATGTGACGTCCTACATATTGAAAACAGAGCGGAATATTGACATAGAATGTCAATTTTCCTCTTCTGTAGGCCTGTCCTCTGACCTCTGTCACCAATTGAGGAGGTTGCATCACAAAAGGTACTAAAAGCCAAATTTTGGGTTGTTATTCTTGGAATAACACACCTATGTTTTCGCGACGGGGATCGACGACTCCGATTGGCCTCAAAATTTGACATTATCCGTTTCAAGAGGTCTAGATTCCAAAACCGAAATGTCCGTCCGCCGTCCGGGCCGTTTTGGGCAGTAGGAAAGTTTTTTAATATTAAGTATTTATAGCAAGAATAAATATGAAATCGAACGGATATGGCGGATGAACACGATATTTTTCATTTATGTTTTACCTACCGCACCCAAAAGCAATTTGTCCTTGTCCGTAGTAACTTGTGAAACACCAAACAAAACCGGAAGGCCATAACGAAGATTTTGCCTGAGGCTCTAACGAATCAGAAATTCGAAATTCCCTTTCGAAACAGTAACTCTGGCCACGAATGGCCATTAGTGTATCCTTTCAGTGCAAATGCCACACGGCGGGGCTATTCGATACGTCCCAGTTTTGGGCCCACGTAAGTAAATTGACTCCGATAAGAGTCCAAAATGACTTGGAAAAGACACCTCACTTGCCTTCCGGGTCAACACCTCATATTTGCAAAAACAATTGAGGGGGGTACCGAATATTCTACCTTTGAAAATCCAGCCATACTGTTTCGATTCTTCACATCGTGAAACGTGAAAGGATTCATTGTGAGGGGAATCACAATAATTAAGTTATTTTTAATCGCATAGAAAGCAATCTGTTCATACGTCGCGTCGTACGCATTCGTTCACACGTAACCAACGCGTATGGTTGCAGTTTCTTAGCAACGACTAGGGGTCGCAATCCCGCAAAGCTGGATCCCGCAATCCCGCGGGATCCCGCGGTGTTTTTCCAATCTTGCAAATGCGGGATTCTCAACGCGGGATCCCGCGGGATTCCTCATGTTTAAAAAAGTCGCGTTTTCTGTGGTGTGAATCGCAGCCTGCACACTGTAAATCACATTCTCATTGCCTGTGATTCATATAAGTCCTCCTCAAGCCAGTTGTGCTGTAGTTCACAATATTTTTGCGATTATTGTGGTATAGATTGTAGGTCTACAATCCTGCTCAAGATCCATATACTATCTAAATCTGAGGGGAAAGAGGGGGCGTGTCCCCAGTGGGCATAATATGCAGTAGAGTATAATATTATTATACAATGTTTATATTATAAATTCTGTTGCACGATTCCTCCCAAAAGTGTGGAGTCAGAGAGAGCATTCTCTATAGAGTATACAGCTGCAGTTGTAGGTTCCCAAGGGAACCTATTTCTGCAATCAGAGCCGATCAAATTTGGGTGAGAGAAACTATTCTGACGTTCTCTGGTGGTCTTTCTTTCAGCAAGTTGGCTATTTCCCTGCTGCAGAGGATGAATTCTGTTCGGCATCAAAATTTGACATTATACGTTCCAGGATGTTTTGATAACAAAAAAGAAAAAAAAAATGTCTGTCCGCCGTTTTGGGCAGTAGGCATTTTTTTAAATCAGAAATTTTGACCCGTGGGGCATTCATGGGGCTGAAAATAGGATTTTTGAAGGAACCCAGGAGGTCAAATAAGGTGTGATTTTCCGAGTAATCCGTTTTTCGTGGTCTTACATCTGGACAAAGATCTCACAGAAAATGATGTAAACAATAAACCTATTTTTACTTATTTATTTATTTATTTTTTGTTTTGTCAAACGTATTTTCTTAATGACACAGTATTAATTTCTGAGCAATTAACCTATGTCAAAGAATTGTAAACACTTGTGCAAAATTTGCAGCGTTTTTTAAAAGAAATTGCGTTTTTTAAACAAAATTATTTCATTAATTGCAAAATTCTGCGGGATCCCGCGGGATTGGCTAAAATCCCGCGCGGGATCCCGCGGGATTGAAAATTGTGCGGGATTGCGACCCCTAGCAACGACACATGAACAAGGATCTGATAGGGCCTCAGACTGCGGGCTCGCCAAAACCTGAGATGGCAGTCTGAAAATGAGCGTTTATCAGTCGGAGGCTGACTCGCTCACGATAGTAATGGGAAGAAATGATGACAAGATGGGAAAATGGCAGATCGGGTTGATACGTGGGGAAGCAGAAAAGCATTGCCTTGAGGAGGGAGGTACTATTCCCGTTCCGTGGGGTAAAGTCTTCATTTTTGGATTTTCCTGGAATAAGAATTATTCCAATTCCAATTATTCCAATTATTCCAAATTATGACAATTATTGTCATCCACCTCTCCTGTAAGTTATTTATAATTAATTGAAGGGTTTGCATTAAAATGGGCCAAAGTGCCAATTGGCAAATGAAATTAATGAAAAAGAACGGCACTTAGGCCCTAGGCCCTTTGCACCGCATAATACACCTATGTAATCGCGACGGAGGGCGAAAATTCTGATCGGCCTCAAAATTTGACATTATACCTAGGTACGTTCAAGATGTCTAGATTTAAAAAACGAAATGTCCATCCGCCGTTCGAGCAATTAGCAGTAGGAATTTTTTTGAAAATTCGAAATTTCGACAAAATACTCCCTTTACCATAATTACCAATAATTGATGGTTATTAATTATTAATAACACAAATTTGTGCCCGCGAAGTTGTTAACCCGATCGCCCGAACCCGTGGGGCTCTTTGGGGCTAAAAAAGGGGGATAGAGGAGGGGTTTTTGAAGGTATTCGGTCATGGGGACGAGTTAGTTGTCGCTTTCGAAGTATTTTTGAGCGTAGAATCCATTTTTGGGGGTCCCAGAACAATCAAAATTAACCATAGGGATCTGTGGGGTTTTCATGGGGGCTACAAATGGAAGTTTTGAAGGAGCGCAGGAGGTCAAATCAGGTGTCGTTTTCCGAGCCATTTTGGACACGTAATCCATTTTTCGAGTTCCCTCATCAGTTCGTACATTGTACAGATTTTTTTTTTTTTTTTTTCATAAATATTTCCTAGACACAGAATTAATTTTTGCGCAATCAAAGATCACAGAATTAATTTTTCTACATCAAAGAATAATAAAACTTTGATTAAAATTTGCGGCGTTTTTAATTTTTTATCAAGTTTGATTAGCAGCGTTTTTGTTATCATTTATTTTTAGCACACTGCATTGTAGTTCGTAAAATTCATAAATTTATCAAAAATAGTAATTTCTCATGCTACAGCTCAAATTGGAATTACGTATGAAATCCAATGTTGGGTTGAATGAAACTGTAGGTTGAATGTAACTGTACCTGATTCAGATGAAATACTAGTAAGGTAGGACTGTGTACCGTACAGCTTCTAGCAATAAGGTTTCCAATTAGAGGCTATTCAGAGAGGACATCACCCGGCGTGGGAGTGAAAAACGAGTTTTTCTCATCTGAGATCATAACCACGTAGACAATTTTCATTTTCAGGAAGCGTCTGCATCCCAATGCGTTGGGGTTGACCTTGTTGGAAGGGAAATTTCCAAAAAGGTTTTACGACTCCTTCAAAACCAGATCGTTAGCAACCAGCAAACGAGTTCACCTGTGGGCGTTTTGGGATTCACAAGATACTCGTACGTAGGTATAAGAGGCAACTCGCCAACACGTACGCCCCGTAAAAATTTAGTCGCAACAGTCTTGTCGCTCGTCGATTCGGGAACCACTCATAAATACAGCCATCCGGCGTTGTTCCCTCAGCGAACACGTTGTTCCCTCAGCGAACACGTTGTTCCCTCAGCGAACACCGGTTCGCAATAAATAAAGTTGAAGACGCCTAATTTTCAAATTTCAACGTTATCTTGAAAAAATGTAAGCAGATGATAACGCCAGAATGTGGCCCTTTCTCAGCGCGCTCTATCGGCCTCACTATTGGTCTGATCTTCGACCGCAGTATGTATAATATGCATATTATGCATTTTGCAGGACATTTTATCTACTTTGATTTTGCTACAAGAGGGTTTCCACTAAAAACGGTTAGTTTTCGAGATATAAGCGTAAAACTGAAAAAAGGTCGAACATGCGGAGTTTTTTTTCGAATGTCGAGATGAAGCCGTCCTTTTTTGGGGGACGTACGATTGACACGCAGCTAATGGAAAGTGAGTTTACGATTGGTACACGAGTTTCGATTGACACACACAGTGGAGTAGATAGGAGACGACAGGTCGATAGGGATCTGTAAACAGTGCCAATGTTTACAGTGTTTAATGTGGACAGGTTCATGCCATTACTGTAAGATGCAATCAGTGCAAGGCGGGGACCAGAGCCAACCAAAAAAACAAAGGCTACAAGTAAGTTTACATCGGCTCCTGTGGCGAGAGGGATTTTAAAAAACCTGGCTTGAAGGCGGCTGTCAGTTTGCTTCGTAGCGCGTTTCTGTAGACCGTTTTGTTCAGTCACAGTGAGTTTTTTAAATGAAGAGGTTGACGCCAGTTCCCGCTACCTCTCGAACGTATGAGATCTGAGCGGTCATCCGTGTTTTGTGATCGAAAGGGTGTCCTTTTGGTCGAATTCATGCCAAAAGGGACGACTATTACTTAATGTCGATGCTTACTGCAATACCCTTAAAAAACTCAAAAGGGCGATTCAGAACCGTAGATGGGGTATGCTAACCAAGGGGATCTGCCTCCTCCACGACAACGCCAGACCCCACACTGCTCGAGTCACACAGTCACTCAGTTTTGGGTTGCTTCCAGGAACTAAACACTCAAGTTCTGAAGATCTGCGAACGCGGAATTCGTTCGGAATCGATTCCGGCAGTTCTGCTGTTTTTTAGAAGTTTTTTTGTAGGGTTTCGGCTATGGGGTCGAGTGGGGGGTCGTTTTCGAAGTATTTTTGGATGTAGAATCCATTTCTGGGGGTCCCAGAACGATCCTCTTTCACCGTGGGGATGAAATGAGGCTTTCATGGGGCTACAAAAGGGATTTTTGAAGGAACCCAGGAGATCAAATAAGGTGTCGTTTTCCAAGTAATTTTGGACGCAAAATCCGTTTTTCGGGGTCCCATATCTGTTCAAACATCGTATAGAAAAAAATTTATATTTTATTTTTTCAAAAATGTTTAATGACCCAGAATTAATTGTTGCCCAACTTGTCTATAATCTAGAATAATACCATACCCTTGTGTAAAATTTGCAGCGTTTTATAAATGTGTTTTCTGCTCTGAGGCGTCTATGTTTTTAAGATGCGAGAACAACTTACTTGGGACCCCGGACTTTACAACCGTTGGAAACCTGCTTGCATAGTAGAATAACGATTGTGCATAATGTCCACGTTTCTTGAGGATATGACAGAATAAATAGATAAGAAGCATAGTCAAGGCCAAAGCACATCGTGCCTACCCTACAATTACAACGTCCAATCCACAACTCATGTAATAAAAAAAATAAAAATAAAAATACCGTTGAACTGGGGGACACCCGGATGATTACTGTTAATATCAAGGATCAAACCAATGGAACACAGAATGTGTTTTTCGGTGATTCCACAGAGGGCTGGTGGAATAGGTAGGTACCTATAAGTAATCAGTCATTCGCTGTACTTGCAGTGACACAAACACAAAACAAGGCTTCTGGTATTTTTTTCTAGGACTTACTTCCTTCCCTCTCCAGCACTAGGAACGTTGTGCCTGCGAGGTTTTCAGTCCAATCGCACAAACCCGCGGGTCTCTGTGGGGCTAAAAAAGGGGCTATGGAAAGGGTTTTTTTTTTTTTTTTTAAAGAGTTTTAGCTATGGGGTCGAGTTAAATTGCAGCACCTTGGTCAGCAGACCCAGAAACGCCTAATTTGTATAGGCGTTACAGGGTCAGCGGACCTTTGGACACACAACTAGATGGAAAACCGAGTATTTTGTCAAAATCATATTTTTGAAATCTACACATCATGAACAGTTAATGAACACAGGGGATGTGGGTAGTGTTTTAGTGGGTAGAGTCCGACAGTGTTTGATGTCCCGGGATGGCCCCATTTCTGCATGAGCGAAAAAAATTCACCTCTGACCGAAAAAAAAAAAAAAAAATCCACATCTCATGGTACAAAATAATTTAAATTCGTGATTTACGAGCGTGAGCCTTGTTTTCATTTCGAGTTGAATTTAGCCGGATTTGATGAGCCGATAAATCAGAGAGTTAAAATCGAGCGGACCGCTCTGAATGAACGGCTTACATTAATATGGACCCTGTTAGTGGATGTCGGTTCAAAATCACGGCCGACTAGATTGGGTCAGTCCGCGCTCACGAACTCACCCCATTGTGTCAAATCAGGCAGGAATCGACGGATGGTAGAGTGCTGAAATTTACCCCCTGTGGTGATGAGGCACGGCCATCATAAACCCAGCTGTCAACGCACATACAGAAAGCAAAACTACTAGCGATCAGGCCATTGTCAACCAGTTATTCGTTCAGTATTCAAATACATTGTTGATTCCGACTCCAAGGTCCATTTTTATTAATAGGTAACCTCGTTCCAATTCATTTGTCATTTTTGTGAAACTTCAACTATTACTCTGCAGTCTGACTAATTTCCACTGTTTTTAACAACATTAACAACTATTTAATAAATAATTCAGTCAGAATATGTTCGTCAAATCATTCAAAACCTCTAAAACACAGGTGAGTTCATCGCTGTAAGCAAAATACGTGAAATTGCATTTATGCAACTTACATGCAAGAAGAGGTTACTGGAACCGGCGTAAAACCGACAGTTAGAGCCCTTCTTCTTGCGACGACGATTTTATTGTTGGGACAGGGCAGGCATCTTTCGTTGAAGCTGGTATCGTCAACTGTAAGAAAGAAATACTTTCCAAATCAACGGAACAGATAATGGAATGAAACACTAACATGAATAGAAACAGTAACTGCACAACATCGAAGAGCAAGAAAATATTGGAATGGGTGGTACAGGATCTGGACTTGTCTCGGGAGCAGTGATTTGATTGAAGTGAGTTTAACTATTCGGAATCACTCAATGTCAGATTTTGAGTTTTTGAGCGATATTTTTTTCGCTAAAAAGAAAACTCCTAACGTCATAATCCCTTATTTAGCTATCAAATAGGTATCAAATGTAACCATGCAGTTGAAAATGCCCTTCGATTTGCATATCTCTCTTGTACTAAATTGAAAATTTCTGGCAGACTTCATAGGAGGAAATGAATGTGTACCTAATGGTTAGTACTTTCAATGAGGAATTTGCAACCTGCCTGATAAACGGAGTGAGTGGAGTTTTATTTCAGAGCGGAAAAAGCCCAGAAATTGTTTTACTTACTTACTGCCAGCTGATGATGCGCTGGAAATCGCCAAAACGCCAAACCTGATATTGAGCGATTCTGAACAATAAAACTCGCTCCCTGGGGAGGTATTCGTGAACTAGCACACCAGGATGCTTCTTAAGATGCCAAATCCGTAGGAGCCAAATATGCTGATTATATTACATAAGGTTTGTTAGTCAGAGACCCTTGAATCGCGTCTACGTCCTAGCTTACCTAAAAAATGACGACTCACACGACAGTCTGGGCAAGCCCCTTGAAACCCCCATTGAGCCCTAAGATGAGGGACCGGACTGAACCCCTTGCGGGAACAACTAGGATGGAATTTTATCAAAATTTCAAATTGTTAGTCAATATGCCTCCAGCCAAAAGTGGCGAGGACGGCGAACGGACGTTTAAGCCAATGCAGATTTTTCAACCGCCGGCGAGAAAACGCAAGTTGTTTAATCAGCGAGCTAATAAAACCAAAAGAAGGAGTTGGGGTCTCAAGAAGCGAGATTAAACGATGAACAGGGTTATTTATGATAGACATTGAGATCTCCAGTGAGTGGGGGGGGGGGGGGGGCTGAGGAAAAAAGAAGAAGGCGCTATGGACGCAGATTCAGCTGGTACAAAAGGCGCCAAGTCGTCCCGTTTACCGGCTTGTGTCATGTTTGTTTATTCGATTTATTGGATACCAGCTGACCCTGCTGGTATCCCCTTCGTTTTTTTTACGCCATTCAGAACTTCATTCATTATGCAAACTGATTTGTGTTACGTTGAAACCTAAAGTGGCTAATGGAATTTTTATTCAATCAGTTTCACTTTCGTTGACAGACTTATTCCTCACGCCTCGGCCAATAGTCCAGTCAATATATCCAACAAAAAACGCTGCAAATTTTACACAAGGGTTTATTATTCTTTGATATAGGTTACTTGTGCAGAAATTTAATTCTGTCAATGAAAAAAACTAAAAAAATTTTTTTGTGGATTTTTATATTTCAAAAAACTTAGTTTTTCGGATTTTTTTTCTTCAAAAATTCTTTATTTTTTACTCGAAAAATATTTAACCTCCTGGGATCCTTCAAAAATCCCATTTTTAGCTCCATGAATGCCCTGTAGATCGCCACAGTGAAATCGGATCGTTCCGGGACCCCGAAAAATGGATTCTACGTCCAAAAATACTTCGAAAACGACACCTAACTCGATCTCATAGCTAAAAGCCTTTAAAAAAAAACCTCCCATAGCCCCATTTTAGCCCCATAGCGCCCCATGGGTTTGGGCGATCGGACTGAAAACCTTGCGGGCACAACTAGATGGTAAACCAAGTATTTTGACAGTACTGCAGTACTGCCCAAAACGGCCCGGACGGCGTACGGCGGACGGACATTTCGGATTTAGAATGTAGACCTCTTGAAAGGGATAATGTCAAATTTTGAGTCGCGAAAACATAGATGTATTATTACAAGAATAATAAACCAAAAGGGTCCCATTTGCAAGAATCGGAACTATCCGGCATTTTAGTGGGTCGTTTGGGACCCATCAGGGACCCTAAATTCAAAACGTCGGACTGATTAACTCTGTGCTATCTTCAGGGAGCCATAAAAACCACGATTATCTGGTACTTTTTTCAGTTATTGGGTTATAAAGTTTTTCCTATCCAACCAATCGAAAATCTGGTCGAATTAAAGGATAAAGAGGACAATAATCCGAACAATTTGCACTCCTTAAGTTTAATTTTCGATCAAATAGGTACCGAGTTACGTAGGTTCAAAAGTGGGCTAAGTTTTCCAAAATGGCAACAACAAAAAAAACCTTTAAACTTGGTGTTTTCAGTTTGCAATCCATTTTAAACACTATTCAATGAATCTATGCTCTATGATAAATTAATGCATAGTATTACGTCAGTAGACACCCCCCCCCCCTCCCGCAATCACCGTGAATCTTCAGTTACCAGTAGGAAAAATAGCCATATTACTGTAATATAGGCATGTAAATGCCTCATATAATATGCCTCATATTAAGATGAACTTTGAAAACGTTGGTTGAACGTTACACCTACTCAAGGGCGGATCCAGGATTTTTCTGAGGGGGGGGGCGGAAAATGATTGAATGATAGATACCCCCAAACCAAAAAAGTGTTCCGGGCGACCCCCCCCCCCCCCCCCCCGGGAAAATTTTCAAAGATTGAGCCTTGTGCTTGGATAGCTGCATTTGGGCTATATTTATCCCTACGTATTAGTAGATTTTAGTACATTACATTTTAACTTCGCTTATCTCACCTCACCTTTACATTTTCCGAGGTAAATGTATGTTTTTTACCACTCTGACTCAAATTAGAGTTTAGGCCACCCGGTATGTAGGAAAGTACTTATAAACATGTATTTATTTTACATAAAAAACCTGAGTTTTAATGAGATAATTGTTCACACATTTAATGTGTGAACAATTATCTCATTAAAATTCTGGTTGAGACAATTCTGCCGTGTGAAGGAAAAACGACTCAACTCCAATGTTTACGAAAATGGGATTTACACATTTTCCTACTTTCACTATTTTCGACCTGCTCTTTTCGATGGTGAAGTCGAAATTTCGAAATTCGATTCGGAAGTGGGGGTCATTCCGACCATAATAATCCGAAATTCGGTCGGTTTGAAGGAGAAACGCCTCATCGACGCGCTTTGTAGGTAAAACACCTCAACTTCTTGATTGAAATGTCTCAAGTCACTGTTTATTTTTCAATATTGTGACGGTAAAACACCTCAACTCGGCAAAAATTGAGATGAGGCGTTTTACCTTCAAATTGTTTGTCAATATTGGCTTCGAATTTGGAGTAAAGCATTCGTAGAAATTCTTGAGGCGTTTCTCCTCCAAATGTTGACACAGCTGACCGATGATAAGGCGATTTTTCACGGCTGGTAAGTAACTGGGAAATCGCAGCTGCTTTTACGACTGGATAAGGCGTTTTTACCTTTAACGTCTTAACCTTTTAACTTTACGTTAAAAAACAATGATGGGATAGGTACTCAAATTAGTAGAAGACTTCTACTAGAAGTTGAGGCGTTTCTCCATCAAACAAACCCCTTAGCGATAGCGTTATTTTTGAGGATGAAACACCCCACGGCGAGTTGAGGCATTTTATAAAATGACTTTATCCGTATAATTTTGAAGCTATAGCTTCAAAATTATACGGATCAAGTCATTGAGAAATTGAAAAAACCGCCTTAAGTACGACAAAACGATATAAAAAAATCGATTTTTTCAGTATTTTAAATCGTAATTGAGTGAATTGATGTCCTATCTATGAACCCTCAAAAAATTGGGTCGCTAGAATGCACTTTAAGGAATCTACAGCTGGGTTTCTGCGGAAAACTTTAGAGCTAATTTCTGCAATGTTTTGATTTTGGCGATGTGCCGTTTTTCCTTCTCACGGCAGAATTGTCACATTAAGGCTCTAACTTAAATTACAAGTTGCGCCTCCGTCCCGCTGGCGCTGCCAACTGCCATCCCCCCTCCGACCACCCAATATTCTATAGTCCATAGCATGGAGGAAAGACAATTTCTTTCCTCCATGAGTCCATAGATTCACTATTCCCCTGTCGCTTGTCGTCCTGACACCTTCTCGGGACAGTGATGAACGCAGCGCAGCCACCACACAACACACAGACATTTAATCAAATTTATGTTGAGTACTTCTCTTCAAATTTAGGCCGCTATAAAATTGTAAATCTCATATATTTTCGCGTTGAGGGGGGGGGGGGGGGGGCCGCGCCCCCCCTCTGGATCCGCCAGTGCACCTACTCCCCCCCTGCAGGTCACCGATCTTGTCTGTCTCCAAATTCCCACCATATAGGGCCACCATGAACTTTTCCCCGGCTTCAGCAACTTCATTCCGTGTGGCACCTGGCCTGCTGAATGGCGCTTAGAGCTGGAGTCCTCTTGAAAAGCTGCCCACCCTTTTCTTGCCAATGGGCTGAAGTGGTGTCGCACCCACTTATGGCATGCAGAAACAGTATAATATACTAATAGAGTAGAAAGAGTATAATAGCATATTATCCTTCGGCCCAAATTCACAAGAGGATGTCGAGTATAGGACCGAAAGATTACTCCCTCTTCCTGTCTTGTGGAAGAAGATGTTGTCGGTGGAAGCAGGCCAGTCCTGCCATTATGTCCAAGAGGTCTGTAATATAGAGAATAATATATAGGAGGTCTACCTAAGAGGTATTACTATAGGAGAATACTATCCTCCCCAACAGTTACAACGTTGTCGTACGCAGTCTTCGGCCGCCTTCTCAATTGCAGTTTGGACGATGAGCCAATCAGCATCCTCTTCGGCTTGTTTTGAATCAATACCTACCAGCTGAACCCCCAGGGGGTCCCCCTCCCATTTTTTCAAAGTTCAACCAACGTTTTCAAAGTTCATCATGTATGAGGAATGTAATAGGGATATTTTTCCTACTGATCACTGAGGGTGCACGGGGGGGGTTTACTGACGTAATTCTATCCATTAATTTATCATAGAGCATAAAGTCATTGCATATTGTGTGAAATGGATTGCATACTGAAAACACCAAGTTTAACGGTTTTTTTTTTTTGCCATTTTGGGAAACGTGACCCATTTTTGAGCCTTCTTGATCCAAAATTAAACTTGGGTAGTGCAAATTGTTCAGAATTTTGCCCTCTTTATCCTTTAATTCGACGAGATTTTCGATTGGTTGGATTATCCAACCGGGGCGGGTAGGCAGGTCGGGGAAAAAATTATATCTTACCTGAAATATGTACTCGAGACCGAAAAAGAAAACTCATACTTGAAAGAAGGCGATCTGGTTGGCTTTCTTCCTCATAGGGTGGACGGCAAGCGCAATAAATGCGTAATTTTTGCTACAAGGTGTTAAAACAGTACTCGTGATGGGGTTGTAACCTTAACGTATGGAAGTCTCTTTTACGAAATTTTCGGTAACGTTTTCTGCGACCCAATTCGAGTGTTAGAAGAGATTTTCAAAATTTAAAATCATCAAAACAAGGCTGAGGCAACAAAAAATGACAACAATCTGGAGAATCTCATGTTGATGGCCATCATTATGCCACGATTTTTCGCAAACACAAAAGGATAATATCAATATATTATATTGACTGGACTACAAGGGAAACCCCTGATTAACAATGTTTGAGAAACTATCTTGACGGCATATCCATCCAATACTCTCTGAAATCTATTCCCTCCAATAACAACTACACCTAACGGTTGAACATATTTTTATGGGGCTTCAAATATGTATTTTGAAGGATACCAGGACGACCTCCGACCGACTAGGTGTCGTTTAAAGAGTAATTCTGGACGTTGAATCCATTTTTCGGGGTCCCACATTCATCCAAACGATGTATGGGAATTCCGATATAAATATTTTAAAAATTTTTAAAAAAATTTAAAAAATACTTTTTATTGGCAGAACTAATTTTTGCACAATTTATATAAACGATTTTGATGCAAAATCGTGCCCTCAAAATCCTTTTTAAAAAAAGGAGGGGGGGGGGGGAAGCAGGTTAATATACTCTCAGCAGGTAATAAGGCTCTTCACCTAGTTGTAATAAGCCTTTCGTCCAAACTTGTTCGTAAGTGATCCCCCCCCCCCCCTACAAGGTAAAATTTATTAGAGGGGGGGGGGGTTCATTTAATGAACCCCTCCTCTACACCAAATACGGCATATGGCAATTTTGAACCGCTACAAATATTGAGCTCGGCCCCTACTTAATGGATTCACAAACGGGCCCGAGCTGTCAATAGAAATTCAAATCTCGTTCCTTCGGACCAGATATCTTACCGTGGGCGATACGATCTTCAATCGTCCGCTAAACTGTTTGGCGTTGGCGCCTCCGAGAAATTGATTAGTCACTTATCCCGCGGCATTAAAAAATCTCTTCCCAAGAAAATGTGGGATTATGAAATTACTTTGAACATCACCAGTAAGGAGGTGGTCAGAGAGTGTCAAAGTCATTTTCGTGCAGCCATGGATTTCATTAAATGAATTTCATAATCCCACATTTTCTTGGGAAGAGTTTATAAACGTCTACAATAATAATTATTGTAACGTCAAAATAATTATTATTTTGAGAATCCAATTTCAGCTTGCTCGTGAGTACGTAATTTGTCGCGATTTTATTCATCGAAGATTTTAAATGAGTTGTGAAATTTTGCAGGCGATGAGATTTCAGAAATCGATTGCAGCTAAATGCCATTCATAAGTATTTTTAACAACTGTACACCTGTACAGTGTTTAGACAAATAAGGGACCCCACAAAATGGATTCTACGTCCTTTGGTACATACTTCGAAAACGACACTCCACTCGACCCCATAGCTAAAAACCTTCAAGAACCCCACTTGGAGCCCCGCCCGTTTAAGCACCTCAAAGTTCCAGGCCTCAGGGTGACTTGGCCGAAAAACTGACAGGCATAACTAATTTAAAAAAAGGTAATTTGTCAAAATTTCACATGTACAAGAAAAATCCTGCTGTCCAAAACGGCCCGGAAGGCGGATCAACGCCGCTTTTCGAATCTACACATTTGAAACTAGGTAATATTACACAATGTGTAATATGTCATATTGAAACATAATAATACCATATATGGTACTATTATTCCATAGGTACCTAAGGAAAAACGCGGCTACTCGAACCTCACTCAACGACACCGAAGTATGAGCCACCCGGTGACAATGTCGGGTATTAGCATTCGAGTAGCCACATCGGTACGTGTGAAGGGCCTCAATCATTGAAAGCATCAACAACTTTCAGTTAAATGGTGTTTAAAATTCCTTGCATGATGTTTAAGTACTTACATGAAAATAGGTTTGGTGGATAGTGGCCAACGACATTTGGGTCCAGCTCAACGTGATGAACCTGAAAGACAACAATAGATCAGATAAATACGCCCCATTTTGCCAAAGAGTTTCAAAAATGCATAACGTGAAATTAGATTAAATCCACCACCAGAACGATTTTGAAATCTAAAAAACGCTTAGCGTTGGCAGGTATAAATAAACAATTTTTGGAGAAGAACGACGCCAAGAAGGAAGAATCCATTTTAACCTTATCATGATTTGCCAAGAATGAAAATTTTTGCTAGTGTAGGCAGGTACCTTCTGATTCAGAGGTTTCATGCTGGTCCAGTAGGCTGTCAAATAGGGTAAAAGTGGCTCCTCGTCATTTCTATTGCTACTTCTATGACCAAATCTGTGTAGTCCATGTATGATCTGCCCACTCACCGCCCCACCTGCAAGAGAAACCTTTCGTTGTAAGCTTACAAATTTTTGATTATCCCCTAAGAGTGGGATTCCCCTCACTAATCATTTTGACACTATTTCGCGGGGAGCCCCTTAATTTAGGTTTACTTGGGGAATCCCTAGCCTCAAAAATTGATCAAGGACTTTTCCTCGCGGTACGACATAGATATATTGTAAGGACGGAGTTCGAGACAACCCGAACATACACTTACTTAATCACTGTATCACCCTCCATCAAGGTACTCAATTTCTTGGAATCATCTCGTCTCTAGTTCAAGCGCAGAAAATATTTCACAACCCGTGAAATTTGTACCAGGCGGGAGTTTTCTCTACCATACACATTATTAACTGGGTGACAATGATTCCGACCACTCGATTTTTTTTTAGAATTCGACTATGTTGAACACCACCAGGCACGAGTTATTAACCAGTCAAAATCTGGAAGTACGTATGATGTCGGAAGATCAAGTTGAAATTCGAGTTCAACACACCCATAACCACAACCAGTTTCTCAGCCCTGACCTTGTTACTGTTATGTCTCAATTACCATCATGTCAAGAATGATCAAATGAAAAAGTTCCGAGAGCCTAAGTACTGTTACGCCATGTCAATAGATTCCCTTAAATGGCTACATTGAACCATCTGGCTGATCGGGTTAATTCGATCACTCACTGACTTTGATATAGACCACCAGAGAGAATAATTATGAGGACTATAAATTATCAACAGGGCACAATAAATCAGAAAAGCTGAGAGAATATAGGTATGGACGTGAATCGTTTTAGAAAGTAATAATGAAGTGTACCTACCTATAACTACTCAAGAAATGTTTTTTTTAAAAAGCAATTTGCGACCATTATTTACGTGACTGATACACGTAGTTGTTCCAGTCAGGCTTTGGAGTTTTTCCTGTCAATGAAAAATCACTTTAAAAACGCTGCCAATTTTACACAAGGGTTTACTATTATGTGATAATATCAAATAATAGTAAACCCTACTATACCTATTATAGAGTAGTTGCGCAAAAATTAATTCTGTGTCATTGAGAAAATATTTTTGGAAAAAAAAAAATTTGTACTATGTTTGGACAGATGTGGGACCTCGAAAAACGGATTATGCGTCCAAAATTACTCGGAAATCGACACCTTATTTGTCCTCCTGGAATCGTTCAAAAATTCCATTTGTCGCCCTATGCAAGCCCTATATATCGTCACGGTGAATTCGGATCGTTCTAGGGCCCCCAAAACCGGATTATACGTTGAAAAATACTTCGAAAACGACACCTAACTCGACCCTAAAGCCGAAAACCTTCAAAAATCCCTCCCGTAGCCCCATTTTAGCCCTTTAGCGCCCCACGGGTTGAGACAATCGGGCTGAAAACCTTGTGGGCATAACTAGATGGTAAACGGAGTATTTTTTTCAAAATTTCTGTTTTGGAAAATCGGAAAAACAACTGTGGGGGTTCTATGTCTGGACTGATGAAGTAACCCAATAGTGGAATAATAACTTCGAAAATTACACAATGTGTAATGTCATTCTTCTCTCCAGAGCGCCCCACAGATCGCCCTCGGTCCTGGGCGAAGTCCTTCAAAAGGCCCAGAGATTCCCACGGTGTAGTCGGATGAGCCTAACACTCCCCATAAATGAAATCTACGTCCAAAATACTTCAAAAACGCCACCCCTCTCGACTCCCTACTTCAAAATCCTTCAAAACCCTCACCTAGAGCCCCATTTTATCCCCACAGAGCCCGACGTAAAAGGGCGATCGGACGAAAAACGTTGCGAACACAATTTGATGAAGAACCCAGTACATTGTCAAAATTTCATGTTTTGAACAAACAAAAAAAAAAAAAAAACCCTACTGCGCAAATCGGCGTGGAATAATAAACCAAAAATACTAGTGAAAAAATAAGCAACTACAATTCAGAAAGCACAAAGGTATGAAAGTTGGTGGGATTAATCGTTAGTTAAAATTATTGATTTGATATCATTGTAACTTATATTATACAATCCTACCGTCTCCAAACTCTGAAACGAACAGAAACGTATCCCCCACACGTGCCACAGGTTTATGTGTTATTTCCTTAGAAAGCATAACAGAAAACTCAAAACCTGGACTAACATTATTGTTTTTGGAACCTCAGGTTCTTCGATTCTGCGGACCATACAAAAACATTTGTTTGAATGGATTAATATTAAATTCATTGTAACATTAAAATTGTCATTTGGATAAGCGTAAGAAATTTTTACAGATCAAATAATTTTTCGGGGGAATCAATCTACCAGATCACCAACCAGGAACGAGAAATATGATCAATTATTTATGGTTTGTATCATGTTTGGAGGTTAACTTATGATGAAAGGTCTGCAATCATTCCAATGCTCGGAGTGTACAATTTGGACTATTTTTTGTGAAAGGCAGCCACTTTTGGCCAACGGAAAGCACTTTATGGCAACTACCTACTTAGGATCAATAAAGCCACTTTTATTCTCTCCTGCATAAGTAGCGACAACCTTATGATTTCTAGGGAGTACTGGCAATAACTGTTGTTTTTGTATGTATACTTGTATGTATGCTTTTCGAAGAGATGTTTTGCTTTTGTTGTAAATACTTGTAGGGAATTTTCGATTTCTTTAAAAAAAATTTTATTCGGAGCGAACTGTAGCTTTGCGTTTAAGAGAAGATTAAATCCGTCAAACGGATTCGTAAGACTGATAATGGTTATGCTTCAGCTGCAATAGTTGAAAAGTTACTGCTCTTATTACTGCGTATTCATCGTCAAATAGCAATGACTAATGCTCTTGTATTAGCAGTCAAACACCTGTGTTTACGGTATTAAATGTAAAGAGTTTGTGGGTACGCCAGTGAGTGATTTCATAACTCTGGTCGAGTCCGTCATCACTGGCTGCTTTGGAGGTGGCGGCGAGCGCTTTCAATGTGAAAACATCATCGTCTGCCCATTCAGAGAGTATACACTCACCACCTCCAAAACAGCCAGTGATGACTCAACTAGAGTTATGACCTGTTTTTACCTACATCTGATATCAAACACCTTTTTCCTCATCACGGGGAAACCCCAAGGGTTGAATTCTTCGAGAACCAATATTTTGAGTTGATGTGTCACTAGCGTCTTATATTGAAAGGAATTTACAAGCGAGGAAATTTCAGTACGTCCATCATGAGGACAACAAACTTGAGGAAACCCGTGAGGTTGTACACGGCCTGTCGTTTTTGGCAGTAGCTAGGCATTTTTCAAAAATCCGAAATTCGGACAATAGGCTCGGTTCCTCTCCCCGTTGGTTCTGCAGGGATATTCATACTTGGAATAATGGAAACATGTGAAATCCAATTCGTAGACTGTTTCAAAATAAAATGAAGAGGTTCTGAGATTGTTCGAGTGCTACAAAATTCTGCTGAGTAGAAACTATGTAGGTAATACACACTTTGTGGGTAGAACACTGATGCATTAAATTTGCTGAGTTCATTTGGATATTAGAAATTGATTTTGAATGTGATGAAACTTCAATCTGCACTCAAAACTAATGAAAAGTGAAGTTAACGTTTGCTTGATTATTTTTCGGCCATGGCCACGGTTTGGTGAAAATCGATACTAGCACGTTTTCCAACATTTTGAAACAATATCAACCAAAGAGTCTTGGAATGAAAAATGCGGTACTTTTCCGTTATACCCCCCCCCCCCCCCCCAAGAGATTTCGAGTTTCATAAACACCCCTCCCGATGGCTTTAGGGCACCCAAAGCCAACCAAAACCGAGTGGTGGGGGGGGGGGGGGGATAACGGAAAAGTACCAAAAATGTTGCAATCATTCCCCAAAAGGTTCATTTTATTTGTCTTCTGTATTTCGGTTCTTTTTTTTGTGAGCTGTAATTTTGTACGGAAATTTTGACCTTGTCTTTGCACTCTGTGTTCTTGGCAATAAAAACTCTTGACTCTTGTATTAGGTAGACAATTAGGAGCCATCACTAATATTTCAATCAACGCAGATAATATTAGGACATTTTGCAACTATGTTACCAAAATATAGTAATTATTTGTAACATTTAATGTAACAAAATTTGTTACATTACCTATTTAATAATATTGTAAAAAATACGAATAATAAAAGTAAATCTTGCTGGGTAGGTAAGTTCCGATAGTGACACCAAAATTGACAAGTTATTATCCACCAGGGCCCCCCGCACAAGGTCACAGGTCCAAAATGCATGTAAATATAATACGGTCGTTGGAAGGGTTCAAATTGGCTGCAGCCAATGTGTACACGATGAGATGTGCAATACGCGAAGGGTTATTGGGAGTCGCAAAAACAGAGATAAAAATAATGGTGATTTACAGAGAAGGAGAAAGAAGACAGGTTGACCGGGTGGCATCTCGAGGACATGAGTTCAAATCGGATTTGTTGATATGGGATGAGGTAACGAGGCACAGTTGTAAAGAAGGCGCGATTCCGACTGGCTCGCGGATTCGAGTCGACTTGGCTGATCTGCTACTGGGTGACTCCCACCAGACATCTCGGCTGTGCTCAATGAACCATCCCCTGGCACGGTCGTCAGAACCCCGAATTTTTGGAAAGTCAATTCGGGTTGATCAAGTACCTTTTGTTGTTATGATAATTTTGACCTACATCATATTATGATATATTATGACATTTCATCGAAGCTCGATATAGGTCAAAATTATCTGAATAATCAACCTACTAATACTTAGGCGACGAAGGTCGACTATTTTAATCAATCTGAAAGTATCTCTTTTCTTTTCAAAGAGTGTAGATTCAACGTAACTGCAAAATGTAGTACAAGTAGGGTCTTTTTAAAAATACTTTTTATATCTCTATTAAATAACATTTATTTAATAATTACATTTATTTATTGACATAAAAAGTATTTACTATTGAGGGATTTCGAAGTAACTTTGGTCGTAAGAAACAATTAAGGCGCCCCAGAAGTGTCAATCACTCACAAACTATCCAGTATTAAACACTTTATTACCCTGAATGGTATCGTAACGCCAAAGTTACTTAGAAAACCCCCCACAAAAGACCCTTAAAAAGCCTCACACTGCTGCACTTGAATAAGGTTTTCCTTTAGTTTAAACCACCTAAAGGGGCCTTTACACGAGCAATTTTTCCCTGCAATAATTGCGTGCGAGAAGTATTGCTCAGATTTAGTGTTGCTCGTGTAAACGTGACATGCAACACAATGCAATTATTCTCGCCCTGAAAAAATTGCAAGCAATAATTGCCGAGTGTTGGCCAACATTTTTGTGTCCACACACGCTCCGGAAGGTGTTGCGTTGTGTTGGAAGTGAAGTCCAAGGGGTTCGGACAATTAACTGCAATTTTTTATAGTACAACACAACGCAATTATTGCATCGCTACATGTTGATGCAACACGAGGCAATTTTTCACCGCAATTATTGCTTTGTGTTGCGTACAACTTTTCTAGTGCAATCTTTTCGAATTGGTGCAATTATTGCAGGGAAAAATTGCTCGTGTAAAGGCCCCTTTAGGGATGGTGTAGACCGGTTGAATGTGGGTAGTGAATTTGTCAAAACGAACCTCAACAAATTCCTTAACCACATTAGGTATCATAATGCTCAAATAAGTTAGGGGTAAAAGACCGTAGGACTCTTTTTGAAAAACCCGAAAAGTTTTTGACCACCCCGACACCTGCGGAGCGTTCGTCCAAGGTCAGTTCTGCAATAAACATCAAGCACATTGGAAACTCACGAGAAAAAATAGTATTGGATGAGAATAGTATGATAATAGTAATGGAAACCGCTGTTATTTGGAATAAAAATGCTGTTTGCAAAACGGATAGTTTTAAATGACTTAATGAAAGAATTTTGGATGAATGATTATTAACAAATTTAAAAATATTCAAGTCGACACCTCCGATTGTAAAGGGGCCTTTACACGAGCAATTTTTCCCTGCAATAATTGCGTGCGAGAAGTATTGCTCAGATTTAGTGTTGCTCGTGTAAACGTGACATGCAACACAATGCAATTATTCTCGTCCTGAAAAAATTGCAAGCAATAATTGCCGAGTGTTGGCCAACATTTTTGTGTCCACACACGCTCCGGAAGGTGTTGCGTTGTGTTGTAAGTTAAGTCCAAGGGGTTCGGACAATTAACTGCAATTGTTTATTGTACAACACAACGCAATTATTGCATCGCTACATGTTGATGCAACACGAGGCAATTTTTCACCGCAATTATTGCTTTGTGTTGCGTACAACTTTTCTAGTGCAATCTTTTCGAATTGGTGCAATTGTTGCAGGGAAAAATTGCTCGTGTAAAGGCCCCTTAATATATCGCATAGGAACAATATTATAAGACCTTATAAGACCTTTATAAGACCTTTATAAGTCTTATAATATATGCATATTATGCATGTATCGGACTAATGACCTGGGTAGTAATTACAGTAATTTAATAAATAATTTTAATTTAATTAAATATACAGGAGAAGATAGAAAGAAAGAACAAAAAAAAAAAAAAAAAAAAAAAAAAAAAAAAACGCTGAAAATGTTACACGAGGTGTTATTATTCTTTGATATACCTAGGTTACTTGTGCGAAAATTAATTCTGTGTCAATAAAAATATTTTTGGGGGAAAAAAAACGGGAGGTACATTGTTCGGGCAGATGTGGGACCTCGAAAAATGGATCCAAAATTACTCGGAACATATTTGACCTCCTGGGTTCCTTCAAAAATCCCATTTGTAGCCCCTTGAGAACCCAACAGATTCCCACGGTGAAATCGGATCGTTCTGGGACCCCCAAAAATCGATTCTACGTCAAAAAATTCTTCGAAAACGACACCTAACTCGACCTCATAACCGAAACCCTTGAAAAACGCCCTCTTGTTGCCCCTTTTGCTCCACGGGTTTGGGCGATCGGGCTGAAAACCTGGCGGACAAAACTAGGTAAACCGAGTATTTTGCCAAAATTTCAGATGTTAAAAAAATTCCTACTGCCCGAAACGGCTCGGACGGCGGTCATTTCATTTTTGAAATCGGGACCTCTTGAAGGCGGACGGACGATCGACTCCCGTTTGGTTCTACGCGCATGAGCGTAGGCAGGATTTAGCCAAGGGGGGGCCACCCCACTAAGCGCTATTTTACATATATATATACATATATAAACGCTGCAAATTTTACACAAGGGTTTATTGTTCTTTGACATAAGTTACTTGTGCAAAAATTAATTCTTTGCCAATAAAAAAATATTTTTGAGAAAAAAAATCTGCACATTGTTTGAACGAACAGTCATGAAACCTCGAAAAATGGATTAAGCATCCAAAATTACTCGGAAAATATTTGACCTCCTGGGATCCTTCACAAATCCCATTTGTAGTACCATTAGAGCCCCCGGTGAAATTGAATCGTTCTAGGACCCCCGAAAACGGATTCTACGTCCAAAAGTACTTCGAAAACCTATAGGTCGAGTTATAACTCGATCCCATCGCCAAAACCCTTTTAAAAACCCCTCCCGTAGTCCTTTTTTTAAGCCCCACAGAGCCCCACGGGTTTGGGCGATCGGGCTGAAAACCTTGCGGGCACAACTAGATGGTGAAATGAGTATTTTGTCAACACCTATTTAATCGCGACGGAGGTTGACGACTCCAATCGGCCTCAAAATTTGACACTATCCGTTTCAAGAGGTCTAGATTCCAAAACCGAAATGTCCGTCCGCCGTAGGCCCGCTGTACCGAGCTTCTTAGATTGTATCTAAGGCCATTTCTGGCCCATAACAATCTTTCGCGTAACTTCTTGCTCGCTTTCTTCCCCTAGGGGAAGTGCACAAGTGCATAAGTTTATGTTTCTTCAAAATTTGATGTCTTCTTGTTCTCGATCTTCAGCACTGCCCTAGGGGGAGTACAGCGGGCCCTCCTGCCCTCTTCGGCGTTAGCCACACCGTTCTGGTGCGCCCGGGATGGACCAACGTGGAGGTGGCGGGTTTTAATGCATTAAAAGACCCCCATGTAGGGATCCCAATCTTGAATCCTGCAATTGCAGGATCTTGCAGGATCCTGCCGCTTTTTGGGAGGTGCGGATCCTGCAGGATTCGTGCGTCGATCCTGCAATCCTGCAAAAATGTGAATACCTGGCAACGATACCGCCCACCAGTGTTGAATCCGAACGCTCCTTCTCCGCTGCTGGATATTTATGTACATCCATTCGTTCGCGACTAAACAGTGACACTCTGAACGCATTCGGAAAGCTGCCACAAACGCATTTTTTGTCATTTTCGTAGATATTAAATGCATAATATGCATATTATGATAAAAATTTTATCATTCACTAATGATGGAGAGGACATTTCGTCAAATTTTCCCACCGACACGACATGCTTTGACGTTGTTCGGTAAATCTGGATAAAAATCACAGGAGGCGCTTTGGAAGAAAAGGCCGGGTTTTTTTGAAGTGGTGCTTTTAAAAGAAAACCCGGCCTTTTCTTCCAAAGCGCCTCCTGTGTACGCATAGCCGGTTCCTCTACCCTACAATGGATAAAATCGTTGTGTGGATACATCTATCATTAGTTAATGCTCCGAGTGCAAGCTTTTTTTGCACCGAGTACGCAAACGAACGCAGCTGAAATTTTCACAGGAGTTTCACTTTGATGCATAAAGTCGGAAAATTGCTGAGCTGTACCAGAGGAAAGCGGAGGAATTTTTAAAAGCTTCAGAAACGATTGTATCGGTCAATTATAAATCTGGCATAATTGAAATGTAATTTCCCTGAGAAAAATATACATAACAAAACGTTGTGGCGTTTAAATTGCACCCACATATATGGGAATCATGCCAAAAAAGCTCAAATTTTTTCAAATGTAAGTTCAGGCTCACGTATAAAATTCAAGTCAGTACTTTCAATCGGTCATTTACCGACATTTCGAAAAGCCCATGATTCACGCCTCTAAACAAGGTTACAAACCCAGTCTTTTCGGAAAAGCCTATCCTATATATATACTCTCATTGACGACCTAAATCTTTTAATTTACCCTACCTACCTTTTCGGGGTATTTTATCATGACTTAGCAATATAAATTACTAAAATTACTGATTAATTATTAAAATAAATAATTACTTTGCGCTGTTGGGCAGATGCAGGATCCTGCGCAGGATCCTGCAGGATTGGCAAGTTGGAGGTGCGGATCCTGCAGGACTGAAAATCCGTGCGGATTGGGACCCCTACCCCCATGGGTCTTGTTCAACTTTCATTCGTAATTCTTTGGGACAGGAGTCATCGCAACGGACCTACCAGCCTAAAAATTCCAAGAGACCTCCTGTCGAATTCAGACTCCCAGAATCCGACCTGTCGAATATTTTCCGAGTAAAAAATTGCTTTGAAGGAAAAAAATTAAAAAAAATTTTGTTGTTCCAGAAATAATATTCGGACATGTAACCTATATCAAAGAATAATAAACCATTTTGTCAAATTTGCAGCGTTTTTCTATCGTCTCGGGATCCCTTTCAGCTACTAATAGGGGGGTTGAGATCCTCCCAAAATGCGGGCCTCATTTGCGCCCAACTTAGGAACCCCTAATTTTTTTATGCATTTGGAATCCCCGGCCATTTTTACGTCCGATAAGCGCATTGAGCGAAATTTCTGACCCTCGCAAATCCGTACAACTCCTCCTATTTTCGTTGTTTACAGTCCAATTGAGTCGGCGTTTGTTCTGTATCCTAACTACAGATCTAAATTTTAATACTAAATCCCTATTATTCAAATGGGCAAGCGAAGTGAGGCCCCCATGTCAGAGTGCTAGTGTTTCCAAATTCCAATAATTCAAATAATTTCCTTTCCTTGCCCCTACCTACGCATTCTTTCTTTTGGTTCAGCACAATTTATTTTTGTGTTCCCGAAAATTCTAGGGGGGGCCGCGGCCCCCCCCCCCTGCCCCACCCTGTATACGCCCATGAGAACCAATCATCGTGACTGCTTTAATTGTTATCCTAATCGAGCAAAATTCAGAGGGGAAGTGCTCAAGATCCTAATCTATCGGCAACGAAAGCAAAGAATCGGTTCTCTTCACGAATTTTTTCAGGAAATCACAAAAATCCAACCTCTTGTAAACCCAAACCTCTCCTAAGTCCAAACGTGGGTGAAGTTCACCCGGTGAACCAATCCACTTACAACGGCCCGGGCGGTGACTGAAAAAAGTTACGTGAGGTTGAAATTGCGACTAGTAGCGTCTGGCAAATAATTAGAAAATCCTAAACATAGTCCACAGAGTGAGATTGTGGTAAGTACCTGCATAACTGGTATTGAATGTAAAGGGTTAGTGAGTCCGCCAGTAAGTGATTTCATACCTCTGGTTGGGTCCGTAATCACTGTTTTTTTTTTTTTTTTTGGTGGTGGTGGCGTCACAAAACGGTGTTCCAAAGCAAAAAAAAAAGTAAAAACTCCGATATGACGCATCGTACGACCAAAGTTGTTGACGGTTCACCTGGTGAACTTCAACACAACTAGAGATAGCAACGATACATCGATGGTTGGGTGCCGATGTTTCGTGAACCTTCGATGTTTGGCTGTCGATGTATCGGTACCTACATCGATGTTGGTCATCCCATTTTGAGATTAAATTTTTAAATTAAATTAAGATTAAAGATTAAATTAAGATGGATTCGTTGAAGGTGTACAGAATCAAAGTTTGATTATCAAACGTGGGTGCTCTCGATGTCGGTCTCTCAAATTCCCATGGAGTAAAATTTACTCCAGGGCATTTCATGCACTGTAACCTTAGCCACCTCCTACTATGTACCTACCTAGGCTTGAGTATAATACGGTCTGCCACCATAATGAAAAATAGTCACCTACACAATAATTGTGTAGGTGACTATTTTTCATCATGGTGGCAGACCGTTTTACATTATAACTATGTACTTTTTTTATGGTTACCATGGTCAAATTTTGTTAGGATAGGTAATTGCTTTTATATTCTGTAAATATGGTGACCACCCGATTCCTTTCCAGACATTCCCCTTTCAAGTAGTATACGAACTGCTGCTTGTAACAGTAAATTGAGTTTTGTGTCTGAGAGTGCACTCTCAAGGTTCATGAGCCATCAACGCCATCCAGGGGAAACCACGAGGAGGTTGCTCACTAAGTCTCCCTATAATATAATATTATCCTCACTGATTGGTGATGACTGATTCGTCATGCTAACGGAGAGGGGGGAAAATCAGGGTTAGGGGTTTCAGCTGGTTGATAACTTGAAGATGTCTGGATGCTTAGAGAAGAATTTCTTGTTAAACCTGCTGTGAGTAATGAAAATCGGAGTAAACTGTAGCTGAGTCCACAGCGCAGCGTGACCTAATGATACGAAATAGCTTTAAATAAGTTTCTTCTTTCTTATCCGGAAGTAAAGCGAATATCAGCGGAATATAGTGCCTCTTATGAAGCCATGAACAGTAAATAATGGACTGGGTTTTATTAACATCACCTACCTATTGGTTTCTGCTAACTAAGACATTTAAATGTTCAATTGAACTGTTACTTTCTCTACTATTATTTACTATTTTTTAATGGATAATGTTTTTGTAGTAAAATAGTAACCTACTATTTTTGTATTGGGGCTGGTTTTTTTTTCAATACATTTTGCTACGCTTCTGTATAATATTAAATATTATACAGAAGCGTAACAAAATACTGTAAATTTTACAGTATTTACTGTACATATAATGTACAGTTGTAATGTACAGTTGTTATGTAGGTACTCTCTTTTTTTGTACCCCGAACAAAAAACATTTTACAGCATTAGGTACATTATAATGAAAACATCGATGTTTTTATAAACTATCGGAATAAAAACCATCGATGGTTATGAGGCGATATTAAATATCGCCTCATATTTTGGATGTCGACGTTTAAAAACATCGATGGAAAGCGAATCCTTTATCATAAAATTTATCATTTAATGATAACCATTACTCTTTGCAGTTGTTGTTGGTTGTGATTCGATGTTATGGAGGTTGATTGAAATAAAATTTATTTCATTTAATGAGTGTAGGTAGGTATCCATTAAGAGGATTGAAGAGAGCCTATGATTATTTTTGAGGGAAGTCAGTGGCACGACGAAAATTTCCGTACAAATTAGGTGCGTTCGCAGAGTACGTTCTGGCCGTTCGGAATCGAATCAGAACTCGAACGCTTCCAGGAATAAAAACGGACGGAACTTCGGTCCTCCGCCAACGAAAAAGTAGTCCCTACGATGTTAACTCCACGAGATAACGGAAGGAAATGAATCGCGCAAGCGAGACTTTCCACAATCGGAATCAGTTGGTTCTGGAAGTTCCGATATCTGGAGAAAAAAAATCAGAAGTGCCAGAATCGATTCCGAACGCGTTCCAGAGCAGACCATGAGAACTTGAATGTCTAATTCCTGGAAGCCAATGTACCCCCACCCTCAGCCCTACTGAGCATGCGCCGAACGGTTCGGAATTACCAGAATTACTCTGCGGACGCAGCTACTGCGCTGCCACGCAATACGCCCATTTAGAACCTCAAGTTCAAGAAAGAGAGAGAGAAAAAAAAACAGCCCCAGTTGGATTTTGATATTTGAAAAAAATTGACCAGAAAGGCGGTGGACTTACGTGGAATGGCCCAGATATACCAGGTCCATTTGTAGGTATACTGATATATCAGCACTGATCAATAATGATTAAATTAAGCAATAGGGTAACAATATTATTATTATTTACCTACTAACCTTTTAAGTTAATTATTGTTTACAAGACTCTTATCAGGGCGCTTACAATTTTCATCAGGACTCTTAGAAGAGCAAGACATTCTTGAAATCACGAAGTCCGGCAACCCTACATACAAAACAACTGCTGGGTTTCTAGATTCAGTTGAAAGAAGCAGAAACAATTGAATAGCTCCCTCCAACCACGTTGTAAACGACAATAATTTCTTTTGTTGTTTACAACATTGTTGAAGGGAGCCATATTTACAATTTCGTGTTTTGCTGTCTGTCAATTATTGTCACAAAAACACAAAATTGTAAATAACAGCCCAAACTACAGTTAAGGCTACAGTAGCCTTAACTGTAGCCAGTAACTGTTGTATTACCAACACTAGCGGGCCAACTGACTGCTTTGACCACAACTATTAAATTTTACAGCTTAAACTATAAAATGTCTTACTTTTCCACGGAAACGATTGAATTTGAGTATCTTTCACATGCTTATGATTCCTACAACATGTATTTTGAAAATTGCCAAAGAACTCCATTCTTCCAATTGAGCCTCAGTTCGCTAAGTTTTTTTTGTCGAATCTAAAACGTAAGTCACAGGCAGCCCAGGAAATGGGGGGTAATCTGACAAATCACTCTGAGAACAGAAAGAAAAGAATTTTATTGAAAAAAACGTAAAAAAATCATTGATGGAGGGCACATTAGATTAACTCCGATTTTGTCAGACAAGTTTAACCGGTTTCGGCGTCGAATCAACAAAAAATATTAAAAAGAAATAAGCGGAGAAGAAGAAATTTCCATTATCTTTAAAATGTCAAAAAGAAGACCTGATAACAATTATCTTTTGGCTCTCCTGAAAACTTCAGAATTTGGACTTAGAGGAACTCAGGCGCCCACTGTGGATATACAAGACACTTAGCGTTCATCTCCATCGCTCAATCGTATGACAGAATCGCGAAAAAATATAAAATTTACAAATAAAACGCATAAATGGTACAAGGTACAGGGTTTAGTATAAACACTTTTAAGGCACAGGATTTTAGAGTCAAATTCTGTGACAATAAACGGCTTGTAGTAACCAACATTAATTACTAATTAATCCTATTTAGAATAAATAGCTCTAAAATCACATGGTCATTTGAAATAGATCTTTCAATAAACATTTGCAGTCAACATTTTTGGTACCTATTTACCTACTAGACATGTCCCAAAACAAACATCGGAGGGGCATCATATCCTGATTTAATTGGATTGATATAAAACATATTATCCTACCACCCACTGCAAAGCCCACAAAAAAATTGGTAACAAAATCAGTCTTGCGAAGTTCTCTTTTTGGCGAGGCTCCAGGGCTGGTAAGCTGGAAAATGGGGAAAAAATAATACGATCGGCTGAGTATCAACTTTTATAGTTTTTTCGCTATAGCATGCTTGTTTGTTTCGTCCGCCATCCATTTGGACCTTTATTTGACTTACAAGATTAGGGGGAAAAGAATGCTCCAACTGGTCCTGAGTTGGAACGCCATATGAAAAAAGATGGTACATACCTACTATTTATTGGCTGGAGGAAACACCTTTGCCAGGGTGTGAGTCTTCACGGCGTATAAGGTCCTATGCCATGAAGTGTCTATCAATCTAGCATCTTTGTTGCACAGTAACTCCAAAGTCACTGGCGTGAAGAAATGTTCCAGTATTGGGGGGCCAAGGCCCAAAAAGTAATTCTGGAACAAGAAAAAATAAGGTTTCCATGGGGACTGCAACTCATCTTCGTTTAAATTATGAAATGAGCCTGCACTGTTTGCCTGCCTCTACTACAATAATTTCTTCCTCTTCACAAAACAAAGTTCAGCATACCTACCTTGATAGGATTTTGATGTGAGGATTTCTTTTGTTTCGTAACATGTCTAACGATCGATTCAGTTGACCTGTCAGGTAGCAATGCAGAGCGGATGAAGTCGCAGGCAATGCGTAAGCCATAGGTAGTATTGATGTTCAACTTGAGATTGCTCACACAATCATCAAGCGCCATACTAATTAGCCTGGTAAGAAAAAGAGAAAAATTAATCAAATGATTTGTTTATTATGCTCAGAATAATCCAACGAATTTTTCACGACAGAAGTCAACAATCTTGGGAGTCCTCAACAGGGCAAACATTTCTGGAGGACCAGTTAAAACAAGCCTTCTTTTAATTACACGAGCAACACCCATCCGTGGCAGACGGAGGAGAGCAGGGACCCCATCGTGTCTCCAGCTTGTGGACATACCTACAGTCACACATACCTACTGATGAGAATTCTATTAGGTGTAGGCGGGCAGTGCCCCATTGCGCCCAAACCCCTCTGGGTCGAATTGGTTACCTCACTTAATTATCACTTGCAACCCATACAGAATAGTCTTTTGCACCCCTGCTTGGTGATCATCAAGTAGATATTGCGCCAATGCTTCGTCACAACGAGATGGACCATTGCGCTCACCGTGCATGGGAATAATAAAGGAGTAAGCACGGTTTTCTTCTGTTAAAGCTGCCAAAGAATAAATCTGGCGTTCGTAATCAAATAAAGCCTGAATCATCATAGCTACAGAGCTTTCAGGTGACATCGTGGCTAGCAGATGGATCTGGGATGGAGCAACAGATTCAGGAGCTTGGTTAGGATACAGCGTTGGCCGGAAGCTTGCACGTCAGCAGCACGTTCAAAACTTGGATTCGTCCGCTTCAGGTACAAAATGCAATCTGGAATCGTCCCCCTGGGAGCCAGGTGTTTTAGAGAAATAGTAGATTCTGCCCCATCAGAGTTTGCTTCGATGAGGTCAACTTTTTCCACAAATGGGCTATACTTTGCAGTCAAGACGTGAGCCATCACTAATGGCTCATCAGCAACTGGGTTATGAGCTTAAGAGCTTTATGAGTAATCGCATCACCAGAGGGATTTGGGCGCAATGGGAAATCGCCCCAGAGAGCAAAGGATCATCTGGGGGTACCAGGAGAGCTCACTGTGATAACGAAGATTGGGCGATTGCAGACAGGGCCCTAATCCTCGCCCCCTATTGTAGACTGCGCCAACCCACCTCATCACCTAATTCCTTCCTCAGAACTGAGGTGTAAGCTGGGCCCACTCCTACTTATTAGCGATCTGTGAGAAATGAGGAACAAGTGAAAGCTCAGTGTCCACTCCCTCGGATACTACGGGATGGTAATACGAATGCTAAGTCGATGCTTTGATCATATATCCCGGAGGGTCAATGCTGACAATCCCTGTCCCTTCCTCAATAACTGGCGGCATTAACATGGAATAACCTCCTTCGGAACTCCGCCAAACACCCCACACCGCAATATTATCTGGAAACACGACCTATCATAGGTAAGCAAAAAACACCCGTACTGGCTGTGAATTACAAAATCCAAAACCGGGAGTGGATGAGGAAACCCCAGTGCCTTCTGCTCAAGCACTGGACCCCATAGCAGCTCTCGCCATTGCAGCCACACCATGGAAGTCCATCTTTGAGGACTCCACTGGGAAGCGTCTGGATACGAAATTAACCTTGAAGAACCGTTGAGATCGAAGACCCAGGAGGTCACACAGCCGTCTCTGATAGACAACCTGGAAAACTCTTCTCAGTGCTCAATGTCAACTCCTCCATAACACAGCAGCAAAGACCTTGGGCTTAGAGCCTACGATTTTCCGCCACTCCACACACACACAACCCTCTCGGGCACTGTTCCCCAAACCTGTGCTATGTTGGGAACTGATTGGGGTTTGCAGGGCCCACATTGCGAGAAGGCTCGCGGATTATGTCAGGAGGGGTGGTGGGCCCAGCCTCCACACCGGATTAGTATAACAGAGAGCAGACTGCCTGTGACTCACAAAACACTGCCTGCTCTGTGCTGCGTGAACTGTGTCACCTGTGCCTCAATGTGCGCCGGGCCTACGGCCCGGTAGTTTAACGGTGTGCAGTTTAGTCTCCCCCCCCCCTGAAATTTGACATTATCCGTTTCAAGAGGTCTAGATTCTAAAACCGAAATGTCCGTCCGCCGGGGCCGTTTTGGGCAGTAGGAATTTTTTAAAAATCTGAAATTTTGACAAAATACTTGGTTTACCATCTAGTTGTGCCCGCAAGGTTTTCAGCCCGATCGCCCAATCCCGTGGAGCGCTATGGGGCTAAAGGAGGGGATCGAGTTAGGTGTCGTTTTCGAAGTATTTTTGGACGTAGAATCCATTTTTCAGGGTCCCGGGAGCGATCCGATTTCACTGTGGCGATCTATATGGCTTTTATGGGGCTACAAATGGGATTTTGAAGGATCCCAGGAAGTCAAATATTTTCCGAGTAAAAACAGGTAGGTAGGTACTTATTTAAAAAAAAATTTTTTGAAAAAAAAGTTTAAAAAAAAAATTGTTTTCCAAGATTTTTTTTTATTGAAAAAAAATTTATTTTCGTACAAGTAACCTATATCAAAGAATAATAAACCCTTTGTAAAATTTGCAGCGTTTACGTAAAAACCACGGCAAGTTTTGATGTAATGTCCACTGGTTAATTTATACACCTAAACGTGAACAGCGTTCACCATTTTGATGAAACTTCGTCAACATTGCTTTTTTAAAGCATAGCATTCCTGAGTATAAAATATTGTTAGGCGGAGCCTCCGAAAGACTATTTGTGGTGGACCAGGTACATGATTTCCATGTATCGATCAAAAAATGAGGCGGACCTTGTCTTGTCATGTGCATTACAATCACCACACAAGGCAAGAGATGAGTTGCTGGATCAACGAATCTTCTGGAAAAAAAATCACTTTAAACTAGAATACAATGTACGGCTCACTGAGCCGGGCTCAGGAACTCGTTCGCTTATTTCTAGGAAGAACAGGATACCAAGGATGCTTAGCTAACTTCAGCAGCGAGAAAATACGGCAGGAGGGAGACAAACAAAATTTGTTTGTTCTATTTAATAGGAAACCGGGTCAGTCGTTTGTGGGTCGTGTACGAAGCAAATGACACTTCGGCTAACTACTCCGAAAGGTTCCGTAGCCAAGAAGCTTCGGCTCAGCTCGTCCTCTTCGTAGAAATCAGATCATGTCCAGACAATCATTTCCAAAATCCCGAGTTTGCCTCCAAGTTTTCATTGTTTCTCCCTGTCCTAATTCCATCAAGCGGTTTTGAGGAACGACCTGAGGACATGGTAAGAGGGGAAGACCGGCAGCTCGTAAGGAAGGTCCCCCTGATCACGAATTAAAACATTTTCAGCTGCCAAACATAACAGTGGCCCTGGGCTGACGGAAACAAATCTTGACAAAACAAGACCGTACATTTCGACCACCTCACAGCAGGTAAGTGTGAGGTCGCCTCATATTGCAGCAATTCGGGCTTTAATCATCTTTGGTACCCACTTCTTCACGAAAATAAACGAACGGGTTCCCGAGTCAGACTTCCCTCGTTTTGAGAATCGAGGTTTAATAAAAAAACTGTAAATATTCTTAAATACTTTCGTTAATACATATTTTAGAAGTTGGGGAAGCTTACTTGGCAGATAATGCATCACGGTGCCACCTGTAAATATTGAATGCATTAAAACAAAAATCACACACAAGCTATTTTTAACATTCCAGGATTATGAGAAACTGACTTCCAGAAATATTCCTCATTTGAGGTCACGTAACTTTCGTAAGACTCCATCAGCGAAAATGTGCAACCCAGAGTTGGGAATGAGAGAATTGAACCAGGTGATGCATCTCTAAGAGCTTTAATTTCAACCTGGAAAAGAAAGTATTGATATCAACTCAAAGCTAGTCCTACTAAGACCATAATATGGTCTTAGTAGGACTAGCTTAGGACTAATATTATTAGGTCAGTCCCAGCAGGGGCATCTCACCAGACATTCTTTGCTGCGTGCTCGAGTGCCAACATCCACAAAAGGGTTTCCCAAACTCAACAAATACGTCTGCAGCAGCAATTGAGTGTGTTGCATGAGTTGTTGTTTGATCAATGCACATTGCTCGCTGGAGACGTAGTTTTCCATGTCAACAATACCATCGTCATCAGAAGGGATTTGTACTTCAGGAAACTCCTTCACCTCAACGACTCCTTCAAGCGGCTGAAAAAAAGAAAGATTGAATTCTAGTAGCAGTAGTAGTATTTCCTGGCGTTACGCGAGTTTCATTCGTGGTTATCAGGGGGCACGAATGAAGGTAACAGAATGCCGTTAGGCTGAAGCACTACATTACAGTTCGATTTGACATTAACAACTTGAGACATTAATCGCAATTTGAGTTCACGAGATACCTAACAAGGAGCAACAGATCCCATTCAGAAGAGATTGATTATTTTGGGTCCAAAAGCGAATAGCAAAATAATTGTCTGTGAATTTATAACACCCCTGGCAATGATTCAACAACAAGATGAAGACCACTCCAACGTACAATTTTACCTTTTTTGGAAACAGAATGAAGCGCGATGAGGCTTGAGGAATAATTTCGTGGAGGGAGGCATAACACTTTAACTAACTAACCTACTTCTTTCTTTCTTTTTTTTTCTTTTTTAATTACGCCGAGTCGGCCATCCGACTTCTTGCAGCCCAATATAATTTTGCTGTCCGTTGGAAAAAGTCGCCCTCTTCTGTTAATAGCCTGCAAGGCTGAGCATGTCTCGAGGTGTTCTCCGTCCATTTCACCAGTCCCGCACAGTTCACACTCTGCAGATGGCTTCAAACCAATCCGGTGCAGGTGTTTCTGGGAAAAGTCATGGCCCGTCAGTGTGCGGAAGCAGGCAACTCCGTTCTTCCTAGGGGGGTCAGCTGGTATTCGGCCATTGTCCGTGGTAAGCGCTTCCCACTTTTTCCCCCTAGCACTGTCTGCGTGCTCCGTTTCCATGGTCCCTAGTATTCTCCTTTCAACCTCCCTTCTCGCGGCATATTGTGTGACAGGGGTATTTGGTTGAGGCATCTCTTGAGCCCTCCTTCGCCAGTCGATCAGCCATCTCATTCCCATACAGGCCACACTGGACAGTCAGCCGGCTGCCTTTTCTTAGAAATTCATCCGCCACCTTCTTACCCTCCCGGACCGCCCCAGAGTCACCAGCCTGTCCTGGTCATGTCACTGCAGCACAGATTTAACTACTGATGTACAGAGACGTGGAAAGGATCAAACATTGGAAGTATAGCTTCTTGGTGACAACTTTCTGCACATTATGAGAGCAATGTCATTAAAATCAGTTGAATATTAGATGAAAAAAAAAATTCAGTAAAAGAAAAATTCTGCCGTGAAAACAAGATCCTTCCTCTTCAAAATGCAGATCCCTCCTACACACCATTGACTTCAACAATAGTCCCTGAAATTGCGACAATTCAGTTATGGTTGCTTCTCACCATGATCAGAGATGGAGCTACGACGCACAGTGGTGCAAAACCGCCAAAAAGCGGCCAAAACCCCTTTTCATCGGAGTATTTCAATAAAACTCGGTACACTCATGTTTTTCGGGGCGTAGAATCCGAATTTGACGTCAGTTCAGAGATGTAAAGGGGGTAAATACCCAGTGGGTAGGGTATTTACAAACTGGGTATTTACCCGGTATTTACCCAATCGCCGAATAAATACCTTCCCATTAAATACCCAACCAAAAAAATACCGAAAAAAACTTTTTTTTGCATTTTTTTTTTAGTTTTGCAAAAAAAATCAAGTAAAAGGTCAGTTTTACGGCCATTTCTGCACACCTTACTACCCTTTCCTACCTCATGACGCGATTGTTACGTAACTACAGTGTGTCCTCCATGACTGTAACAAGGAGTCCAACTTGATAGGAAGAAAAAGGGTACCTACTTAACGCAACCTACAAATGTAGCCAAGAAGCGAGTTCACGATGAGTCCAGCTCGGATGAGGATGAAGACTCAGATTCATCTACAAGCGAACTTTCATTCGATGAGACCGGGGAGATGAGGGAATGATTGCTAGGTATTTAAATGCAAAAAACAGTTTGAGCAATTTTTTTTATTACTGGAATGACTTGAGGGAATTTTGAACTGCTTCCCTCATACAGTGTTTTCTGATTTCTTGAAATAACTTAAATAAATTCATAATTAGAATTTCAATTTCAGTGTGAATTTAATTTAATAACTCCTCCCTTCCCCAAATTTTTTTTTAAATGTACATGTTTTTTAAAGCTGGAAATAAATAATTCCCAACATTATCATCTTGAATTTACGATTATTTTTACCACAAAACATGTTTGATGAAAAGATTTAATTGCATCTTGGTTTTTGGGCACTTAATGACCATGAAAGCAGTCAATTTTACAGCCGTTTAAGTACAGCGGGAAGTGGCATATGATTTTATAGCAGTTTGTTTGTGTGATTTCCATCGAACATGAGCATTTCTTTCATTTAGAGGATGATCCTGAACTCGAAAATTGTTGAAACTTTGGTAGAGGCTGGCTCTCGAGTAGTAAGAACGTTTTATGTGGTTTTTTTTGCGATCCCGATTCATTGAAGATAAAATACCCTATTAAATACCCAAAATGGGTATTTACCCGGGTATTTACCCTGGGTATTTACCCTTAAAAAAGAATACCCGGGTATTTTACATCTCTGCGTCAGTTATTGCGCTACAATTTTTTAAAGACCATAATTCAACATTTTAATGGGTATACTCACTGGCTCTCCACTTTTTCAGCTGTTTTTGCTTATGTTCGAGTATAACCCATAAAATTTATCCCAAGTTCACCGCTCTATACAGTAAAAAACCATTGTGTCTTGAAACCTGGGTTGAAGGAAGGGTTTTGAAAACAATTCAAACCATTTTTACGAAATTTATGGAATAAAAATGAATGAAAATGAAAATAGCGTTAATTTTAATACCATTAACTCAATTAGTTTGACTTAAAAGCTCTTTAATAAAAAGGAAATAATCGTTTAAAATATTACAATGACAGCTAGGTAAATAAAAATTCAATTAAAAATCGTCTTAAATCCTGGACTTTTTTACGTTGCGTTCGACTAGCACAATCTGCGAAATGTTTAAAAGGCCTTCCACCCACATTGATTGCATCGACACAAGGTGATTCAAATTCCAGCTGAAAATTGCGCTTCAGCCACTCCTCATATTTACGCTTAAAATTCACCTTACTGTGTTGCACTCCTTTCTTTTTTATTAATAAAGGTGGGTAAAAATTTTTTAGTAACTTCAAGTGTTACCTGGTCCAGCTTGTCCTCATGTAAATGCGGGTACTCTTCTCTCAACCCTTGTTTAAGGGTGCATCCCGGCCGAAACAGTATATCGCACAAAACACTATGAGGAATAACCATTTCCATCTTTCCTCTTGCAAAAAGGACGTACACTGCAACTGAACTCTCCAAGAGGTGGCGAGACACTCTTCAGACCTTGTCGGATTATCGCGGACGCTATCTTTATTAATTTCTTTCATCTCTCACTCTCTTGGTGAGGCCGGTTTGTCCTCTTCAGCATTATCGTGCTCTGAGCTGCTGATTGCGCGATACACAACAACTGTACGATTGTTCTTTCAGAATGTTGTCGATTGACGCACCCATCTTAGCGACTTACAACGTGGACCCTGAACATATACGGCGGATAACGGCGATGAAAATTTGAGAAAAGACACTCCAATAGGCACAGATTACAATGTTTCTACTCGCGGAGCTCAGCTCGGTGCAGCTTTTTTTCCCGATTCCATCGAAAATGCGAAAAATACGTTTTTTTTATTACCTACAAGGTCGTGGCACAGACAGTACAAACTGGAATTAATCCCTCAACTAAAGCAAATTTTGGAAACTACATTAGTATAGTAAAGTTCATGGGTGGTTACTTAAATTATACTATTCATTACAATAGGTTAAAAAAATGGTGAAAAAGTAACATGTAATTCGTAATTTTTTAATTAAAAAAAAAAAAAATCAACTTTCAAGGACTCTCAAGTCTCCAAATAATTTTTTAAAAGAAAACTAATTATGAGGCTTCATTCTACAAGTATTAAGGTGTAAAACCCACTCATAAAAACTGGGAAAAGGCACAACTCAATTTGGGGGGTTTCGGCCGCCTTTGCACCACTGTGCGACGTGCCATGGTCTCGTGAAAAAGGATTATAAAATCGTAATAAGATAATTTCACTCACTTGAGCATTAATGAGGTTTTCAATGGCTTCATCAGCATCACCTTTTTCTTCGTCTGAATGATATCCCTCTTCAAGCATGGTTGTATATTCTGCCAACTCAGACATCAGTTCGCTCATTTCCTTCTTCGTAACTTTGACTGTACGATCGTTGCGAAGCTCGTCATCGTCAGGCGCTGAGAAAAAAATCCATTAAATGCACAACAAGCACCGCATTGTAGGGAGTGTCGGCAAACAGTTTCAGTCTACTATTTTCGGTCCATTAATTTTGGTTTAAAAAAAATCTTCCCCGCTCAAGATATCGTCCTCTTCAAAGTTTTCATCTTGTACAGGAGAAAGAGACCACCTGTATTTTGCTGATCTCACTCTCTTCTTCAACCTGAGAGTTGTAATCTTTTGCGATGACTATATCGAATTTGTACCACTGTAGAACAGGAATCGCCCAGCCACTATCATAATATATTATGCCTTTCTAGATTGATTCTTAATAAATACTTTTTTTTAGCCAAAATTAAACGAACCGAAAATAGTAAACTGAAGCTGCTTACCAACAGGGAGAAAGAAACAGAAGAGAGAAGGTTTCTACGCAACCTTCATGGCGTCACAGAAACTTGAAGGGCACTCCTGATCTGGACCGATTTGTACGTCTTCCCGCTCGGAAGCTGCTGAAGGTCACTTCAGCTCTCCACAATAATGTAAATATGTGTAAATACAGTAGTACTAGTAAGTATCGTTTAGTTATTCGTGTTAGTCGATTCATTACGCGTTCGTGTACTCTGTGAGTTCAATGAGTCTTCAAGGGACATTTCGGACAGCAAACTTATTCACTGCTGGAGGCAGGTTATGTGAGTGTGACTTCCCTTTGGAACTATAAAAACACGATTAATTTCTGAAATCTCACTTTCGCCGGACACATCATAACGTCAACGCCGATCTCCGCTATCTTCCCCTTCGTCAGCTTCCCGAAATTTGATACCGGAGTGCATGCACGTTCTTTCAGCCCTTATCTATCGCTCTGACCCATCTTCTACTCTCCTTGCGCCTCTTCATCTCCCTTCAGTCGTCAAGGTCGTGGGGAAACGCCATCGGTAGGCCGAGCGCCTCATTAGTTAAATTGGCTTGACAACAGAGCGCAGGCAAGTGTCAAATCGTTACCTCCTCAACATCTTCGTGCAGAGTTTTAGCGGACGATTAGTTCGAACTCTGCGCTACAGGGATTCTCGTCGCTGACTTTCTACACCTGTATGCATCATACCTCCGCGTCATGGAAAAACTTGACTCGTTGACTTTGGGCGATGGCGAACTTGCTAACTTGAAGGACAACTTGCTTCTAACCCTGTCCACCCTCGAACTATATGCGGAGGACCTGCATTTTCAGCTTTTTACCAGGACCCTAGGAGCCTTTTTTTCCGTAGTTCAGGATAAATTGGATGAGCTAAATGGATGCAAACTTGATGTATCATCACTACACGCCGCCTATAACTCCTCACAGGATAAGCTAAATCCTTTCTACAGGATTACCTACGTAGTGAGGGTCTTTTGTCAGAGGAAAACGGGATCCTTCGGACAGAAATAAGTACTACAAAAGAAAGGTGAGGGACCAGGAGAGCAGGATCATCACGCAAGCGGCTATGATCGCGGACGGCGGATTTCTGCCTACTGTACAACACTGACGATCATGATACCATCTGCAATCCACCAGAAGACATCGATTTGGTGTTTGGAATGAATCCTCGGATTTTGCCCTCTACAAACCTACCTGCACTGCTCCAACTGCAATCCTCTGACTCGGAAAACTCGACCTCTTCCTTCCCTCCCACACAGGATGATAACATTATAAACGAACTCAAATGGGAGATAATCACGCTCCGCATAAAATTTGAGAAGGCCCAAACTGAGCACGAGGAAGCGTCTGAGCATTGGGAACGCAGTAAGGATGCCTTTTTTAAACAAGGAAAACGATTTCACGAAGGCGTCGGAAAATGAACTCCTAGACTTGGCCACCCGAAATAGTCAGTTGCAGGCCGAGCTTTCCGAGATGCCTTTTTTTTTTCAAAACTTTTTCGGTTTTTTACTAGAAAAATATTGAAATCAGATCGTTCCGGGACCCCAAAAAATGGATTCTACGTCCAAAAATACTTCGAAAACGACACCTAACTCGATCCCATAGCCTAAAGCCTTCAAAAACCTCCCATTTTAGCCACAATGGGTTTGGGCTATCGGGCTGAAAACCTTGCGGGCACAACTAGATGGTAAACCAAGTATTTTGTCGAAACTTCAGATTAAAAAAAAAAATCCTACTGCCCAAAACGGACGCCGGCCGGACATTTCGGCTTTGGAATCAAGACCTCTTGAAACGGATAATGTCAAATTTTGAGGCCGATCGGAGTCGTCGACCTCCGTCGCGAAAACATAATATGTATTATATAGAACGGATACTCATTTCTGCGCCTGAGCGAACGCCTCTCAATGCGTAGGCCGCATTCCTACCGTGTTGGCCGCATTCCACGCTTGTTTCCAATCACGGGCTGTCAATGCCATCTGTTGGGGAAACTCACCCGCCTCCTCAAAAATCTTCGCTTGCCAAAGAAAAGCCGTGCGAGTTGAGGCTGGTTTGGGCTATCGTGAAGATTGTAGACCGGCTTACAAAGACCTCGGGGGATTCTAACTATCCCCGCCACCTTCATCTTTGAATGCGTTTGCTATGTGAGGAGAAATTTGGACAATGAGTTTGGTTAGGGAGAGAGAACGACTCCTCTGCTGAATATATTCAGCAGAGGAGTCGTTCTCTCTCCCTAACCAAACTCATTGGATTAGACCTCTGCACCATCGGCAAACAACCACTTTGAAATTTGGACAAGTTCCGAGCTCCGGATCGTGGTTACCCGAGCCGCAATAAGCTTAACCTTAGTCTTCCGCATCACCGGCTAACGAAAACTCGCTGTGGAACCTCTTGCTGGGGTATTAAATTTTATAACGCTCTTCCATATGACTCACAAAGTGCGCCAGTCGGTCTTTTCGGGACTCGGTTGAAGAGATACCTAATTAACCTCCCTTCAATTTTCAAGAGTACCTGTGGATGTTGTCGGGTCATATCCCCGTCAACATAGTTTTTATTGTTTTCAAACTAATACAATTTACTGGTGGTTTGTTTTTCAAAATTAATTTCTTGTTTTTTTTGTTGTTGTTGTTCTTGTTGTCTTCTAATGATAGCTGAGGTTTAGTGTCCGTCATTGTAATGTATTGTTCCTTTATTTACATTTATTCTGTGTGATAATTGTCTATGCACTGTTGTGTTTCTGGACAAATAAAGTGTTGAAGTTGAAGTTGAAGCTGGTTGGGCGTTTCTAGAATGTTACGTTAAAGTTTGTGGCGTCCATATCCTGCCTTTTATGGGCGAAGAGGTTGTGAGGGCTAATAACGGACTCGGTGGGTTTGAAGTTGTGTACTGATGGCTTTAGAACTTCATACAATGTGTGACGAGTGCTTTCGCTGTTGTAGCATCTTCAGGTCTTATCGTTTCTGAGGGATCCCAGGGATTGTTCAATTAGGCCGATTAACAATCCCTGGGATCCCTCAGAAACGATAATACGTAATGGAGGCCAACACAAACCAGCAGAATCTTCAGGTCTGCAATGAGAGTGACCGTTAGAGCGGGAGTCTCATTGCAGACCTGAAGATGCTACAACAGCGAAAGCGCTCGTCACACATTGTATGAAGTTCTAAAGGCATCAGTACACAACTTCAAACCCACCGAGTCCGTTATTAGCCCTCACAACCTCTTCGTTTCTAGAATGTTCAAAGAAGCCATAAAACTCACCTTCATGCTCTTCATCGGACATGACGTTGTATTCAGGGTCATTTTCATCGTCATTGTCGTCGTTAGAGCCATTTTCACGGGAACAAGAGTCGCCACCATCGGCCTGAGGGCCTGAAGATGAGATAGAAATTGACTAGAAATGGTTCGATGAATCACGTTTGAAGTATTTCAACCACTAAGGCAATAAAAATTAATTTGGATGTCAAGAGACCACATTGCGCGTTTACCATATGAGGCACATTCCTTTTGCAACGCCACAGTTCACATACACCGTACCTACAGAATGAGACAACCCTTGGAGAAAATCCAGCCATTCCTTGCTTCCTCTGACGGGTCCATACAAATCTTTGGTAACATCTGGTGGAACAAAAGCCCTTTCGAGCGTTTCCAGAGATGTCGTAACCAACGAGAACTTGGATCTTGTGCGAGTGCAGATGTTTTCCTAAAGAAATTTAAATACAAAAAGCAATTAACGGCACAGCAAGAAACAGGGCGAGGAGTGAACGAGCGAACTATTTACTACGTTGATTGCATTGCAATACAAAATGCATAATGAATACAATGTCTCATGTCATGAGACAGTGACTTACAAACGGAGGTGCTGAGGAATATGCAGCTGATACCGTCCGAGAGGGTGTCCACATGATGGAAGAATCATCCATATTATTGATAAGAGATTCTTCGTCATCGTCCATCTGGTTGTTGAAGAATGTCAATTTTAATATAATCCACAAATTACGCAGGTTAACACGAAAAAAAGTAATTGCTGGAGAACATGGAAATGAGATTGCAGATTAGGGTAAGAAAACAGGGCCAGTCGGGTAAATTACCAACTCATACTATAAAACAGACGCTCGCTCCGCTGTAGTGAGAAAGCGTGCAATTAAACATGTCTGTTGGTGTGGGCAGCGCTGCTTCTTACTCTGGCTTGAAATCGAACTATTCTTACTTATAATATAATAGCCATCTCATAACTTGTTAGATAATATCTTATGATATTATTATAATATTATTTGAAAGTTCGTATTGAGCTAACACATATCGAAACCAATCTTGGTACTCATACTATGCTTGGTACTCTTGGTACTCATTGCTCTTGAGCAATGACAGACAATTTGCTTCAATAAGAGCCCAATGGCTGCCAACATTCAAATTTTCAGTTCTTTCAAAATCCATCTTTCACTAACCCACACTGTAGAAACTTCTACAAAAACTACTATTAAAAAAAAAATCTTCGGGTGTGGTTTTATTATATACATCCCTTGACCTTGACATCATGCTAAAAACGCTGCAAATTTTACACAAGAGTTTATTATTGTTTGATATACATAGTAGGTTCGAATAATTACTGTGCAATTATTTCTCTTGGTACTCATACTATGCTTGGTACTCTTGGTACTCATTGCTCTTGAATTTCTTAGGTACTTATTTCTGAAAAACTTAGAAAAAACAAAAAAATCCCGCACAATGTTTGCACAGATGTGGGACCTCGAAAAATGGAATGGATTACGCGTCCAAACTTACTCTGAAAACGACACCATATTTGACCTTCTGGGATCCTTCAAAAATCCCATTTGTAGCCCCATGAAAGCCCTATAGATCCCCACAGTGGAATCGGATCGTTCTGGGACCCCCAAAACAGGATTCCACCTCCAAAAATACTTCAAAAACGACACCTAACTTGAGACCCCATACCTGAAAACCTTCGAAAACCCCTCCCGTAGCCCCATAGCACCCCACGGGCTTGGGCGATGGGGCTGAAAACCTTGCGGGCACAACTGGACGGTAAACCGAATATTTTAACGAAATTTCAGATTAAAAGCAAAATTCCTACTGCTCAAAACGGCTCGGACGGCGGATGGACATTTCGTTTTTGGAATTCTTGGAACGTATAATGTCAAAATTCGAGGCCGATCAGAATTTTCGACCTCCGTCGCGATTACGTAGGTGTATTAATCAAAGAATAATAAACCAAAAGACGAAGACAAAAATATCAGCATTGAAGAAAGGGTGCAGTTTGATGGTAAGGCGGTTGGGGCTATTATACTATAATAGTAGATAATCTTTTCACCATTTCATCTGGCGGAATGAAATCATCATCATTCGAGTCATCAGTTAGATCCTCCTCCTCCAACAACTGGTTGATGTGAGATTTCTTCAAAGGCGTTGAGGGCAAACACAGGAGCGGAGCCATTTCTGGTAATTTGTCAAGTAGTTCCCTGCAATCGAAATTGATCGAACCGTTTGGATTTGAGAAAAACCAAAACAATAAACAATCAAACGCTAAAGGGCAATTATGAACTTACTTCGCTTTGGCCCGGGTCAATTTCAGCTGGTACTCGGGTGGTTCGTGAGTCTTATCAAGCGCAAAATCGACGTACTTTCGAACATCAACGTGGGTCAAGACAGCCTGCAACGAGAAATGCACGGAAAAGATTATTTGGGGCGGCCAGTGTATCCAGACTTAGGGCGAGTATCTTGGGGCGGCCAATGTAGGCCTATCCAGAAAATTCAGTTAAGTCTGGCCAAGTCCTCTATTCCTGTAGCTTGCTCAACCCCTGAAACACCTGATCACGAAACTTCGTGTTATGGTCGAGAGGGAGATGTTCCTACCCTTCCTCCCTCATCCTCCAAAATAAATGATGGCATAATTGGAGATACGACGCTCCCGTCATTCCGCCAAAGACAACACAAAGCTTATTATGAGTACGTTAACGATTCAGGTACACCTAATTCACCCGTAAGTAAGCGTGTGAATAGAGGCCATCAAACCTTACATTCAACTGGAAAATCATCAAGACAAAACAATGAATTCCAGACTGGAGAGCTTAAAATCTGTTGGTGTCTATAGCGGCGATTGGGTAACCCATGCGTCCCGCCGAGGGAGAGGTGATTATCTGATATATCAGATGCAGCCTGAAGGTGATTAGAAAACGTATTTCACTACACCCTCTGGTAGGTCCTATGTGCCTCCTCTGGAGAAGGTGCTGGGGCTGCACCGGACCTCCCAGCTTGGGCCAGGGTGATCCAACCTGGGAGTCATCGACCGACTGCGCGGACCGTTGATGAGGCTGCCCAGAAGTAGGTCCTCAGCTGGTTATCCAATAAGCGTTTGACAACGTATGGTGGCCACAAGTCTTGGCGAAGCTTTTTTTTTAAAGTGTCGTTCCCCACAGGGCTCACTGTTGCCTGTGGGGGCCTTGTTGCCGCTGGAATGATCAAGGCAGCTGCTGCAAAGGCAACGAACGCTGTGTACCAGGAAGGGCAGGAGACATACTTGCTACAGTCCTTCCTCATGCCGTTCGGGAACACCTCAGCCTCCAGGACAGCTGACTCGAATGCCAGGCAGCTCCAAAGCACGAGCCTCACCGAGCCCTCTGGGTCTGTGCACCACACACAGCCAGGATTGTCGGCCAGGGCCAGTCAGTGGAGGTTTGCGGGGAAGTCCCCTTGAGCAGATAGCAGCTCTTGGCGGTGCTAGTGAGAAGAGCCCCCTGAGCTATTTGGCCCTAATCTCCAGCTACCTGTCTGGGAGAGAAGTCAAGATGGTTGACTGGTTGACCTGGCCGTCGCGACGAATCGGAAAGCCCGTGACCAAGGGCCGCCCCTAGGGGTCTGTCCTGGGGCCATAGCTGTAGAAACTGGTCATTTACTGGGTGTGGTGCACGGCGTGGGCGTTGAATTAGTTGCCTCAACAGCAAAATCTCGCGCCTCTCCGGGGCCTGTCACCAAAGATTGTTTTGTCGAAGACATCATGGCCGTACTTCCTTCATCAGAGCCACACAACGTACACAAGTAGCACACCACCAGCTCAATGTTTTTACATCCACAGGTGTAGTACAGTTGGCCACCACAAAACGAACCGGGACGCATTGGGTATTTAATTTTCCTTGATCGGGGAGCATGGGGTACAATTAAGCTGTCGCGGGACGCATCGGGTTTTACCCCATAGCGGCATCAGTTTAGTTTCCAGACCTGATGAATTAAAATTTAAAAGACAAAGCAGGCTTAACCTTCAACAAGCTCCTGACATTTGTGGCTGATAACTCATTCCTTATGGCCTTTTCTTCGAGTTGCTTCTCCAATTCTTCCTCTAGTTCGCCGAGGATGAGCTCACGCTTGGAACTCGACCTGAAAAAATAATCATCTACATTTTGTCCATTGAAAACAAAAGAGACTATTACATGTGGGAAGCTACTTACGAAGATGTGGACGCAGGATCCGCTTCATCGGGTGGTGCGTGTGCGCTTATAAACTCATCCTCAAACGAAATGGAGCGCAACGATGCCCTGCAAATCAAACAAAGCTCATGTTACATCTACAAAATGTTAGAGCTCGGAGAAGGAACTAGGCTCACTTTTCTTCAATGGAGCTGTGATCATCATCTGTTTCAGCATACCCATCATCCCCAGATTGTATGTCGATTTCGTCATCAGTTTCCACACACATCTCTGCCTCACTTCCAGGTGAAGACGAAGTCTCCATCCTCGGGTTGGGTGGGTACCTTTAAATTAACGCAATTAGAACTTCTACAACATTCCGCTGGCCTCCTCGATCCTAAAATGTCGCACACGCTTTTTTTCATTTCTTATTTTGAGGATGGTGGAACTTTTTTCTCTCTCTTTTCCGTATCAAATCTGGAAGCAGTTGAAGTTATCGAATTCGGGGACGATTCCAGGATTCGAATCCGAATTGCCAGAACATGCTCTGCCAACTCACCTCATTCATGAATATTCCTACAGTCTTGGGAGCGGTACGCTAACCATTTTAAGCAATCAGCCTTCAAACTATTTTTTATGGCACTGTAAAATGTAGGATGTACGGGGGAAAATTCGTATTGGAAATCCTGAACTGAACTTGTACACTGGATGATAATCGTATTATCATTGGATCCAAACAACTGAACAACTGAACAACTGAACTAAGAACAATAATATTGTTCATATTATGAACCTTCCTCACCGCAAATCACAGAGTAACAGAGAACAGAGAACTCGCCACAGGTTCATCCTGCGAGCTTGTAAGGTGGACAAATGGACATGACATGTTTCATGGACATGAAACATTGTTTCATCTCTCAACGCAGGAACCATAAATTCCCTTATTTAAAGAATTCGGGGACCCAAAGTGTCGCGAATTTACCTAACTGGTGAACGATATTCAGAGCTTACCGAATTGACTCCTACGAAGGAACACAACTCTCCAAAATGATCCGGTTTCAAACTTATGCGATGGTACTCAAAAGAATGAATAAACTCCGTGACAAAATTTCTAACAATTTCAATTTTGCCGCAATATTTTGACAACAGTGGCCGGTCAGTGCAACACAAGCGGGAATCTTATCAATGTTATCATTTATTCTTCTTCGTATTGTTGTTGTTGCGCTTTATCTTCTTGTGATGACGTGATCTGAATGCATGACTACTTACTACTGGGTCCGCTGACCCGGTGACTAACCCAATCCTGCAATGTGGTAGGGATGCATACATAATAATATTATGTCATTATTACGTCATAATATGACACTGCAATATTATTGTATATTAGGTATAGTATTTTTTTTTTTTTTTTTATTCCTCGCATAAACAAACTATGCGATCGGGTTTAACATTTGGGTTTATAATTCTTGTATTGTATTCGCGACGTCGAAAATTCTGATCGACCTCAAAATTTGAAAATATTCGATGCAAGAGGTCTAGATTCCAAAACCGAAATGTCCGTCTGCCGTACGCCGTACGCTGTCCGCCGTCCAAGCTGTTTTGGGCAGTAAGTAGGTAGGTTTTTTTTTTTTTTTTTTTTTTTTTTTTAAATCTGAAATTTGACAAAATATTCTGTTTACCGTCCAGTTGTGCCCGCAAGGTTTTCATCCCAATGGCCAAAACCCGTGGGGCGCTGTGGGGCTAAAATGGTGCTACGGGAGGGGTTATTGCAGGTTTTCGGGAATGGGGTCGAGATAGGTGTCGTTTTCGACATAATTTTGGACGCAGAATCCATTTTTGGTAGTCCCAGAACGATCCGATTTCACCGTGGGGATCTCTTGGGCTCTCATGAGGCAATTAATTGCCACAACTAACAAATGGCCATTTGTTAACAAAATTTGTTAACCCATTTAATGGGATTTTTGAAGGATCCCAGAAGGTCAAATAGGTATTTTCCGAGTAATTTTGGGCGTATCCATTTTATTTTATTATTTTTCGAGGTCCCACGTCAGTCCAAACAACGTAGGTACAGAATAAAAAATAAAATAAAATAAAATAAATTCTTGAAGACAGAATTAATTTTGGCGCAATTACCTACTCTGTATCAAAGAATAATAAACCCTAGTGTAAAATTTTCAGCGTTTGTCTTTCATGGTAATTCGCTCTGTACTGAATAAATTTTATTGGGTGCAGCCTTGACACCACCTGGTCAGCGGACCCAATAATGGTAAACATTGAGCGTACCCTAGTATCAGTGGATGATGACTATTTGGCACCTACCTACCTTCATAATCTCGACTCACCTATCACTCGCTATGCAAACGAGAACGAAGCTGGTACCCATGAGTGCAAAAAAATTGCATGACTCGACACGTGCTCACTCGAACTCGACGGTTGCTGCCCAAGCAATTTCCATCACCATCGATACATTAAATTTTAATTAGGTAATGACTTGAGGGAATTTTGAGCTGCTTCCCTCATACAGTGTTTTTATTTGGGGAAGGGAGGAGTTGTTAAATTAAATTCACACTGCAATTGAATTCTAATTATGAATTTATTTAAGTTATTACAAGAAATCAGAAGGGGAAGGCCGAAAAATTTATTGGGCCTCAGGTGGGACTCGAACCCACAACCTTCGCATTACTAGTAATGCGAAGGTTGTGGGTTCGAGTCCCACCTGAGGCCCAATAAATTTTTCGGCCTTCCCCTTCTGATTTCTTGTAATAACTTAAATAAATTCATAATTAGAATTCAATTTCAGTGTGAATTTAATTTAACAACTCCTCCCTTCCCCAAATTAAATTTTAATGTTACCTGGGAAACAAAATGAGGAAAACGTTTTGGATCAGGGAACCAGGCGACTGGCGACGCGACTCGGTCTTCCACTGAAGGCGACATAGTGCACGACCTGGATTGAAAACCCCTTATAGATATAATATATAGATTATATATTATATATTATATTGATATTATATATTATATTGATTATATATTATATTGATATTATCAATAGACTACAACCTATAAAAAAAATTCGAAAAACCTTGAAAAATCCCAAAAATCCAAAGGTGGTATTTGGTCGTCAACCCACAATGCCAACCACATTATAGTCAAAATTTGTACATTCAGCGCAGAAACAAGGGCGATATTTGGTTCAATAATAATTATTACGGGTAGCAGCCCATAAAAGTTGTCGTGACTTGGGATTCCAGTTGTTGATAAGGCAGGATAATATGGGTGCGGAGGGGTGGCTAATATTAAACAAAGAGTGGTTGACAATATTTAAATAAACAATAAGGAAGGGGAAAAGGGTGGAGGCTGGGGGTGTCATGTAACAGCCACCCCCGCCTCACATCGCCGCTCTCCTCCCCTTCACAAATTCACTTAGCCCTCTACACAGATATGCTTTTAGCCCAGTATTATTTTCCTGCATGGGGGAAGGATCAGTGGGGGTGGGTTTGTGGAAGGTGGGGTATGGATTCCCCCTTTGCTTCCCCTAACAAATGGCACATTCTACTGACCATATCCAAAGGGAACGTTTGGCTTCGGGGAATTGCACGGCTGACGTCATTTTCTTTTATAGCGAATTTTAATAAAATATAAAATATACGTACGTGCTTATAAGCCAATGATGTTATTTTTATGGTCAAAAGTGGTTTTTATGGATGTTTTTTTGGTCAAAAGTGTAAATTAGTTCTAACTTTCAAATAATTTTAAAGAAGATTTGAAATTTCGGATTTATGGATACCTACCTGAAGTACTTTTTGAAACGAAACGTGACTTTCAGTACTTTTTGAAATAAAAACGATGTGGATATACCTAGTAAGTAAAGTACTACCTAGTAAAGTTTACCTTTTGAGACAAAAAACGTCTTGAAACAACACTATCTACTAGGTACTAACTCAAGGAACTGGAGAAGCATTCCTGTCATACTACGGACAGCCTTATGAAATAAGCACATGGAAGTTAGTTGCCGCGTCCAACTGCATCCATTTTGCTTTCTGCGGGAAGAAAAATGTTTATTGGTCACTTTTCAATAACTTTTGATGCACTGCATACGCTGAAATTAGTTAAATTAACGTAAATGTTACACACCAAATAACGGGAGGTAGTATTGAGTGTGAATCATTGCCAGGTTTTCAGGTTTCAATTATTTAAGATTAGGGTTGCCAAAAAGTGGTTTCACCAGTGCTGCCAACTCATATTCTATTGAAATTAATCCCGAAAACTTGAAACTTACGGCTAAAAACTTCGAAAGGTATTTCCAACAGTCGAGAAATCATAGAAAATAATGGATGTAGTCCCGTTTGCTCGAAACAGCAAAACCTGTATGCTACTTGATACTGGATATAGTACCTTTTGAAATCAAACGGAATATTCTTTCACGTTTTTAAAGGGAATAGAATGTTTTAGCTTCAAAACGATCGCCTTTTCGTGAAGAACTACCCCCTTGAACCTATGAAAGTGATTCGACGAAAATAGTTGTTAGTACCTTTTGGAATCAAACTCCTCAATTACGGAACTAAGTATGCCAATAAAGAGTTGCTGTTTGAATGACATTAATAAGACAACAGTTGTCTTATTAATGTCATTCAAACAGCAACTCTTTATTACCTACTATAGTTACTATAGTAGGTTCGCTTCGTAAGGGTTCGCCATTTCAAGTCTGCAGACCTATAAAATCAAACGCAAGTGCGCCAGATTTCGCCCATCCCTAACTGTTTTTACTCATAGCAGCTCGGCTTACTGGTAAATCCGTCCGGAAAAATGCTAGCAATAATTGTTAGCATGGTAATTATTACCAGCAGGGTCCTGCCTTCGATTCCTGAAGCCCAACTGGCTGTAGAAAAAATCCTGCTAGAAGTTATTCCAGATACTTAGCGTGAGAAAACCCAAAATCGCGACTTACAAAAAAAAGTGTTTCCAATTCCATTCATCAGGTGTTCCTAAAACCGGGCGTAGGCACAGGCGATAGACTGACGATGTAAAGAACTAAAACTCATTTGAAACGAAACTGAATATAATTAAATTCAAATAAAATGACTTAACTTACCAAGTAATCAAGTAATAAAAGTTACAAGCTACTGCACGCTAGAAAGTCGAACTTAACCAACTTTAAAACAATCGGCATTATCTTACAGGTAGGTACTTACTTCCATTGCAGTGGTCATATAGATGGATATATTCACCCCCCTCTCAAAGAGTTTGAAGAAAGTATTGGTCCTTAGTTCATAGATGAGCTATTTAATAAAAAGAAATATGAACCGCTGTCTACTAACAAGTAATTATGTACTGCCAGTTACTTGGATAATATTCATAGCTTTTAAAAGATGAAAATTGCCACCTTAAGATGGTAGGGTAGTAATTTACGCTTAGTGGTGGTATCTTCCTTTTATCCCCTCCCTCCATATCCTTCGGCTTTTTTCCCCCCAAGTTGGGGGAGGTTGAGAGTATAAGGTATTCTAAGAGGGTAGGTGTGGTGGACTTTAAGAACATTTTATTCTAAAAACTGTAGGCTCCGCCTCGAGGCAACAACAGATAGTAAAGCTTTTTCCTCCTTCTTTACTTGGAATTAATGCACTCAACACTAAATGGACGTAACTGAGTTAGCTGATTCACTGTTGGCGTCGTTCAATCTAAAAGAGAATATGTGCTCTGTTGTACCTCAACCAGCATTGCGAATATTTTGAAGTAATCAACCTAGAGAGTTTTGATTTAAATTCATTCGATCAGCCGTTTTGTCCTTGTAATTCAACAGCACGTTTCTGTCCTAACATGAAGGGACAATTCAACCACAGAAATGATTGATATCAGTGAGCAGCAGTACTGAGGTACTTTAGCTATAATCAAGAGGGTCTACTATGGTAACTACTGGAAACTTAAGATTATTAAGAGTTTTCTTACATTCAACCTCACGTGATACTTTCAACAACATTTGGGTAAAAAAATCCTTAGTACATATTATTAAATGACCACCTATAGTTACCATTACACACATTGATCCCCTGAATATAATACATTAATATACAGAATATATTCAATAGGTACATTATGTTACAAATTAGTGTTGTTCCTCAAAAACCGTTAGTGTTGAGGAACCATAATAATTTTATTATTATATCATTCAGTACATTTGTTGAGGAACAATACTCAATTTGTAATAAAATGTATTGAATATATTTTGTATATTAATGTATTATATTAAGCCATTTAGTTATACTAAGGGTTATTTATTATATTTTGTCTAGGTATGATCAGAGCCCTTGATATTTGGGTAGAAACGTAACCACAACCATTGCTTTGTCAAAATACACTAACACAGCGGCTAATAAAATGGATTTAATCGAGACCCTCTTCGTCGAGTAATAGCCCCTATTGCCAAAATAAGTTTTTTTTCTTAGTTTACATCTGATCAGCACCATCTCGTCGTTGTTACCTACTGTAAATCCGCACATCTCATTTTTGGAGTGTTTTGAGTTAAGTAGCCACGTACATGGAAAAATCGACGTTCGAACCGAAAAAAATAGTGTGACAGTCGTAGCTCTAACCCAAACCGAGAAAATATAATAAACGTCAACTCCACACATATGAAAACTGCCACAGCTGACCACACATCTCAAGAAAACTGTCACAGCTGACCACACATCTCAGCTTTTCGCTTCAGATGTGTGGAGTTTACCGAATTCAAGAGCCTGACAAGCCATCACCAATCATTAGATGTGTGGAGTTCGCAGCATTTTTGAACTGGGGGGCTAACTTATTTTAGGTATAAGTAGGCAAGTCGTGGAGAGAGGGCAATTTCACCATGAAATTCAAGGAGGTCGAATCAAGATTAACCATAATCAAAAACACGGATAATATTCCTGAGCGTACTTATTGAGAAAATCATTGAGAACCGCCAAAATGGCTCTACCCAACAATAAGTCAAAATGAGATGTGTGGATTTACTGTAACAACGACGATCTGTGATTGTTGGAGATTCGCCCACAATATGCCATACTACGAAAAGAGCAAAAAACTCAGATCGTATCGAGGAAGATACTTAACAAAAACTATTAACCTTAATCATTACGGTGGCCCTAAATTTGGAAAGGCCCACCTCAGGAAAGTAAAGGCTATTTAATTAGTTTGTTTTGCAAGTGTTTTCAGGGCTTATAGTGTAAAGGGAAGAGTAGATAAGGATGATTATGTGGCAGATGGCTCTAACTTCTATGAGGCCATGTGTCCCTAAGGGTTTCGGGGTGCCTCCGAGGTCCCAATATAAACCACGCCCCTAATAAAGTAGACCACTGATGATCGGACAAACATAGCTCACGATCATAAGCTAACATTTTATACAAACAATTAGCTCTGTGTGTCAACTTTATAGGACAAAAGACCCGCCTTATACGGTGGACAACACAAGTCATGTGTAGGATCTATGATTTTCCTCATTAATCCATAGCCTGTTGCTACTCAGCGACCAAATGTTGTGCAGCATTCTCAAATTTTGTTTTCAATTCCCCAATCATCAAGTATCTTCAGGTTCAAAAAATATAAATCGATACTGGTGCAGGATGTCAATTTTGGTTTATTATTCTTGGAATAATACACCTTAGGATATCGCGACGGAGGTCGACGACTCGGATCGGCCTCAAAATTTGACATTATCCGTTTCAAGAGGTCTTGATTCCAAAACCGAAATGTCCGTTCGCCCATTCTTGGAAGCCAAGTCGCGAGGAATAGGTAAAGGTGTCGGCGTTGCTGAATTTAGATTTGAACTAGTTGGAGAGGTCAACTTGGCTGTTTCCAGAATGCACGGGATCGCGGCGATCGAAGCAGTACAATGTGTACATGTCATGTCCCTCACAGTCACGTGACTCTGTGGGACAGAAACAGTAATTTTGCGAGGACCAGTTGAGTCTCAAATTGCTGCTAAATGAAGAAAACCAGGACATTTCGCGTCCTGGTAGCTCTTTGGGCAGGACCCAGGACTTTTCTCCAAAATCAGGACTGTCCTGGTCGAACCAGGACGTTTGGCAACCATGGTACCAGGTCCCTGGCCTAGGCCGGCGAGCAGCACAGCCAAGCACGGATGGCTTGAAGGCTTTGCAGATCGATGCCCAGGAAGAGCATGAACCCCTGACCAGTGTGTCCACACCAATGCCTGAGGAGGCTTTGTCCTTTCCAATCAGAGTTCGGGTACAAGGTTAATTTAATCACGGAATAGAAAGAGGAAGAACCAACTGATAGGACTGAGAGGGACACCCCCACTACTGCCGCTGTTGTATGCGCTATCTTTCAACAGTCGTATTGCACTAAGTGGGCAGTGACGTCACGCGACACCCCATCAACGAGTCCCTTATGGTCTTTCTGGAATCAGCTGTTGTGTCCCAATGTTAGACCTACTCTGGCGTTTGTGGAAGTTTCGTCCTCAGTTTGTAATGTATTATTAAATAATACATTTTCATACATAAATAATGAAATTTTCATTATTAATAATGTAGGTTTGTTCTGTACAATATGGCCTCTTTTACTATATGGTTCCTTATTTTTTCATAGGTACCATGTGTGTGAGTATTCAGTGAGGAAATTTAAACATTGCATTTTGTAAATAAATGACACTGTTGTTAATAATTAACAACAATGATTGTTCAGTCCTGTTTTCCTAGTTTTGAAAACATTCTGCCTTGGTGAGTGACATCTATTACGAATTACGTGTTGAATTTAACTGCAAATTGTCAATTAGTATGGAATGTATGACATAAGTACGTTACACATGGCGTAATGGTGGGATGGGAATCGTTATAAAGGACCTACCAAGCAGACAGTGCGAGGGTTAAAGGGCTGAAGTAGGCACCTACTTCACTGGCAACGGCGTTGAAAAAAACAATGAAAAAGTGAGGAAAAAAACTAATATAGAAGAGGGGGCGGGGGGAATATCGATCGGGAAAATTGGCGGGAAACTGTTGTAAATCAGCTATTTTATAATATAAATTTTATAATTATATAATAAATTTTATATATTATATAAAATAGGTACCTATACCGACATCTGTTATCGTCAGAAGATGCCGCTTGGAGCGGCTTCAGCCCCCCCCCCCCCCCACCACTCATCCCATTTTCGGGGCACGATTTGACGTTAGCTGACGCTTCATCTTACTATTCCGTGTTTAATATGGATAATTTTGGGAATAACAGCGTAGGTACATACATGAAAATGAGGGGTTTCCTTATTTTGGATAAGCCAGCAAATATCTTAGCTTTGCATGAGCATAATATGCATATATTATATGCATTGTACTGCTTACTGGGAAGGTTCCCAAAATTGCATTGAAGGTTTTCAAAATTTAATCGTCCACATAATGTGTGTATATTATGCTGATTGGCATGATTCAGCTTAGGCCGAGCAGTAAAACCCAAACTGCATGAACGGGTCCTTCAGCCCTGCTGCCTTGCCGAAAGCAGTTTTCGTCCCGAAAACAACCGTTAACGTCACTTTGCATCAAGTTCCCCAAATCCGCATCTTGAGCCGCACGGCCTCATTCGGCATGTTGTGGACGTGCCTTTAGAGCCAAACGTTGTTCCAGATCTAGTCAGGAAAGGTTCAACACCGAGCATGAGAAAGAAAAGGCAAGTTGACGGACTTCCCATACCGCCCAAACGTACAAACCCGGAGTAACGTTGCGAACAGAAATGGAAAGAGAGACTTTAACCGTGAGAGTGTGTAAGGCCAAACAAAAGCGCAAGGTGGAAGCGGCATAAGGTCCTCATCAACCCGGCCGCATGCAAGTGTGGCTAGATAATGGCAGAGCCTGACAATAAAAGTATATTTCTTCCGATAGGGTGAGCGATAGTATAAACATACTCCCTTCCATTCAGTCACTTCCCTTGCATCATGCGAGCCACGTGCCGCCGCACCTACCCCTCTCCGTAGTAATTTTACCTTTTGTTCCTTCCACCAACCATTACTTCAGCAAGATTCGATTCAACAGTAATTATTTTATAGCGTCAATTGATTCGTGACTCTGTAAAATGACAATTGAAGGGACATGATTCATTGTTGAGTGATTTCAGATTTCTTTACGGGTTCGCATCAAGCGCTAATCGTTTCCGGGGCGAACGATGTGAATAACCGTGAAGTCAGGATTTGCGGTGAGCTGGCTATTACCTGTGCATGTTCAGGTATTACTGTGCAACCTCCCGCTCTTACCATTCTCGGAATATCCTATTATCTCTTCTATTAGAGATGTTTCTATTGAATATGTCCGTTTGATATTTCAATAATGCTGCCTCCATTTCAGGAACTCAACGAACTGTAGTGAAAACACCCAGTTTATGTTGTGCCCGTTGCCGAAGGACAGAGATTACGATTTCTGAATCCGAAACTAATATTGCCTCTTTAAACTTTTACCGGCATTGCCTTTCAGTCTAGTCAAATAAGCACCAAAAATGGCAAATAGATAAAATGTAACTAACAACAACATTTAATGTTTTGTTGTGGCGCTGGAAATTTCCATTCTTTAAGTATTTCGGGCTACTGAACACGAATCGGAGGTTTGCGACTAAAAAGTTTACTGGAAAATTGTTTTCATTTTTTTTTTTCGCGAAAAACGGCAAAATTTTGGGAGTTGTCACAGGTTTTGTAAATATCTCCGAAACTACTGTTCTGATGGAAACCCCCCCTTCCCGCCATGTACAAAAAGAAAGAGCATTTTCTCCCACATTTTATTTCGGAGAAGATTTTTGCACAATCAACCCTTTAGCCGTCTGAGCGTCTGAAAAAAACTCAAAATTCAAAAACCATCAAATCACGCGTTTCGGGTATGATATCGAGTGGGGTGTCGTTTTCGATGTATTTTTGGACGTAGAATCCGAGGAAACCACCCTGCAAAAGATTCAATTGGAGAAAGGTGCAGAAGAAGACAGCGAATCCGCCCCCAACCATCAAATCAATAATAATGATTGATTATGTCGATTATTATAACAATTTATAACAATTATTGTAATTATGACGTGCGTTGTATTGAGATTAGGAAATCACTCCCCTCGACTATTTCATAATATAATATTATGAAACATAAATGATAATTAATAATTTCATGTTTCTATTTCTAGAATAAGATTTTCCCTATAAAATCTAAGATTTTAGGTATGAGACCTATGAGACCTTCAGGACATTACTTTTATAAATGTAATTTTTTAATTTTTTATTTATTTTAAAATATGCAAATCAACTATCAATATTGAATGACTTATCATGTTTGGAAATATCCCACAACATATATCTTACAATATCATTTTCTAATGAAAGAAGTCGAAAAAACGCGGAAATGAGTGATTCGGTGGTTTTTCGTATTTCGGGTTTTTCGGACGCTCAGACGGTTTCAACCTTTTAACCTTTAAAAAGGGTTGATTGCACTAAAAAATCTTCTAATACATAAAATGTAGGAAATTTAATGCTCTTTCATTTTGTATGTTGGGGATTTTCACGTCACAACAGTAGCTTCGGAGATATTTACAAAAAAACTGTGACAACTCCCAGAATTTTGACGTTTTTTGCGGAAAAAAAGTTTTTACGGGAAACACTTTTAGTCGCAAACCCAGATCGTGTTCAGCAGCCCAAAATACTATGTAAATGGAAATTTCCAGAACTACAACAAAACGTTTTTTCTATTTTCCCTAATTTGACGGGACTATTTACGAATTGGGTATTATTAATTTTGGGAATTACCCAAAACTCTTGTGCGATTTGAGGCCTTGCTTGTTTTCCGCTTCTTTTCCACATGGATGGTAATGTGAGCACACACCAGGCTTTACGAATCAAATCTTGAACAAACAAACACGTTTTCCAATGTTGACACAATGGTCAGGATTTTCAAATGAATACTTCAAACTGACCTGCACACTGCTGCCTCAAGTTACGGGGAGACACCCTCAAATCCAAGTACGAGGAATCTCAAACACGCAGCTCTCGCCGTCCCCTTTTGCCCAAATCCGGGCTCAAATCTTCACTCAGTTGGATTGACCAACACAAGTCCAAAAGGGAGGAAGCTCACGCTACGAACAATCCGACCCTCCCAGAAAAGATTGCGGAAAGAGTGCGGAAGGAGAGAAAACGGATATGTGTGGGACCATTCCATCCTCGTAACTCGCCAACAACTTAATGGCTGGCTCTAATATCTTCAGGAACTGTTATAGCGTTACATTCGGGATATTTATTGCTTCAATGCACTTCCTGGGGATGTGATGTAAAAGATATCTATAAGTTGGGTGACATAGATTTTTTCGGCTTAAATCAAACTATTTATCACCAGAAAAATAAAAACCTTCCTTCTATTGTATCATGTCGCAACACGAGCTTAGTATACTAAAACCGTACTAATAGGTACTTAATTTAAGTGCACTTTGTAGCAAGGCGTGCCCCACACTATGCTAAATCAGGCTGGTCGACACATTGAACTCAGGAAACTTGAGTCAAAATGACGTCTTGAAAATGATGTCTTGTTTTCGGCACGATTCAGTTCTCCTTTTGGCACCACAGCACGATAAATCAACGAATCACACTAGTTCAGCTCTGCCACTCAGCATATTATTTAAGAATATCTAATCGATATAAAATGTCTTAAGGCGAATCCTTGCTACGTAAATCGGCATGATTCGGCTTGGGCCAAGCGGCAAAGCCTTGGCTGTGTGGAAGAATAGTTTGGCCTTGCTGTCTTGTCAAAAGCTGAATCGAACCGGGTCGAAAATAACAAACATAATTTTACTAGTTTACTTCGTCAAACATCAGATGTAAATTCAAATTCTATCAACAATTAAGTTTAAAAACGCTGCAAATTTTACACAAGGGTTTATTATTCTTTGATATAGGTTACTTGTACAGAAATTTAATTCTGTCAATAAAAAAAATTAAAAAAAATTTTTTTTGGATTTTTATATTTCAATATAAACCATTTTTCTTTAATTTTTACTCGAAAGATATTTAACTTCTTGGGATCCTTCAAAAATCCCATTTTTAGCTCCATGAAAGCCCTATAGATCGCCACAGTGAAATCGGATCGTTCCGGGACCCAAAAAAATGGATTCTACGTCCAAAAATACTTCGAAAACGACACCTGACTCGATCCCATAGCCAAAAGCCTTCAAAAACCACCTTCTGTAGCCCCATTTTAGCCCCAGAGCGCCCCACGGGTTTGGGCGATCGGGCTGAAAACCTTGCGGGCACAACTAGATGGTAAACCGAGTATTTTGTCAAAATTTCAGATTTTTAAAAAAATTTCTACTGCCCAAAACGGCCTGGACGGCGGACGGCGTACGGCGTACGGACATTTCGGATTTTGAATGTAGACCACTTGAAACGGATAATGTCAAATTTTGAGCCCGATCGGAGTCGTCGACCCGCGTCGCGAAAACATAGGTGTATTATTCCAAGAATAATAAACCAAAAGGGGGGGTTTGCCACTTACAGACCACTGTGCCGTCCGAGCTGTTTTGGGCAGTAGGCATTTTTTAAGAAATCTGAAATTTTGACAAAATATTCGGTTTACAATTTAGTTGTGCCCGCAAGGTTTTCAGCTTGATCGCCCAAACCCGTGAGGCGCTATAGGGTCAAAATGGGGCTGCGGAACGGGTTCTCGAAGGGTTTCGGCTAAGGGGTCAAGTTAGAATCTAACTTGTTAATTCTACTACCAAAAACGACATCTGATGTCGTTTTTGGCAGTAGAATCGATTTTCGAGGGTCCCAGAACGATCCGATTTCACTGTGGGGATCTATGGGGCTTTCATGGGGCGACAAATAGTATTTGAAGGATCCCAAGAGCTCGAATAAGGTGACGCATAATCCATTTTTCGAGGTCCCTCATCTGTCCCAACATTGTTCAGAAAAAGTTTTCTTATTTTTAATTTTTCCAAAACTTTTATAATGACACAGAATAATTATTAATCTTTGCACAGTTAACCTACATCAAAGAATAATAAACCCTTTTGTAAAATTTGCAGCGTTTTCCTAATAATTGGGTAATTATTACCTCTTTCAAATAACAGTTAAGAATTACTCTCGAACCGATTTGACTTTTCCAGCACGCATATGCTGATAACGTCACTCATGGTAACATTCGAGGCCGGGCTGAATATCACAATAGGAGGCAGGTTTATTAGGTGATGTAGGACGGGCAAGTGGGTTTACTTAGGATTTACATTTGATTGGAGAGCGAGCGGCAACGACAATGGTCGTAATATCCTGTGCATTACGCACACTCAGACACTCCTGCTCGCACAGCAAACACTCACCCGAGGCACTGAACCTATTTTAGCTTCGTTGCGAATCCAATTTGCCTACCGAATACATCAAAACCTGATCGAAAACGTCCAGAGTCAATTATCTACTACCTACTTATCACTCAACCAGTTTTTGTGAAATGAATCACAAGCAGCTAAGATCAATAACATGGCTCTGTGTGGCTGAGTTAATTTTTACAAGACATGATGTTTTGTTCTTATAAACAACTCTTCTGAGCAGGAGCTGGACAACTTCGTCATTGATGTGTCCATGATGTGTACTACTGAACTAACGCTTGCTTTTTCGTCTTCAACGATCGGCATTATGAGTTTCAAGTGGAGTCGATCATTTCTGCTACGTAGGTATGCTCGCAGCCCGTCATTTCGAAATCGCTGGATGACCATACGATTTCTCGGAGTGGTGCTGCCCCACAGTTTTGCCACTTGTGGTCACAGGTGGCCAACGAATCTGACTGTTGAGTGTGTCTTTGCGGTATTGACAAATACGACCGTCGTTCCATTTAGACGTTAGCTCCATCTACTTTTTGATGTGCTTTTCATCGACGCTTGGCATCGAGGGACATACCCAGATACTTAGCTTTGATAGCCTGCGATATGGTTCCCCCATTAGCTAAGTAATAACATTGCTATTGGGGTGAACCGGTACGTACTCATTCGTGAAGTCGACTTGTAGACCTCGTTCATTTTTAATATCAACTTCGAAATCCAGTTCTAGATCTTACGCTTGGTAAGACTTACCATCATAGTTCAAAAGACTGCACTGAGATTACCAAGTTCCTTTGATGTATCAAGAGCTATTCGTTTTTCACATGGGTAATAAGGCTGGTAGGTATCCTGTTCGTTGTGAAGCACTTCCCAAAATACCTACTAAGTATATGAACAGTCAAAACCTGGTAACAGCCCAAACCAGAAGATCGAGGTAGGCGCGACTTGCGATGAGAAACTTGACACATACCAGTTTTCGATATCAATTAGAATAATATTCTGAGAATATTATTTTAATTGATCTGGGCGAGCACGTAATGTATTATATTACGTGCTCGCCCAGATATAACTAACGGTAATACTTTAATATAGGTACCAACTGTAATTCTGACGAAATGTTGAATAATACCTACACACTATTATAATATAACTAGGCGGCCACCCTGCTGGCTACGCCAGCCAACCTCCTACCGTACCTATCCCGCCTGGCCTCAGACCCAACAACTCGTTTTCTCATATCGTGCAGTTTTTTCTTAAAAAATACCGATTTTTTTATTTTTGCTCCACTTTTGGAGCTTAGATGCGCCACGTGGAGCAACTTTTTGGTGGTGTCATGTTTTTCTCGTCATCTAATCGCCTAAATGGATTTTTGGTATTTTTTTTTTTTTTCAAATTTTGTAGAAAAAGTTTAATTTCCCGGGAATACCCTTTAGGAGCTCAGATCCGCCACATGGAGCTACTTTTTGGTGGTTTCAAACTTTTCTCCTGGATTTTTTAAAAGACCAATTTCAGATTTTTCCGAGAATAGAATAAAGATGACCAATATCGTGTCACCCTCCTCGGGCTGCGGCTTTAATATAATAGACTAAGGGGCCACCATAAAGCTATAGCCAGCCAACCCCCGACCTCTCCTTCCTGGCCTATGACAACTTCGTCTCGCTTTTTGAAAATGAATACTTACCTAGTTTTTTTTCAACAACAGGAGACAGGTATTATTTTTCTTTGGGACAGAACCCTGGTGAAAAGGAGGTAGGTCTATGTGTATGAGTCAATTCAATTAGGTATGGAAGTTATCGTGTTGAACTAAAACAAAACCAAAGACCGGACGAAACTCGATAACGAACGAAGGAGTAGTACAAGTACTACTAGCTAGGTTAAGCTTTTTGTGCGCAGCTGTTATAAAATAGGAAAATGGAAATCACACCTTTGGACGTCGGTGTTTGAATCCAGCGCCTGCCCCTGTAGTTGGGGGAGTTTGGAAGAAAAAACACGAGATTTACGGGGCTCAGGAAGAAAGAGGGAAACATGCTAATCCAGGGGGTCCTTGCAGAGTGGACATATGCGATGTTTACTTACGCTCGGATGGCTCTGATTAGGGTGAAAGTTGCGCTCCCGCATTCAAAGCTAAACGCATCCTCTGTATTATCTCACGGAGGGAGGGTGAGCGTGGATGCTCCTTTTGTTCAGCACCACTCAACTATGCACAAGTCAAGTTGGGCTGTCAAGTGTACCTTACCCAATAATCGCGTTTCTCCCCTCGAAACACTCCGCAGGCTCGTCGCAACTATGAAATCCTAGGCGACCCCCACGAAGTTCCCAATAATAATAATAAGGAATATAAATAAGTAGGCCGTAAGTGTAAGTCCCCCACAGAGTATCCATTGATTTTAAAGAATTTCAGAACAAGTTCCAATCAATTTTTGTTGGGAAGCAGAACATCGCCAAAATCAAACTTCCTTCCAAGAGTAAAACGCTGCAAATTTTACACAACGGTTTATTTCTTATTTTTCAGTATAAATTTTCCAAAGATTTTTCCGTTAAGTGCCTGCGGATTCGCAGCATTTACCATAGTTCTTGCGGTTATGCGATTTACCGCATGCCATTACACTTACTCTCTGATATATATCAGATATATCTGTGTTTCAGGTACCAAAAGAAAACTACTGAAACACAGAAGAGCCTTTCACTGAAGAGCTGTCGAACTAGGCCCGGACCGGTAAACGGGCTGGGTAGTATTCGACAGGCAGCATCTACGATTGGTTTCAAAACCAAGATTCTCAGCAAAAGGGCAAATTTAGTGTCCCTGGCCTGTCATTCGGCAAGAAGTTGAGTTTTTGAATTCTGGTTTTAAAAATATCTTTACTTACATTTACTCTGCTCTAGCAGAATATGTACCAAAAGTAAGGCCTACTAACTAATTCATAGCTTTTTTTGGAGCGTAAAGCACACATTTTCTGATTACCGTGGTTGTCCCTACCTCATATTCACGGATCCTCACTTGGGAAAATGACATCCTTACCATTCCTATGAAATTTTTAAGATTTTTTCCTGAAGGCTAATAAGTTTCTGCAGTGTTTAGATGAATTTTACCGCTTGCAACATATGATTGATCAATCAGAAGTGACAAAGAACTTTGTCCCTGGAAATTTTTTGATTACCATGGGTCAATGAATAAAAGTACCCCCACTCGCCCTGATGCGGGATATGATGCGGGGAAGTTTCCTATCATGTACTGGCAACTCTGTTCTTGAACCTTGCCCAGAAACCGGCGGGCTAACATTCATCACTTTGACCTAGGAGCTCGATAAGAACTTCGTCGCATAATATTATGCGTATTTTTATTCACGTGATTACCATGGTATCATGTTTTCCCTTCAAGGCACTAATCAATATTTTTCCAAACCCTTTTATTTTCAACCCCTTGAACAGTAGTTAGCATCTATGTATTAGTTTTTGAAAACAAGTATTTCCTAGGCTGCGCAGAAGACCTTGAAGTGTGATTTTTGATTACCATGTATCAATCACTGTGATTACCATGGACAAAACCCAAATCTGATCTTCCCTTCCGTCTGCCGTCCAGGCCGTTTAGGGCAGTAGGAATTTTTTTAAAAATCTGAAATTTTGACAAAATACTAGGTTTTCCATCTAGTTGAGGCAGCAATGTTTTCAGCCCGATCGCCCAAACCCGTGGGGCACTGTGGGGCTAAAAAGAGGCTACGGGAGGGGTTTTTGAAGGGTTTCGGCTGTGGGGTCGAGTTAGAAGTCGTTTTCGAAGTATTTTTGGACGTAGAATCCATTTTTTGAGGTCCCAGAACGATCTGAGTCCACCGTGGGGATCTTTGGGGCTTTCATGGGGCTACAAATGGGATTTTTTGAGGATCTTAGTAGGTCAAATGAGGTGTCGTTTTCCGAGTAATTTTGGACACATTATCCATTTTTCTGGGTCCCACATCCATCTACAAACTTTACAAGAAAAAAAACTTTTTCAAATAGGGACCTACCTACCTATTTTAATTAATATAATTTTAATTAAATTATTTTTATTGATATAGGTAGAATTAATTTTTGGATAATTTATATCGAAGAATAGCAATTTTTTCTTGATTGTTTGTGCTATAACTGTTAACGGTAAAGGGGTATTTTTCTGGCGTTCAAATAAAAGTTCAAGGCGCCTAAAAATAAAAAATACGATTTTTGGGAAAACATTCTCTCTCTTCGTCACAAGCCCTGCTCACCCCCTCTAGTTCAACACCCCTGTATGAATAATACGTCATTAGCTAATAAGCATCTTCAATCTATGTAATTTGTGAAATGTTAAAATTTAACTACTTACCTACCTATCTAATAATTACCTTGGTTTCTGATTAACTTGGATGGATTGTGATTACCATGGTATAAGAAATCTTAAATTTAAAATTTACTGGGTGGATAGTGGAGTTTGATCTCAACTGAACATTTTATAGTTATCTCCAGCTGTCAGAGAATCTCCCTGATTTTTTTCAAATTTTTATTCCAACTTGACGATCTGGTCATTTTCAACCTTCGAAATTTGCCCTTTTGTTGAGAATCTCAAGAAAACGAGTGAAACAATGGAAAGCTTCTGGCTAACTGAGAAGTATCAATCGAACTTTCAATCAAGAGCAAGAGAGAGAGAAATACCTAGTTGAACATTTGAAAGCACTAGATCAATCAAGTGGTTGGCCTCACCCTCCGGGCTCTGAGATCACTGCTCTACTTTTATGCCACGAAGAACGAAATACCCCATCAGTTCTCAAGCGAGAAGGAGCTTGCTGGGTGGGATTTCATTCGTGACTTCCCAAAAAGGAACATGTTGTCCCTGAACACGGCTCGTAAAACTAGCGTTGCTAGGAGTATGTGTTTCCATAAACCCCAATTGAACGTATTTTTCGACAACCTTTTTGCCATTATGAGCAAGTACAACTTTACTCAGGACAAGACTTAGTAACATGGATCAGACAGGGGTTTAATTTGTCTCTTGTAAACTCCCAAAACACCGCTCCAACTGGAAAAAGGGAAGTGACCAAGTCTGTAGCTGCAGAACAGGGGCAAACAGTTTCACTTGAATGCGCTATGAATGCAGCATGCCATTATACCCCACCATTTTTCATATATTCAAGGAAGAGGAAGATTCTCCTGCTGAAGGCGGGCCAGCAGGATGCGACATGGGAGTTAGTGACTGACGGTACATGACTTCTTCGCTTTTCATAGAATATTTGAATCTCTTCTGCAAGTTCGCTCATCTATCAAAAGATCGACCGATTGTGTTGATCCTTGATAACCACGTGTCACCTATAAGTGTGGAGGCAGTCAAGAGTGAGAAAAAAGAACACATCCACATGCTCACCTTGCCACCTCACACCAGTACCTACCTAATAAAATACTACCTTTGGTCCGTTCAAAGGATTCTATGATGCTGCAATAGTCTCTTGGACTGTCAACAATAATTGTTGACAGTCCAAGAGACTATTGCAGCAGCATAATTATTATGGACAAGGTTTGAGTAACTGTGATGTAGCTAGGCATTGTTAACACGGCTTACCAGAGAGCTGCTTCAGTGGAAAACGCTTTTAAAAAAGGAATTCGGGCTTCGAGGATATTCCCTTTTCGATCGACGTACCTTCAGCGATGCAGATTTCCTCCCTTCAGACTGACCAAGATCCTCGTAATGATATTGAGCCTGAGTTTGAAGATCAAGGTTCAATGATAGTCTGATGGCACTCCAGGATGTAACAAGGAAGATAATGAGAAATCTGAGCGGGAAGATGACAATGAAGAGCGTAATTCTACTAGGAACTTCTGAAAGTTCTTGAATTTAGAGGGTTTGAAAAGTTGATTTAGTAATTATGGCTGGGCTTTAGAAGCAAAAATGGATTAGCGTCGGTGGGTTGAATAGAAGTATGCACGTATATTCCTTCCCATACCCCTTTCTAGTTCGATACCCTTACATAAAATTCACTCAAGCTAAAAGGAGAGTGAGTTGAGTGAAAGAGGGATGTAGAATCAATTCCCGAGTCATGGCCAATAAATCCGGGTAGGGCTGTTTCAATTTATTCATTACAAGTAATAATGGGAGTAGGTGTGCATATGTGACGCAGAGGGTCATATGGGTGATGCTATTAGGCTATTGCAGGAAAGACGTGACAAAAGCGTACCGCTTATGCTAAAACCCTTCTTCTTTGGTGGGGTCCCTTCCCGACGACGGCATACGTTAGGCAAATGATCTGTATCGCACTCTAATACCTGCCATGTGTTTGGGGTTGGATCAGTTTTTTTTTCTTCTCTACAAATTCATCTGTGCTAATTAAAATGTGTCAAAGCCGATCATCATTAAGCAAACGTTTTATTCAAAACCAGTCAAGTTCACAAAAATATCAAAATTGTGAAGAAACTAAATACCGACGGCTTTTGACTTGAGAGCGTGCTGGAGGTCTTCGCATATTGTATTGGAAGGGACCATATTTTCAAGCGGGTTTTTAAAGTAGGAATTAGGGCTGCAGGAATTTCCTATTCTGCACAGTGTGCAATCGCCCAAACTGCCTTGCTCATAGATACGTCGGTAGATTTCCCTTCTCATTTTGCATGTGGGAATCTGAGCATGCCGTCCCTTCCCCGCATGATGCCGCCCCCCGCGCAGGGAGGGTCCTACGCACCAGTCTTATCAGTTCACTGCTATGTCGTTTAACGCATTTTTACCGGATGCAGGAGTCTAAGGGCCCTTTCTATTTTCCGGCTAACCCTGGCTTTGACCCTGGGAAGTCAGACTTCAGAGGAAAACACCCCACTTCCCCCAGCAGCTCCCATATTCAAGCATATTTTCGGTCCCTTCGATCCATACCACTAATTTACAGCGTCTCTGGGGGGCATCCACTAGGTATATTAATTGTTCATTAATATTCGACCGATTTTGATGAAAATGGACGTCAAGAAGCCCCTAAGAAGCTACACCCCCTTTTTCACATATTACTGATTAAGATAATTAGGTATCTTTAAAAAAAAAAAAAACGCGTGAAAATGTTGCCCTTCCTCTTCAAACTGTGGAGCGCTCCCGCGCCCTTTGAATCGCCTCCTGTTTGCAATTTTTATTTGAACCTACCTATTTAAAAACAATTTGACTTTCCCCCTCGTAGGTAATTGTAGTAGGCGTGAGCAGGACGTTTCCAAAGAATAGAACCATTCACGTTTTTGTTAGCACTCTCAGTGCTTCACATTTGCTCAGCCTCAGTCAGATCGCATCGTCTCAGCAAGTGCTGAATAGATTTGAATGGTCTCGGAAAAAAATGGGACCTGAAGAGCCGAAAGTGCTTCTCTGAGAGCCCTCAACAACTGAAAGAACAATTATTATACTCTACCGCATACCTCACCCCCTCTTACTTTGCTTCTGGTATTTTTTTCTCTTTCGAACCACCTTTCATTCTCTCACAGCAACCATTTTCAAGTGCAGAATCGTTACGTTCCTCAAAACCCCTTCACAAACATATCAAGTACAAAATCATTTCTCGAGTTCCCAATTGTCACAATGGACCCATAACGATTATGCACTCAAAGAAATCTGCGTGCTCTCGAGTATTCCGAGAAATGGAAATAGAGGAGGGGTGGTGCTTCGGAACAATGTAATTTTAGAATCCTTTTGTTTAGGACATTTCAACGTCGGAGTATCAGTTGTAACAAGAAAAGAAGATTACGTTTATAAGAACGACATTCTAGTATAGGTATATTCTAGATTATAATACGTAAATCAAGGAACTAGGTTTTTGGGGCCACCAAAATTAAATAGGAAGAAAAAAAAAAAAATCTTACAGTATTGTTAGTGTGATAATATCGTGGAAATCATTTTGCTTGGAAGTGCATAACATGAGTTGGTATAATATACCAACTCATGTTATGCACTTCCAAGCAAAATGATTTCCACGAAGTTCGTCCATCTACAACTCATAATATCGTTAACTCATTTGCGAGTTCTAATTAGGTACCTACTTATGAACAGAACATGAACTACCCAAAGGTATGAGGTTTCGCGGTTGACGTTTTAAACATTTTAAACGTTAAACATGACATTTTAAAGGTTTTAAAACACATTGTGTTAGAGCCGAGAGAATGGGCTCCTTGAGAAGGTCGGAATTCATCATTGGGAGACCGAGAAATTATAACAACATATTCGGATTCATCACCCTTTAAAATCCCCCCTAAGAAAATTGTTAGTGCCAGAGCGCTGAATAACGGAATAAAAACACTCGGCCCGGGTTTATTTTCGAGAAACCTTCTTTGATGATAACCTCGATGCTCGATTTTTGAATGACCTGTGATGACTACCAATTCCAGATTTTCGGGGTTGGCTTTTTGCGAAGCAAAGTTGGCTAACTTGCATACATGCGAGAGAGAGAGAGAGAGAGAGAGAATGAATGAATGAATGAATCACGCATTATTTAAACTCGCAAATGTTGGTCGCTAGCGACCATTCTTACCATTAACGAGAATACACTTTAAATAATTATTATAATAAGTATTGTAAATAGAAAACATACAGACATTATATAGTAACAGAAATCGTTTAGCCTGCCTATATCCCGCTCTGCCATACGCAACCTAGCAACGGCTCCATTCAGAAACAAACAACGCAGAACGATACCGAATAAATTATAATAAAACCAACAAAAATAATGAAAATAGCTCATGCATTTATTGTAAAAGGTGATTCTTCAATTTCTTTTTGAAAGTATCCAGCGTTACATTCCTTTTTAATTCATGCGGTAGGTCGTTATATAATTTAATTGATTTGAAAATGAAAGAATTATGGTACGCAGTTGTTCTACATTTGGGAAGGCGTAAATTAAGATCCGCAAAACGCGTGCCTATAGAATGCGTGTCAGACATGAAGGAGTACATCTTGTGTAAGTATTCTGGTTTTTTGAGCAGTATCGTTTTACACATAGTGGTCAAAATTGAGTAGTCCTGTAGCTTACTGAACGATAGAATTTTGAGCTTACTATACTTATCTGATACTTTCTCATCATACGACAGATTCAAAATGAACCGTATGCACGAATTCATGGCTCTATGCAGTTTCAACGAGAGCTCATAGTTTAAGTCACACATAATTACACCAACCTGAAACAAATAGGGCAGCACTAAGGTATTTACGAGTCGTTGTTTAACGGAAACCGTTTTATAGGTTAGTAACCTCTGAAAACCATACAGGTACGAGTATATTATCTTGACAACAGCGTTAGTCTGTGTGGTCCACGACAAATTTTCCTCTATTACAATGCCGAGACACTTGATCTTTTCCTCGTATGGAAGGGATACACCATTTATACAGACTCTCTGAATATTATTTTTATCGACGGTTGCGAGAAGTCTCGCGTGCCCCACTATCATGGCATGGCACTTGCTAGGATTTAGAACCAGACCATGTTTGCGACACCAGTCGTTCAGCAGATCCAAATCCTGATTCATCATGTCGATGGCTCCAGCCAAATCCGACACCGACGCCGAAACGAACAAATTCAGGTCATCAGCATATAGACTATATTTACAGTGCGCGATTGCATCAGAAATTTGATTTACCGATAAGGCAAAAGTCAAACTTGACAGAGTTGACCCCTGCGGGGTACCTCTGTCAATCGTCAGCCAATCGGACATAGCACCTTTGCCAGTCTTTATGCGCTGCCTCCTACAACACAGATAGGACTGAAACCACGACACGAAACTCTCCTCACAGCCAATCGATCGCAAGACCGCCAAAAAGAGGGTGTGATCGATACTATTGAACGCGTGGCTCATGTCTAAACTCGCCAGCACTAGCACCTTACTTTCATCGATGCTCCTTCTGATTTCGTCGCACATCCGTACCATTGCAGTCTGGCAGCTGTAGCCTTTTCTGTAACCTGATTGATGGTCATCCAGGATATGGTTGGCTTCTACATAAGCCGAAAATTTCACATGAATTACCTTGTCGAAGATTTTGGCTAAAATATTTAACAGATTAATCGGCCTGAAGGAAGCGCTACTTTCAGGCGGGAATTTCTTCACCAGTGGTAACACGTCGACTTCTTTCCATCTTTGAGGATATTTTCCCTGCTTCAATGATTCATTAAAAATGTGACATAAAATTTCACTCAACTCATCTTTGATGACCCTGACAAGAACGCAGGAAATACCATCCGGGCCCACCGCCTTGGATTTAATAACACCTATCGCAGAGCAAACGTCTGCTGGTGTTATAACACCAACTTTAGAGAGAGAGAGAGAGAGAGAGAGAGAGAGAGAGAGAGAGTGAGAGAGACTATTCGACTGTTTTATTTATTATCTGATACTGAAAAAAGTGCCGCATTTTGGCGGTTTTTTCAAAATTACGGACGAAGCAACGGGGGGGGGGGGGGGGGGTGTGACGGAAACTTGGATTCACAACTACCTTATGGGCCTAAACAACATGGAAAGATAAAAAAAGATGCTAGGTAGGTACGTTTGATGTAGGGCGGACCCCCCTTTTCAACCTCTACTGACTGGACTATCGATCGAATGATTACTTCTAAAATTGCATAATAATTATTATTGCATCCGTTTCCGCAGTTTTGAATAATTATCGGTTTGGGAATTTGAGCTCGTAGACGGGCAAAATCTTCACAATTGAACCGTCACTGGGAAACACCCTCTGAGGCTTTAAATAGAGCAGATCTCCGAGAGCACGGTAGACTGATTCACAAAGACCAGCTCTGACATTCTGGCCTCTCCCCCTGCGCTGTACCTTATGTTCATACTTTTCAACCCCCCCTCCGTTCTACTACTCCCTTATGCCCATCTCATTCCGCAAATGTTTCATGAACACCCTTCACATCGCATTATGTTCTTTCTAATGAATAATAAGCGTTAATAATTCCAAATACCCTGGCTTCCACGCTCTTGAAAGACTTCACTGAGCAATTCGAGCTCACTCTCATTACGAATTTATGGATGGCTTACAACCAGAAAGGTACGGAATGCTTAATGTGTTGAAATCCGACCGTTAACTATCACTCGGGAATATATTAATGTAAGAAACAGTGAACGCAATAGGTAGGAATATCAATAAATAAAATGGATTTGGTGTGGTTTTTGCCGGTGGTGCAGAGGTATACTCCAATGAGGTGGTTAGGGAGGAAAACGACTCCTCTGCTGAGGAACTAAATTGTTTATTTAAATAAACAACAATTATTGTAGCGCGGGGACCGGTTTCGAGCAGTTATACTCATCTACAGCCCTAACAAGAAAAACATTAGTCATTAACATCACAGAGAACAAACATAACGGTATATTATACTGAAGGTAGGTATAGGAAAGGTAATTGAGTAAAGTAAAAATGATGAAACCGGTGCAGAATGTCGGTGGGGAATTTGACAATAGTTACTTTTGGAATATGGACCAACTTTTAAAATAATAATTTTAGAAGCCAATTATTGGCTCCACGACTGATGGCAAGTGAAACGACTGAAAAAAAAAAAAAAAAAAAAAAAAAAATTGCCAATACTGTACTACTGAAATGAGAGATTGATTGTTCTAGAGGTACCTACCTAATACAAATACTCGATATGTGAGTTGTATGATGGAGAACTGTTAGAGGTGATTTCAAAAATGGACCCATTTGACAAGGTTTCTAATACTAGGAAAGACTGAGTTGGAATATGAAAACAAATTAGGAGGTATAAATTGTAGAGATAAGAAAAATGATGAAGTAGGTACCTAGCAGTTACCATGGTCAGCTAAAGTTAAATTTATACAAATGTTAAGTTTGAATATAATGTTATGAAGATTTGAATTGTTAGATAGTTATATGAATTGAAGTTACTTTTGAATTTTGAGAAATTAAATTTATACAAGAATTAAATTTGAAATTATATGTACACAAAATGAGAGGAAGAATTAGTGTTTTATACACTGAGTTAAAGAAAGAAGAAGAAGAAGTAGAAAATATCTCATTTCAGTAGTACAGTATTGCCAAATTGTTTTTTCAGTTGTTTCTCTTGCCATCAGTCATGGAGCCAATAACTGGAATATGGACCCACTTTTAAAATAATAATTTTAGAAGTCAATTCAATTATCAATTATTGATAATTGAATTGACTTCTACAATAATTATTATTATTTTAAAAGTGGGTCCATATTCCAAAAATAACTATTTTAAAATTCCCCACCGACATGCGGCACCGGTTTCATCATTTTTACTTTACTCAATTACCTTTCCTATACCTACCTTCAGTATAATATACCGTTATGTTTGTTCTCTGTTATGTTAATGACTAATATTTTTCTTGTTAGGGCTGTAGATGAGTATAACTGCTCGAAACCGGTCCCCACGCTACAATTTTTTATTGAAATAAACAATTTAGTTCTCAGCAGACGAGTCGTTTTCTCTCTCTAACCACCTCACAATGGATTTTCTCTAACGTTACCTATGTATAAGTTCTGAAAATGGGATACACGCCCTGCGTTTGAATATTCTGCAAATTTTCGACAATTTTGTGGTACTGAACGATATTCCTTATATACCTTGCGTGGCGATAATCGAACCTGTTGAATCAGCATATCAAAACAACAAAAGCATTCAATTAGCTGATTCAACGAAAAGTTTAGATGATCATAATTGGAGAGGCGTTGATCGATAACGTGGATGATTTAGTGTCGAGCCGAAAATCTGTTGAGCTGTGTTTATTATTAACATCGCGAGAGACCTAATGAAACAAAGATAAGCCACCACATCTGCTTTTGCCCACCTGGCGTGAAATATTCACCGTCCTGTAGGGTTTATAGTTTACTTTGATTTCTTGAATTGCAATAAACAAATATGTCATTAAATCTTTCGCAGTAGTTTGCTGAAATTTTAATAGATGACGTCTGCTGGTTTGGGATTTCATCTCTCAAAAACAGGGTTTAGTCACAAGTATTTCTTGCTTAAGGCAAAGTTTCTTAATGACGTTTTCAATTTTGAGAGCGATAAAAGCCACAGAAGTCAGGATGTGTGCGGGTTTCAAATGTGTTCAACCAAAGAAGAAAGCAGGAAGATTGAGGTGGTCAGAGTTGATCCCGAATCAAAGAGAAGGGAAGGTGATTGAATCTTAGAGGGAGGGCAGGAACGAGATCTAATTGTGGTCCGGAGTCCTCACTCCAATTCGATTAACATTAAGACAGAAGTAGGTCCTTCTACCTCCAACCTCAACAATTCACTTAGGCCCTACGTCACCTATCTGCTTCAATAAATCACGCTAGTGTGTCTTCATTGAGAATTAACCAATCCGTAGTCTTGGGGGTAAGACAAAAGAGGGGAAGCAGAAACGTAAACCAGAACGACTTATCGGTAGCCATTGGCGAATCCAAAGTTTGGCGAATTTGGGGGGGTTACTTATGAAAAAGACCTTTTCTCACGCAATTGCATTGCCCTTCATCTTTTTTCTTTATTATTATTTTTTGTCTTTTCTTCGATTGCGGACCCGATAAGCGATCAGTATATTTGTTTCCATGGAAAACTTGGTACCAAGGAACTCAATCAACTATTTGTGTAAGCAATGGATGTTTTTCCCAAGAATAACCGCAGAATCACTTCTTTTATTTTTCTTCAAATGTGCGATGTGTGGCGACCTCTGGCCCGTTTTGTGTTTGTACCTCTGGCCACCAGAACAATTCATTTGATTGATGCTCGAAGCAATTTAAGATCATTTGGTTATGATAACATCGACCCAGGAATTACAAACTGGTTATGATAACATTATGATAGCATCAATCCCGGAAGTACAACTGGTTTAGCCAGAGGTACATGCTGCGGTTGTACCTCTGGCCGAATTTCACTTTCTTTCTACACTGACTTTGAGAGAAGAGAAATCGGTATTTTCACAATTTTTTTCACAGTTACTTTTTGAGAAAATTATGAGAAATTTGGGAAGTATGACTATTCTGTTATCAAAAGGACAATTTTTCAAATACTGGCCAGAAATGCACCTTCCCTACTTGGTCCATGTATACGATACGATCTATACAGGGACAGGACCAAGTCATGTCACGATGCCTGCTTACGGTTGGCTACATTAGAAATGTATGACTAAATCCGCTAACGCGACAGATCACAAGGTCAATATTGGAAGACGGGCGGAAGACTCCAGATTGGTTGGTAATGTTCTGAATCATGTGTGGTGAAGTTAATGAATATTAAACTAGGGCTGAACACGCGAGGTGAGCATCTGCCACGCAATCTCCCCTCAGTAAGGTACGTCATATGACCACTGGTCGGCCCAGGTGATGAAATTGGTTTTTTTGACTACGGACGCCCAGGATAATTACAGAGACAAACACCCCACGTTTTGTTATAGGCAACGCGCAAACGAGATCTCTAATTTCGACTCATTTACCTATACGCTCATTATTAACATAAAAATTACGAGAATACCGCGATGAAGTTTTGATATAGGTTCTACGCTCAAAAATCAAGACCGACACTAAATTAAATACACTGCCAAGGCAATGGCACATGACTCATGGGGTCGCAATCCCGCACGATTTTCAATCCCGCGGGATCCCGCGCGGGATTTTAGCCAATCCCGCGGGATCCCGCGGGATCCCGCAGAATTTTGCAATTAATAAAATAATTTTGTTTAAAAAACGCAATTTCTTTTAAAGAAACGCTGCAAATTTTGCACAAGTGTTTACAATTCTTTGATATAGGTTAATTGCGCAGAAATTAATACTGTGCCATTAAGAAAATACGTTTGACAGAACAAAAAATAAATAAATAAATAAGTAAAAATAAGTTTATTGTTTACATCATTTTCTGTGAGATGTGTGTCCAGATGTAAGACCACGAAAAACGGATTACTCGGAAAATCACACCTTATTTGAGTCCTGGGTTCCTTCAAAAATCCTATTTTCAGCCCCATGAATGCTCCACGGGTCAAAATTTCTGATTTAAAAAAATGCCTACTGCCCAAAACGGCGGACAGACATTTTTTATTTATTTTTTTAATCAAAACATCCTGGAACGTATAATGTCAAATTTTGATGCCGAACAGAATTCATCCTCTGCAGCAGGGAAATAGCCAACTTGCTGAAAGAAAGAAAACATGAGAACGTCAGAATAGTTCTCTCACCCAAATTTGATCGGCTCTGATTGTAGGAATAGGTTCCCATGGGAACCTACAACTGCAGCTGTATACTCAATAGAGAATGCTCTCTCTGACTCCACACTTTTGGGAGGAATCGTACAACAGAATTTATAATATAAACATTGTATAATAATATTATACTCTTCTGCAGATTATGCCCACTGGGGACAGCGCCCCCTCTTTCCCCTCAGATTTAGATAGTATCTGGATCTTGAGCAGGATTGTAGATACCACAATAATCGCAAAAATATTGTGAACTACAGCACAACTGGCTTGAGGAGGACTTATATGAATCACAGGCAATGAAAATGTGATTTACAGTGTGCAGGCTGCGATTCACACCACAGAAAACGCGACTTTTTTAAACATGAGGAATCCCGCAAAATCCCGCGGGATCCCGCGTTGAGAATCCCGCATTTGCAAGATTGGAAAAACACCACGGGATCCCGCGGGATTGCGGGATCCAGCTTTGCGAGATTGCGACCCCTACACATGAGCTTCCTCGTGCCAAGTTCAAAATGAACGTAACAACTGTAACAAGAAAATTACGTTCGCGCATGCGCAGGGAGTACCACGGATTCAATCGTGATGAAACTGATAGGGAACCATCTAGGGCTATACCCACACAATTCCTGAAAATTTGATTGAAATCCGATCAAAATTGTAGGAGTTATGGCTGTGGCAAGGAAATTACGTTCGCGCATGCGCTGAGCGTACCGCTGATTCAATCGTGATGAAACTGACAGGGTACCATCTACAGCTATACGCACACAATTCCTGAAAATTTGATTGAAATCCGATCAAAATTGAGAAAGTTATGCCTGTTTCAAGACTTTCACGTTAGCGCATGCGCAGAGCGTACCGCTGATTCAATTGTGATGAAATTCGTATGGGACCTCAAGGAGCCTTATCCGCATAATCCCTCAACATTTGAGCTAAATTCATTCAAAATTGTGGAAAATATGGCTGTAACAAGGAAATGCGGACAGACCGACAGACCCACAGACCGACAGACACGGAACCAAATTTGTTCAGTAGGCTATGAAACGCAAAATGCAAGTGGAAATTTTGAATTCGGACAACAAAAATTTTTTTTCTCCCGAAAGTGAACACAAGGCTTCCGCTGCTTCGCAGACTCGGAAGCAAAATTAGAGGATTCTAGGTTAAAAGTTATACCTAGTTAAACAGGTTAACTGTGTATACTGTTGGTTGAGTCCGGCCGTTCTATGACAACGAAAAAAAAAGAAGTTTTTTATGAATCCAGCATAATTTGGTGAAGCTCAAGTCAAGTTTTGTAAATTTTGTGTCCAGCCTTTCCAGTTTCTCATACCACATAGAAATTGAACTAAATAGGTGTGGAATTCCCATAAAAATGGGGAATAATGTCGTTACTTATTACATTGTTATGTTTACAGTTAAATTCTCCTCCACGATCTCATTTTCCCCAATTATGGGAACACGGGAGTTTTCATATTATTCACCTACCTAATACAAGATCATAATGGTTGAGTCAGTAAACGTGGAGCATCATAATTAGCTCAATATAAAACTTACATATTAGTAAAACAGATTAAGTAGTTTTAACACAATTTACAGATATTTTGGTTTATTATTCTTGGAAAACAAGAACAATGAGCCGTTACGGATTTTGGGCGTGCTCGGGGTTAGTGTAATTTGACATTATCAGTTTCATGACATGTAGACTCCAAATTCGAAATGTCCGTCCTCCGCCCGAGCCGTTTTGGGCAGTTTTTTTTTTTTTTTTTTTTTTTTTTTTTTTTTTTTTTTTTTTTTTTTTTTTTAATCTGAAATTTTGACAAAATACTTTGGTTAACCGTCTAGTTGTGCCCGCAAGGTTTTCAGTCCGATCGCAAAAATCTGTGGGGCTATGAAGAGGCTACGGGAGGGGTTTTTGAAGGTTTTCCGCTACGGGGTCATTTTAGGTGTCGCTTCAGAAGTAGTTTTGGATGTAGAATTCGTGTTTGGGGATCCCAAAACGATCCTATTTAACTGAGGGGATCTGTTGGGCTATCATGATGGGCTATCATGCATGGGTCAACCAATGGGATTTTTGGAGGATCGGAGGGGGGTCAAATGAAGTGTCGTTTCCCGAGTAATTTTGGAGGCATAATCCATTTTTCGAGGTCCCACATCTGTCCGAACATTGTACAGAATAATAATTATTAAAAATTATTTTTAGCGTGGAACATGCTTTAGCCGTGAACTAACTGCTCAAAAACGTTAGTCGGGGAGGGAGACGCGGGAGTATCACGTTTATATATCACTTAATAATATTACGCGATATATAGTGTATTTATATAAATATACGTTAGGCCACTAGTTCGGCATCCTCACTTGTCTCACTGTCAGGCCACTAGTTCGGCGTCGGACAGTTACAGAAAAGTACTTTTCCAAAACGCAAGGTGGGATTCAATCCCGCAGTTAATAAAGCATGTTCCATGTTTCTTGAATTTCAGCCGTAGGCTCTATATACTAAGCAAAAAAGCATCCCGGGGTCCTGGGGGCTTGCCCCCTGGCATGGCTCAAGTTTTATTTTTTCAAAAATCTTTTCTTATTGAAACAGAATTAATTTTTGCATAAACCCATAGGTATCGAAGAATAATAAAGTCTGCTCCTCGGCAATCATGTTCTACCTACCTTGGACATTCGGGTGGCAACCCTTCATATGCAGCGTGACAATATTGGTTAGCAGAAGCCGCACTATCGACCAGGGCTTGTTACTGGGGAGCATCATCTGTCCCACAACAGTTGCTCTAATTGGTTCATCAGTTGTGCCACTCATCTACGGTGCATTATCCGAGCTTCACGGTCCCGGCTCGGCAAACAACGGCTACTTATCTCCCCTGAACGTCCCGCCCGGCTCGTTAACATCATCATCGCGCCTGCTCCTGGAATTGAATGGCTGACACCTCAAAACCGAGGAATTATTTTGACGATAGGGACCCTTCTGTCCTCCACATTGACCGTATGGAGAACCGGATGAAGTAACTGATCTACCGACACCTCTTTCATCGATGCCGTAAGACGCCAGAAGGAATCCTTCGTCGATCGCCAAATTAAAAGAGCCTTGTTGCGTAGTATCGAAGACTTCGATCTGTTCATTCAACGCAACTGTTGTTTACAAAAGTGTATGGGGGTGCTAAAATTTATGGCGGCGTGATTGCACACGAAAGAATCATGTTGGGTCGGTTTATCTGATGAAGCACACACCGTTGCATCTAACTCGGTGGGGTCATCAGTAACGACCCATATCGTGATTGACGAGTGTAACGTCATAAGACTACTGACAGGTGCAAAAGATAATCTTCCTGCCGATCCCAAACCCTGTAAAAGGATCCCCACATTTCACGGTGTACAAAAGAACGCAGTTGATTTATTGCTTCTATCGCATGGTGCGCCGCGATTTTATTTCTGTCGTATCTGATTCAACACCGTTCCACAGAAGTCACCGGACGTAGATAAAAACGGACAACAGAGATTTCAATGTCCGAGTAAGTGAGACAAGGACAATTCCCAGGAAAAAGACAGGATCATCGAATATGGTCAAACGCAGTGAACCGCTGGGGTTTATTCATGCCTATCAGTTCCGAATTAGGTACGGATTTGATCACTCAATCCTACCAAGTCACTCACGCAAATGTGACTGAAGAGCTATGTTTGGTAGCAGGGGCGGATAGGTGGTTTTGACCGACCACAATATTAAATATTGGTGCTGTTATTTTTCTCTTTCCCCTAAGTTGTAGGTTCACCAATTTTATTTTTTCTAAATTTTAGAAAAAATAAAAGTGGCGCTTGGTATGTTTATTAGTTGGTACTGTCTATACAAACAAGATAGCGCTTCAAGCAAGGATGCATTTTGCACATTTCTTCATTCAACGATAAAAAAAATAAGGCTCGTAAAAGGAGCCTCTGGCTGGAGCACTGAGCTGAGAGGCTTTGGGCGTTTCCAGCCCCCAAGGTGAAATCGGATGCTTTTGAGACTCCCAAATATGGATTTTACGTCCAAAAATAGTTCGAAAACGACACCTAACTCTTCAAAGTCCCTCCTGAATCCCCTTTTTAGATCCATTGAGCCCCACCGGTTTGCGCCATCGGGTTGAACACTTTGCGAGTTCAACTAAAAGGAGAACCAAGTATTTTGTCAAAAATTTCAGATTTTTAAATGAATTCCTAGGTACTGCCCCAAACGTCGTGGACGGCGGACGGACATATAATTACAAATGTTGAGGTCGATCTAAATTTGTTACCCTTGCTGCGAATACCAAAGTGTATTATTCCAAGAATATTTAACCAAAACGGGACCGCATAACGGGACGATCATACACAAAACGTCGCTGATGAGGGAGAAGGGGTCGAGCGGTAGGCGATGGCGAGGAGGGCCGAAAATGACTGAAGCCCCTCTGCTCAGTGCTAAGGCTTGACGCTCCTGCTTGCAAGCCATCAATGCAGCCCTCATGAGATCCTCCAGATTGTTGTCACTCAGAGTTTGCCTCAGCCTTGTTTAGATGATTTTAAATTTTGAAAACTCCTCTAACACTCGACTTGGGTCGTGGAAAGTGTTACCATAAGCCGCACGCCGTCCGGGCCGTTTTGGACAGTAGGATTTTTTTTTTGAATCTGAAATTTTGACAAATTACTCGGTTTACCCCCCCCCCCCCCCCCCCCCTCGGTTTAGTTGTGCCCGTAAGGTTTTCAGCCCGATCGCCCAAACCCGTGGGGTGCTATGGGGCTACGTGTGGGAGTTTTTTTTAAAGGCTTTTGGCTATGGGATCGAGTCAGGTGTCGTTTTCGAAGTATTTTTGGACGCAGAATCCGTTTTTTGGGGTCCCGCAACGATCCGATGTCACTGTTATGATCAATAGGGCTTGCATGGGGCTAAAAAAACTTTGTATGAGATTTTTTATGGATCCCAGGAGGTCAAATATTTTTAAAGTAAAAAACAAAAAAATTTGAAAAAATTGTTTTGAAAAAAAGAATTTTTTTGATATTGGTATAAAAAAAAAAAAAACCCCTTGTGTAAAATTTGCAGCGTTTTTTAATAACCCTTTGACGTACGCATCGCTGGCACATTGAAATAATCTTTCAGCAATTAATAATATCATTGATTTACCAGTTTTTCCTCTCATTATATCGTCTGCATTGGCCGTTTTGACGATGTTTTTGCCGACAAGGTCGAAAAGAAATATGTCACTGGTATAACACATCTTTGGTACTATTAATTAGGTATTTAAAAGATTGTGCAAACGCCAGTATCAAAACCGAAGGGAGGGGAAACTAATATTGTGTTCCACACATGTTTACATCCTCGGGCCACATGAATTATGTAATAGAATCAAGTCGCTTCGATGTGGCCTCCTGTCAACATTCGATCCATCTGCCCGTAATCTGCTTCTACGGTAAAAAAATCGGCTCCTCCCGAACGCGGGCTATATATGTTTTGTTTTAATTAAGTACAAAATCAAACCATTACTCAATGTTTGGTTTAGCCCCTTCATATAATTGGCGTGGAAGAAATTTACATCGCCGAAGCAAAAAGGGTGGCTGGCCTAATCCTAGGATTGCTTTTTATTTAGCTTAACTTGATGAAATCCTTCGGTCCGTGTTTTTCGAACGCACGTACCCCTTCTTCGGCGGGGATTGTTCTAAAACATTAATTTAAAAGACTGCTGCTCGTCGAAGGGCCAGTGTCTTTGGCTTAGTTGTGCAGTCTAAATGAGTGGTGGTTAAACAATTTCGAATTATTGAACTAAGGAGTGTGTGTGTGTGGAGACAATGCATAAATGCACAAATTCAGTTTGTCGATTATCTCTTTGTAGGTACATCTTGTGAGAATGTAGAGTCGAACTTTTTGACCTCAAAAACTTTCGGGGCAACTTGGAATGGCCGAAAAGTTGTTCGCTTGTCGCCCGGAAACTATGCGACTAATACAACTTTACCCTTCACTTTTGGTTTATTATTCTCGGAATAAGACACCTATGTAATCGCGACGGGGGTAGAAAATTCTGATCGCCCTCCAAATTTGTCATTATTCGTTTCAAGAGCTCTAGATTCCAAAAACGAATCGATCCCATAGCCAAAACCATTCAAAAACGCCTCCCGTAGCCCCATTTTAGCCCCATAGCGCCCCACGAGTTTGGGCGATCCGGCTGAAAACCTTGCGGGCTCTACTAAATAGAAAACCAAGTATTTTGTCAAAATTTCAGGTTAACAAAAAAATTCCTATAGGAATATTTATTTATTTATTTATTTATTTATTCATAAAACATAAAAACATTTTCACAATAAGGCAGAGAGTCATGATTTGTATACATAGGAACCAATTTTTCTTGATTTGGCCTATAGGTCTCTGACCTGTCCAGGCCTGTCATTCCCTTAATAGCTATTGAATATTACATACCAATTAAGTAAATTTACAATTTATAGCGACTTAAAATATAATTTGTATTTTCTAAATTCTTAAAATAAAGTAGCGCTTCTTTTTTGAAAATTGACGTTGACCTCGCGGTCCTCAACGAGAAAGGCAGGGTTTCAAATAGCGCAGGCTCAAGCCAGGGTAACTGCCGAGTGAAGAAGTCAACTTTTGGATGAGGAATTCGCAAAATGGTTGTCTGACTAGTCCTTGTATTTTTTACCACCTCATGCTGCCTAAACGCGTCCCGAGATTTGAAAACGTAATTTACTAGTCTATAAACATAAGTTGCCCTAGGTGGTAGGACATCGAGCTTGAAATACAAGGTTTCTATTGGTGTGCGCTGGTCGGATTTGGTGCGCTGGTCGGATTTGGTTGCTTGGTGGTAACACAGTGTTAGTTGCAACCTCAATGCAACGAAAATTGCTTGAGTAGGCACCACCCCAAATTATTATGCCATAAATTAGAATACTGTAAACATACGCATTGTACATCATGCGGAGATTATCCCTCGATAAAAAATTTCTTAGGATGATGAAGAAGTGGTAACATTTTTTAATTCTCCCCTCCAAGTTCTGAATGTGTTCATGCCACTTAAGATGTTGATCCAGTGTAAACCCAAGATATTTTAGGCTTCTAACTTTTTCTAACGTTCCACAGGAGCATGCTGTTTTTTGCGCGCACTGATCTTTGTGAATCACTAATTTCGAAAAGTCTGGCTGACCAGTCTTATTGATAGAAAACGTGATGTACTTTGTTTTAGTTATGTTCACAGTTAGGCCATTCAAGTGAAAACATTTCAGGACTTTCTCCATAACTCGTTCCGCCTCTGAATGGACTTCTTCCCATGAGTTTCCTTTCAATAAAATGGCTATGTCATCAGCAAAGGCTACGAATTTGCCTGAGACATCCAGAGCAAACAGATCATTGACGAATACAAGAAATAAAATAGGGCCTAGTACTGATCCTTGAGGTACTCCATAACTAATTATTTCTTCAGTGCTTTTAGCCGTCTGAATTTGTACAAACTGTTTTCTGTTCGAGAGGTACGATCCGAACCATCTTAAGGCCGCCCCATCCAGCCCAAGTCTTTCCAATTTTAGCATAAGCCTTGAGACACATATACACAGTATACTGCCAAAAACGGCCCGGACGGCGGACGGCGTACGGCGGTCGAACATTTCGGTTTTGGAATCTAGCTAGACCTGTTGAAACGGATAATGTCCAATTTTGAGACCGATCGGAGTCGTCAACCTTTGTCGCGATTAAAAAGGAGGATTATTCCAAGAATAATAAACCAAAAATGACTAAAAATGACCTCTCGAAATAAAAATTCTCCCAATTATGAGTAGGTACCTATTTTCATAAGACCTTTTCACGAGAACAGAAAATGTGCGCTCAGTTCATATTTGCGTACCGTTCAATCAAAGGTACGGGACAAGTTCATTGAAACTCGGCGTAGATTACCAGCGAGCTAAAACACCATCTGGCAATCAGTTACGAGATAGCACACTCGTGACCCAGCATAATAGGAAATGAACCGTCATCTTGGGAAAGCACTCTTCCACGGTTTCGCAGTTCGTCACAGTTCAGTATCCCGTGACCGATTTGGGTGATGTCGCCTTACCTCAGTGTAGGAAACCGTATCATGTTTTTTGTTATTCATTAAATGAATAACAAAAAACATGAATGAATAACAAAAAACATGATACGGAAATTTTCATCCATTAGTACCTTCTTATTCATCAAAGATACAAGAATGACGCTGTATTTATTTCGTACTAGGGGGCCATCCCAGCCAACCCCATACCAGGGTATATCTGTCGCAGTCACATACTCAAATTCTAACATTTGATCAAATGCCCAGGAAGATAGTCAAAAAATTATCATTTGAGCCACTCGATGAAGTGCCTCGGCGTTTTATAGAGTGGCTAGGCATTTGATCCACCAGGCAGTTGCAATTGTAAATCATTAAAGAACAAAATTTGAACATTTAATGTTCAACAAACAAATTTGTTTGCTTTCAAAAAAAAATTCAAACGCACTTCTAAATGTCGTGGAAGTCTTACCTGCTCAAACAAATAGGTAGATAGTGATTTCGATAACCGACAGTTTTTTTTAAACCTATTGTGACGCAGAATATACATTACAGAAGGAGAAAGGTTATTGAACAACTGCCTAAATCCCTCCCGGCACTTCATCAAGAGCCTAGCCTTTTCATAAAATACCTAGGCTCTTGTTGAAATGACTAGTCATCCACTGAAATGAAGAGTCCAGGGGAAAAACCCCGTCATTGATACAAAGCTGATTTTGAGAAAAATGAATTTTAAAGTTTACCAACTAACAGAAACTTCAAAAACGATTTTAAAAATACAAAAAATGTTTTATTTGAACCATCAACTATGCAGATTCACAATATGTTTCCCGAATAACCATTTTTCAAACTATTAAATGATATTTTATACATAATTCTGAACTTATAATGCGAATTTTAACCCTCTTTTACTCCTAAACCAAACAATGGAGAGAATAAAGTATTTTGAAGAATGCAAAACGTATGTTAATATCCACAAAATACCAAAAAAAAATTGCTTTGTACAATTTGTACACTGTTTATTAGGTTTTACAAAATATTTACCAAAAAAAAAAAAAGGTTTTTACGAACGAAAACTACGATTCAAAAACGCTGCAAATTTTACTCAAGGGTTTATTATTCTTTGATATAGGTTACTTGTGCAAAAATTATTTCTGTGTCAATGGAAAAAGTTTGGAAAAAAAAAGTTTTTTGGATTTTCTTTTTTCAAAAAAATTTTTCAAAAATTTTTTTTTACTCGAAAAATATTTAACCTCCTGGGATCCTTAAAAAATCCCATTTTTAGTAGTTCCTACCATGAAAGCCCTATAGATCGCCACAGTGAAATCGGATCGTTCCGGGACTTCGAAAACGACACCTAACTCGACCCCATAGCTAAAAGCCTTCAAAAACCCCCTCTCATAGCCCCATTTTAGCCCCAAAGCGCCCCACGGGTTTGGGCGATCGGACTGAAAACCTTGCGGGAACGACTAGATGGTAAACCGAGTATTTTGTCAAAATTTCAGATTTAAAAAACAATTCCTACTGCCCAAAACGGCAACACACAAGATGATGAGATAAGGAGGAGCGCACGCTGCAGCGATGGTTGGGGCCTTTTAAACTGCAATGACGGGGTTCTTCCCTGCACGCGCTGTCGATGACGGGGTTTTTCCCCAGTACTGCTAATATTCAACCCAATATTTCGCTGAGATGATGTGGTTATTCTCCAAAACCGATGGCTTCGCCGGATTCTACGCCTCAAAATCCTTTAGAAACCACTTCGTACCTGATTCACCCCAAAATGTCGATGACGGGGTTTTTCCCCTGGACTCTTCAAATGGTAAACATTTCACTACAACGTAGTTGTTTTAACAAATGACTGATTTGAGTATGTGACTGCGAGATATCCACATCGTTTGATTTCAAAACGCTGCAAATTTTACACAAGCGTTTATTATTCTTTAGATATAGGCTACTAGGGCAAAAATCTAACTCTGAGTCAATAAAAAAAAAATTGGAAAAACATTTTTTCTTGAATTTTTATTTTATTTAAAAACTGCTTGTTTTTTACTCGAAAAATATTTGACCTCCTGGGATCCTTCAAAAAGCCCATTTGTAGCCCCATGAAAGGCCTATAGATCGCCACAGTGAAATCGGATCGTTCCGGGACCCCCAAAAATGGATTCTGCGTCTAAAAATACCTCGAAAACGACACATAACTCGATCCCATAGCCAACAGCCTTCAAAAAACCCTCCCGTAGCCCAATTTTAGTCCCATAGCGCCCCACGGGTTTGGGCGATCGGGCTGAAAACCTTGCGGGCACAACTAGATGGTAAACCGACTATTTTGTCAACATTTCAGATTAAAAAAAAAAAAAAAAAAAAAAAAAATCTTACTGCCCAAAATGGCTCGGACGGCAGACGGACATTTTGGTTTTGGAGTCTAGACCTCTTGAAACGGATAATGTCAAATTTTGAGGCCGATCCGAGTCGTCGACCTCCGTCGCGATTACATTGGTGTATTATTCCAAGAATAATAAACCAAAAGTACTAAAAGCCACGTTTCGTATCAAAAAGTACTATGTAGGTATATCCATACAATATTATTATCCGAAATTTCAAATCTCCTTTCAAATTATTTGAAACTTTTTACCAAAAATATTTATCATATTTAGAAATATAATAAAAAATAACGTTATTGGCTTGTGTAGCACATTTTTCAAGTCGCAACGGTTTTTCGCGATTTTCTCGCATTTCACCAAAACGGATTTAGTACTTACCTTTTTGAATCAAACTCCTCAAATACAGAGTTAAGCGAGCAATACATCTTCTGGAATTCGTTCAAAGATATTTATTATGTGATAAAAGCGTCAGTCCATCTCACTGTTATGGGAAGAAGCCTCTTGCATATGAAGAAGGGGGTAGGCATTTCCATTGCTGATGTCGTGTCCTTCATCTCGAAGAAAAAGGGCTAATAAAATTATGCAAGCCAAAATTTATCCTGTGCGTTTAACAGAATCTATCGTAGACTTAAGTTTATCTACTAAGATGTAGCCTGTTGCTGTTTATTCTTACAAAATTTGTAAGAATTATTGTAAGCTTAGGCAACTAAATCAGAAGTAGCCGTCCGTTGCACACTTCCTTTTCCGTGTAGTTGCAATTAAATTAGATGATGGCTTATATAAATTATGTTATTTTGTAAACTGTCACATTGTGAATATCATAGTGGCAGGTTTAATAATATTGCATATTAGATGTATGAACGTTGAATGTGTGAATCGGTAACGCGTATCTCCATTTTTGTCGAAATCGGGGGTTTCCCCCTTCACCGAATAAACCGACAAGCTTTACCGAATAAAGTGCTCGTAGGACGTATTATAGTAAAATTATGCCATGAGACTGTAGATTGGAGGTACATATCATAGGTAACATAATATGTACATAACATATTATGTCTTGTCGGGGAAGTTAGGTAGACATCTTGTGACATCGCGCATCTGCCAAGTTTTAGCATTGTGACTTTATGTAACTCCCTCATTTTGACCTGAAGTTAGTTAGTCCGTGAAACGCCTGTTTATAAATCAGTCGGGGCACTGATACGCCTGGTTCGAATCCGGGGAAAAACACATTTCCCCGGTCATCTTTGCCATCCCGGAAAAAAATTCCCCCAGGCAAAAATTGAATAAAACAATCAACAAAACTGTAGCATGACTATTGTCTTCTGGATTGCGATCATATTTCGGCTGTTGCCATCCATGGGTATGTGGTGGGAGGGGGGGAGGGGAGGAGGGATTGAGGCTCGACTGTCCAGGTATCGACTGTGCAGGTGCAACAAGTCGATTTTGGGGCATTTTGAGATAGGATCATAATATGATATATGATCATAATATTATTCTTATAGAAAATGACGTTCTCGATCCAATGGTGTCGTCAGATTTGAGAGAGGAATTCGAGAAAAATCGACTGACGCAACAACGTTCTCACTCTGCCAACATCAGCTGTTAAACTTGACAAACAATTTGAAACTATTCCGAAGTATAATACTATAGATGAATAATTCAACTGAACCAGCTGAAAAAATAGCTATTATACTATATACTATATTATAGTAGCTATTATACTATATTATACTATATTATACTATATTACTCCCATCTCCAGCTACAGCGTTCACAACACAGTCTCAACACGTAAGTATATATACCGGGATCTTATCTTATAAGATCCCGGTCGGGGAAATATTTTCCGCTGGTTCGGCTCGGTTGGGAAAATATTTTCCATGTGGACCTCCTGATGAAGCCAACTTCACGGCGAAAATTTAGGTAGTAAGTGTACCATAATCTTTTAAGTAGTTAAAAAAAAAAAACTTCAAAAACCAAAAACGTATAATATGAAAATATTCACACCTGACTGGTGTGAATCTAATTTGGTTTCTGATGCATGAATCCGTTTGTGATAAATTTTATTCTGTTCTACAAAATTCTCTGGCTTGCGATTGTAGAAGATGTTCCGATCAGTGACGTCATTTAAATGACTTGCCACATGACTCTCCCCTCGCTTCACCCTCTGGCATGCGACGTTGCATGCGGCGGCAATGATAGGCAGTCACGTGACCGGCAATGGGAAAGGGATGTGGGGGCCGGCTATTCAGTCATTATGTCCGAGAGTAGTATCGAGGAGGGTATGGGAGCACAAGAGGTGGACGAGGAGGGGAGCGATGCGCCAGAGGCCGACAAGGTGCTTCCTGAAGAGCCACCGTACGGCGGGGGAAGTCGTTTTCAATGCTCCGTCCGGATCTCACCACCGCAGTGGGTGTAACAATCGTATATGAGAAGCATCTGCGAGGCTAATATGCAGGGAGAACATTATTGCCAAACAATAACAATATGTTGTCCAATTCGATGCAGTTCCGAAGTACCCTTGCTCCCCCAATTGAAGGATAACTAAGTATTCACACAATTATCCTGTATACCATTAACAATAAGTACCTATCGTCAATTCTGGAATTAAGGTAGACGCTCTTTTATACCGTTATTTATTGTTAAAGTAAATAATTTGATCATTTAATACTATAGTATACAATTTATTATTAAAAGCATCAAATTGAATAGCTCCTGTCACCCACCTCTGGAACAGCATTGAAACTGATTTTCGGGCTGAAGATGAACGCAATTGTTCGAAACCATCCAAAAGATGAACCGATTCATTAATAATATTGAACGTCCTTCTGCGTCAGGCAATATCACACATCCTCAATAAAATCTACAACATGTATGTACATGTGTGTACATGTATGTTACTGTAGTTCGTTAACATAATAATATTATGTTAACGTGATATTATCACATCTCGAAGTAAACTACCTTTATCAATCTTTAAGTGAAATCTTAGTTATGTATCTAAGCAGGGATCCGTGAATCTCAAAAGTGGATTTGGGGATAGAAGCGAAGCACTAGGGGTAGTTAAGGATATCCACTGAAGTATAACGATAGACGAGGAGGGAGCTGTCGGTCTGTGTTACTCTCCGATCCCCAACACTAATGCTGCTCTTGTTTCTAATTTCATTAGTTGCCTAACAGGAAAACCTCTCCCCCCTCAAGCGAAAACTGATTTTAGGAAGCTCTTAAACACTTTATCATGTCATTTCCAATACAAAGCTCGTTCGATAGATTAGGAGGGTGCCATCTGCTTACCAAACAAACAGCACAGTGTGCGCCGTAACGAGATGAAGCTTTCGGTATCCTGTGTGCAAAATACCAATTAGGGTTGGAAGGACAAGAGAATGCTCGATACCCGTGATCAAATGTCAGTTTGTAGTCTAAAGGGGATACTTGTAGGGGCGTCCTGTTAGGAGTTGTGGTAGAGTCAAGTCTCCATCTCGGTTAATCTGACAGTTCAGGATGATGTTTGAATATCATAAAATTACTCTTACTTGCGGAATGATTTTTTTTTTTTTTTTTTTTTTTTTTAAACGCTGCAAATTTTATAGAGGGGTTTATTATTCTTATTAAGGCTAAATGTCCCCCTCATATTTCTTGAGTACAAAATGAAGCACCAAAATGAAGCAATTTTACTTGAATGATTGTGCTTAACGAGTCACTCGATTTTCAATCCAAAAAATGCGAATATCATTCTAACAGTATAATTATGTTCATGTTTGGATTTATGTTTGGGATCGCTAACATTAAAATTAAGGAGGGATGGAAATTTCAAACTCAAAAAAATCCTACTGGCCAAAACGGCGTGGATAGATAGATCGTAACAGTAAAATCAGATCGTTGCGGGATCCCGAAAATGGATTCTACGTCCAAAAATAATTCGAAAAACCCGTGTGGCTGTGGGAGGTTTTTTTGAAGGCATTTGGCTATGGGATCGAGTTAGGTGTCGTTTTCGAAATATTTTTAGACGTAGAATCCATTTTTGGGGATCCCGGAACGATCCGATTTCACTGTGGCGATCTATAGGCCTTTCATGGGGCTACAAATGGGCTTTTTGAAGGATCCCAGGAGGTCAAATATTTTTCGAATGAAAAACAAGGAGTTTTTAAAGAAAAAATTTCCTGTTTTACTACGGCCACGATCGGCAAACCCCCCCTTCGCCACGACAAGGGACAGGGCACCGAGGTTTCTGGAAACATCCCGCTCTTGACCAATTTAATTTTGGCTGCGATTAGTCCAGATTCTTGGAACCCCTCGGCGAGCAAAACGAGATGATTGCGGAAGAACGTAATAGTAACATCTTCGGAAAAGGACTGGTTGCTTCAGAAACTGTGATGGTGCGAGAAAGAGAGGCGGTAAGTCTTGATAACATCTGATGCGCAGGTAGTTGAGAGATCTTCCTGATACTGACCCCCCCCCCCCCCCCACCCACACTGTCTCTCACAGCCATCCCCGTAATTGTGTTAAAAGGCAGCGGACTTGACAGCAGTGTTCCCAGCTAACGTCTCTACTTCCATAATCTCCCTCCGCCATCTCCCAAGCAGTCGCCAAAAGACTTTTACCATCACTTTTTTCCACTCTTCAGAACACAATGAAACCTCATCGTGTTGGAAACTGATGGAACAGTGGTGACTACTAGATTTGCTACTGATCCATTCTAGAGTACCTAATGATACAATTTACTGGTTCGCAAGTTCGAAAACAATATTTTCTGCATTATCCCTTTAATTTAAAAAGAATGTTCGAAATATTTCGTAAGGTGCGTAAAAAGGTTTCGTGTCTGCCTGTTTCAGCGCTTTCGTATTCTTTTGGTATAAAAACTAGGTAGGTAGGTAGGTAGGTACTCCAAGTTTGATTCTGTTAAAAAATAATTTGCAGCAGGAAGAAATTGAACAAAAAATAGTATAAGCTAAGAGAGATATCAAAAATGGATTATAATCCGTATAAACATGTCCTAAAATATATTGAAAACGATTACCCACTCGGCCCCTTGAAATGAGAAAAGTCAAAATTTCATATTAAAAAACATTCCCTGTGTCCGAAACGGCCTGGACGACGCGTCGCACAGTGGGGCAAAGCCGGAAAAAACCCTCAAAAACGAAAATTAGTTTTGCGAACTTTTTCCGATGGTTTATATATGTTGAATAGTTGTAGAATGCATCCCTGTAGCCGTTTTCCTGGAAGAATTTATTTTCAGTTTGGACTGAGGGGTACAATGTGGAGTTTTTTGAGACTTCGAAAATAGGCACTTATAAACATAAAGTTTGGAGTATTCGTGTGTGTTCATTTTTGAAGATTGAAATCTGAAATTTTTTGGGCGTGTTCCTGATATATTAAAGAAAATTAAGAACCTTCAATCTGCTTGAAATACCATGCTCTTCATGGGGGGGCTGAATCATTTAGTAATTAATCGTGTTTTAACGAGTAATCTCGGGTTTCTAAGCTTTCAAAAAATGCTCCACCGAGCTCCGCTCTGGCAGGGCAATTTTTCGATTGTAGACACCCTAGGGAAGCTCTTGTAAAAATTTCAGCTGCAATCATTTGCAATTCTGGACGCAGGATTGATTTTAGTGTAAAAAAAAACATGGCCGATTCAGCCGCTTTCGGCAAGATAAACGAGCTTGATCGAATATAAGGTGCTTACTCCGTAGCTGGAGGTTTACGGTAGAAAATTTGATCCTTTCACATAAGATGTCATTCCCAGACCATTCATTTAGTCAGTTCAATATCCTAAGTGGTCGCCGCAACAATGCCAGGGCTCATAATTCAATATCGCGAATTATGCGAGGTTTTGGCTCAACGGTGCGAATTTGGACCGTTTCGTTGCAAGTAAATTGGCTGATTATAGTACATGGACTCCGAGGACGCTTTACTAATTGCAGTAGTTCCAGCTACTCGCTAACACCTTGCTTTTTTAGCCAAAAAAGTACCTAGGTAGGAAAAAAAGGATACTGTTTCCGACCTCTTTTGATCCCCGCGCTTAGGGCGCCCCCAGCGGCCCGGGAGCGCAACCCCAGGCTGCTCCCCTCTCCAAGGCTCATTGTTTTTCCAAAGCTCCACGCTGCACCTCGTGTTTCGGAAATTGTTTTTTCCCCAGCCGTAAATTATTTTATTTATCCTGATTAGCCATCGTCGGGTTCAGTTTTTGTCAAATGTCCGTTTCTCGTCGCGATTCGTCCATTAGCTATAATCAAGCTCAGCCTATCCAAACATGTAGGCTGAGCACAAATTTTATCAGGATTAAATCCTGATTATTTGTTAATGACTGTCATTAACAAATAATGTAGAACGGCTTATCTCAAGCCAGGTTGTTCAAGCAAGTATTTATCATTGTACCAAATCTCTGAATGATTCACAAATAATTTAAATAAAATCATTATTATTCAATTTCAGAAAAATTTGGCGAGAAGTTGAATGAAACTAAATTGAACTAGATCCTAGTGACTTCTGACCCAGTGGTTAATAATACAAAAATTAAATATAATAATACAAATATAAATAATAATAGAAGCATAAATTCGGCAATTTAGGGGAAGGAAAATCATGGCATCTAAGCGATTCGACATATCGGGCTGAAAATCGGTACATTCATGTTTTTTGGTGTGTAGAATCCAAATAATAATACCTATGTGGTCCAAAAGAAGCCAGGGGATGATTCAGTACCTGTTTTGACAAGTTATTCGTTTTAAAATCTGCATTTCCGACTTAGAAATGTCAACATTGTTAGGGTTGACTCTGACTTGTCATCTTACTATCTAAATGCACTTTAACGCGGCTGTTAACTAGGGTTTCAATGGAAATGAGTCTCAACCAGTAGGTATTACAGGAGGATAAGAAACATTGGTACCTAACAGAAATGAACACACAAATGAAAACATATTAAGATGTAAAAAAGTCATCACTTCTAGTCTATAAAGTAAACCTAACCGTGAATATATTCACATTCATTTATATATAAATGATCCAAAATACCTCATTTCTCGCCCAATCAGTATGGCGGTAAACAACTAAGTTAAGTCACAAGTCTTGTGACTTAATATAATTTTTTAATGACCCCTATCTATACGGGAGGGTGGGGCACGATGAAACGCGGGGCACAGTGACAGATTTTGTACCGGGCGTACTGAAGGGTCTAGTTTAACGGGATTTTGGTAGTAACAGCTGCTGTCCACATGGCCAGATGATCGTGACCTCCAGTTGCATGCGACCATTTGACGCAACTTGATGCGTTTTCCGCCGTGAAAGTGAACATTTTCTGTCAAAAAATTTTCGCTTCCCGTTAACAATGATTTTTGAATTCAGCCGCCTCTAAAGGCATTTCAATGTAAGTATTCCTTTAATGATTTTGCCCAACTTTCGAATTTCTACTGCTTCACGTTTGTGGTAGAGATTATGGGAAACCGAAATGCCTTGTTTGGGGCTCCTTCAAACAAAGGAGCTCGGGTCCTCTTTTATGGATGAATATAATGGATGGATATCACCTGAAACGTGAATTGTGGACTTTCGTGGATGAATTATCTCGTTTTTCCGGTGTTTCAAGGTTGATGAATAATTCATCCATAAACCTTGAAACACCGGAAAAAACGCCATAATTCATCCGTAAAAGACCATAATTCACGTTTCAGGTTATAATTCATCCATAAAAGAGGCCATAAGTAACCTTTCATTCATTCATTATTGGGCCATAAATGTACGGTACCCCCTTTCCCTTGTATCATTGTACCCCAGGGCTTGGGGGACAATGAAACAAAATTAATTTTGTGAAAAATGGCTACTCCTTCCTGGTCACATATTATGGTTTCTATAATAAAAGTTGATATATTTCTTTCATAGCTTAGATCCCTGCGTCACTGGAAAAAATTAAAATGTTGACAAACTTATGAGTTTCATTGTGCTTCACCCTCTCCTACTACAGGAACTTACGAATTGAGTTCAAGAGAGAACACAACTTTCTGTTACACACGTTCTGTTACACACTTTCTGTGACACAACATTATTGTTAGGTAGGTAGATAATGCAATTGAACTTTACAAATAAATTTTCATTCACAGCAATCCTCAAAAAATCGTTGTTTTTTAACCCTTAATTTGACTTTAAATCGACTTTCTCGAAAATCGGGCACGAGATGATTCCCTTCGCCCCCCCCCCCCCCCCCCCTCGGGTAGAGGTTTCCCCTTCAAAAGTACGTATTGGAGAGATGTTTCCCAAAAAAATCAGAGATATTTTTCTAAAGCATATTTTTGTAAAACAAAATAACGCCCTAAGTCTCACCTGAGAAGGAGCGTACGGAAAGCATTCAACATTTTCAAATAGATGTGTTTCACTGACCTGTAGAATTCGGAGAACCTCGCAATCTTGTTTGGTTGCATCTGAGACGTACTCGTCCATCAGTTGAAGAAGTTCGAAAATCGTACCTACTTTCATCAATCGTCAAGTTTGGGCAAGTGCACCGTTCTTCTCGGTCGTCCTTGAAGGTTTTGCAATCAATCTTCTCTTAATTTAGGTACGTATCCATGTACACATTGGGTTCGAAATTTTTTATTGCAACTTTCAATTTTCGATTTTCCTTCCTCTACATTGCTGAAATAACGCACTGTGCGGCGGTCGGACATTCCATTTTCGGAATACACACATCACGAACCATACAAGGACCAATTTTGAGGACGATCAAAATTGTTTAACTCCTTCGTGAAAACAGGTCTGAGAATAATAAGCCAACGAAGAAATGGTCCAGCTTAATTCCAGTAGGTGATTCACCCTTTAGTTGTTTTCCACTATTTCTTTGGTTGCTATGTTGTTTTCAGAGATAAAACTACCCGCAATGAATATGGGGCCAGGTATTGCACCACTGAAAGCTGACTGCGCTTTTGAATGATCCAGGCCGATCTATTCACGTAGTGAAGATGTTTGAGACGGTGACCTATCGAAAAAAAAGGTCTTTTCTCACTTTATTGTTGGCGGGACATGTGTTGCTCTACAAGGGAGCTTTGTTTGTCATGACGACTGAAACGGAGGGCACTAGGAGCTAAAAGAGGGTTGAGAAAACTGTTATCATTTCCCCAAAAAGGGAGATTAGGAGATTCCACGGGCTAATGGTGTATACCTACGTGACGCAATGTATCTTAAGAAGTTGCCGACGTAACACCAGCCCATTGTGCAGTCCCGACCGCACTGCTGACCACTTAAGTGAAGCGTGCTGCACAGTGTTCACATCACGAAGGCTTACCTGAACGCAAAACAACCAATGGCGGCTCACGAGTCGACGCTTTGTTCACAAATGCCAAGACAGTGTTCGCTCTTGTGTGTAGGTGACGTTTTTCTGAAGCAACAAGGAGGCCTCTCAAATCGCAGCTGAGCGATGAGATCACGTTTTGCGTTGGTGAAACAAACCTCGACTAAGAGCCTGCTGACCACTTGAGTGATTTCGCAATGCGTGCAATTTGCGATGTCACGTGCAAAAGTACTTCGAAAACGACACCTAACTCGATCCCATAGCCGAAACCCTTCAAAATAGCTCTCCCGTAGCCCCTAAT